>LR738710.1:177762361-177863959 GCA_902687465.1 Secale cereale
CGCGTCCTTCGTCGGGCCCCTTACTGTCTCCTGCAATGGCCGCTGCTGTGACACCTTCACCTCGTGTGCCCGGTCGCTGCAGCCCATGGCCGCCCATGCGTCCATACGCGAACAGCGAGCTCCACCCCTTCACGACCTCACGTGCGCCAAGCGAGCCCTGCGTCCGCCTTCTGCTGCTCTCCTTGCGCGCTCCTCCTTCGGCCGCTACTACCCTGCCGATGGCCATGTCCATCCTCTGAACCCGAGACCGCCAAGCCCATTGCGGGCCCGTGCTTCCTGTACAACGCCACACCCCGCGTTCGTTGTCCCCGAGCTCTCGCGCCCGAACTCCCGAGGAGAGCGCAGCGCGTGATTCTCCCCCCCTCGATCCAGCAGGCAGCAGCACACGGCCCGCCCGCCTCTGCTTCGAAAGAAAACTCAAGGGGCATTATGTAAATTCAAAACGTTTTTCTGACTTCCTAAAACCTGTAGTGCAGGTTGATTTCAAGGAACTATAGGGTGTTTTTTTGTAAATATGTGCGACGGACGGTACGTAGGGCATGTTGATCTTTTTTTACCTTACATGTTTGTAGATCTACTTTTAGATCTCAGCCGTCAATTTTTTAGGTTTACACAAAATTAACAGGTATAAATAGATGACGTATGGAGAACTATGAAATGTTTCGTCCTTTATTATTAGGTATAGATGTGTAAAACTTTCAAAACAGAACTGTCAGGGATATTACTAGCAGGTATAAACCGGCTAGGAAGGTCCGGATTACACTTACATAGTTGTATTATCATAAGCCCAGTAGAATATGAACCGGAGGTTACGGCCCATAGAGGCTTAGGGCCCATGTGTAAAATCTACGGTTTATGAACCGTCCTATGATGTAACTTGAGGTATAAGGTAGAAAGAGTAGAGACCGAGGCGGACACGATTATGAGCCGGCCTCGGGACTCTGTAAACCGGACAGGGCGTCGCCTCCTAAATAAAGGGACAACCCGGCGACGGTTCAAGGACAAGCAACAACCCGTCGAGACACAGGCAAGCAATCCCCTCCTTGTTCATCGACGCCCAAGAAATACCAAACCCAACTAGACGTAGGCTTTTACCTTCACCAAAGGGGCCGAACTAGTATAAACCCTCTGTGTTCTTTGTGTGCTTTAACCTCTTCAAGCTAACCCGCGCGATGGCTCCACACCTAAGTCCTCTAAACCGGACATCTGTCGTGCCAATTCCACGACAGTTGGCGCCCACCGTGGGGCTATCGCACGATGGTTTCGAGTTCTTGAAGGGCAGCTTTGAAGGACTTAAGGGTGACGCGGTTGGCCGGATGACCAAGAGTCGCCGCGGCCGGATCTACATCGACGACGCAGGCTGGGGCCCCGAGGCCGATTCAATCGAATACGAGTACCGGGTCCCCTTCGGCGGCATCCACGTCTTCATCGGCAAGATTGGTGAACCGGGACCTGAGCCAGACATCTTCCCCAACATCGTCGAGCCAGCTGAGCGTGCGAGCTCGGCCCGGATTCAGCCCGCCATGAAGCGTGTTTTCGTTGGAGCAGTACATGGAGTCCAAGCCAAGGACGGATCGGATTCTGGTGGCGAGACGGTTGTCTATTCTGACGACGAATCTTCATCCGGGGAGACCGAATATTTGTATCTGTTGCGGGACGGCCGATCCGGGGGTGTATCCGATGGTGACAGTATTCCGGACCCCTTTGATCCGCCAAACCGGGTGGCTGTCTTCATGGCCGGATCACAGTCTATGCAGCAGCCCACGGTGACCGGGGCATTCACAGCAGAGGTAGCTGGTGCAGGGGCGAGCAGCCAAGCCCCCTCACCCTCTGACGCTCTATCCACCTTGGTCGAGGAGTTGAAAACACGCGCAATAGCAGAAGTAGCTCCTTCCAGCAAGGCACAACATGATACGGAGATCCTTCAGCTGAAGGGCCGGATTGAGCAAGCTAAACGGGATCTGGACGCAGAGAAAGCCATGATGGTTACGAGGCAAGCAGAGCTGGACTCCCAAGCTTTCCGGCTCAGGATTGATCAGACTTCTGCGTAGGAGGTAAGGAACAGAAGGCAGCAAACTCGTCTACCGCGGTCTATGAGGCGATGAATCTCTTTGGCACACTAGGAGCGGGAGCCAGCAATAACTTAGAAGTAAACCGGGGAGGAGCCCCAGGAGCAGGCGCGCCGGTTCAACAGCCGGCCGCAGAGCGAAATCTTCAGGTTGTGCCCACGCCGCACATCCCCACCCCTCCTGGCCATTATTCAAACCCGTTGGACAACATTGTCGCCGCCGCTTCACGATTGGCCGCTTTACCTATTGAGGGGACATCCCCCATTGCAATGGAAGCGCGCCGGGCCAAGGAATTGCTGGACACAGCGTTGACACAGCAGCAGGCGTACTCTTACAACAGGGAAAGGATTCATTCAACCCCCCGTCACAGCAGTAGTTACACTAGGCGTTGGGATGAACCGGAAGTGTCTAGCAGCGAACGAAGACGTCACCGTCACAGGCAGGATAATCCGACAGGAGCAGAGGCGCACGCCCAGGAGGCGATGAACCGGGCTAGACCTACCGCCCGCGAGGATACCCGTCAAATGACGCCGGTTCACCCAACCACAGCAGAGACAGGAGTCACGGCGAGTTCCTTTGGAGTACAGTGTCTTGTCCCCGCTTTACGAAGCGTAAGGTTACCCAAAGACTTCAAAGGTCCGCGCAAGGTGCCCAACTATATGGCAGACCTGCCTCCAGAGGCGTAGGTTGAGAGCTATGAGATGGCTATGGAGATGCTAGATGTGGATGAAGCGGCATGCGCCAAGTATTTTACCATGATGCTTGAGGGCACAGCCCGGACATGGTTAAAGGGCTTACCACCTAACTCCATCGGATCATGGGGTGAGCTGCGTCGCCAGTTTATTAAAAATTTCAAAGACACGTGCAAGCAGCCAATGTCAGTAGTAGACTTAGCGGCATGTGTTTAAGGAGAGAAGGAGCCTACGAGCACCTGGGTGCGGCGAGTGTCAGAAATCTTGCACTCTTCAAATAGCATCAACCCCAGTACGGCGATAGTGACACTAGAAACAATTGCCGGTTTGAGTCTCTGAAGTTGAAGTTGGGACGGCTCAAGCGGGATTGTAATGACATGGGGACACTCATGAGCGCTCTGATGAAGTATGGGGACTCTGATAACGCTAAGTACCCCGAGGTAGATGGAGACAAGTCCGGGAAAGCAAACAAGGCTGGTAAACCGGCACAGGCTAATCCCGCAGGAACAAGTTTTAATGGTAAGCGAAAGGCAGAGGGCGGCTCTGATTTTGTGGCCAATACCAATGTTCAAGAAAACTTTTAGCGCCGCAAGGGTAGGCCACCTCCACGGAGCGGAGGAGGATCCGTCAATCTGGATCAACAGTTGAATGAGCCTTACCCGAAACATAGCACGCCGGAACACCCGGCTAAACATACATGGGGGCAATGCCGGATCATGGTAGAGGCCATGAGACAAGCCAAATACAACAATGGACCATCGGGCGGCGGCTCGAGTTCCAGTTTTCAAGGTCCGGGTCACCAGGGTAATGGGTCTGGATCAGGATATCATGGCGGCAACAATAACTACAACCAAGGCAACCACCACCAGCATGGTCAGGGCGGTTATATGTCACACCCTGCATTTTGTAACATGTCATTTGCATCAATAAAGCATCAAAAAATTTGGACCAGCAAATTTTTTTGGCATCATTTGGCTTTTATTTGGAATTAAGTTTTTCTCCCTGTGTTTTTCAAGTGCTCATTAAAGTCAACTACTCCCTCTTGTAGATTTCATTTCCTTACCCAAAACTTCTGCCCAATGATCATACCAAGTGTTTATAGCAGTATAGTATTTTCTTATAAAATTAATTTGGCCAAAATGTATTTTCAAAAATTAGTATTTCAAGAACCCCTGAATTGAGGTTTGCACTGCAAGTGCTTGATTTAGGGTGAGAAAATTATTTCAAAAAGTTTATTTGAGACCTAGTAGTCATAGGACTCCCAGAAACAACAAAAGTATAATTTTAAAAGTTATTTTCCTATTTTACTTAAAAGCTTTTTCTTAAGGCCAGAAATGGTCTTTAATAGGGAAAAATTATTTAATTATTTCAAAAATATTTGCCAAAATTCAGGGAGACTCATAGGACATATATTGTCCATATATAAGAGTTTCAACACTTGGTCATGTTCAAAATATTGGGCTAATCCCTCATAACCCTTTCCGGATATTTCAAGCTTTTGAAATATTTACAAAGGAAATATTCTCTAAAATTTCCAGGGAAATTCTACCATGTCATATATGACATATTTGATGATCTTGCCAAGCCCCATGCCTTGGGAAGCAAGAAAACATCATCAAAACCCCTCAAAACCATTCTGTCCATATCTGAAGTTTGAGCAACTTTACATTGCCAAACTTGTCCAAATGCTCTCAAACTTGGTGCACATGCTAGAATGGTCTAATAAGGCATCTAGACCAAATGGCACAAGCTTTGGAGTAGGGTAGCTTGATCAGAGTACCCCAAAACCAATTCTGTTCAAATTCAAGTTTGAACAACTTTACATTACCAACTTTTTACTTAGGGCCTCAAACTTTGTGGGCATGATCATAACCCTAAATGATGACACTACACCAAGTGGTGCGTCAAGGGGAGATGATTAGCTTAACTCAAACATTGTAAAACCATTTCTGTTGATTTCTAGGGTTCACCAAAGTTACATTGGCAAGTTTCTTCAAACAAGCTCAAACTTGGTGAGACACCCTATTTCCATATGCCATTTAATCCTGTTAAGTTTCATGGCTAGTGGAGATCATTTGACTGCTCTAAACATCATCAAACACCTTCTGCCATTTTTACCAAAACCACTATTTTGCCCCCTTTTACTATTTACCTTTGCTTCAACTTTTTACCACAGCATCACATAGTCACCTTCTACCCCCAGTAACATCCCCATGTCCAGAGTTCAATAATTGAAGGGTGAAAACCCCAATTTACCATGCTGGACAGCCCAGTTCTTATCTTCTCTCAGCCTCCCTCCTCTTCCATTGGATAGCCAAGGCATCCAAGGCCTCAGCCCGATTGTTTACTCTGTGCCTGACCCCCCAGACACGGTGGACGCGCCCACCTAGCCAACGGCATGCCCTGGCATGCAAAAGGCACGCTCCAAAGCACGCTACAGTGCACGCCCGCACTGTGGCCTCGCCCAATCAGCCGCCCCGACCACCTCGTGCTCCCCCCTCGCGCCGTTCGATGCACCTCGGCGTCCGCAACTCGCCTCGCCCTCGCCCCTCTTCCCTCTCACTGACGCCGGGCCCCGCCTGTCAGGTTTGAAAACCCTGGCGCGCGCGCTGGCGCCCGTGCGTGGGCTGTTCTCGCCCTGGGCCTGCTGCACTGTGGCCGTTCTGGCCCAGTTGCACAGGACCCTTTTTCCTTTTTCTTTTCTGTGGATTTTTAAATAATTCCACAGGATTAAATATTTATCCAAATAAATTAATTCCAGTTCCTAAAAACTTGTAAAAATCCAACCTATTTAATGATGTCACTTTCACTCATATCCATGAACCTTTTCTGTTCTGTTCAAATTTAAATTCATATTTGAACACTAATACCTCTGTTCAAAAATTCATGCATCCCATTCTCTCACTCCAAAACTCAAACTAAGAATTTTTGCCATCTTAGTTTTCCCTCTAGTATTTGATAAAATTAGTTGACATTTTTCTGAGCACTTTGGTTTTTCTGTTTTTATTATCGTCTTATTTTCCCGTTGTTTATTCCGACGATTAGATCCCGTGTTTGACGAGGTTGCTGAAGAAGAAGGAGGGGAAGGATTTGAAGACCTTGAAGATCAAGCCAATCCAGGCAAGCAGCCCTTTGACCATGATACCCTTGTGTTCTTCGGAACCCATTTATTTCCGAATGGATGATGATAAGAGTGACGGTGGTGACGTAGTAGAGAACCACCACTTGATGCATGCTTGACTCATGATCTTGCTATATGCTTAGATGCAATACAAATGACTAGTAGTGATGCTTAGAGATGCATGTGTGCCATGATACCTTCGTGGTTGCATTCTTTTCCAAGACCCCATTGAAGGAAATATGCCCTAGAGGCAATAATAAAGATGTTATTTGTATTTCCTTATATCATGATAAATGTCTTTTATTCATGCTAGAATTGTATTAACCGGAAACTTAGTACATGTGTGAATACATAGACAAAACAGTATGTCCCTAGTATGCCTCTACTAGACTAGCTCATTGATCAAAGATGGTTATGTTTCCTGGCCATAGACATGAGTTGTCATTTGATCAACGGGATCACATCATTAGGAGAATGATGTGATGGACAAGACCCATCCGTTAGCATAGCACTATGATCGTTTAGTTTTACTGCTATTGCTTTCTTCATGACTTATACATGTTCCTATGACTATGAGATTATGCAACTCCCGAATACCGTAGGAGCACCTTGTGTGCTATCAAACGTCACAACGTAACTGGGTGATCATAAAGATGCTCTACAGGTGTCTCCAAAAGTATTCGTGGTGTTGGCATAGATCAAGAATAGGATTTGTCACTCCGAGTGTCGGAGAGGTATCTCTGGGCCCTCTCGGTAACACACATCACAATAAGCCTTGCAAGCAAAAGACTAATGAGTTAGTCACGAGATGATGTGTTGCGGAACGAGTAAAGAGACTTGCCGGTAACGAGATTGAACTAGGTATAGAGATACCGACGATCGAATCTCGGGCAAGTAACATACCGTTTGACAAAAGGAACAACGTATGTTGTTATGCGGTTCTGACCGATAAAAGGTCTTCGTAGAATATGTAGGAGCCAATATGAACATCCAGGTTCCGCTATTGGTTATTGACCGGAGATGAGTCTCGGTCATGTCTACATAGTTCTCGAACCCGTAGGGTCCGCACGCTTAACGTTTGATGACGATCGGTATTATGAGTTTATGAGTATTGATGTACCGAAGGTATTTCGGAGTCCCGGATGAGATCACGGACATGACAAGGAGTCTCGGAATGTCCGAGACATAAAGATTGATATATTGGACGACTATATTCGGACACCGGAAGTGTTCCGGAAAAGTTCCGGATTTATCGGGAATGCCGGAGGGGGTTACCGGAACCCCCTACGAGAGGGGATGGTCCATAGTGGGCCTAAAGGGAAAGAGAGAGGCAGCCCATAGGGCTGGCCGGCGCCCCCACCTAGGGTTCCTAGTTGGACTAGGATTGGGGGGGGCGCCACCTCTCCTATTCTTTTCCCTCTTCCTTCTTTTGGTGAATCCTACTAGGAATAGGATTGCAATCCTATTCCTAGTAGGAGTCCACTCCCTAGCCGCACCAGGAAGGGCCGGCCGGCCTCCCTCCCTTGCTCCTTTATATACGGGGGCAAGGGGGCACCCAAAGACACACAAGTTGAATTGTTTTAGCCGTGTGCGGTGCCCCCCTCCACAGAATCACACCTCGGTTATACCGTTGCGGAGCTTAGGCGAAGCCCTGCGCCGGTGAACACATCATATCCGTCACCACGCCGTCGTGCTGACGAAACTCTCCCGTGAAGCTCAACTGGATCAAGAGCTCGTGGGACGTCATCAAGCTGAACGTGTGCTGAACGCGGAGGTGCCGTACGTTCGGTGCTTGATCGGTTGGATCGTGAAGAAGTTCGACAACATCAACCGCGTCACTTGACGCTTCCGCTCCCGGTCTACGAGGGTACATAGACACACTCTTCCCTCTCGTTGCTATGCATCTGGTAGATAGATCTTGCGTGATCGTAGGAAAATTTTAAAATACTACGTTACCCAACAGTGGTATTAGAGCCAGGTCTATGCGTAGACGATATGCACGAGTAGAACACAATGAGTTGTGGGCGATACTAGTCATACTGCTTACCAGCATGTCATACTTTGCTTCGGCGGTATTGTGAGATGAAGCGGCCCGGACCGACATTACGCGTACGCTTACGCGAGACTGGATTCACCGTTACGAGCACTCGTTGCTTAAAGGTGACTGGCGGGTGTCTGTCTCTCTCACTTTAGCTGAATCAAGTGTGGCTACGCCCGGTCCTTGTGAAGGTTAAAACAGCACATACTTGACGAAACATCGTTGTGGTTTTGTATGCGTAGGTAAGAACGGTTCTTGCTAAGCCCGTAGCAGCCACGTAAAACTTGCAACAACAAAGTAGAGGACGTCTAACTTGTTTTTGCAGGGCATGTTGTGATGTGATATGGTCAAGACATGATGAGTTATACGGTTTTGTATGAGATGATCATGTTTTGTAAAGTTATCGGCAACTGGCAGGAGCCATATGGTTGTCGCTTTATTGTATGAAATGCAATCGCCATGTAATTGCTTTACTTTATCACTAAGCGGTAGCGATAGTCGTAGAAGCAATAGTTGGCGAGACGACAACGATGCTACGATGAAGATCAAGGTGTCAAGCCGGTGACGAAGGTGATCATGACGGTGCTTTGGAGATAGAGATCAAAAGCACAAGATGATGATGGCCATATCATGTCACATATTTTGATTGCATGTGATGTTTATCTTATTATGCTTCTTATTTTGCTTAGAACGACGGTAGCATTATAAGATGATCCCTTACTAAATTTCAAGGTATAAGTATTCTCCCTGAGTATGCACCGTTGCGAAAGTTCGTCGTGCCGAGACACCACGTGATGATCGGGTGTGATAAGCTCTACGTTCAAATACAACGGGTGTAAGCCAGTTTTGCACACGCAGAATACTCGGGTTAAACTTGACGAGCCTAGCATATACAGATATGGCCTCGGAACACTGGAGACCGAAAGGTCGAGCGTGAATCATATAGTAGATATGATCAACATAAGATGTTCACCATTGAAACTACTCCATCTCACGTGATGATCGGACATGGTTTAGTTGATTTGGATCACGTGATCATTTAGATGACCGGAGGGATGTCTATCTAAGTGGGAGTTCTTAAGTAATATGATTAAATTGAACTTTAATTTATCATGAACTTAGTCCTGGTAGTATTAGCATATCTATGTTGTAGATCAATAGCTCGCGATGTTGCTCCCCGTTTATTTTTCATATGTTCCTAGAGAAAACCAAGTTGAAAGATGTTAGTAGCAATGATGCGGAATTGTTCCGTGATCTGAGGATTATCCTCATTGCTGCACGGAAGAATTATGTCCTTGATGCACCGCTAGGTGACAGACCTATTGCAGGAGCAGATGTAGACGTTATGAACGTTTTAAAGCTCGATATGATGACTACTTGATAGTTTAAGTGCACCATACTTTACGGCTTAGAACCGGGACTTCAAAAATTGTTTTGAACGCCATGGAGCATATAAGATGTTCCAAGAGTGGAAATTAGTATTTCATACTCATGCCCGTGTCGAGAGGTATAAGACCTCTGACAGTACTTTGCCTACAAGATGGAGGAGAATAGCTCAACCAGTGAGCATGTGCTCAGATTGTCTGGGTACTACAATTACTTTAATCAAGTGGGAGTTAATCTTCCAGATAAGATAGTAATTGACAAAGTTCTCTAGTCACTATCACCAAGTTAGTAGAACTTCGTGATGAACTATAATATGCAAGGGATGACGAAAGGAATTCCCAGCTCTTCGCGATACTGAAATAGGCGAAGGTAGAAATCATGAAAAAGCATCAAGTGTTGATGGTTAACAAGACCACTTGTTTCAAGTAAAGGGCAAAGGGATAGAAGGGGAACTTCAAGAAGAATGACAAGCAAGTTGTCACTCCCGTGAAGAAACCCAAAGCTAAACTCAAGCCTGAAACAAGTGCTTATACTGCAAAGGAAATGGTCACTAGAAGTGAAACTGCCCTAGATACTTGGCGGATAAGAAGGATGGCAAAGTGAACAAAGGTATATTTGATATACAGATTATTGATGTGTATTTTACTAGTGTTCATAGCAACCCCTCGGTATTTGATATTGGTTCAGTTGCTAAAGAGTAGTAACTCGAAGTAGGAGTTGCATAATGAACATAAACTAGTTAAAGGATGAAGTGACGATGTGTATTGGAAGCAGTTCCAAGATTGATATGATCATCATCGCACACTCCCTATACTTTCGGGATTAGTGTTGAACCTAAATAAGTGTTATTTGGTGTTTGTGTTGAGCATGAATGTGATTTGATCATGTTTATTGCAATACGGTTATTCATGTAAGTTAGAGAATAATTGTTGTTCTGTTTACATGAATAAAACCTTCTATGGTCATACACCCAATGAAATTAGTTTGTTGGATCTCGATCGTGTGATACACATATTCATAATATTGAAGCCAAAAGATGCAAGGTTAATAATGATAGTGCAACTTATTTGTGGCACTGCCGTTTAGGTCATATTGGTGTAAAACGCATGAAGAAACTCCATAATGATGGACTTTTGGAATCACTTGATTATGAATCACTTGGTGCTTGCGAACCATGCCTCATGGGCAAGATGACTAAAACTCCGTTCTCTGGAACTATGGAACGAGCAACAGATTTGTTGGAAATCATACATACTGATGTATGTGGACCAATGAGTGTTGATGCTCGCGGCGGGTATTGTTATTTTCTGACCTTCACTGATGATTTGAGCAGATATGGGTATATCTACTTAATGAAACACAAGTCTGAAACATTTGAAAAGTTCAAAGAATTTCAGAGTGAAGTAGAGAATCATCGTAACAAGAAAATAAAGTTTCTACGATCTGATCATGGAGGAGAATATTTGAGTTACGAGTTTGGTCTTCATTTGAAACAATGTGGAATAGTTTCACAACTCACGCCACCCGGAACACCACAGCGTAATGGTGTGTCCGAACGTCGTAACCGTACTTTATTAGATATGGTACGATCTATGATGTCTCTTACCGATTTACCACTATCGTTTTGGGTCATGCATTAGAGACTGCTGCATTCACGTTAAATAGGGCACCATCTAAATCCGTTGATACGACACCTTGTGAACTTTGGTTTAGCAAGAAACCAAAGTTGTCGTTTCTTAAAGTTTGGGGCTGCGATGCTTATGTGAAAACACTTCAACCTGATAAGCTCGAACCCAAGTCGGAAAAATGTGTCTTCATAGGATACCCAAAAGAGACTGTTGGTTACACCTTCTATCACAGATCCGAAGGCAAAATATTCATTGCTAAGAACGGATCCTTTCTAGAAAAAGATTTTCTCTCGAAAGAAGTGAGTGGGAGGAAAGTAGAACTTGATGAGGTAATTGTACCTTCTCCGGATTGGAAAGTAATACATCACAGGAAATTGTTCCAGTGATTCCTACACCAATTAGTGAGGAAGTTAATGATAATGATCATGAAACTTCGGATCAAGTTTCTACTGAACGTCGTAGATCAACCAGAGTACGTTCCGCACCAGAGTGGTACGGCAACCCAGTTCTGGAAATCATGTTATTAGACCATGATGAACCTACGAACTATGAGGAAGCGATGATGAGCCCAGATTCCGCAAAATGGCTTGAAGCCATGAAATCTGAGATGGGATCCATGTATGAGAACAAAGTGTGGACTTTGGTTGACTTGCCCGATGATCGGCAAGCCATCGAAAATAAATGGATCTTCAAGAGGAAGACCGACGCATACGGTAATATTACTGTTTACAAAGCTCGACTTGTTGCGAAAGGTTTTCGACAAAGTTCAAGGAGTTGACTACGATGAGACTTTCTCACCCGTAGCGATGCTTAAGTCTGTCCGAATCATGTTAGCAATTGCCGCATTTTATGAAATCTGGCAAATGGATAACAAAACTGCATTCTTTAATGGATTTATTAAAGAAGACTTGTATATGATGCAACCAGAAGGTTTTGTCAATCCTAAAAGTGCTAACAAAATGTGCAAGCTCCAGCGATCCATCTATGGACTGGTGCAAGCATCTCGGAGTTGGAATATACGCTTTGATCAAAGCATATAGATTTATACAGACTTGCTGTGAAGCCTGTATTTACAAGAAGTGAGTGGGAGCACTACAACCTTTCTGATAAGTATATGTGAATGACATATTGTCGATCGGAAATGATGTAGAAATTTCTGGAAAGCATAAAGGAGTGTTTGAAAGGAGTTTTTCAAAGAAAGACCTTGGTGAAGCTGCTTACATATTGGGCATCAAGATCTATAGAGATAGATCAAGACGCTTGATAAGACTTTCGATAAGTACATACCTTGATAAGATTTTGAAGTAGTTCCAAATGGATCAGTCAAAGAAGAAGTTCTTGCCTGACTTGTAAGGTGTGAAATTGAGTAAGACTCAAAGCCAGACCACGGCAGAAAAATATAGAGAGAATGAAAGTCATTCCCTATGCCTCAGCCATAGGTTCTATAAAGTATGCCATGCTGTGTACAAAACACGTTGTGTACCTTGCCAAGAGTTTGACAGGGAGGTACAATAGTGATCCAGGAGTAGCTCACTGTACAGCGGTCAAAATTATCCTTAGTAACTGGATGACTAAGGAAATGTTTCTCGATTATGGAGGTGATAAAGAGTTCGTCGTAAAGGGTTACGCCGATGCAAGCTTTGACACTAAATCCAGATGACTCTAAGTATCAATCTGGATGCGTATTGAAAGTGGGAGCAATTAGCTAGAGTAGCTCCATGCAGAGCATTGTAGACATAGAAATTTGCGAAATACATACGGATCTGAATGTGACAGACCCGTTGACTAAACTTCTCTCACAAGCAAAACATGATCACACCTTATTACTCTTGGGTATTAATCACATAGCGATGTGAACTAGATTATTGACTAGTAAACCCTTTGGGTGTTGGTCACATGGCGATGTGAACTATGGGTGTTATTCACATAACGATGTGAACTATCAGTATTAAATCACATGGCGATGTGAGCTAGATTATTGACTCTAGTGCAAGTGGGAGACTGAAGGAAATATGCCCTAGAGGCAATAATAAAGATGTTATTTGTATTTCCTTATATCATGATAAATGTCTTTTATTCATGCTAGAATTGTATTAACCGGAAACTTAGTACATGTGTGAATACATAGACAAAACAGTATGTCCCTAGTATGCCTCTTCTAGACTAGCTCATTGATCAAAGATGGTTATGTTTCTTGGCCATAGACATGAGTTGTCATTTGATCAACGGGATCACATCATTAGGAGAATGATGTGATGGACAAGACCCATCCGTTAGCATAGCACTATGATCGTTTAGTTTTACTGCTATTGCTTTCTTCATGACTTATACATGTTCCTATGACTATGAGATTATGCAACTCCCGAATACCGTAGGAACACCTTGTGTGCTATCAAACGTCACAACGTAACTGGGTGATCATAAAGATGCTCTACAGGTGTCTCCAAAAGTATTCGTGGTGTTGGCATAGATCAAGAATAGGATTTGTCACTCTGAGTGTCGGAGAGGTATCTCTGGGCCCTCTCGGTAACACACATCACAATAAGCCTTGCAAGCAAAAGACTAATGAGTTAGTCACGAGATGATGTGTTGCGGAACGAGTAAAGAGACTTGCCGGTAACGAGATTGAACTAGGTATAGAGATACCGACGATCGAATCTCGGGCAAGTAACATACCGTTTGACAAAAGGAACAACGTATGTTGTTATGCGGTTCTGACCGATAAAAGATCTTCGTAGAATATGTAGGAGCCAATATGAACATCCAGGTTCCGCTATTGGTTATTGACCGGAGATGAGTCTCGGTCATGTCTACATAGTTCTCGAACCCGTAGGGTCCGCACGCTTAACGTTTGATGACGATCGGTATTATGAGTTTATGAGTATTGATGTACCGAAGGTAGTTTGGAGTCCCGGATGAGATCACGGACATGACGAGGAGTCTCGGAATGTCCGAGACATAAAGATTGATATATTGGACGACTATATTCGGACACCGGAAGTGTTCCGGATAAGTTTCGGATTTATCGGGAATGCCGGAGGGGGTTACCGGAACCCCCTACGAGAGGGGATGGTCCATAGTGGGCCTAAAGGGAAAGAGAGAGGCAGCCCATAGGGCTGGCCGGCGCCCCCACCTAGGGTTCCTAGTTGGACTAGGATTGGGGGGGGCGCCACCTCTCCTATTCTTTTCCCTCTTCCTTCTTTTGGTGAATCCTACTAGGAATAGGATTGCAATCCTATTCCTAGTAGGAGTCCACTCCCTAGCCGCACCAGGAAGGGCCGGCCGGCCTCCCTCCCTTGCTCCTTTATATACGGGGGCAAGGGGGCACCCAAAGACACACAAGTTGAATTGTTTTAGCCGTGTGTGGTGCCCCCCTCCACAGAATCACACCTCGGTTATACCGTCGCGGAGCTTAGGCGAAGCCCTGCGCCGGTGAACACATCATATCCGTCACCACGCCGTCGTGCTGACGAAACTCTCCCGTGAAGCTCAACTGGATCAAGAGCTCGTGGGACGTCATCAAGCTGAACGTGTGCTGAACGCGGAGGTGCCGTACGTTCGGTGCTTGATCGGTTGGATCGTGAAGAAGTTCGACAACATCAACCGCGTCACTTGACGCTTCCGCTCCCGGCCTACGAGGGTACGTAGACACACTCTTCCCTCTCGTTGCTATGCATCTGGTAGATATATCTTGCGTGATCGTAGGAAAATTTTAAAATACTACGTTACCCAACACCCATCGGGTGCCACTTATGCCGGGGGGAGGCAAAGATGAGATGGGTAACCACTTGATGACGAAGTGATGTACCAAGACAAGAGTGTGTGATGTTTTTCAAACGGATTGGTTTAAGTTGCGACCGTTATTCCAACTTTACATGCGCAGCCACTCTACCCTTATATGGGAAAGGGCATTATTGATTACCTAGGCCGATACTAGCATGGTGCCCGCATTACTAGTGACGAGGGTGACATGAGGTCACTCTCGGGACGGGGTCGTGCTTGGATAGGCGGCCATGACTGTTTTCACAGGGCACCGAACACACCGTTGGTACCCCATGCCCGTGGTATGTGAAATAGGAGCAAGTTTCCAAAAATCTTAAGATGTGAAATGTGGGGCACGGGGGTTGCTACCAATCGAGTGGACTCCATATTAGTGTCGCCTAGGGAAAGATAGTGATCGGGTGCTTACCCAGGGTACTTGAGGTACCGCGGGTCGTGGATGACACGAAAGGTTCCCCGGATCTAGTGGGTAAAGTGTGCAACCTCTGCAGAGTGTAAAACTATTCGAATAGCTGTGTCCACGGTCAAGGACAATTGGGTAACCGCTCTTGGGCTACGTCCAAATGTTTGTGAAACCCTGTGTGTGTGTGTGTGTGAAAGCTCCGTTGGTCCAGTCAAAAGGATTTGACAAGATGAAGAGGTCATAGCTTGGCTATGTTGATATCTGTAACCTGTCTTCGAGGTTACCTAAATTTATTGATGCATGTACTTGATGGTAGAATATCTATTCTAGCTTGTAGCTAGATTGCTCATTGTTGTGCAATTGCATTGTTACTTTGAACCAAATCATGGGTTGCTTGCGAGTATATTCAAAGTACTCATTGGCTTGCCACTGTTATTTAATTCGCCAGGCATGGAGGAGCAGGAATATGAAGAAGAATTCTTTGGAGACGAACATGCGAACTAGGACGCTATCCCAGTCAGAATGCCTGTAGTGTTAAGGCAGATGGCATGGGTTCTACTTGTCTACGAGGACTTCCGCTATTCGAGTTATTTGCTAATCAACCCGTGAGGCTTTATCTATGTAAGACTTGGTCATAATGGTCATAATTTGTGTAAGACGGTATGTATGGATGTAAGACTCTTGTTATTCAGCTTCTGTGTGTTCAGTGAGCATTGATCTCTGGGATCACTGTACACGTGCATTCGGTGATCTCGACTCTCAAGTCGGGGTCCCCACATTATAACAACCAAGGCAACCACCAGCATGGTCTGGGTGGTTACAATAACCAAGGCAAACAGCAGCGTCAATAGCAGCAGCAATCCGGATATCAGAGTAATCCAAAGGAGCTAAGTAGTGGACAGTATCATGTCTTTACCACGAGTTTGTGCAAAAAAGATCAAAAAATCCTGAAGCGGGCGGTACATGCAGTTGAACCGGCAACACCATGTTTTCTGCGTTGGTCGGAACAACCTATTGTGTGGAGCAGAGAGGATCACCCGCTGCGGATTGATAATCCGGGCCAGTTGGCCTTAGTGGTGGCACCACAGGTGGGTGGCTACAAATTCACAAAGGTACTCATGGATGGTGGCAGCAGTATCAACATCTTATATTACGAGACTTTCCGTCGTATGGGGTTGACGGACAAGAAGTTGAGACAATCCAACACGGTGTTCCATGGAGTGGTGCCAGGTAAATCGGCTTACCCAGTTGGGAAAATTGATCTGGAGGTCACCTTTGGAGATGAACAGGACTTCAGGTCAGAGACAGTAACGTTTGAGGTTGTAAAGATCCGGAGCCCATATCATGCTCTGTTTGGAAGGCCGGTTTACACCAAGTTCATGGCTTGACCGTGCTATGTTTATCTACAACTCAAGATGTCGGGTCACAAGGGAACCATCACGGTTCACGGAAGTCGCAAAATCGCATTGGAGTGCGAGAAAGGAGACGCAGCCTATGCAGAGGTAGTATGTGCTACAGAGGAGTTGAAGTTTTACAAAGACAACGTTGATCCGGCAGATATGTCCCCGCTAAAGAAGCCAACTACAGAGCATGATCCGGCATTGAAGTTTAAATCGGTAGAGGAAACTAAGCAAGTCGACTTTGTGCCAGGTGATTCATCCAAGCAGTTCACTATCAGCGCTAACCTTGACCCCAAATAGGAAAGCACGCTCATTGAGTTCATCCGTGAGAACCGGGATATCTTTGCATGGAAACCTTCTGACATGCTAGGTATACCGAGGGAACTCGCTGAGCACAGTCTTAATATTGATCGGAAGTTCAAACCGGTCAAGCAGTATCTGCGCCGCTTCAACGAAGAAAGGCGCAAGGCTATAGGTGAAGAAGTGGCCAGGCTTTTGGCCGCAGGGTTCATCATCGAGGTGTTCCATCCGGAGTGGTTGGCTAATCCGGTTCTGGTGTTAAAGAGAAATGGAACGTGGAGGATGTGTGTAGATTACGCAGACTTAAATAAAGCTTGTCCAACTGATCCTTTTGCTCTCCCCCGTATTGATCAGATCATTGATGCTACGGCAGGATGTGAGCAGCTAAGTTTTTTGGATGCATATTCAGGGTATCACCAGATCAAGATGGCAGTTAAGGACCAGGAGAACACAGCCTTCATAACTCCCTTTGGAGCCTTCTGCTATGTATCTATGCCCTTTGGGCTCAAGAGTGCCCAAGCAACTTACCAGCGTTGCGTACAGAACTGTCTTAAGGGGCAGATCGGAAAAAATATCCATGCTTATGTGGATGACATCATTGTAAAGTCAAGGAAGGAGGAGACGCTAATAGAGGACCTAAAGGAAACCTTTGACAATCTCTGAGTTTATAAGATGATGCTTAATCCGGAGAAGTGCGTTTTTGGGGTTCCAGCAGGCAAGCTCCTTGGGTTATTAGTATCAAACAGAGGAATAGAGGCCAATCCGGAGAAGATCAAGGCGATCACGTCCTTGACTAAACCGGCTTGTATAAACGATGTCCAGCGCATAGCAGGCCGGATTACAGCGTTAAGTCGATTCATCAGCCGTTTGGGAGCGAAGGCAATTCCGCTTTATCAGATGCTGAAAAAGACAAATCGGTTTATATGGAGCGATGCTGCAAACACTGCGTTTGAAGATTTGAAGCGGGAATTAGCAGAACCACCAGTTCTTGCTGCCCCTGTTGACAACGAGCCGCTACTGTTATATGTGGCCGCCAGTGCCCGTGCAGTTAGCGTGGCAATTGTGGTGGAGCACAAAGAGGCAGGTAAGGAATATCCGGTTCAGCGCCCGGTTTATTATGTCAGTGAGGTTCTAATTGAATCAAAGCAAAGGTATCCGCACTGGCAGAAGCTGGTATATGGCGTGTTCATGGCAAACCGGAGGCTGAAGCACTACTTCCAGGGCCACCCAATCACTGTTGTTAACTCAGCTTCGTTGGGGGATATAATCCAGAACAGAGAAGCCACGGGCAGAGTAGCAAAGTGGGCCATTGAGCTTAGTCCACACGGGTTGAAGTATATACCTCGTACTGCTATCAAATCCCAAGCATTGGTAGATTGCATCAATGATTGGACAGAATTGCAAACACCAGAGGAGAAGCCGGATCACACATACTGGACTATTCACTTTCACGGATCTAAGCAATTAGAAGGCTCGGGAGCTGGAGTCGTGTTAACTTCCCCACAAGGTGACAAGTTTTGTTATGTCCTCCGACTAATGTTTCCTTGTACTAACAATGCAGCTGAATACGAAGCACTGCTTCACGGCCTGCGGATGGCTAAGGAGATGAACTTGAGCTGGGTCAAGTGTTTTGGTGATTCAGATCTAGTGGCGCAACAGGTGTCTGGCAAGTGGGACTCTAAAGACCCTCTCATGGCTGCTTACAGGCGAGAAGTTGAAGCAGTTGCAGGATGTTTCAAAGGATATCAGGTGGATCACATAGACCGGCGGAAAAATGAAGCAGCCGATGCTCTAAGCCGGCTGGGCTCTCAGCGTAAACCGGTGCCACCAAACACTTTCTTGGATGAATTACACAGTCCATTAGTTTGGGTACCATCGGAGGAGGACTTGGCTATTCCTGATCCGGAGGCATAGCTCGTCGCAGCGCTTCATGTTATTCCGGATTGGACACTCCCTTACTTAGCGTACCTGAGCCGAGGAGAGTTGCCAGATGATGAGATTGAAGCTAGGCAGATAATCCGGCGATCCAAGTCTATGACCATTGTTAACGGAGAACTTCATCACCACAACGTTTCTGGAGCGTTTCAACGCTGTGTATCATCGGAAGAAGGCAATGATATTCTTCGAGAGATACACGAAGGGGATTGTGGTCATCATGCCGGTTCAAAATCGCTGGTAGCCAAGGCTTTTCGTCACGGGTTCTACTGGTTAACAGCCCATGCTGATGCGGAGGATCTAGTCTGAAAATGCGACGCTTGTCAGAAATTTTCACGTCGTGCTCTTGTTCCGGCACAGGAGCTACGGATGATTCCAATTACTTGGCCGTTTGCGACTTGGGGACTTGATATGGTTGGGACTTTTAAACGATCCCAAGATCAAAAAACCCACCTGCTGGTGGTAGTGGACAAGTTTACAAAATGGATTGAGGCAGAACCTGTCAGTAAGTGTGATGCGGCAACAGCGGTTAAGTTCATCAAGAAGGTAATTTTCCGGTTTGGCTTTCCACACAGCATTATTACTGATAATGGCACCAATCTATCCAAGGGAGAGATGGAAGAATTCTGCCAAAGGGAACATATTCGCCTGGATGTATCTTCGGTAGCTCACCCTCAATCCAATGGTCAAGCTGAAAGGGCCAATCAAGAGATCTTGCAAGGCATCAAACCCCGGCTTATGACTCCCTTGCAGAGAACACCAGGGTGCTGGGTTGAGGAATTACCTTCTGTCCTCTGGAGCATCAACACTACGCCTAATAGGTCAACATGATATACGCCCTTCTTCATGGTGTATGGTGCTGAAGCGGTTCTTGCAAGTGATATCCGGCACGACTCACCACGGGTATCAGCTTATGTTGAAGCGGCCAATGAGCAAGGAAGACAGGACAACTTACACCGGCTGGATGAGGAGCGTGACATAGCAGCAGCACGATCTGCAATTTATCAGCAAGACCTGCGCAGATATCACAGCCGCCGGGTCAAGACCAGGACGTTCCAGGAGGGAGACCTGGTGCTCCGGCTTATACAAGACCAGACAGATATGCACAAGCTATCCCCACATTGGGAAGGACCCTTTGTGGTCAGCAAGAACCTACATAACGGTTCATAATACCTGGTGGACGTTCGAGAACACAAAGACTCACGGACAGCAGAGGAAGAGACAAAGAGGCCGTGGAATATTGCGCTTCTACAGCCTTACTACACTTGATCCATGAGCTCCGCTTCATGTATCATGTATATATTATGATTAGTGAATAAACCGGCACCCCTGGTAAACCGGGGGATCAGCCTTTTTTCTTCTAAATAAGTGTCTTATGGGAGTTAACTCAGATGCTTTGATCAGTCTATTTTGCTATGGAGGACAATTCTATCAGGGACCAACCAGGACTTGCCATTCAAGCGCAACTCTTTCATAGGTACCCTACCTCCACGGTCACTAGGGGGCTACGGATCACATTCGAATCCTCGCTTAATCCCTTCTGGCCCGGTTTATATGATCGTATTCGAATCATTGCTCCTTGGATTACATCCATTGATTGGCAAAAGAAATCATTGCTCCTTGGATTACATCCATTGATTGGCAAAATAAGTCCTTGCTCCTTGTATTACATCCATTGATTGGCAAAAGAAATCCTTGCTCCTTGGATTACATCCATTGATTGGCAAAGTAAGTCCTTGCTCCTTGGATTACATCCATTGATTGGCAATAGAAATCCTTGCTCCTTGGATTACATCCATTGATTGGCAAAAGAAATCATTGCTCCTTGTATTACACCCATTGATTGGCAAAATGAATCATAGCTCCTTGGATCACGTCCATTGATTGGCAAAATGAATCATAGCTCCTTGGGTCACATCCATTGATTGGCAAATATGGAGCATGGCAGCTCGCAAAAAGCCTCGACTACATGGTCTTATTTGCAACAGTGTTTTGTGTTTTGTGATTTTTCAAAGTTTTCTATGGTTAACCAAGTTTTTGATCCGGAACTGGGCAACTTCAAAGTTGACAACGTATCTACGAAAGTCTGGGTCATAGAACACCAGCATGATTTAAACCGGCGTTTATCATAACCCGGAACAATCATTGGGCAAACGCCAAGAGGGACAAGAGCCTAATCAGAATTTACACGTTCAATTATGCCTACCGGATTGAGGATGTCAAGCACGCTTAATTAAAGGTATGAAGTATTTTTGGGTATAAAACAGATACTCTTTCAATATATATGTCTATGGGAGCAATGTAATAGGTCCGGTGGTAAACCGCCAGGACATCTGGTTAGTGTTGTCTATGCAGATACAGATAACATGAACGGATCAACCATAGCAGACAAGGGATTAAAATCGACATACGCCAAGTTAAGCTGTGACATCCGAATTGAGACAGACAATGTTTCGAACTATCCTATTACAAGGCACTTGCAGGCCTGAACGGATTAAGGTTTTTGGCAACAGATTTCAGTAGCTAAGAATCAAACTGAGCGGTTTATGCTTCTTCTTCCTGCTGCGAAGGCTGAGGATCGGCTTGTTCCGGAACTTCTTCGTCTTCTTGAAGCGGCTGGAAGTCAGGAACGCGCCAGTCGATCTTGGATAGTGCACGGAAGTACATTTCCTCAGTAATAAGATTGGACGGATCAATATCTGGAGCGAAAGTATGGGCGCGCACTGGCGGGATCAGATTTTCGGTATCATAAACCGGCTGGTCCACCCGTTCATTTTCTAAGTCATATGCCGGATGATACCTGGTCAGGTCCGCTTCATCGGCAAGCTTGCTGGCAAGAGGGCGCATCTCCTTGGTTAAAGCACGGAGGTCCTTGCCAGAGAAGGCAGATCCATCTTCCTTATTACTGGGGTATCCGTTCATAGCTTCCTCCGGATCAAAATCCGGAACCCATGCCTTGGCCCTAGTCAGTGCTACAAGAGAGCCGGCCCATGCAGCAGATTTCTTCACTTCTACCAAGCGTACAGGCAGTATAGATAGCTTCTCCAAAGTACCTTGGATAGTAGTGGGGGCCGCTTTCTGATGGGACGTTGCACTTATAATCCTTTGAGCACCGGAATACAGCTGCTCCACCAGAGTATAAGAGGCCTTGAGTTTCTTCCGGATGTCATCTCCAAGATGGGTTATACATCGCCCTGAATATGATTATTAAAGTTAAACCGGAGCGGAACAAAGACTGCAGAGATAAAAATACATGCAAAATGAGTGCTCACCAAAGGTAGCAGAGGTCATAAGTTCTATTTGCTGTCTTAAACCGGTCAGCTCTTGCGTCACCGGATTAAGGGCAGCTTCAGCATCCTTTGCTCTTTTCTCAAGAGCATTCCGCTGCACCTCCCAGGCGGACCGTTCCGTTTCAAAGTCCTTTTTCAATTTTTCTGCGCTGGTTAAGTTCAGCGCAAGCTCTTCCTTGGCTTTGGCAGAGGCCGTTTCAGTAGCAGCCAGTCTATTCCGGAGCTCAGTTACCTCTGCAGCCCTCCGGGTCAAGTCAGCCTACAAGTAAATCAAGTGGAGTAAAAGACAATTCAGACAAGTCTCAAGCATATAAACAAGTTATCCACTTGACACTTGGGGGCTAATGTGCAGTTGAAGTATTAAAAGAGAAATTCGGACAAGTCCCAGGCACATAAAAACAAGTTATGCCCCTGGCACTTGGGGGCTAATGTAAGTTCATTTTGCATACATTGGAAGTGCCGGTTCACCTACAACGAAGCTAAACCAGCACTTGGGGGCTACTATGGCCTAAAGACAGGAGTACAAAGAATACAGCAACAGAGACAAGTGAAGGAAGTTACCTCATACTTATCCTTCATCATATTAACCAACCCCAAATCATAATCGCGGCTGGTATGAAGCCGGTTCAAATACCCAGAATAAAGTTCATGGGCACTCAATTAGGCATAGCTGGACAAGTCCGTGCTCCATTTGCCCTTTTCTTGTTGAAGCTTCTCCTCTTTGGCAGTATGTTTGGCCAAGATGATAGGCTCAGCAGGAGCGGTAAAACCTGACCCGGTTATCTGAACATCCGGGGAAGAAGCAGTAGTTGGTTGAGAAGGGGCAACAGTAGGTGTCGGGCTAACAGGAGCCGAGTTAGTCCGAGGAGGGCTAACCCGGACAGGACTCGCCGATTCAGCTACATTTTCCATATTAGCATCTTCCGGGACAACAATGCCATCGTGATCCATGGGAATAGGATCGTCAAACAGAGCTGCAGGATCGTTCTCTGGAGGGATGATTTCGTCCGGATCAGCCGCCGGTTCAGCGGTAGCAGTCTCGGCAGCCGTTTTGGTAGCTTTCGCCTTCTTGCTAGGCTTGGGCTTGCTGAAGAAAATTGAAGGAACAATGAGAATCATCAAGGTACAAATACAAATATAAACCGGATATTGAAAAGGACTTACCCAGGCACGGTCTTCAGCACAGGGACCTGGGTGGCGGTCGACTCGCCAGAAGAGGACAAAGGAGTCTCCTGATAGTTAGGATCAGACGGTTTAAGCGGTTTACGTATAAGCCCGGCCTTTGGATGAAGAAGAGTTGGAAAAAGTAAAACCTCAGAGCGGCGCCTGCGAGCCGGAGTAAGAGATATTCCGGAGGATTCTACTACGTGGCCACTATGACGCGTAGTCCGGCGTGCTTCATGCTACTGCTTATTCAAAAGAAATTTGGGGTCCAATTGAGCGTAAGGATGAGAAAAAGGGTATTTTCGAGACGCCCGACGGATTTTGGGCGCCGGCGGTTCTGAGTCTGAAGAAAGAAAGATTACCTCAACTTCCGCCGCTTTACTTCCTTCAACCAAATCCTGTGGAAAGACACCGTTAACATAAATTTCGATAAAGGGAGATTAAAACATATCAGGATCAATTCATAACTCGGAATCCGGATCATCTTCCTCAGGATGTGAACCGGAGGCAGCGGCCGCCTTTTTCTTCTTGACAACATACGTCTTCCGGCGTGGCTGCTTGCCTGACTTATCTTGAGGTTTTCTCTTCCAGAAGGGGTCGTTGGCCTGTGCAGAAGATGAAAAATAAATAGAAGACAATTGATATGGACGGATCAGAATAAGCAGAAGAGGTCAGAAAAAACTTACTGCTGGCGGTTTGTTATTTCCACAGAATGGAGCCAATCCGGTCTGGCTGCACTCTTCCACGGAGATGTTAAGCATTTTCTTTGCGGATTCAGTAACTTCTTTCTCAGGAAGTATTGTGTTAATGTGGCGTTGAGGGTCATCCATTTTTCCGGTATACTCACACATCAGGCCGGAGCGCCGGCTCAGTGGAAGGATGCTCCAGGCAAGCCAACAGCGAACAAAGTCTACTCCGGTTAAACCATTGGCCATAAAGGCCCTAAGCTTAGCAAGCTGAGGGGCAAACCGGGCCCGCTCTGGAGCGCTAAGACGCTGCGGCAGGGGATGATCCTCAGGTAGACGATTTGCACGGTAACCCGGCAGTGGGTTTTCTCCTTCCGGCGAGGTATCTTTACAGTAGAACCATGATTGGTTCCATTCCTTGGGGTGTGTATGGAGAGTAGCGTGAGGGAAGGTCACATCTCTTCTCTTTTGAATACTAACACCGCCCAACTCTTGATGCGGTCCAGCAGTAAACTCTGTCCGCCGGTTTAAATGGAAAAAGTCTGGGACAGATCCACTGATGGTTCTTCTTGAAGGTATGCTTCCGAGAAGACTTGAAAATTGCAGACATTTGATATAGAGTTCGGACCTATATCTTGAGGATGAAGCTGAAAAGCCGCTAGCACATCCCGGAAGAATTTTGAACCGAGAGGGCTAAAACCCCGGCCCATGTGATCAAAGAAAACAATGATTTCTCCTTCCTTAGGGGTAGTGGGGCATTCATCTCCTGGGGCCCGCCAATGCAGAACATTTTTAGGACCCAGAAGACCAATTGAAGCGGCCTTTGTTAAATCCTCTTCCGTAATGCGGGAAGGAGCCCAGTTGCAAGCAACGAACTGTTTGGCAGTCATCTTGACTAAAGGAAACACTGAAAGATACAATGCAAAATCCGGATTACTAAGTACTGAAGCGTAAACCAGAGCGTAAACATCAAATTATATCGACGGTTTAGACAAGGGACTAATGGCATTGACAACCCGGAAGCAGATGTGAAGTGAGTGGCTACCGGTTTCTGATAACAGGAAAAAGGGAGGCTAAACCGTTGGTCTGACGACTAATTCTTTACAAGAAGAGCATATGATTGGTTAAACCGGTGAGTAACTTACAGATCTATAAGATGAAGAAACAGGTTTCTGCAGAAAACTAAAGTAAAAATGGATCTGAGATGTAAGAAAAAGAGGAAATATATGCAAGTCTTATACAGGAAGAACCACGAATGGTTTCTACAGACAAAATGAATCTAAGGTTTGAATCTAAGGTTTAAACCATGGAGCAGGAGCGCATTCGAAACGAATCCAAGGTTGGAATCTACTGCAAGTGTAACCTACAGGGATGAACAGCAAGCTTCGAGGTTTCATGGCGGAAGCTATGGAGGAACCCTAGATTAAGATCTAAAGTGAGAAAGAAGGAGTACCTGAGGAAGAAGAAGACGGTGGGGGAGTGCTCTAGACACGGTTCAGGGTGATGCAGCGGCCTAGCTTGACGACGGCGACGGGCTCGAAGAACGACGGCGGAGCTTCAGGCGACGGAGGAAGACGAAGGCAGAAGGAAGAAAACAAACAAGCCGACGCGGTATTAATAAGCTGATGAGGTGAAACGGCAAGCGCGGGAATCAAGGAAGTCAGAGATTGGATAAAGATTCCGTTGTCGCCTCGATCTTCGAGATAGCATTTAACAAAGGTAACAAACAGAGGTGAGCGATAAATGCGGAGGTGATGTCACGACAGATTGAGATGATTTCCGGAGATGACGTCATAGCCGGTTTACAAAGCAGAGAAGTTACACAGAAGAAATTTATGCAAGACTTAGAAGACTGACATGAACAAGTTCAAATCAATCTGGAGCCTAATGTCAGGGATATTACTAGCAGGTATAAACCGGCAAGGAAGGTCCGTATTACACTTACATAGTTGTATTATCATAAGCCCAGTAGAATATGAACCATAGGTTACGGCCCATAGAGGCTTAGGGCCCATTCTACGGTTTATAAACCGTCCTATCATGTAACTTGAGGCATAAGGTAGAAAGAGTAGAGACCGAGGCGAACACGATTATGAGCCGGCCTCGGGACTATGTAAACCGGACCGGGCGTCGCCTCCTATATAAAGGGACGACCCGGCGACGGTTCAAGGACAAGCAACAACCCGTCGAGACACATGCAAGCAATCCGCTCCCTGTTCATCGACGCCCAAGCAATACCAAACCCAACTAGACGCAGGCTTTTACCTTCATCGAAGGGGCCGAACTAGTATAAACCATCTGTGTTCTTTGTGTGCTTTAACCTCTTCAAGCTAACCCGCGCGATGGCTCCACACCTAAGTCCTCTAAACCGGACATCTGTCGTGCCAATTCCACGACAAGAACCAAAAAGTAAAAAGCAAAAAATAAAATTAGGTTGCCTCCCAACAAGCGATATTGTTTAATGCTCTTAGCTAGGCATAAGATGCAAATAGATCTATGTATTTTCATATTTGGTATGCAATCCATAGGTAGCTCTCATAATAGATTCATAAGGCAATTGAATTTTCTTTCTTTGAAAGTGTTCCATCACGTTCCTTAATGGAAATTCAAATCTAATGTGTCCTTCTTTCATATCAATAATTGCACCAATCGTTCTAAGGAAAGGTCTACCAAGAATAATATGACATGTAGGATTGCAATCTATATCAAGAACAATGAAATATACGGGCACATAATTCCTATATGCAACAATAAGAACATCAATCTTCCCATAGGTTTCTTAATAGTGGAATCCACAAGATGCAAATTTAAAGAACACTCGTCAATTTCTCGAAACCCTAGCACATCACATAATTTTTTTGGAATCATGGAAACACTAGCACCCAAATCACACAAATCATGGCACTGATAATCTTTAATCTTAATCTTAATAGTAGGTTCCCACTCATCATAAAGTTTTCTTTGCATAGAAACTTCCAATTCAAGTTTTTCTTCAAAAGATTGCATCATAGCATCAATAATATGTTTAGTGAAAGATTTATTTTGATTATAAGCATGAGGAGAATTCAACATGGATTGCAACAAGGAAATACAATCTATTAAAGAACAATTATCATAATTAAATTCCTTGAGATCCAATCTAGCAGGTTCATCACTACTTAGGGTTTTGACTTCATCTACCCCCTTTTTTATCAGCTTTAGCATCAAGATCTAAAAAACTCTGAATCATTGGGACGCCTCTTAACTAAAGTAGACTCATCTCTAGTCCCATCTTTATCAAGATTTATTATAGAAAACAAAGATTCAATAGGAGTCACATCAATCACTTTAAGATCTTCATCATTATTTTCACGGGAACGAGAAGAACATGTTTTCATAAACCACTCTTTTTTTGTGCGCATCCTAGCGGTTCTTTCTTTGCACTCATCAATGGAAATTCTCATAGATTTGAGAGACTCATTGATATCATGCTTAGGTGGAACAGATCTAAGTTTCAAAGAATCAACATCAAGAGAAATTATATCCATGTTCCTAGCCAAATCATCAATCTTAAGCAATTTTTCTTCAATCATATCATTAAAACTCTTTTGTGAAATCATAAATTCTTTAACACTATTCTCAAAATCAGAGGGCATCTTATTATAATTTCCATAAGAATTGTTGTAGGAATTTCCATAATTATTGGAGGAATTACTAGGAAAATGCCTAGGATTAAAATTTCCTCTATAAGCATTGTTACCAAAATTGTTTCTACCAACAAATTTCGCATCCATAGATTCATTAGTATTTTCAATCAAAGTGAATAAGGGCATATCATTAGGGTCAACATTAGTACCCTCTCTAGCAAACAATTTCATAAGTTCATCCATCTTTCCACTCAAAACATTAATCTCGTCAATTGCATGCACTTTTTTACTAGTGGAAGATCTTTCGGTATGCCATTGAGAATAGTTAACCATTATATTATCTAGGAGTTTAGTAGCTTCTACTAGTGTTATTTCCACAAAAGAACCTCTCACGACCGAATCTAAAAGATTTCTAGAAGCAAAGCTCAACCCGGCATAAAAAATTTGTGTAATCATCCATAGATTCAAACCATGTGTAGGACAATTTATTATCATAAGTTTTATCCTCTCCCAAGATTGTGCAACATGCTCATGATCAAGTTGTTTAAAATACATAATATCGTTTCTAAGGCAGATTATCTTAGCGGAAGTAAAATACTTGGCAATAAAAGAATCTTCGCACTTATTCCATGAATCAATACTATTTTTAGGCAAAGATGAAAACCAAGTTTTTGCCCGATCTCGTAGTGGAAACGGGAATAGCTTATATTTAACAAGATCATTATCTACATATCTTTTCTTTTGCATATCGCACAAGTCAACAAAATTATTCAGATGAGATGCGGCATCTTCCATAGGAAGACCCATGACGAGATTCAATAAAGCATCATTGATTTCACAAGATTCCGCATTAGCAGCGGGAGCAATCGGAGTGCTAATAAAATCATTATTATTGGTGTTGGAAAAGTCACATAATTTGGTATTTTCTTGAGCCATCGTGACAAAAACAAGCAATCCGCGCACAAGCATACAAAAAGCAAGCGAACATGACGAAAGAAGGGCGAAGGAAAGGCAAAGGCAAATCTTTCAAAAATCGTTTTAGAAGTGGGGGAGAGGAAAATGAGAGGCGAATGGTAAATAATGTAAATGCGAGAGATGAGAGTTTAATGAAAGGTACTTGGTAGGTCTTGACTTGGCGTAGATCTCCCCGGCAACGGCGCCAGAAGTTCTTCTACTTCCTCGCTGCTTTCTCGACGTAACGTTGGTGTTTCCCTTGAAGAGGAAAGGGTGATGCAGCAGAATGAAGTAAGTATTTCCCTCAGTTTGTTGAGAACCAAGGTATCAATCTAGTAGGAGATTACACGCAAGTCGCCAAATAGATGCACAAAAAATCAACAACTTGCACCCAACGCTATAAAGGGATTCTTAATCCCTTCTAGGTTATTTGCAAAAGTGAGATCCGATAGAGATAGATAAACAAGTAAAGTAAATATTTTTGGGTTTTTTGGTTTATAGATTGAAAAGCAAAAGATTGCAAGATAATAGATATGAAACTTATAAGATGTAAAAGAGACCCGGGGGCCCTAGGTTTCACTAGTGGCTTCTCTCATGATAGCAAGTTTACCATGGGTGAAAAAATTACTGTCAAGCAATTGATAGAAAAGCAAATAATTATAACGACATCTACGGCAATGATCATGAATATAGGCATCACGTCCAAAACAAGTAGACTGACTCCTGCCTACATCTACTACTATTACACCACACATCGGCCGACTCGTGCCTGCATCTAGAGTATTAAGTTCATAAGAATAGAGTAAAGCCTTAAGCAAGATGACATGATGTAGAGGAATTAACTCAAGCAATATGATGAAAACCCCATCTTTTTATCCTCAATGGCAACAATACAATACGTGTCATGTCCCCTACTGTCACTGGGATTGAGCACCGCAAGATTGAACCCAAAGCAAAGCACGTCTCCCATTGCAAGAATTATAAATCTAGTTGGCCAAACAAAACCGATAGTTCGAAGAGAATTACTAAGATATAAGATCATGCATAAAAGAATTCAGAAGAAACTCAAATATTATTCATAGATAATCTAACCATAAACCCACAATTCATCGGATCTTCAAACACATCACAATAAGATTACATCGGATAGATCTCCAAGAACAAAGAGGAGAACATGGTATTGAAGATCAAAGAGAGAGAAGAAGACATCTAGCTACTAGCTATGGACCCATAGGTCGGTGGTAAACTACTCACACTTCATCGGAAGGGCAATAGGGTTGATGTAGATGCCCTCCGTGGTTGATTCCCCCTCCGGCAGAGTATCGGAACAGTCCTTCGAATGGGATCTCACGAGAACTGAAGGTTACGGCAGCGGAAAAGTGGTTTCGATGGATGTTCTGATGTTTCTGGAATATATTGGTATTTATTGGCGGAAGAAGTCGGTCGGGGGAGGCACGAGGGGCCCACAAGGTAGGGGGCGCGCCCTACCCCCCTGGGGGCGCCCCGCCCTTGTGGTCGCCTCGTGGATCCCCTGGCGTGTACTCCAAGTCCATCTGATGTCTTATCGTCCAAGAAAAATCTCCAAAAAAATTTGTTCCGTTTGGACTCCATTTGATATTCCTTTTCTGCGAAACTCAAAAACAAGGAAAAAACAGAAACTGGCACTGGGCTCTAGGTTAAGAAGTTAGTCCCAAAAATCATATAAAATAGCATATAAATGCATATAAAACATCCAAGATAGATAATATAATAGCATGGAACAATCAAAAATTATAGATACGTTGGAGACGTATCAAAGAGAAATGGTGATTGTTTTTCTGGAGGTAAGAGATGACATGGGCTAAAGAGATAAGTGAGGGGGCCCACGTGGGGGTCACAACCCACCAGGGCGCGCCTGGGGCTGCTGGCGCTCCAAGGTGGGTTGTGCCCACTTGGTGCAGCCCCCCCCCCTCTAATGTTATTTGCACTAAAAATTCATAAATATTCTGAAAAAATCGAGTTAAATTCGCAGGGCATTCTGAGCACTTTTATTTTTGGGTCATTTTTTTATTTGCACGGAAAAACAGTAAACACACAAAGCATGGAATTTTATTTTTATTGAACCAAGAAAAACAAGAAAATAGAAGGTAGGGACAGAAGGTAGTGCCTACTTAATTCATCAACTTCATACCTCTAAAAATGATCGATTAATAAGGTTGATCGAGTCTTATTAACAACCACCTTTGATTAGCGTGAAACCGAAGAACTTTCGGAAAACACTAGGTTACCTCGATGTGGATATGCATGTCCTCCACAATAAGTATACATATTTCTTTTTGGTAGTAGGTAGAGGGATTTGGAAACTTCCAATAGTGAGTGTCGCAAATCTTTCAATAATATTTATACCATTCACTTGGAATTGTTTCTTCGGAAAATGCACCGTATGCTCATTACCATTGATATGAAAGGTGAACTTGCTTTTATTACAATCAATAATAGCCCCTACAGTACTAAAAAAGGGTCACCCAAGGGTAATCGACATCTTGTCGTCCTCGGGGATCTCAACTATAACAAAGTCAGTTAAGATAGTAATGTTTGCAACAACAACAACGGGCACATCCTCACAAATACCGATAGGTATGGCAGTTGATTCGTCAGCCATTTGCAAGGATATTTCAGTAGGTGTGAGTTTATTGAAGTCAAGTCTTTTATATAAAGAGAAAGTCATAACACTAACACCAACTCCTAAATCACATAATGAAGTTTTAACATAGTTTCTTTTGATGGAGCAAGGTATAGTTGTTATTCCCGGATCTCCAAGTTTTTTAGGTACTCCATCTTTCAAAGAATAATTAGCAAGCATGGTGGAAATTTCAGCTTCCGGTATTTTTCTTTTACTAGTGATGATGTCTGTCATATATTTAGCATGAGGGGCCATCTTTAAAATATTAGTCAAGCGGGTGCGCAAGAAGACTGGCCTAAGCATTTCAACAAAGCGTTCAAATCCTTCATCATCTTTTTTCTTAGTTGACTTAGGTGGAAAGGGCATGGGTTTTTGTACCATGGTTCTCTTTCTTTACCATGTTTCCTAGCAACAAAGTCTTTTTATCATACTGGTTATCAAGATCAGCAGCAGGTTCTATCTCAACATCATCATCTGGTTGTTTATCATTGTCTAGTTGAGTGTCTTTATGAGCATCATCATTATCATTTTCATTATCACGAGATAAATTTTCATTACAAGATTGAGTTTCAGCATGAGAGATAGAGACATCATTATTTTCAGGAGGTTTTTCTATCTCAGGTTCACTAGAGGTATGCAAAGTCCTATCATTTTTATTCTTCTTTTTCTTTCTAGAAGGACTAGGTGCATCAGTGTTAAGTCTTTGTGGATCTTGTTAAATCCTCTTAGTTTGTCCCTTGGGATAAAGTGGTTCCTGAGTAATTTGCCTCCTCTAGTTGATACTCTAACAGCAAAATCACTTATATTATTATTCATTTCATTTAGCAATTCTTTTTGGGATTGAGCAACTTGATCTAATTGAGTTTGAACCATAGAAGCAAGTTTTCCTACACCTCTAACATCATTGGAGATTCTAAATAACAAGTCACTCAAGAGAGCAATCATATCAGAGTTGTATTTCAACTGTTTCATGACATTGCCATTGAAGTGATCTTGTTTTCTAATGTAGTTATCAAACTAATAAATGCATTGATTAGGATGTTTATTGTAAGGGATATCACCTTCATCAAATTTCATTAAGGAATTTAACTCTACCACCTTTGGTGGTGGTATGTCAAGTCCATGAATTTCTTCAATAGGTGGTAAATTTTTTATATCCTCTACTTTAATACTTTCTTCCTTCATACTTTTCTTTGCCTCTTGCATATCCATGGGACTGAGAAATAAGATACCCCTCTTCTTTGAAGTTGGTTTAGGCGGTGGTTCGGGAAGAGTCCAATTATCATAATTTTTTAATATATTATTCAATAGTTCATTCCCTGAAAACACAACAAGCACAACTATCTAGGAAATCTCTAGAAGTATTGGTTAGTCCATTATACATGATATCAAGTATTTCATTTTTCTTAAGTGGATAATGAGGCAATGCATTAAGCAATTGGAGAAGCCTCCCGCAAGATTGTGGGAGACTCTCTTCTTCAATTTGCACAAAGTTAAATATTTCCTGCAAGACAGCATGTTTCTTATGAGCAGGAAAATATTTTTCAGAGAAGTAATAAATCATATCCTGGGAACTACGAACACAACTAGGAGCAAGAGTATTGTACCAAGCTTTAGCATCACCCTTTAATGAGAACGGAAATATTTTCAGGATATAATAGTTGCGAATTTTCTCATCATGAGCAAATAGGGTGGATGTATCATTTAGTTTAGTAAGATGTGCCACTACGGTTTCAGTTTCATAGCCATGGAAAGTACTAGATTCTACCAAATTAATTAACTCTGGGTCGACAGAGAACTCATAATCCTTATCAGTAACACAGACAGGTGAAGTAGCAAACTAAAGATCTATTTCATTCTAGCATTCAAAGACTTTTCTTCCAGTTTGCATAATAACTTCTTAAGATCATCTCTATCATTGCAAGCAAGAAAGTATCTAGTTGTCTCTTCATCCATAACATAACCTTCAGGTACTTTAGGAAATTTATATCTAGGATGGCTAGATCTAATAGGTGTTTAAAGAATTTCAGTTTCAAGTATTTCATCAGTTTCAGCATTCTCAATATCTTTAGCTCTAGCAAGTTGTTCATCAAGAAATTCACCCAATGTCACAGTCTTGTCTAGCTAGGTACTAGCATCATTCATAGCAGAAGTAGCATCATCAATAATTTGTGATATATCAGGGTTAATATCAGACTGTGGTGTTGCAAACTTGCTTATAGCTGAAGGAGAATCAATTGCAGAGCTAGAGCTCATTGTTGAGGGAAAGATCTTAGTTTTGTCATCCTTTAGATTCCTCATAGTGATAAATAGATAATAATCCCAAGTGACTCAACAAATATAGCTATGCTCCCTGGCAACGGCGCCAGAAACAGGTCTTGATAACCCACAAGTATAGGGGATCACAATAGTTTTCAAAGGTAGAGTATTCAACCCAAATTTATAGATTCGACACAAGGGGGGCCAAAGAATATCTGCGAGTATCAGCAACTGAGTTGTCAATTCAGCCACACCTGCAGATTAATTATCTGCAACAAAGTGATCAGTAGCATAGTAGTATGATAGTTTTGATAGTTTTGATAGTAGTGGTAACAGCAGTAGTAACGATAACAGTGATAGCAATGATTTTGTAGCAGTTGTAACGGTAACAACAGTAGTAGTAACTTAGCAAGAATAATATGTAGGAAATTCGTAAGCATTGGATCGCCGATTTGTTGGATGATATTCATCATATAACAGTCATAACCTAGGCTGATACAAAACTAGCTCCAGTTCATAAATATAATGTAGGCATGTGTTCCGTAAATAGTCATACGTGCTTAAGGAAAGAACTTGTATGGCATCTTTTTTCCTACCCTCCCATGGCAGCGGGGTCCATAAGTAAACTAAGGGATATTAAGGCGTCCTTTTGATAGAGAACCAGAACAAAGCATTAACACATAGTGGATACATGAACTCCTCAAACTACGATCATCACCGGAAAGTATCCCAAATATTATCACTCTAGGTTTATGGATCATAACACGTAATAGGTGAATATGACTTGCAAGATCGGATCTAGAACATAGACATAATGGTGAAAACATAAACGGTCCAGGTCTGAGTTCATGGCACACGGGCCCAAAGCGACAAGCATTAAGCATGGCAAAGTCATAAAAACATCAATCTCAGAACATAATGGATACTAGGGATCAAGCCCTAACAAAACTAACTTGATTACATGATGAATCTCATCCAACTCCTCACCAACCAGCGAGCCTATGAAGGAATTACTCACTCCCGGTGGAGAGCATCATGAAATTGGGGATGGAGGAGGGTTGGTCAAGACAAAGATCAAAGATCCCCCTCTCTGGAGCCCCAAATAAATCCAGATCTGGCCTTTCGATGAAGAACGGGAGGTGGTGGCAGCTCCGTATCGGGAAACGAGATAATTCTAGATCCCTGATTTTTTTCCTAGAAAAAATGGTATTTATGGAGTTGGACATAGGGTCTGCAGGGTCACCAGGTGGGCATAACCCACCTGGGCGCCCTGGTGGGTTGTGCTCACCCAGGGGCCCCCCTCCGATGATTTTTGGCTCAAGTATTTTTCTTTTATTCTGAAATAATTCTCCAAAAAGTATCATTCCATTGTGAGAACTTTTATTTCTACACAAATACAACACCATGGTAGTTCTGCTGAAAACAACGTCAGTCCGGGTTAGTTTCATTCAAATCATGCAAATTAGAGTCCAAAAGAAGAGGAAAAGTGTTAGGAAAAGTAGATACGATGGAGACGTATCAGCCTCCGCCTTCGGCTTCGTGCCTAGGTTGGCCGCGTGAGCTCGGTGGTGGCGAGGGTCAGCGATGGCCTCCGTCTGGACTCGGTTGGCTCGGCGATGGGCATGGGCTTGTCGTGCGTTGGCCATGGTGGTGTAGAAGCTCGAGGCGCAAAGACCAAGTCCCCTACCTGGCGTGCCAAATGTTGAGGGATTGATTCCAAGCCTCGGGAAATCCTCCAAAACCATGGTTCAAGCTCTATAGGCTTGGTTTGCATTTATGAGACAACGATTGACACAATGAGGACACAGCAAGCTACCCAGGTTCAGGCCATCTTGCGGTGTAAACCCCTACTCCTGCCTGGCTGTATTACTTGTGGGCAGTGCTCTCTGAGCTACAAGATGAGCTTGAGCTCTTTTTTTTACATTGAAAACAGCAGGAGAAACTCCTACTGTTAATTTTATTAGATGTTAACCTCGGTTAACATGATCACCTCAGAAGGGTTTTACAAAAGGCATTTACAAAGATATTGGGGTCAGCCACTTGGGGCAGCCCATAAAAAAGAATAGTACAAAGACGGCTAAGTTGAGGTGTGATCTACTAATGTGAGAGAATTCTTGAATCCTTCCAAGAAGGTAGAGCTTTGGGGATTTATTCTATACCCTAAAATCATGAAGTACTCCTTCAATTTCCTCAGCCAATCAAGATGCGTGGCCACCTCTCCTTCAAAAATCAGGTTGTTTCTTTATTTCCATATATTCCATGAGGCTAGGGTGATGATTTATTTAAATAATGGTCTCTGCCATCTCTCTTTCGCTTGGTCATGTCTTTCTTGCATATCCAAAAGGTTATCCCATTCAATACCTAAAATCTCCCAGCACCTTATTAGGTGATTATTTGTTTCAAGTACAGCATGCTCACATAGAGGACAATTATGGTCATCACCAACATTGAAGTGTCGTCTCTCTAATAAGTCTCTGGTGTTTATTCTATCAAGGAGCCTTAGCCACGCAAAAACCTTGTGCCTCATAATACACTTGGATTTCCATATGGAAGTTATGAATTGAGGTGCCTGCACATTCCTGAACATGAAGTCATAGAACTTTTTCGCTTTGTATCTTGTGTCCCCCCCAACATAGAATCCATTCATCTGTGGCCATCTGTTCCAGCAATATTCCCGCAAAGTAGCCTGAAGATTATCTAATTCTGCCCTGGCCTCCAAAGACAAAGGTAACATGAAGTTATCTTCAGGTAAGTTGTTGTTGTAGAATTGTGCCAGAGAAATGTCTTCATTAGTAGTGAAGGAAAACATGTGATCATGGGAGTTCATTAAAGGTTGTTCTCCCAGCCACACATCCTTCCATAGGAGAACAGTGTCTCCCGCCGCCGGCGCATAAGCTGTAATCCCACGGTAATATCCATCAGCGAGAACACATCACGCCAGCAGAAAGAACCAGTGCTTGGTTTGGCATGAGGAGGGACTCCATCAGAGTAGTAGGCGTCCCAAATAATCATCACCCATGGAGTGTCATGCTTATGCATAAACTTGTGTAGGTATTTAAGCAGCAGGGCATTGTTTTGAATTTGGAGATTGATGACACCAAGCCCACCTTTCTTTTTAGGACGACAAACCAGGTCCCATGTAGCAAGTGAATGTGTTTTAGCATCTCTATCAATTTCTTTTCTCCATAAACAATGTCTTCTAGCTCTGTCGAAGATCTCAATCAACTTGAGTGGAAGCTTGAGGACACACATCGCAAATGAGAGAAGCGAGGAGAGCGCTGAGTTGATTAGTTGCACATGTTCTCCATATGATAACCAAATGGCAGTTCCCGTTAGTCTTCTCTCAATTCTGTCCACTAATGGCATCAGCTCCTTAACCATGGGTTTAGTTGTTCCGAGTGGCAGACCAAGGTACGTGAACGGCATTGTTCCGACTTGACACCCAAAAACCCCGGCAAGTTTTGCAACTTTTTGCTCCTCCACATTTATTGGCATTAGTTGTGACTTGGGTAATTAATTTTTAGTCCGGTAGAACGAGCATATGAATCTAGGATGGCTTTAATTGTTACCAGTTCTTCTCCATTGGCCGGTAGCACAATTAAGGTGTCGTCCGTGTACTGGATTACCGGGAAGTTTTCTGATGTAGGCTGATTAATTGGCAAATTAATTAGGCCTTCGGACCAAGATTTATTTATGACAGATTGTAGCAAGTCCGCTGTCAGCACAAATAGTAAAGGGGATATTGGATCTTCTTGTCTCACCCCTCTTGCATTTGAACTCCTTACCAGGTATACCGTTAAGAAGAATCTACGAAGAGCCTGAATCAAGCAGCATCTTTATCCACATGCACCATCTATCATCAAACCCTTTGCATTTAAGCATTTTCAAATTGAACTCGTGCTCCATCATGTCAAACGCTTTTTCGAAGTCAAGTTTTGGAATGACAATCTCATTTCCAGAGTGCTTACATTGATGTAAATATTCGAATGCCCAAATGAGACAATCTTCTTTATAAAGCCATATTGGTTTCGGTGCACAGTTTTTAGAATCCAGCGTTGGAGTCTCTCGGCTAAAATCTTTGTAATTACTTGAGCACACAGTTCATCAAGGAAATCGGCCTATAGTCGTTCACCGTTGCAGGGGTCGATTTCTTTGGGATCAAGGTAATTAGAGAGGTGTTTAGACAGCTCAGGTTCACTTTACCTTCCCAAAAGTCTTGGCAAAGTTGATAGAAATGCTCTTTAATAATGCCCCAACAAACTTTTAGAAAAAGACCGTTAAATCCATCTGGCCCCGGCGCTCGATCAGCAGGAATCCGTCTTATTACATGATCGATCTCCTCTTTGGTAAAAGTGACGGAGAGCTCCTCAAGACCTTGACATTTGTGCACTAGTTCAGAAAGCTCGAAGTCAAACTCCAGATGATTAGAAACACCCATTCTATTTTTAAAACATTCATAGAAAGCCGCTGCCTTTTCGTTATGATTTTCAGTAAGATCCCCATCTAGTAGCATCAAATTGATGATTAAATTCCTGCGTAATCTCTCAGTGGCACGAGCTTGGAAATATTTAGTGTTTTCCTCCCCTTGGATTGCCCATCGAAACGTGCATCTTTTCTTCCAATACACACTCTGGTATTTTAACAATCTTAGCAAGTGACCTTTAAGAATGAGTCTGAAGTTCGCTTCAGGAATGGTCAAAATTCGGATTTCCTCCAAATTACCAAGTTGTAGTAAAATTGTATTGCAGTTTTCAATTAATAACTTGAGCTTAGAAATGGATTTACTCCACCTTTTTAGAGCATATCTTAGTCTTTTCAGCTTAGCAGAGATCCTAGTGGCACTAGAAGTTGCCTTAATTGGAGGTGTCCACGATTCTTGAACTACTTGCAAGAACCCCGGGTGAGACGGCCAAAAAATTCAAACCTGAAAAGTTTACTTCTAGGGACCGCAGTATCCACAGGCTAGATACATGGAATGTGATGTGAAATTGGTCGTGCAAGAGGTTTTACCACAGTGTTTGGGAATTTCAAAAGCCGTTCAGGGGAGGAAAAAACCAATCCAATTGTTCCAACAAGGGAGTATCCTGCATATTGCTCCATGTGTATTTCCTTCCTTTAATTGGAATTTCAACAAAGCCAGCTCACTAATAATTTCATTAAATTTCATGATATCATCCACATTTCCACCTGGAAGATTCATGTTTTCTAACGATCTCATGAAGTTGAAATATCCCATGAAAAGCCATAGATCATTCATCTCAACATTTAAACCTTCCATCCATTGAGTAAAAGTTGCCCTCTGAGGGTCATCACACGGTCCATAAATGTTGGATAATAACCAAGTATCATTAGCTTGTACTGAAGTCAATCTGATCGTGAGGGAAAAAGACAATTTATGTACCACTTGGCCTGAGAATTGGCTACTGCACCAAATTATTATGAGGCCACCAGAGGCACCCACCGAGGGGACAAATTCAAATTTGTCGAACCGTCTTGGACAACACTTTCTAATATATGAATGATCGAAATCAGATTTTTTTTGTTTCTTGCAAGCACACAATTGAGCAATTAGACTCATCAATTTTGTTACGCAGTGCATCACACTTAGTACTAGCATTTAAGCCACGCACATTCCAACATACGACATTCCACAAAAGGGACGACATAAAGGTTCAAAGTAAATCGAGTTTAGGACAAAGCAAATAGTTTTAGAACGAAGCAAATAGATAAACTGAAGGACTCGCTAGCTTTACTGAGAAGAAGCCACGCCTTTTCCCTTGTCCTTGGGAGCAGCCAAAAGCCTTTCCTTGGCTTGTTCTTCCTATGGTATCGCACACACAGTGGTGCCAATATATTGAAGTGTTTTAATCGGTGTCAGTGGGGGGTCCTGCTTCTCTGTGTCAGAATCAAAACCACGAGGCTGTACTAAGATGTCTGGTATGCGTCGGGGCTTCACATGAGACTGTTTTTTCTTGTTCTCAGCCATTGAGGGGGCCTTCAAACCCTTGTATCTTGTTGCTCTCACACTGCACCTTACTTCAAAAACATCAAGAGGTGTGATCACTCTGCGTCTCTTCCTCGAGGTGGCATCATCCACATCCATATGATATTTATTATTATCCTGGTTGCACACATCAGCAGAAACAGAGTTGCTTTCCACTTCCATCTCTTCGATCACCATTGCTTCCAATGTAACCCTAAAGTTGCAAGATATGAAGTTACAGCAGATGTTCCAAGCTTCTTCAGGGAAACCAATAAGATAGTTCCAGGCATGAAAGGTGAAAAGGGGAAAATAGGGAAGCAAGCCATGCCAACTAGATCATGCAGAGTATCTTGAAAACCAATAGCAATTTTTTTCCAAGCTGCTTCGATTCCCTCCTCAGCAGACTTCCATCCCAATCGAGGTGTGAAAACAGCGCAATACAAGTGGATCAGAAAAGACAGTCAGTTATCTTCAGCAGGAACCTCAAAAGTGATGTCGTGAGAGTTAACTAGAATAAAATTCAAGTCACCTCCCTCATGCCCCTGAATGAAATCTTCCGCCACTTCCTCTATCATTGCCACATGCTCATTCCAAACCCTGAGTCCATCATCAAAACCTAAATCTGCAGTTTGAATACCATCCATCAAGGAAGGGCCATCATACCCCGTGTACTGTCTGTAACTGAATCCTCGATACACTGGTGGAACAGGGGGCAGATCAGGCCATGCACCCCATCCCTGCTGAGGAGGAGGAGGGGGTGGAGCTCCTTCCCATGCATTTGCAGCATTCTGAAGATGCCAAACTTGTGCATTGTGCTGTTGTTGCCGCATAGCATTGAGAAACGGAAGTTGCTCAGGGTGAGGGGAAGCAGCCATTGGAGGGGGAGCCTCTTCATTTCCTTGCATACCTGGACTGGGGTTACGACCATTGAGCACATACACAGGCACTGTCCAAGATGTACCAAGTCCGATAATATCAGTAAACCTCTTGACTATCAGACTGAATGGAACTAAAGCAAGTTCATTGATCAACACACGGACAAGGATTCTTGATTTCTTGTAACCAGGGCGGTGCTAGTACATGCATCTACCAAAACACGAGACCACTTTGATAATGTAGTGCTCAGTTTGATAGTTCAGAGGTAATTCGTGCAGCATAACCCAAGCATCCCTCTCAATCACTGGTCCACGCATATTTGGCCCCTCATCATTACGCGGTAGATAAAAACTCGAATGTTCATCTAAAGGCTGCTCTCCTCTGTTAACCATAGTATCACGCACTAAACTATCATGGAATCTGATTAAACCCACACAAAACGGATAAAGCTTTCCATTGATAGTGTGCGCACCATGATCATCAAACAAAACACGTCTAAACTCAGCCAAAACTGCTTCACGCTAAAGATCTACGAGGGTGGAACCACCATGACCAAAGGCATATTGCGAGTGATCGAGCGGCGGGTCGTCGACGACCACCATGTTCCTCTATAGCCTACCTTCTGGACTTTGTTGGATATCCATTTCCCCTGGAACATATTGGTACGGGAGGACCGATGGACTCGCCATGGGAGGTGTGGGCTAGGATGGGGAGGAGTTGTCGAGGTTGCAGGGTGGCGGACTAAACAAGGGAGGAAGCGTGGTCTCGAGAATCGGGGCGTTTCTGATAGGATGGGAGGGATACGGAACGTCCGGGGTATTTACGTCCAAGTTGTTATCGCTTTGCACCAAGTCCCCCTTTTTCTGCTTGATTATCCAGATTTGTTTCCTCATAATACGCCACTGTTTCTGGCCTCGAGATATCCTATGCCCAAGTTTGTTGCGATTTGAATTATCCAGCGGATCGGGAGGGCTAGTAGAATTCAAAACTTTCAACTTAGCCTAGTCTTTTCGTACCCAAGATAAGTCTTTATTTGTACGTGTCAAATAGAGCTAGCTCCAATGACCTAACATCCCGCAGATTTTGCAACGCACTCCAACCGAACATTCCAAACGAATATGGCCATGAGACAGACAAAGTTTGCACCAAGAACTAGAAGATGAAATTGCATGTATATCTTGAGGATTAAAATGAGTAGAATTGTACCTCTCACCGCTAACATCCATGCAATTCATGTAATTATGACCTCTTCCTTTGCATTTCATACAGATCATTAATTTGTCAAAAATAAAAGCCTTGTCTGGTATATGGGGCAAATCAAGGACCGACATGATCACCTGATTAGAATATCCTGCTTGCCATAAATCTGAAATTTCCTCAAGCTTTGAATCCGGGATAGCTTTCCATGCCTGAGATTTAAACATTGAACCAACAAATTGTTTGCCAATCACCTTAGATTTCGGTTGACCTTGTATAGAATATAGGCTACCAAACCGGATGTGATGATCAAACCGAATAGCCCTAGAGTCATGTGAATCAAAGTCCAGGCTGCCAAAATGCATTTGATCAAACCTAGGAATATTAAACTTAGCCAACTCAACCTGAGACTGAGATTTATCATCTGAAACATGCAGAAAACTCAAAGAACTTCGAATGGCCATAGGCGATCTGGACGCAACTTCTGGTAACTCATTATCAAGATGCCAATCCGAATCATCCCATGCATAATCCACGTGAGATTTGAACAGGCGAAAGTGACATACAAAGTTCGGCCAATATGATCCCTCAGGGCATAGATGAAATGTCCCACATGATTTGAAGCCACTGAAAATCGGAAATTCCTCTTGCTCAACTGAAAAACATTGAATCCCGAGGCCAAACCACCAATACAGCATTGCAAGACCAGACCTACTGACTCCTCCGAGAGAGAGAAAGAAGCTGAGGAAAAAGAAACGACTAAGAAAATTCCTTGGTCCCCAAAGAGCTGTCGAAGTGCATCGTAGATCCAAATTTTGAACGTACCTTTTGCTCCACCTTGAGACCAGGGGCAAAGTACCAATGGAGAAGGCTGGCCATAGAGGATCTAGGGTTTTAGAGGCATCCATGGCTGGCTTGGGGTCGGTTGTTGGGGAGGGAGGTGCCATGGGTGGGGGAGAGGAGGTGGGAGGAGGGAGGCGTCATCTTCTGTCATTTGCTACCGGGGCCATACTCCTCCTTTTATATGTGCCTTGGGCCTCTTCACCGAAAATATGAGCGGGAAAGGCATGCCACAGGGCGGCAATTTTGGAAGGGGATAGTCGCCGGAGCTTATCCTGACAAAAGGTGGTCTTCGCCTGCCAAAGGCGCTATCCATGACGCGTCAGGGGGCTCCACGATGACCTCTGTCCTACCGCGCCACCGTCTTGGCCTTCTTTCACCAAAGGGGAAACCTTTGGGACTTGCTTTGGGGGAAGGTAGGCGTGTCTGCTCCCTTAGCACCAAAGGGGAAACTGTCATGTCCGCGCAGGCTCGCACCTGCCACAACGACATCACCCATGTGATGCGCACGCGACCCGTGCCATGTGGGCTCGTCAGGAGGCCTCGTGGGACGGCGCCTCGCGGGGCCACCTGTTGTGATGGTGTGCTGATGAAGTCCTTGGTCAGAGAAGCCCCTCATGGGGCAAGGCCCTCGTAAGGCTACTGGCTTCGCGGTGCCCGACGGTGGGGCGTTTTGTGAGTTGGGCCAAGGGGCCCTTCCTGGGTCGTAGGCAGATGGCCCATGGTACCATGGTTCCCACTGGCCGTCACATATGACGACCTTATACCGAACAACCAAAGAAGCATGGAAGGACAACAAATTGAGGTGACCAAAACAATCAGCCCGGCCTAGCGGCATCCAAAATTAGAGTGAATTCAGGGGGATGGCTCCTCTCTAACAAAGAGTCCAGTCGGTCATGTGGCTATGAAAATGAGTGTTATGCTCCAAGGGCGTCTTTGGCAAGTCAACCATGTGTAACTTAGGCAAAAAAATGTTCAAATACTTCACCACTCTTCTTAGTTGCGTTTCGATTTTGGCCCTTATATCGTGTTGTCCATGCAAAGCCAGCGAAGGGCAAGGCCGCCGAATAGTCAATAGATGCTTGTTATGTACATTGCCTTTTAGCTAGTCCATGGCCCGGTTAGGAACTGTCTGAATGATCGCCCGATGTATGTCCAACACAATCCACCCAAAGGTTGTACGCTGTTGGGGCTAGCTGGTTGGTCGAGTCGATGTGTGTTGTTTCATTAGACATGTCTGCTTCTATGTTTCTATTATTCCGGCTGTCGTTTGCCCTAACAGGTCCCCTTTGTAGTCGTCTATTTGTTCTGCTATGCCCTACTGGATGATCTCCTTGGTGGCCACCGACAACACACCAGAAATCGTGATGATGTTGTTCATTTTTCCATTGCTATTACGAGATAAGGAAAGGTCGGAGCATAGAAAAATTGGAGCCCATTTACCTACTCGAGCATATGACTTATGTGTTGCCAAAGAAAGCAATGGACAATAATCACCATCTGGTCAAATACAAACACAACACGAACATGATCATTCCCAAACTATTTAGAAAAATATATCTGAAATAGTTCACTTACCTTCCGGCCGCAGTTGGTCATTTCGCCAATAGCACAACGGGTAATCTAGTATTTTTTTTGTTGGACACAGTACAATCACATATGCTCACAAACATGAACATACATTCACACCCCTATGAACACACACATGCACACCCTACCCTTACAATCACCTTCAAAATACTGAGCCGACACAACATATTGATGTTAATGAAGTCACCACAAGCGCCTTCGGGATTGATGGAAACATCTTCTTCCACTAAATCAACATAGCGTGAAATAAATCCAGAAAAATGCAAGCACTGGTGCAAGTTTAGGACTTGAACCCTAGTGTGTTGGTTCCACCACAAGGAATTTAATAATCTGATAGGACTTAAACCCTGGTGGCTGGTTCGACCACAAGGAATTTAACAATCTGATCTCGCTCAGTTCGCGTCATAAACATAAAATGGTTACTGGTATTGTGCAACAAAAGAAGCTGGAAGCCATTCGTGGAGTAAACTAGTAGTACATCATCACTACAAGAAATATGTGAACTTATGACCTTCTGTCAGTGACCCTAGAAGAAATGGTCATAAATCTATGACCATTTGAGACCAGTTGGTTGTAAGCTGTTTGGGGGGCTCCAAACCTTAAACTATAACGACCATTTTGGCTAGAAAGGCCATAATTTCCTTACAGGAAATGGTCGTAAAGCAGACATCACTAATCCGCTGCCTTATTTCTAGTTGATCACGACCAATATAGATGGTCATAACCTTGTAAGTTGTGGTGGATTGCTATGACTAGGCGCCACCTCATCAGTTTTGCCTATGTGTCATGTCCATGTGTCAATTTTTGCCTATATTTCTGTTATTCCAAAAATTCCCAAAAATTTCTCATAAATTCTTTGGATCATATCTTCGTCAAATATGTCAAAAACCTTCCTTTCACTAGTTAAAATATAACTCAACAATATTCATTTTCCTATTCTGTTCAGAACAGCACTTTGTGAAGGAAGTGCTATTTTTATATTCTTGATTGCCCTCAAATTTTTTTGGCACTCATTCCTTTCCAAATCATTGCCTCAGGACAAAATTCAACTCCATTTGCCTAGTAAATGTTCCTCAGCAAATTTCCAAAAAATTTGTTCAGCTATAATTAAGCTTTGTGAAGGAAGTACTAGCTATGCATATCCAAATGGAATGAAATTTCTATAGTGCCTTCATATGCCCCAATTATCACCCTCCTTCAAATTTCAGCTCAATCAAACCATTTATGTGAGCCGAACTTCAATTTTTATTTTCTGTCCAGATTGGCACATTGCAAAGCAAGTGCTATCTATACCACTCCTATTGCCCTCAAACTCTTTGGTCAATATTTTATATCCAAATCATTGCCACATGCCAATATTCACCTCTATTTTCCTAGTAAATCTTCCTCGGAAAATTTCCAAAGTTTATGTTCAGCTAGAAGCTTTGTGAAGGAAGTACTAGATAGGAATATCATATTGAGTTGAATTTTTGCCACATATTCTATATGCCAAAGCCGTAGCACTACACAAAATTTTAGCTCTATCTAACAATACATGTGAGCTCATCGAATCTTTGTTTCTGGTAATATTTGAAGTTTGTGAAGCAACTATATTTTATATTGCTTTATAATTGCTGGAAATTTACCACGACATTAGCCTGACCAAAGAAACTCCCTACACCAAATTTCAGCATAATCCAATCATCTATGTAAGCCCGGCTTCAATTTCTATTTTCTGTCCAGATTGGCACATTGCAAAGCAAGTGGTATCTAGACACCTCCTATTGTCCTAAAACTTTTTGTGCCATTTTACATATCCAAATCATTGCCACATTCCAATATTCACCTCCATTTGCCTATTAAATCTTCCTCAGTAAATTTCCAAAGTTTCTATCCAGAGAGAAGCTTTGTGAAGGAAGTACAACCTAGGGTTATCCAAATGGTTGATACGTACAAAACGTATCTATAATTTCTGCTTGCTCCATGCTTCTTTTGTGTGATATTGCTATGATATTTATGCACTTCCATACACTTTTGATCATATTTGGACTAACCTATTAAATCAGTGCACCCCAGTGCCAGTTTCTGTTTTCTGCTGTTTTTGTATTTCAGGTTTTCCCATTACTTAAATTGCCAGAAAAATTCCGGGAAAAATATATGAAAAATCAGCGCTCCAGAAGCTTCCACGCGCCAGAAGTGGGGCCAGAGGGGAGCCAGAGGCAGCCCAGGCGGCCTGCCCATGCGGCCCCACCCCTGGCCGCGCCGGGGGGGCGCCTGGGCCCCCCTCTCCGCCTCTGGTGACCCCCTTTGGCATATATTTACCTCGCGTCCCGAAACCCTCGAGGACGGAACCCTTTTTGGCGATCTCATCTCTGTTCCGCCGCCGCCGCGCTTCCAAGAACGGGAGCACCAGGAGAACTCTTCCCGGCACCCTGCCGGAGGGGAGAACCACCACTGGGAGCTTCTCCACCACCATGGACGCTTCCCGGATGAGTTTTGAGTAGTCTCCCTTGGACCATGGGTCCATGACCAGTAGCTATGTGATTTTCTCCTCCCCTCTTTGTTCTTCATGGATTAGACCTCGTGAGCTGCCCTACATGATCGAGGCACATATGTAATCTTTATGCTGTTGCTATGTTGAGTTTGCTGGGATCCGATGGATTATGAGATTATGTTCAGATCGTGTGTGAGTAATATATTTGATTCACCTCTTTTATATTTAAGTTCTTGAGTAATTCTTGCATGTTCTCCATTGCTATTTATTGCTTTGGCCGAGTAGTAGGTAGTAACTCTAAGAGAGAACGTTATGCTTGATTGTGGGTTCATGCCCCTCGATGACTAGCTTGAGTGACAGAAACATGAGTCTAGGGGATGTGCTGTTGCCACAAGGGGGAAAACAACGGTGCTTGTACTTGCGGGTGCAAGGATTGTTTACTTTACGCAAAGTTCTTTTAATGCAGTTGTCTGTTGCTTTGAGTTTCCACTTTGGGTGAGACTCACAACTTAATACCAGCGAGATGTTCTGGATAGATATCTCAAGGTGGATGATTAGTAGTAGATGCAGATGGATTTCGGTCTACTTGCCTTGGCGTACCGTGTAATGCCCAGGATGGGACTATATCTCCTACGTGGGACTTGCTGGAAAGTTTTAGTTGATTAGGTGAATAGTACCAATTTTGGGACTTGCTGGAAAAGACTTAGCACTTAGTGGTTTATCGAGGGGGGCTCATAAACCCCAACCGTGTGAGGAACGCATAATCAAGGAACATAACACCGGTTTAAACGGTTCCTAACGGCATGAGTGGAACAAATCACCAAGCAAAAAGGCTTAGCCTTCCACCCTTGCCAATATATAGATGATTTCATTAAAGCATTATATATAGTGTGATATAACCCAACAAAACTTCAACATGAAGCAAGCATCTTCAATCTTCACCTGCAACTAGCAATGCTATAAGAGGGGCTGAGCGAAGCGTACTTAGCCATTCAACGGTTTGCTTAGGTAGGGTGGTTAAACATGGCCATGGTTACAAGTAGGAGGCTGGCAAGAAAAACATGGGCATCGAGGCAAAACTATAGAGCGGTACTCTAGTAATAGGCAAAGATAGTAATGTTATCGGGGTTCGGTCATCTTGCCTGAAGAGTTGTCGTTCGGATCGTAAGAAGGGTCCTCGTGCTCAACCTCGTTGGCAACCTCGCGCTCGTACTCGTACTCGGTCTCAGATTCCGGCTCTAAACAATACAATCACACAAGGCACGAATCAACAAGATGCAATGCGCACACAAAAATGATGGATGCATGATGGATGCACTACGAGAGCACACGGAGCACGGAAAATAGCACTCAAGCAAATCACTTCAAAACATGGCAACAATAGGATATTATGAATCTACACGGAAAATCAATCAAGTTTCACATAAGACTCGCTGAAAACGGAGCTACGGGCTAAAAGTTATGCCCGAAACAAGAAATATGCGAAAGCTGAAAATTACAGCAACATAGCAAATTTGGAGCACTAGATAAATAAGCTACAGCACTCAAACACCATGGCAAAGAGCATGAGCATAAACTAGACATATCCTACAGCAAATAAGTCCAAAGGTGCACCCCCAAAGGAGCCACGGATCAATAGCAACAAGCTTGGACATATTGAACTTGTCAACAAAATCCTGACAGCAGAATTTTATTGAAACTTTGGAGCAAAAGTTAAATATGCTACAGCCACTTAAATAAGCATGTGAGAACATGAATGGATAGCCAACAATATATACTACAAGGAACCATCAATAGACACTCCAAAACTATCATGGTTTGTCCTAGAACAGCACGCAAACATGGCAACGGAACATTACAGATTTCATACTTAGAGAAAATTCACTAAGTGTTAACACAGCAGTTTCATCATGGCATCTTTAAGAGCAATTTTAAGTCACCTCGAAACTAAACATGGCAAGTGATAAGCACCACATCAAAGTACACATGATGGTGATTCCGAAACATACAAGCATGCATCATGGAGATATCCACAACGATAGCAATGAGCTCAACAAGATGGCATCTCATAACAAGTTAAACAACTAAACAGCCACATAGCACTTTGCAACGAGGATAACCATGGCAAGATTAAATCTATCATGCAACCTAACACAAGCAACATGTAGAGCATGGCAAGACGAACACGTGGACATGTCATTTGCATCATTTGGATAAACGAGCTAAAAGATATCACTATGCAAAGATGGCATAAAAACATCACTAACAGTAGTTTACAACGGGATGCACTCTTACAACAGAAAAATAAGCATCTAGATGATCTCAAACATGCATGGCACAAAGGAATGAAACATAGTGCTAGTCACCACGAACGTCTGGACATGTCATTTGCACAAAACGGATCAATACACACAAAGTTATCACAGTTAGAAACTAGCATCAGACAACACAATATCTACAGACTTAGCAGAAAAAAACTACTAAAAGATCTGAGTGCAAAATAGATAAACCGCGCTCAGGCGGCGGATAGGGGAATGCTCACCACGGGCCTGGCCCGGATCGAAGAGGAGAGGAGGCGGGGCCTCGGGGCGGCGCGGCCCACCGAGGGAGGAGGCTGGGGATGGGCCCGTGGCGACCGAAGCAGATCAGCCTCGCGCTGACGGGCCCGGATCGGAGGCTGGCGGATCTCGCGCTAGCGCTAGCGGCTGGATCGGCGGGAAGCTGGCGGCTCGGGAGACTGGCGGCGGCTCGGGCCTGCGCGCCCTGGCGCTGGAGAGGGCCCGCGCGGCCTGCAGAGGAGAGGGCCCTCACGGCCTGGGGCTGTTGGGCCCCTAGGGTTCGGCGGAAGAGGCCCGCCTGGCGGCTGGCGATGGATCCCGATCTGCTGCGTTGACCTGAGCGGATCGGCGAGGGGCTCGGGGCTTCGTCCTGAACGGCGGCGCTGGAAGCTTCGTGCGAGAGGAGGCGGCGGATCGGCTGGGTGCCTGGCCGGGGCGGCGGTGGAGCCCGGCCGGCGGGATGCGGTGGTGAGGAGAGGTGGCACCGGCGCGTGGAGGAGATGGGGAGCTCCGGCGAGCTCCGGGAACTCCGGCGAGGTACTCCGGCGGTGCTCCGGCGAGCTCCGGCCGGAGTGGGAGGAGGAGGCTGGAGCAAGAAGATGAAGTGGCTAGGGTTTCCTTGAATTGGGGCAAAAATTTGGGGGAGTGGACAAATATATAGGCACAAGGAGCTAGGGTTGCCCAAATGGAGTGCGGTTTTCGGCCACACGATCAGATTTGGATGGCCTAGATGATAGAAGTGGCTAGGAGTGCTTGGTGGGCTGTTGGAGGGGGTGTCTTGGGCCTCAAAGTGGAGGCACTTTGAGCCCACGAGAATAACTGTTGGGGGAGCAAACGGACTCGAAACGCGACGAGATTTGACAGGCAGGTTACACACACCAAAACAACAACACACGACAAGTCTCGCGCCAAACCGGTAACGTTACACGGCCAAACACCAAAGTAGGCCTACGGGACGCCACGGACACGTGAGGGAGCTCCGGAACGCGAAACGGACAACGGGAAGGAACGCGTGGAACCGGATGCAAACGACAACACAAATGCAATGCGATGCACATGTCTACATGATATGAATGAATGCCACACACGCACACAACAAAACGACGAAAACCCGAAAGACAAAGAACCTGGAATGGAATAGATGAAGCCAGAGATATATTATATGCCCCAAAAGGGTAAGTATTACATCCGGGGCATTACATACCGTCCATGCTTTTGAGCCTCTACCTTTCTTTACAGCATAGTTAGCATTGGTTTGCGCACATAATCCTGTCAATTGCCCAGCTATAATTTGTTTACCTCGCTTAGCTGTTTTATCGTCTTTTGGGAGAGAAACATCACTAGTGAACATCATGGGACCCCGGTCCATATTACCATCACTGATCACCCCCGCTATTTACTTCCTGTTCTTATTTCCTAGTTCCAGTCATACCTATCACTATTATCTCTTGCGTTTGATCCTTTGTAATCGACAAGGCCGGAGGGATTGACAACCTCTCTGTACTCGTTGGGAGCAAAGTTATTTGTATCTGTGTGCAGGTCCTGTCAAGCAAAAGTTTCTGGCGCTATTGACACCTTCTTGTCGACCCTCTGAGTCTCACGGGATTCGATCCTTGGTATCTTTGCCAAGGGAAATTTGCCGCTACACTACATCTCAAACCTTCCACTTGGGATAAATAGAAAGAGCCATTGAGGCCACAAAAAAAGAGAAAAAAGAGAAAAAGAAATAAAAAGAGAGAAGGGGGCACACTACTATTTCCTTTTGAGAGATCCACACTCGTACTCCATCTTATACCTTGTGCTCCATAGAGATTATCATTCATGCATATAGCTATGTGGGGACCTTTACACTATAGAACTTGGCTTGTGAGAACTTACCTTAGCTCATATGTGCATCCGTTGCATGGCAATCCCTACTCCTCGCATCATATCTATCATTTGGCTTTCTCTCGCCGATGATTGTCCTCATTGATGTGAGCCTTTCACACCTTTTTTGTCTTCCCCCTCTATCATTTTTCTCTCTTTGCCATCCTAAGTGTCGACTTTCTTGCTTACGCTCATCCATTGCATGAGTGCTCAAAATATCGAAAGGGAGTGGATCATTTTGACTTGTACTTGGCTGACGGTCTGGGGATGAGTCAAGATAAGATTCCAAAGAAGACCAAGTGTGAAACTTTAGTAGATTAAGTTCTCAACAATACAAAAACTATGTTTTACTCTCTCATATATCCCTATCCCCTTTCTTGCACGCAAACACCATTTGGAGACATTCGAGTCACGAACAGCGAGAGCTCTTGCACCTTTATGTTCTTATGTTACTTGTTACAATGCTAATATAGACTCTTGCTTGTTATGACTTGAATTGAATTACATGCCTTGATTGCTTTACTTAAAAGTTCTTATATGGTTGATAGCATGTCTCCACAGAAATTATGCTTATTATCATTTACCTACTCGAGGACGAGCAGGAATTAAGCTTGGGGATGTTGATACGTCCAAAACGTATCTATAATTTCTGCTTGCTCCATGCTTCTTTTGTGTGATATTGCTATGATATTTATGCACTTCCATACACTTTTGATCATATTTGGACTAACCTATTAACTCAGTGCACCCCAGTGCCAGTTTCTATTTTCTGCTGTTTTTGTATTTCAGGTTTTCCCATTACTTAAATTGCCAGAAAAATTCCGGGAAAAAAATAAAAAATCAGCGCCCCAGAAGCTTCCAGAAAGGGGAGCCAGGGGCAGCCCAGGCGGCCTGCCCACGCGGCCCCACCCCTGGCCGCGCCGGGGGGGCGCCTGGGCCCCCCTCTCCGCCTCTGGTGACCCCCTTTGGCATATATTTACCTCGCGTCCCGAAACCCTCGAGGACGGAACCCTTTTTCGCGATCTCATCTCTGTTCCGCCGCCGCTGCCCTTCCAAGATCGGGAGCACCAGGAGAACTCTTCCCGGCACCCTGCCGGAGGGGAGAACCACCATCGGGAACTTCTCCACCACCATGGACGCTTCCCGGATGAGTTGTGAGTAGTCTCCCTTGGACCATGGGTCCATGACCAGTAGCTATGTGATGTTCTCCTCCCCTCTTTGTTCTTCATGGATTAGACCTCGTGAGCTGCCCTACATGATCGAGGCACATATGTAATCTTTATGCTGTTTGCTATGTTGAGTTTGCTGGGATCCGATGGATTATGAGATTATGTTCAGATCGTGTGTGAGTAATATATTTGATTCACCTCTTTTATATTTATGTTCTTGAGTAATTCTTGCATGTTCTCCGTTGCTATTTATTGCTTTGGCCGAGTAGTAGGTAGTAACTCCAAGAGAGAACGTTATGCTTGATTGTGGGTTCATGCCCCTCGATGACTAGCTTGAGTGACAGAAACATGAGTCTAGGGGATGTGCTGTTGCCACAAGGGGGAAAACAACGGTGCTTGTACTTGCGGGTGCAAGGATTGTTTACTTTACGCAAAGTTCTTTTAATGCAGTTGTTTGTTGCTTTGAGTTTACACTTTGGGTGGGACTTGCAACTTAATACCAGCGAGATGTTCTGGATAGATATCTCAAGGTGGATGATTAGTAGTAGATGCAGATGGATTTTGGTCTACTTGCCTTGGCGTACCGCCCATGCTTTTGAGCCTCTACCTTTCTTTACAGCATAGTTAGCAATTGTTTGCGCACATAATCCTGTCAATTGCCCAGCTGTAATTTGTTTACCTCGCTTAGCTGTTTTATCGTCTTTTGGGAGAGAGACATCACTAGTGAACATCATGGGACCCCGGTCCATATTACCATCACTGATCACACCCGCTATTTACTTCCTGTTCTTATTTCCTAGTTGCAGTCATACCTATCACTATTATCTCTTGCGTTTGATCCTTTGTAAACGACAAGGCCGGAGGGATTGACAACCTCTCTGTACTCGTTGGGAGCAAAGTTATTTGTATTTGTGTGCAGGTCCTGTCAAGCAAAAGTTTCTGGCGCTATTGACACCTTCTTGTCGACCCTCGGAGTCTCACGGGATTCGATCCTTGGTATCTTTGCCAAGGGAAATTTGCCGCTACGCTACATCTCAAACCTTCCACTTGGGGTAACCAACGAGGAGCGAGAAGCCATCAATGGTATAATTTTTTACAGTGCTTTCCTATGCCCAAATGACCATACTGCACAAAATTCTAGCTCAATCCATTTATTCATTTGAGCACAGATTCAACATTCATATTTCTGCCCGATGTGCTACTTCGCAAAGCAAGTGCCATATACGCTCCTCCATTTGAGGTGAAAATTTTCCAAGCCAGTCTCCCAAGTAGATGAACATCCTCAGCCAAAATTCTAGCCCATTGGCCATGTGCATTTCCCGTACCGCTAATCAAACACTTGGCTGGTAATTCATGTTTGAGCATAGTTCGGTCTCCTCGTGAGAGTCTTCTGTTGTCATTTTCTTCCTAGCACTTACCTAGGGAGTGCCCAACCCCCTAGACAGCTTATGCCACCCAGAACGCATGGCAACGCCACGGTCACGCGGTGACCACGCGGTGGGCATGCGACTTTACGCGCTTTGGAGTTGGGGCCCTGGGCCACCGTCCAAACATCGATGTATCGCCACCAAACCATGTGTTTATGCTTAAATAGATACTTATGTAACTATAAATGATTTTTGGAAAAAATATAGAGCAAACTATAAGGTAGTTGCAGTTCAAATTTGACCTGTTTCCAACTGAATCGGTGGAAATTTTTCTTTTTCATGAGAGGTGGATAAAAGCTTTGGATACCCAACCATTTTGTCAATTCTGCATTAAATATGGCCTAGTATTTTATAAAAATGATTTGCTCCAATTTTGCAACAATTATTTGGTAGGTTCTTCACAAAAAACCTCAGTTTGGGCACTCGAAAAATGGAAAATGATTTTTTCATCCAAAGAAAATGAAAACTTCCTTAGGCAACATTGTTTGCCATTCCAAGATGCACCCTTGTGCACGATATGAGATCATTTGAACAAACGATGTCATGAATGTGGCCATAAGATTGATCATTTGGCTTGAAAGCCATGAATCTTCACACATGGTAGCTTATTTCTGAGAACTGGTTTTCAAAATAATTACCGTATTACAAGTTTATTATTTTTTATGGTAACTTGGTCACATATAATGACATGATGCGAAGGTTTTCCAATTTTTTGATTTTTTTTGAATTTTTCATGCTTGTTTCAAAATGTGGTCGAAACAACGGGCATGACCATTCGTAGCTAGGGGTTGAATCTTCCAAAACTTTTGGAATATCTCTAATGAAATAGACACTTATCTACCTAGAAATGATTTTTGGAAAAAATAAAGATCAAACTATGAGGCTGCTGCAGTTCAAATTTGACCAACTTTCAAATGAATCGGTGGAAATTTATCTTTTTCACGAGCGGCGGGTCAAATCTTTTGACACCCAACCATTTGGTCAATTGTGCATTAAATATGGCCTCATATTTTATAAAATTTATTTGGTCCAATTTTGCAACAAATATACGGTAGGTCCTTCACAAAAAAACTCATTTTGGGCATTCAAAAAATGGAAAATGAATTTTTCATCCAAAGAAAACGAAAACTTCCTTAGGAAACATTGTTTGCCATTCCAAGATGCACTCTTGTGCACAATATCAGATCATTTGAACAAACTATGTCATGAATGTGGCCATAAGATTGATCAGTTGGCTTGAAAGCCATGAATCTTCACACATGGTAGCTCATTTCTGAGAACATTTTTTAAAAATAATTACCGTATTATAAGTTTATTATTTTTTCTGGTAACTTGGTCCCGTATAATGACACGATGCGAAGGTTTTCCAATTTTTTGATTTTTTATTTTGTTTTTCTTGCATGTTTCAAAATGCGGTCAAAACAGCGGGCATGACCATTCGTAGCTAGGGGTTGAATCTTGCAAAACTTTTAGAATATCACTAATGAAATAGATACTTATCTACCTAGAAATGATTTTTGGAAAAGATAAAGAGCAAACTATGAGGCAGCTGGAGTTCAAATTTGACCCGCTTTCAAATGAATCAGCGGAAATTTGTCTTTTTCACGAGAGCTGGATCAAAGATTATGACACCCAACCATTTGGTCAATTGTGCATTAAATATGGCCTAATATTTTAGAAAAATGATTGGTCCAATTTTGCAACAAATATATGGTAGGCCCTTCACAAAAAAAACTCATTTTGGGCATTCAAAAAATGGAAAATGATTTTTTTCATCCAAAGAAAATGAAAACTTCCTTAGGAAACATTGTTTGCCACTCCAAGATGCACCCTTGTGCACGATATCAGATCATTTAAACAAACTATGTCATGAATGTGGCCATAAGATTGATCAGTTGGCTTGAAAGCCATGAATCTTCACACATGGTTGCTCATTTCCATGAACACTTTTTTAAAATAATTACCGTATTGCAAGTTTATTTTTTTATGGTAACTTGGTCGCATATAATGACATGATGTGAAGGTTTTCCAATTTTTGTTATTTTTATTTTATTTTTGAATTTTTCATGCCTATTTCAAAATTCGATTAAAACAGCGGGCATGATCGTTCGTAGCTAGGGGTTGATTCTTGCAAAACTTTTGGAATATCTCTAATGAAATAGATACTTATCTACCTAGAAATTATTTTTGGAAAACATAAAGAGCAAACTATGAGGCAACTGCAGTTCAAATTTGACCCGCTTTCAAATGAATCGGCGAAAATTTGTCTTTTTCACGAGAGGTGGATCAAATCTTCTGACACCCAACCATTTGGTCAATTATACATTAAATATGGCCTAATATTTTAGAAAAATATTTTGGTCCAATTTCGCAACAAATATATGGTAGATTCTTCACAAAAAACTTATTTTGGGCACTCAAAAAATGGAAAATGGCTCTTTTGTGCAATGAAAGTGAAAACTCCCCAAATCAACATTGTTTGTCATCCCAAGATACACACATGTGCACACTATTAGTTCACATTAGCGAACTATAAGTGGATAATATGTTGAATGTTTACCCTGAAATAGAGGGTGAAAATTATAAGAGAAATAGAAGAAAAAAACAAAACTACCTAAGCTTAATTCTGATTGGTGGAATCACTAGTGGCTTGGATCGATGACCTGGCAAACATCAGTCCATCCATCCGTCCATCGATCCATCCCATCCGATGGCAGCAAACCCCTCTCTATCTCGCTAACCCCACCCAACCCTTCTCTCTTGCGCAAACCTCACCCAGTCCTCCTCTCTCTCGCGCTAACCCTAGCGCTGCACTCATCCCTTGCTGCCGCCAGATCCTGGCTGTCGTGTCTCCCTCCGACCTCGCCGCCGGCGCTCCCCCTCTCCCCCTCCCTTACCTCATCGAAAGAGAAGAGAGAGATTGTGCGCGCGAGTAGGTCAACCGGCGGCGGCGGCGGCGGCTCCCAGATCCGCAAGGGCTTGGACCTGGAGCTCCATCCCCATGGCAGCGGTGGCAGTTGCGGCTGACAGGTCCGCCATGGGCCTGCACCTGGAGTTCCGTCTCCTCCATGGGGTCGGCTTCCAAGTGTAGTCGGATCTGTCGAGTTCTCCCGGTGCTCCCACCCCGGCCCGCCCCGCGACTCCGGAGAAGCAGAAGGGAGGGTGTCGCCTCGCTGCAACGCCCGTTGCCAGAAAGGACACCGCCACCACCGGTCGTCGGCCCGCTGAGTCCGTGGCACCGGTCGCTGGAGAGGAAGCCACCACCACCACCACCATGGCAACGAGCCAAGTATCCTACAATGTAAGCCCCTTGATCCAAAATTTCTTTTACTATATTTCCGCAACAGATTGAAATCTCTCTGACTGAATGAATGCTCCAAATTTCTGCTTCACTGCCACCTCTTGTTGATGTAATAACATCTTTTCTTGTGGGCTGGAGGGAGTGGCATCTATCTATCTTACCTTGCTGAGGGAGTGGCATAGATTGTAGATGATGATAGAGGTGTAACATACCACTTGTGGAAATTACATTGATTGGCTTCAGTTAGCATTTGTTAGCTCTTGCTTGCTCAGTGACCTCTGGATGCATGTTTTTGCTTTTCTTAAATATACTACAGATTCAATTTGTTTCCTTTATCTGAATATAACAGACAGTTATCTACACAGTAGTGATTGTCTGGTGTCATTTTAGGTGAGAAGCCAGATGATCAAATCCACATGATCAAATCCACATGTAAATATTTCAGCACCTCATATCGTACGGAATTATAGCCTAAAGTGATTATGCTTGATCTTCTAAGCCAACCGGTATTTTATTTAAAAGGTGTTTCTCACCAATGAAGATAATAATAATAAGCAGCAACATAGGCACGGGAAACAAATTTAAGACAACTTGAATATGTTAAAACATCATCGGAATATTCCGATCTTACTAAATACAAAGTAACATGCAGTATGTGACTTTTTTTTCGTTGTGCTACAAACAATGGTGTATCTAATGTAAGTAGAGGGTGAAAAGTTTGTTCCCATTAAGTAGTGATCTAATGATATGTGTACAGCAAAGGTTGCTCACCGGGAGCATTGCCTCTTGTTGTGGGTTGAGCATTTGTTTGCAAGATGTAACATAATCCAATCCAAGGTACCTATCTGATAAAGGAAAAATTGTGTATAATCATTGTATACATGTATATATGTGCATATGTTTTATAGTGTATAACATGCTCATTAATTATTGTTATTAAATAGTGCTTCCTCGATACAAGCTAGTTTGTAGCTAAGGAAGACACTTTGCCTTTTTACAGTGGTAGATTTTATAGTGAGGGGAGTTACTCTATTTTTTAGATGGAAGATGTTGTACTTCGTGGCCAGGCCAAATATCGTGTTACTTCTGCCGCACTTTTTTACATCTACGCTTAATAACAAGATTACGCTCTTTATTAAGTAACTTCTAATGGTGCATTTTTTGTGTTGAGGCCCATATGCCTCACGAGATGATTGATTGTAAGTAAGAACAAAAAACATTCATGTGCCTTTAATTGGTAATGAAGTGAACTATAAAGACTTGATTTTGTGCCACTCTATTTTCTTAGTAGTAATAAGTCCGGAGTTGATTTTTGCTTCAGTAGCGTGTCATACATTATAATCATCAACTCATGTCGTCTCGGATCAAACATAGCTTTGAATTCACAAGAGTAAAGATTCATGTGAGAAGTACAAACCATGTTCATTTTTAACTAGTACAAAAATTATGCCCCTGCATTACAGTACTCATTCATAACATAAATTGCTACTGTTGTGTGAATGCTACTACCTGTGTTTATGATGCAAAGTAAGATTATCTTGATTATCTCTTGCTGCTTGGCCAACATCACCACCTAGCTGCTTGCTTGCTTGATTACCTCTCTAAGGCAGCTTCATTTTGTTCTTCTTCTTCATGTGCTACTTGCAGCGTCAAGGGGATCTTCGACCGCTACCAGCAGGCCACCGGGAACAGCCTGTGGACCAAGCAGTATGAGTTTGGTTGCTGCTTCTCTATCTTGCCTCCATCCATCTTTTTCTTTAGCTGTATCACTTTTTCCTTCCTTTGATGTTGCTGATTTGCTTTGGTTTGATATCATGGCAGAAAATAATTAGGCACTAGAGAAATCATCTAGATCCGACTAGTTTGCACTTAGTCACTAGTGATGCAATGCTCTTTTTCCTTGTGATGCCTGAGTACGAAAGAAATTGTTTTGGATAATATGCATTGGTCTTTTGCTTATGCTCTTCTGAGTTTGGCAAGTGTTTGTTTGGGTAGTAGATGTAGTGTGAGCTTATGCTCTTCTCAGATTTGCAGGAGTAGATCATTTTTGGGACAAGTGTTAAATGAATAATGGTCCTCGATATGTTAAATCAAGCCTTGCATAGTACAATATACATACTAGACTATTTCTAAACGTGTTAAATTAACGATTTGTATGTGTTACTATATCCTAGTACTTATGTTGTATCACTGTATCCCAGTAAAGCAAGATGCTTGTTATACTCATGTTCCTGATGATATTGGTGTACACTCAATTTGGTTATTTCTTCAAGTTCTGCTACTAGTTGTTGTGTACTCCTAGTGTTGTATTTGCTGGGTAGTAATACAGAAATATTAATCCTCAAATATGATGATATGGCGTGCAGCGCACCTGCTTCGACGCCGACCCGTCCATGGTCATCGCCTTCGAGGACGATGAGGACACCGCAGGTGCCGTCGGCCTCGGCGGTGGCTTCCACCGCTAGCACATCGTCATCACCTACCAGTTCCACGACGGCGTCTGGGCTGTCGAGTCCATCTGCAGCTGCTGTCGCTGCTCCTTCCTGTCAGGACCCCGATCCTAAGTCACACCGATCTAGCATGTAACACGTCATATCACTTTGCGGCCTCACGCACGGTATCCCCACGGGTGCCACCTTACCAGGCCCGGGACCGTTTGCGTATTTTGGCTCACGTATATGATAGTGTCACTAGCATCCATATGACAGAGAACCCGGGCCGACATGACTAGTTGTAAAGCAAAAGTGGTGCTAAATTACAGGGACAAGCATACATGACCCAGCAACGAACGTGTCGGTCATCAACGTATGAACCCAAGTCATAGCAAGCTACAAGAACTTAAAGGAACAACGCGTGACATTTACCTAAAGGGACAGACACAGGAACGAAGAAGGACACATGCTGGCCAGCCTAAGTGTTCTGGAGCAGTAGCAAGCTACCAAGGCTCAGTGGAAGCACTAGGAGACATTTCCCCATAAGATAGGCTACCAAGGGTAAACAACTAGGTGTCGGATCCTACACATACCAAGCATTTCAAATCATACACACAACATGCTCGATATGTGCAAATACAACATGGCATCACAACAAAACTCTACAAATCAAAGTATTTATTCATTAGGATCTAAGGAGCCAAGTATTACAATCATGGGTCTCATGTCCCAACATACAGAGCATAGAAGCAACAAGCACATGCGGAAGCTTAACTTGTCTGAGTACACACAACTACAAATGAAAAAGGCCTAGAAGCCTGACTACATACAAGACCCCCCCAAGGGTACAAGATCATAGCTGAGGTAACAAGCGAAACGTCGAAGTCCACGCGGAACTTTTAGTGAGACTGAAGTCTCTCTGTAAAAACATAAATTAAGCAAACGTGAGTACAAATGTACCCAGCAAGACTTACATCAGAATTAGCTACATATGCATCAGTATCAACAAAGGGGTGGTGGAGTTTGACTGCAACAAGTCAGCTTTGACTCGGTGGCTATCCTGGACTACGACTGCAAGTAACTCTTTTGAGGTGGCGCACACGAGTCCACATATTCACCATATCAATACACCACTATGGATCCGCTCCCGTCTCCCTACGAGAAGGCCATCCATGGCACTCACACTTGTCTTGAGCATTTTAGAGTATCCACTTGAAGTTGTCTATGTACCACGTAAGCATCCAAGAAGTCCATACCGCGGACATGGCTATTTGAATAGATCATGTTAACCCTGCAGGGGTGTACTTCTTCACACACGCTCTCGCCACTTACCGCCATGTACACGTCGTGTATCTCGGCAACCTTCAAGCGGAAGCCTGGCGAGGGTGTCGGCCATGACCTGACTAATCACACAAGACTCTAGTCCAGGTTTATCGCCCATTCGGGTTCCATCCGCAAGGAGATCCAGTCGGGGTGTTGCTCACGGCCCCAAATGATGTGTACAGGGTTCTCAAGCCCACCAAACGGGCGACGCTTGGTACACCCGGCCACGGTGCCTAGTCTGTCCCAAGCCCACATGTACCGGGTCCCACTTGGTAGACTACTAACACTACCTACAAACACCAGAAACTAGTTGCAACTCATGGACAGAGATCAAGTTGATTAATAAGTCGAGAGGGGCACTTAAGCATTCCAATGAGTGGTAGTAGCTAGTCATTGGACAACTTACACAGAACTCAGTTCTTAAGTACGGTTCCAGCGAGACAACCCACCATGTACTCCTACATGGCCTCTCACCGCTACCTTTACCAAATCGTGTTCACACACTTAGCTCTCAACGGTAGGACATGATGACCAAACTCCAATTCATCCCTGATGAATCAGACCTGACACAACTCTAAGCAATAGCAGGCATAACATGCAAGCATGGATGAGTAGGCACAACATGGCTCAAACAACTCCTACTCATGCTAGTGGGTTTCAACTATTTACTATGGCAATGACAGGTCACGCAGAGGAAAGGGGTTCAGGTACTGCAGCAAATAGCAGTTGAATCGCTATTGTCCTAATGCAGTAAAAGAGAGCAAGAGCGAGAGAGTGGGATTATATCGGAATGTTCAAAGGGGGTTGCTTTCCTGGCACTTCTGAAGATAGTATAGTTCTTCATCGGTGTCATCGATCTCATCGTCGGAACACGTCTATCGAGAGGGAACAAACCCAGGCAACAGAGAAAGAACACAATCAATGCAATGCAACAATATGATGCATGATCATGACATGGCAATATGATGTGATTTAGACTAATGCAACTAGAACAGAAAGGTTTGAGCTTATTTGAACCAAGGGTTCAAATTCAAACTCAAGTTATGGATTCAAAAAGTGCATTAACATGTTTTGAACTAAACAGCAAGGTTAACTTTTTTAATCATGCATGAAAATGCCATAAACATATTCTTCATATTTTTCTGATAATTTTTCATATATAAATTATTTCATTCTGAGTTATAGATTATTTTCTATGATTTTTAGAAGTTTGGTGTATTTTCTAAAATTCATAAATCATTTTCTGATTTATTTTAATTCCAGAAATACTTTACTGCGTCAGCATGGTGTCATGCTTACGTCAGCTGGTCAACAGGGCCGCCCAGGTCAAACCTGACCTATTGGACCCACGTGTTAGTGTCACCACTAATTAACAGAGTTAATTAGCGCTCAGATAAATACTAACCTAAGTTAATTTGGGCCTGGGCCATATGTTAGTGACTACTCTAGTTAAGGGTTAATTCGCACTAAACTAAGCACTGAGCAGGTGATGGACCCACATGAAACTGACTCAGCTGAGTCTGTTAGTGGTCAAAATGGGTCAAACCCGCTGGCGTTTAGCCGCCGGCGAGGGTACACGCGGCGGAGATGCTCGGGAAAGCGCTACGGGTGGGGGTTTGGCGCGCTAAGGGCACCAGGGCATAGCCCTTGCTCGGCCGCATCGAGGGATGCATGCAGTGGTGCCTCGGTGATCTGAATCGACGGCAGCGACCGAAACGGCGGCGGTCGGACCTCGGGCCACGATGGCTGTGGCGCTACGATGCACGGCAAGGCGAGCTAGTGGCTCCGTTCGTCTCCTGGGAGCAACCCGAGAATGATGACGAGCTCAGGTGTAGGCTACGGTGTCTGTAGCCACGGCGGTGATGAAGCACGGCTCCGGTGAGCTTTGGAGCTCATGGGGACGACGTCTACTATGAGAGATGGACCACGGGGTCAGGGGGAAACGGTGGCAGAGCTCACTGCGGTTGCGACGGGCGTCGAAGAGGGCTCAGGGAAGTGATGTGGCCGGCGAATCGACGACGGCGAGGACGAAGCAGAGGCGGCGATGGAGACGACTGGGGCGGCGCTCTACTGCTCCTGGTGTTGCGTGCGTTGACGAGGAGAGGGAGAGCGGGACAACGGAGCTCGGGGCAGCTTGGGGTGTCGTCGGGACGGCGGTGGCGAGCGGCGGCGACGAACCCGTTCGGGTGGGTGAGAGAGAGGTCAGGGGGAGAGGATGAGGACGAGGGAGAGTGAGAGAGTGAGGCAGGGAGGTGCGTGGCATCTCCAGGCACATTGAGGTAGCGGCAGGAAGCAGGAGGTGGTGCGGCGTGTGGCCAGCGTGCAGCGAGCACGCTCCCCTATCCTCCTGGCGCGAGGATAGGGATGACTGGTAGGGGAGGCCCAGGTGGGCTGGGCCGCCAGCTGGGCCACAGTGGGGCGCCAAGTAAGTCCTTCTCTCTCTCTATTCTAATTCTTTCATGTTTTGTATTTTGTTATGTTTTCTGTTTTGCAAATTTGTTTTAATTTGGTCTTCAAACCAAATCACTTTTAACAATTCTAAAAATAGTTATGGCCACTAACTTATTTATTCCAGAGGCCCTCAACTAATTCCAAAATTGTTGGAACATTTAAAAATATTAATAGTATTTGAATGCTCCAATTCAAATACAATATGAGTTTACTCAAAAATCTAGAATGGCCTAAAAATATCTGCATCATTTTTGGCAGAGGTTTTCACATTTATCAAAAATCATGAACATTCTCAACGGGCATTTTGGGTCAATGAAAATATTTTTAGATTGAACCTAGTTAAGTTCTTTGGTGCTAGGGTTTGAACAAACCCCATTTCAAATTCATTTGAAATTTAAACATGATGCATGGATGCTTGTGCAATATTTGCAACCAGATTCTAGGGATGTGACAACTCACCCCCACTAAACAAGAATCTCGTCCCGAGATTCAAGACGTGAGGTAAGAAGACAAAGGGGACACAAAGCTAACACGATCTTCATGATCCAATTGCACTTGATGGAAACGTTGATTCCTTGCTTCATGTTGATCGTGATATCCTTGTTTTCGAGATCTTCATTCAACTTGGTGATGACAAAAAGAAATTCTGGAGGAAACGGTCTCCTCAAAGATCAAGCAATTAAGATCAACTCACGGGATGAGACGTTCAAACATCTCTTGAGAAACATAACACGCATCCAAAGGGATGGAGAGAACAGATGGGTAGGCAACACGACCACGCTTAAGTAGAATGGTGCATTGTTCCAAGATAGCGGGGATAGAATTTCCATGATTCCATGACGAGGCACCTTAGGGAAGGTGACTCGTAGAAGTATTCCCTTAAGTGGCAAAAAGAATTACTTTTGATACAGAGATCAATGAAACTCTCTATACCAGCCAAAGGCAAGTCACAAGCGATCATTTGAAGGAGTCCTAAAGAATAACATACTCGGACTAGAATGGATGATGTGGACTACCGTGTTGAAAACAACGCAAAGGTTGATTTTTGCTTATCATCGGAAATGGATGGGACCCATGGTAGGACCACTCTTGAAGATAATCCTGAACAACAAGTGCTGAGAAGGGCAACCAATGGTAAATGGCACAATGGTGGGTGCAAGCTGGGAACAAAATGCAAATATTGGAATGTTCCAACCATCATATCTGCCTGAGATTCATATCAGGTTAGTAGCAGGATACTTCAGACGTCATGTCTGAAAAAGAAAGTTTGCAACACAAACTGACGAGATGATGTTGCGAGATTCTCGGGAAATGAACTATGATAGCAAGCTCCAAAACATGAGCTAGTTCTGCTACATACATGTGAACACATTGTCCAAGACAAGAATGACCACGTACTAGTCTTACAACGAAACACTACTAAGTTCCAGTTGGGAACCATCATCCAGGATAACGAAGTCCTTGCATAAGGCATGCTCTTAAGAAGAAACTCCTTCTCCTTGAACAAATCAATCAGTGGCTTGGTGTGCTAGAAATACATGTGGGATGGAGGTAGCTAATCTCTCAGACTATAGTATGCTTTGCACATGCATGACTAACTTGGGACGATTCCAAAGGAAGCAACAAGAATCTTTCTCGAATTCATGGCGGCAACTTGCATCAAATGCACATGAATTTTGAGGAAGTCACTTCTTTCATCTAAACATATGCTTCATGAGCTAGCATGAAGAAATGCTTTCAAAAGTTTCCAACACTAGCTTAATTTTCAACAAATTCATGGAGAAGATAAAAATGTTGCTGATGGGCTCGACAACAATTCATCGAGGCTTCCATAAAATGGGATTCCATAACTATGTGAACAAGGTGATAGCATTGGTGAGACCAATAGATGTAATGGTGTATGCTCAAGGGATCAACCACGAGTAAGACAGCATTACGAATATCGTTGGTTCTGATTTGACTTGACCATAGCCCATACTCAAATCAAAGTCAGGATAAGATGATAAGTCCAGCAACTGAACACGAAGATCAATTGATGAAAATACCATATTTCTTCAACACACACACAAAAGACATCCCTTCAAAATGAACTATGTTAGATCAAGCTTTTATCTTCCAACTCTCCAAGTTATTGTTTAGCTTAACCAACTAGCTCAGGGTATCCAACACAGATTCTTGGAGAAGGGGTGGTTTATAAGTAAGCCAACTTGATCACGAGCTCAACATAACGGTCAGGGAACAACCTGGTAATACTTCCGAGAAGATATTCAGAAAATCACGAATCACCGATATGTTATGAAGCTCGAGAACAATCTTGCCTTTTAGGGCAAGACGATATGATCAGAAGAGGGAGAGATTGACACAATCCTAACTCATTGATCGAAGAGTGCACCAGAAAATGGACTAGGTAACACGATCAATCTTAGAATGATGATTCAGTAACCAACACGCTGATACGTTCAAAACGTATCTATAATTTCTGCTTGCTCCATGCTTCTTTTGTGTGATATTGCTATGATATTGATGCACTTCCATACACTTTTGATCATATTTGGACTAACCTATTAACTCAGTGCACCACAGTGCCAGTTCCTGTTTTCTGCTGTTTTTCTATTTCAGGTTTCCCCCATATTAAAAGTGCCCCAAAAAATCCGGGAAAAATACAGGAAAAATCAGCATACAGGAAGCTTCGCGAAGAACCAAAGCGGGGCCAGAGGGGAGCCAGGGGAGGCCCAGGTGGCCACCTGGCGCGGCCCCACCGCTGGCCGCGCCAGGGGGGCGCCTGGGGCCCCTGCTCCGCCTCTGGTTGCCCCCCTTCGCATATATATTCCTCTCGTCCCGAAACCCTCGAGGATGAAACCCTATTTTGCGATCTCGCCTCTGTTCCACCGCCGCAGCGCTTCTAAGATCGGGAGCATCAGGAGAACTCTTCCCGGCACCCTACCGGAGGGGAGAACCACCACCGGGAGCTTCTCCACCATCATGGATGCTTCCCGGATGAGTCGTGAGTAGTCCACCTTGGACCATGGGTCCATGATCAGTAGCTATGTGATGTTCTCCTCCCCTCTTTGCTCTTCATGGTTTAGACCTCGTGAGCTGCCCTACATGATCGAGGCACATATGTAATCTTTCTGCTGTTGCTTTGCTGAGTTTGCTGGGATCTGATGGATTATGAGACTATGTTCAGATTGTGTTTGAGTAATATATTTGATTCACCTCTTTTATATCTTTGTTCTTGAGTAATTCTTGCATGTTCTCCGTTGCTGTTTATTGCTTTGGCCAAGTAGTAGGTAGTAACTCCAAGAGGGAGCGTTATGCTTGACTGTGGGTTCATGCCCCCTGATGACTAGCTTGAGTGACAGAAACATGAGTCTAGGGGATGTGCTGTTGCCACAAGGGGGAAAACAACGGTGCTTGTACTTGCGGGTGCAAGGATTGTTTACTTTACGCAAAGTTCTTTTAATGCAGTTATCTGTTGCTTTGAGTTTACACTTTGGGTGGGATTCGCAACTTAATACCAGTGAGATATTTTGGATAGATATCTCAAGGTGGATGATTAGTAGTAGATGCAGATGGATTTTGGTCTACTTGCCTTGGCGTACCGCCCATGCTTTTGAGCCTCTACCTTTCCTTGCAGCATAGTTAGCATTGGTTTGCGCACATAATCCTGTCAATTGCCCAGCTGTAATTTGTTTACCTCGCTTTGCTGTTTTATCGTCTTTTGGGAGAGAGACATCACTAGTGAACATCATGGGACCCCGGTCCATATTACCACCGCTGATCACACCTTCTATTTACTTCCTGTTTTTACTTCCTAGTTGCAGTCATAGCTATCATTATTATCTCTTGTGTTTGATCCTTTGTAAACAACAAGGCCGGAGGGATTGACAACCTCTTTGTACTCGTTGGGAGCAAAGTTATCTGTATTTGTGTGCAGGTCCTATCAACCGCTAAGTTTCTGGCGCCGTTGACACCTACTTGTCGACCCTCGGAGTCTCACTGGATTCGATCCTTGGTATCTTTGCCAAGGGAAATTTGCCGCTACGCTACATCTCAACCTTCCACTTGGGGTAACCAACGAGGGGCGAGAAGCCATCACACGCTAATAATGAGATTATCGTCCATTAACTAGCAAGCAACGAGGTTGCTAGGAGTATTGATTTCACACATCATGATTCACTTGTCAGTATTCCGGTTACAACAACACGGAGACCAAGTAATAAACGATGATGGTGAGAAGTATCACTGTATCAAGAGTTCATAGGAGGTGGTGCAATACCCATGACACACTTGACATGCAAGAGGGCAACACTCCAAGGTAGAACAGATTAGAAGCTGGATTGGCATTCTAAATTGCAGAGTACAACAACTTTGACCCAGTCCTGGATATGGATAAGGTACTAGAGTTTATTTCTCCTAGTCATTCCAGAATAGAATGGCTTGATGGGCCACAAGAGTAAAAGGCATCGATGAACATGAATGCACAACTACTCCTGACTGTCAATTGATAGACGATGGTCGGAATAGACTGAAGAGGGACAACCCAAAAGCACATATGAATTTCTGAGTTGTGGACGCATATATTAGCATGTCGAACTAGTTCAACATATTTCTTCCGGATAACGCATGTAGAAAGGTAGAATTGGCAGAGTCACAATATAGAATGGAGAACTCATGAAGAGCACTCTAGTTGTGATCTTTTGGTTCAAAAGAACTTCTACCATAACGATTCATGATATTGGAAGAATGACATACCACAGACCTCGAGGGCTATCACAAGGTTACTAATATCCTAAAGGAATGAGCAGACACTATCAACATGAAGTAGGTAGGGTGAATTTTGGATTCAAGAACCCAGAAATGGAATTCCTACTAACTAAATGGCATCACGGGAAGCTTTCGAGAATAATGGCCAGAATCATCACACTTGGAACAAAAAACATGGCTAGATTACTAGGTGATCCTCTAAGACACCTAGGGTCATAATAATAGCTCCAACATATATGTCGAGGCAACGGAGTAGCTCAACACACCGACTAGTGTGGTTAATCTGGCCCAAAAGGACATTAAGAACGAGGAAGAAAGATTTGCAAATGCATCAGATTGTTTAGAGACCTGGGATGACTCGGACAGCATAACGACTGTAAATGCTCAAAAGATTTGAGAGATCCTGCAAAATGGTGGCATAACCACTCAACATCACAATAACAAGGTTCCGAGACCAGCTGCTAACACAGGGAAGTACTAGAAACTGAACTGAGAGTTGAATCCACCATTAACATGATCGTGATAAATAGAATGAGAAGCCTAGTTTCTTAACCCCATAGAAGAAGAGGACGACTCAGATCAGAAGGGCATACGGTAAAGAAGTAAAAAGAGCCTTACATCCCCTTCCACAATCAATTCCCTTATATAACTAAGAATTTCTAGACTCGACTTTGACCAGTTTGGCTTGGTAATCCTACAGGCAGTCAGGCTCTGATACCAAAGCTGTCGGGACCCCGTTCCTAAGTCGCACCGATCAAGCATGTAACACGTCATATCACTTTGCGGCCTCACGCACGGTATCCCCACGGGTGCCACCTTACCAGGCCCGGGACCATTTGCGTATTTTGGCTCACATATATGATAGTGTCGCTTGCATACATATGACAGAGAACCCGGGCCGACGTGACTAGTTGTAAACCAAAAGTGGCGCTAAATTATAGGGACAGGCATACATGACCCAGCAACGAACGTGTCGGTCATCAACGTATGAACCCAAGTTGTAGCAAGCTACAAGGACTTAAAGAAACAACGCGTGACATTTCCCTGAAGGGACAGATGCATGAATGAAGAAGGACACATGTCGGCCAGCCTAAGTGTTCCGGAGCAGTAGCAAGCTACCAAGGCTCAGTGGAAGCACTAGGAGACATTTCCCCATAAGATAGGCTACCAAGGGTAAACACCTAGGTGTCGGATCCTACGCATACCAAGCATTTCAAATCATACACACACTATGCTCGATATGTGCAAATACAACATGGCATCACAACAAAACACTACAACTCAAAGTATTTATTCATTAGGCTCTAAGGAGCCAAGTATTACAATCATGGGTCTCATGTCCCAACATACAGAGCATAGAAGCAACAAGCACGTGCGGAAGCTTAACTTCTCTGAGTACAGACATCTACAAATGAAAAAGGCCAAGAAGCCTGACTACCTACAAGACCCTCCCAAGGGTACAAGATCGTAGCTGAGGTAACAAGCTAAACGTCGAAGTCCACGCGGAACTTTTAGTGAGACTGAAGTCTCTCTGTAAAAACATAAATTAAGCAAACGTGAGTACAAATGTACCCAGCGAGACTTACATCGGAATTATCTACATATGCATCAGTATCAACAAATGGGTGCTGGAGTTTGACTGCAGCAAGCCAGCTTTGACTTGGTGGCTATCCTGAACTACGACTACAAGTAACTTTTTTGAGGTGGCGCACACGAGTCCACATATTCACCATATCAATACACCATTATGGATCTGCTCCTGTCTCCCTACGAGAAGGCCATCCATAGCACTCACACTTGTCTTGAGCATTTTAGAGTATCCACTTAAAGTTGTCTGTGTACCACGTAAGCATCCAAGAAGTCCATAACCGCGGACCCGGCTATTCGAATAGATCATGTTAACCCTGCAGGGGTGTACTTCTTCACACACACTCTCGCCACTTACCGCCATGTACACGTCGTGTATCTCGGCAACCTTCAAGCGGAAGCCTGGCGAGGGTGTCGACCACGACCTGACAAACCACACAAGACTCTAGTCCAGGTTTATCGCCTATTCGAGTTCCCTCCGCAAGGAAATCCGGCCGGGGTGTCACTCACGGCCCCAAACGATGTGTACAGGGTTCCCAAGCCCACAAAACGAGCGACGCTTGGTACACCCAGCCATGGTGCCTAGTCTGCCCCAAGCCCACCTGTACCGGGTGCCACTTGGTAGACTACTAACACTACCTACAAACACCAGAAACTAGTTGCAACCCCTGGATAAAGATAGAGTTGATTAATAAGTTGAGAGGGGCACTTAAGCATTCCAATGTGTGGTAGTAGCTAGTCATTGGACAACTTACACAGAACTCAGTTCTTAAGGATGTTTCCAGTGAGACAACCCACCATGTACTCCTACATGGCCTCTCACCGCTACCTTTACCAAATCGTGTTCACACACTTAGCTCTCAACAGTAGGACATGATGACCACACTCCAATTCATCCCCGATGAATCAGACCTGACACAACTCTAAGCAATAGCAGGCATAACATGCAAGCATGGATGAGTAGGCACAACATGGCTCAAACAACTCCTACTCATGCTAGTGGGTTTCAACTATTTACTGTGGCAATGGCAGGTCATGAAGAGGAAAGGGGTTCAGCTACCGCAGAAAATAGTAGTTGAATCATTGTTGTCCTAATGCAGTAAAAGAGAGCAAGAGCGAGAGAGTTGGATTATATCAGAATGTTCAGGGGGGGTTTCTTGCCTGGCACTTCTGAAGATAGTATAGTTCTTCATCGGTGTCATCGATCTCATCGTCGGAACACGTCTATCGAGAGGGAACAAACACCGGCAACAGAGAAAGAACACAATTAATGCAATGCAACAATATGATGCATGATCATGACATGGCAATATGATGTGATTTAGGCTAATGCAACTAGAACAGAAAGGTTTGAGCTTATTTGAACCAAGGGTTCAAATTCAAACTCAAGTTATGGATTCAAAAAGTGCATTAACATGTTTTGAACTAAACAACAAGGTTAACTTGTTTAATCATGCATGAAAATGCCATAAAAAGATTCTTCGTATTTTTTGATAATTTTTCATATATAAATTATTTCATTCTGAGTTATAGATTATTTTCTATGATTTTTAGAAGTTTGGTGTATTTTCTGAAATTCATAAATCATTTTCTGATTTATTTTAACTCCAGAAATACTTTACTACGTCATCATGGTGTCATGCTTATGTCAGCTGGTCAACAGGGCCGCCCAGGTCAAACCTGACCTGTTGGGCCCACGTGTCAGTGTCACCACTAATTAACAGAGCTAATTAGCGCTCAGTTAAATACTAACCTAAGTTAATTTGGGCCTGGGCCATATGTGAGTGACTACTCTAGTTAAGGGTTAATTAGCACTAAACTAAACTTTGACCAGGGGCTGGGCCCACATGAAAGTGACTCAGCTGAGTCTATTAGTGGTCAAAACGGGTCAAACTCGTCGGCGTTTAGCCGCCGGCGAGGGCACACGCGGTGGAGATGCTCGGGAAAGCGCTACGGGCGGGAGTTTGGCGCGCTAAGGGCACCAGGGCATAGCCCTTGCTCGGCCGCATCGAGGGATGCACGCAGCGGCGCCTCCGTTGACCTGAATCGACGGTGGAGACCGAAACGGCGGTGGCCGGAGTTCGGGCAACGATGGTTGTGGTGCTACGATGCACGGCAAGGCGAGCTAGTGTCTCTGTTTGTCTCCTGGGAGCAACCCGAGCACGATGAAGAGCTCAGGTGTAGGCTACGGTGTCGTAGCCACGAAGGCGATGAAGCACGGCTCCGGCGAGCTTCGGAGCTCGTGAGGACGACGTCTACGGCGAGAGATGGACCACGGGGTCAGAGGAAAGGGTGGTAGAGCTCACCGCGGTTGCGACGGGCGTCGAAGAGGGCTCGGGGAAGTGTTGTGGCCGGCGAATTGACGACGGCGAGGACGAAGCAGAGGCGGCGATGGAGACGACTGGGGCGGTGCTCTGCTGCTCCTGGTGTTGCGTGCATCGACGAGGAGACGGAGAGCGGGACGACGGAGCTCGGGGAGAGCTTGGGGTGTCGTCGGGACGGCGGTGGCCGCGGCGGCGGCGAGCGACGGCGACGAACCCATTCGGGTGGGTGAGAGAGAGAGGTCCGGGGGAGAGGATGAGGACAAGCGAGAGTGAGAACAGGAGGTGCCGCGGCGCGTGGCCAGTGCACAGCGAGCACGCTCCCCTGTCCTCCTGGCGCGAGGACAAGGATGACTGGCAGGGGAGGCCCAGGTGGGCTGGGCCGCCAGCTGGGCCGCAGTGGGGCGCCAGGTAAGTCCTCTCTCTCTCTGTTCTAATTCTTTCCTGTTTTCTATTTTGTTTTGTTTTCTGTTTTGCAAATTCGGTTTAATTTGGTCTTCAAACCAAATCACTTTTAACAATTCTGAAAATAGTTATGGCCACTAACTTATTTATTAGAGAGGCCCTCAACTAATTCCAAATTGTTGGATCATTTAAAAATATTAATAGTATTTAAATGCTCCAATTCAAATACAATATGAGTTAACTCAAAAATCCAGAATGGCCTAAAAATATTTGCATCATTTTTGGCAGAGCTTTTCACCTTTATCAAAAATCATGAACATTTTCAAAGGGCATTTTGGGTCAATTAAAATATTTTTAGGTTGAACCTAGTTATGTTCTTTTGGTTCTAGGGTTTGAATAAACCCCATTTCAAATTCATTGAAAATGTAAACATGATGCATGGATGCTTGCGCAACTATTTGCAACCAGATTCTAGGGATGTGACACTTCCACATTTTGGGTGGGACTCGTCAGATCGGCCTCCTAGTTTCCCATTTCAGGTAGTACATCCTTCTTGCTTGAATCTACTATTTGATCTGCCTGCACATCTCCTGCTCCGGCGCTGAATTGATGGGTTCTTCCTGGATTCTTGTGTAATGAGCTCTAGTTTTTTTAGTACTTTTGTAATGGTATTCGGAAATAAAATTCATGTGTTTCTATATATGTTCTTTTAGATAAGTATGTCAATACATAACTAGTAATGTAAATGGTGTGACGCAGTTCTAAATATAAATGCAAATAGCTTGTGAATGTCAATCTCATGTATCAGGGTCATGTTCTTGTAAACCTTATGTAAAGCTAAAATTCCTGTTGTGTGTAGGGTGACTAGTGATGCAGCACACCAAGCAGTAGCAAGCATACCAAGCAGCAGTAGGGGGGCTCTCTCGAACGTCGCCGCTGCCACTCATTGCTACTGTCACTGATTGATGATGGATGATCGATGTTAGTTTAGCTCAGTCGATGTTCATTTAGCTCCCTGGTAGTCCCTACCTCTCTTGCAAGCGTCTACTGCTGTTGGTAGAAATAGAAATGGTAGTTGTAGTCCCATGTAGTTGTACTACCATGTAGTTCCTCTACTCGGACTGCCCTTTGTTGCTTCATTTCTATATTAATTTAGTCTTTGTTGAATGTATCTACTATTTACTGTTGTGGCTGTTGAAAGAAATAAAATGGTTTGGATACATGCGTACATGTTGATATCTCAAGCTGGAATAGCTTCCCTTGTGATGTCAAGCTTCTAAATGCTTGTCGTGGAGGCCCAAAATAAATTGGACTGTAAAAGGGCCGAGGCCCAAAAAAGAAATGAATTATAGAAGTCCACGTCCTAGAAAATAAAATGGGCCAGGCCCATGTAGCTAGCGAAAATTAACAGGAAAAAAAACATAAAGTGGACTGAATTGTTGGGCTCGGCCCATGTAAAAACCCCAATTGGACCGGACTGATTTTAATCAATGACCTTTTCATTTGGTCGCAATTTTGTCACGTCAGCTTGCCATGTCGGATCCGATGTGGCCTGGGCAGACAGCTAGCGACCAAAATAAAAGGTCGTTGAACCAATGACTTTTTGTTTTGATCGTTGCCTTCTACGACCTTCTCACAAAGAAGGTCATTAATTTTCATTAACGTCCGTGAGCTTTTGACCATCTGTTTTTGGTCGCAAATGAAAAACAATGAACTTTCAGCGACCAATAGTGATGGTCGCAAGTTGACATATTTCTTGTAGTGCATTACCATTTAACGCATAACATGCATACTTAATAACTGATCTTTTAAGATATATATGTATATATACATATATATTAGTAACATTTACTGGATTGATTAATGAATATGTATATCACTTCGTCAAAGAATCTATTTTCATTGGTGATATCACATCATATTAATGCTTATGATGGCAACATCCAACCCCACTTCCATAGGTCCACACTATAAATAAGAGGACAACATTTTTCATTTGTCAAGCCAACTCAAACCATCAGATACAAGACCTAATATTGTTTTCATGTTCTTTGATCTCTAGAGTAAACTAGATTAAGGGTTGGTTGCACATATTGATGGCGTGTGCAAGCATGGGTGTCACTAGTTTGGTGTTGTTGTTATCTTTGTCGGTTGTGGTGGTATCCGGCAAAGACTGGATCGTTGGCGATGGCAAGGGATGGACCTTCGGTGTATCTGATTGGGAAAAGGGCAAGAAATTTGTTAGAGGAGACTACCTCATCTTCAACTATAACCCAAAGATGCACAATGTTTTGGAGGTTGCCACACCTGAGTACAAGGCATGCGATATCGGCGCCATCCCCTCTAGAAACTTCACCTCCGGCCATGACCGTGTCCAGCTCATTGGTGTTGTGGCCTCCTACATATGCGGCACTCCCGGACACTGCGGTAGGGGTATGAAGATCCACATGATCATCGAAGATAGGGAATGATATTTAGATTATCAAAAATATGTTTTTTAGGGTAATCAAAAATATGTTTGTGGGTACATGTATGGTCGAAGAAATAATTCCGATATGACTTCTTTGCTACACTTATGTGTCATCGTTTCTCATACCAATTTATATTCGGAAATGATAAGTACCCGACGTCAGGTACAAGCACATCGTAAATCGATCATTTTCGATGCTAAGTTTAGTGACATGATAAAAAATAAACTAAAACATGAAGTTTTCATGCTTGCAAACTGACGTTGGCATCATCGCGTCATTAAACTTGCCATCGAAAACGTTCGATTAGCCATGTGCTCGAACCTGAAGGGCATTATCAAATTCCTTTATATTCCCTTATAGGGAGTAGTTCCTTAATTCTGGCCCCCACCCTGACAACATGTTCGGTTCGTAGGAATTAGAGATGGGGAATGAGAGTTAAGGGAGGGGTGTGGAGATTGAAAGTCCACTGATTGTAGAATGAATGAGAATTTGAGTGGGAAGGGAATGAAAATTGAGGAAGACAACTTCCACCATTGTGTTACCACAAGTATGTTGTTAATTTGTGGGTAGAGTTTCATCCAACACTAATTTTCATCATAAACCAAACAAGTGAATGAAAATAAAAACGAGAAAGCTAAATTACTGACGTGTGGAATTCTGCAATATATCTGCACGACTTGTATGACGTTCATTATGAATCGGACGGTCCAACGACGTGATGCGCTTTTAACGCGAGCGAACCTCGCGTTGCACCCGTGCCGCGATCTTCGCTTGCCTTTTCTTCCATTTCTAACCGCCCCATAATTATTGGATCGCATTAATCATCTTTCGCTAATTAGTGGATCGGCTTAATTACGTTGATCTCCTTTAAATACGACTCCAATTTTATGCATGTGCATTTAAACAAGGATTATCCTAATCTCCTTTAATTGTGCCTCCTAATTTTTTGCATGCACATTTAAACCATAATTTCGGTGAGGATTTTTAGGAAGGTAATTGTCATATTAATTTGCGCCACTTAATCATATGCATGCACATTTAAACTGCGATCCACTGATTGTAGAGTGGATGAAAGTTTGAGTGGGAAGGGAATGAGAATTGAGGAAGCCAACTTCCACCATTGTGTTACCACGAGTATGCTGTTAATTTGTGGGTAGAGTTTCATCCAACACTAATTTTCGTCATAAACCGAATAAGTGAATGAAAATAAAAACGAGAAAGAAAAATTACTGACGTCTGGAATTCTGCAATAGGTCCGCACGACTTGTATGATGTTCATTTTGAATCGGACGGTACAACGACGCGATGCGCTTTTAACGCGAGCGAACCGGCATTGCACCCGCGCCGCAATCTTCGCTTGCCTTTTCTTCATTTCTAACCGCCCACAATTATTAGACCGCATTAATCATCTTTCGCTAATTAGTGGATCGGCTTAATTACGTTGATCTTCTTTAAATACGACTCCTAATTTTATGCATGTGCATTTAAACAAGGATTATCCTGGTCTCCTTTAACTGCACCTCCTAATTTTTTGCATACACATTTAAACCATAATTTCGGTGAGGATTTTTAGGAAGGTAACTGTCATATTAATTTGCGCCTCTTAATTATATGCATGCACATTTAAACTACGATCCAGTGATTGTAGAGTGAATGAGAGTTTGAGTGGGAAGGGAATGAGAATTGAGGAAGCCAACTTCCACCATTGTGTTACCACGAGTATGCTGTTAATTTGTGGGTAGAGTTTCATCCAACACTAATTTTCATCATAAATCGAACAAGTGAATGAAAATAAAAACGAGAAAGCAAAGTTACTGACGTATGGAATTCTGCGATAGGTTCACACGACTTGTATGACGTTCATTTTGAATCGGACGGTCCAACGACGCGATGCTCTGGTTGTTTGGTTTATGTTGTAGCTAGGCAACCAATCAATCCACCATCTTTTTGGTGTTTATGTTCAAGACAATTTGTATTTGATATGTTGGTTTGAACTATTATCGATTTGCCAAACTGACAAACAACAAAACCAACCAAAAAAATTAGATAAAAAATTAACTGCTCAACGCTTCAATACATATGAGATCTAAGCGAAGTTGAGTGAATCAGGATTTCGAATCGTTTACCCTCTTTCACTCCTGAATCGCGGAAGACAGGATGAGATGTGAGATGTGTTGTCTCACTCAAAGGCCCCATCATGCTAACTTCTATGTGATAATTGCATTGTAGACCTTATAACTTACTTACAAACATCATGGTAACTTTTCACCAATGAGAAAAGTTGTTGAAAGCAAACTCTGGTAACTTCTTTGTCAATAGCTTGATAATTTATGCACTACATATATGATAACTTATGTACAAACATCGTGATAACTTTTTTAAACAGGAGAAAAAGTTGTTGGCAAACACACCCCTGGTGAATTCTATGTAAATAGCATGATAATTTATGCATCATACACGTGATAACATCCGTACAAATATTGCGGTAAATTTTTTACCCGGGGAAAAAGTTGTTGTAAAACATACCTCTGACAACTTACGTGTAAATATCATGGTAACATACACACCCAGAGCTGATAACTAACATTTAGACAATGTGGTAAATTTTCGACTTCGAAATAAAACTTGTTGAAAAGCATACCCCGTAACTTCTGCGCAAGTAGAATGATAATAGGAACACCTCAGAGATGATAACTTATGTACAACACTGCGGTAACTTTGACGAGTGGATTTTTTAATATGGTGTGGGACGAAAAGAAGACTCCCGGTAACTTCTCATGGTAATATACGCATCACACTATAGATAACTAACGTAGAAACACCGTGTTAAAAAAATTGACCCCAGGAAAAAATTGTTGAAAAACATACCCTCGTAACTTCTGTGTAATAACATGGTAATATACGCATAATCAAGGTTGGAAAAAGAGGTAGGCATAAGCGAGGTGGTTGGCCTTCGCCTAGTGCCTTGACAGTGCTTAAGCGCCCTAGGCGTGGCCTAGGCGGTAATATAGTTTTACTATTAGGGTGTATTTGTGAGTATTATATGTGTGATGATATTAATTCATGGCATATAAATAAGTTAACTGCCAGCTACTGCCATTGGAATATGATCCGTTTGGCATATCAGTGCAATATGGTAAGATTCCTTGCCTGGTTAGACAATTCCTTGCTTACCCTACCTAGACTTCCATTTATGCCCTAGGCGAGGCATTTGATCATCGCCTAGCACCTCCTAGGCACAGCCTTTTTCAATAGAGCGCACAATAGAGATGATAACTCGGGTACAAGCACCACGATAACTTTTGACTAAGGGTTTTCTTAAAAAATAAACCAAATAATTTTGTGTAAGTAACATGATAATTTTTGACCGCATACCTGATAACTTACGTACAAATATCATAATAACTTTGAACATGGGGAAAAAGTTGAAAAGCATACACTCGGTAACTTCTGTGTAAACAGCATGGTACTTTACACACAATAGAACTTACCATAGGTGGCCAACAGGCCATCCCGAGCATTGCACGGCCCGACACACGCATAAACGGGCATTGCCCGGCACAACCCGTAAAAATCCGTTTTATAAGGGGTCATGTTGTGTCGGCACGTGGACCTCACCTCGTGGCCCAGAGACGACACCGATGGTAGACAATAGTATTACAGACACAATAATTTAATTACAAATACCGTGGAAAATTTTGACCCGGACAAAAAAAATGAAACATAACCTGATAACTTCAGTGCAAACACTATGATAATTTACGTAATGTAGACGTGATAGTTTACGTTGTCCAGACGTGATAATCTTTTATCTGAAAAAGTTATTGAAACATACCAACATGCGATCTAATTTCAAAGATCTTGTTGAGATGAAATTTTTATGTGAAAATGGAATTTGAATCGGAGCGATGATTTGAGCTACAAAACATTTTAAAGTTTGAAATAGGAAGAATCATTTGCTGACATCATCTAATTTGTCTTCTACTTGTATGTATGCAAGGAATTGGAGTGAACATGAGGTGCATGTTATTCCTCCGTCATAAACATGATTAGCTAGTATGAAAAGTAGAATTAGAGGAGTGATTCGGAAAGGAAAAAATAAATCGTTCGGATCTATTACTATCTTTCGATCGTTTGGAAGTTAGTCGTGTTCAAATAAAAATCTACTTTCCGTGCTTAATTCCTTCATAAACTCCCTGATGTGAACTTCTGTTTACTTGGCCAATTGATTACCAAACACAGGTTGTGAGTCCCTGAGGCCAAAACAAACGGTCGTCACCAACCTTCCGTCGTCGGGACGACCTGGTGCGCTGTTCCGGTCCCAGGCACCGTTGCACCTACCGTATACACCTGCGTCCCGCCGCCACTGCTCCCCTGCACCAACCGCCCCTCCGCGCCACTTTACCCACCATTGCCTCTCCCCCGCGCCCATGGCCACCCTGCCCTCGAATCTCCCTGGGTTGGCACACCTCCCGTGCATCTCAGCTCCAGCCCCAGCGACGTCGTCCTGACCGCGCGCCAACCGTATTTTCTCCGGGTGTTAAATTGTGATCCAAACTATCGTACTGGACTAGACGTAGTACATACGGTGTGGGCCTTTGTGTTGGTACCGACGCGTACGAGTACAACTCATTTACTTGTCCTCCAAGGACTCTCATGTATTGCCCTCATATATACTCTATGTAGTCGCACCTAAGATGGTATGTCGTATCGTGCTTGTAATACTCCTCCTCATAGAGATTGCGCCTTCGTGTGTTAGTGGTTTTCTCCCGCAAGGGTTTCCATGTTAAATTTGTGTCTCCCAGTCTTGTTTATTTCTCGTTATTATCTAACAAGTGGTATCAGAGTTGAGGTTCGTATATGAAATTGAGACGAGAGGTTAGGGTTCCGTCTGTGTGCGTTGCCGCACGCTGACCAGGCGATCCGTTCGGATTGATTTCTGCTGCGCCGCCCTAGCAGAAGCCGAGTTTCACAGGGGTTCAAAAGAATTCAATGGCGATCCGTCCGACTACAAGTTGTGCCAAGGTACCGCTGCATCAGCTCTTTCTCCGTTGTACCTGGCGGAAGTCCCGAGGACGCTGCCAACAATTTGAGTGGTCGTGACGTACTAGTACTAGCACTAGTTGCAGCACGTCTTCCGAGATCTGATTGATTTAAGTACTACTTCAATTAGTACTTGTCCCATGTGAAGTCATCTACTATCAGATTTTTTTGTTCTTCAACTGCTACATTCACCCAAAGCTACAGGTGATATCTCTCTGGTTCTTTGTCCCGCAAATTTATTCTCTCAAGAATATTTTCGTTTGACTTGTAGTACTTTGTGTACACAGATTTATCTACTCATGGCTTCCATGAAGTACGATCTTCCGCTGCTGGACCGTGACACAAGGTTTACCCTATGGCAAGTCAAGATGCGGGCGTTGTTGGCACAGGCTGACTATGATGATGCACTGGATAGCTTCGGGAAGAACTGAATTCAGGACTGGACTGATGAGGAAAAAAAGAAGGGATCGTTAGGCTTTGTTACAAATTCAACTCCATTTGCATAATAATTTTTTGCATGAAGTTTTGAGCGAGAAAACTACCGCCACTCTGTGGTTAAAGCTTGAAGGGGTTTGCATAACTAAAGATCTCACTAGCAAAATGCATCTGAAGCAAAAATTATTTCTGCACAAGTTACCCGAGGGAGGTAATGTTTTGAATCATATTTCAGAATTTAAAGAGATCATATACGATCTAGCTGCAATGGACGTTAAGTATGAAGAGGAAGATACTACTTTAATGTTACTTTGTTCACTACCAAGTTCTTATACCAATTTTAGAGACACCATATTATACAGTCGTGATACTCTCACGCTTAATGAAGTTTATGAAGCTTTGAACTCTAAGGAGAAGATGAAATTAATGGTGCCTCATGATGGTTCGAGTTCATCCCAAGCCGCGGGATTATCTGTTCATGGCAGGACAAAGGAGAAGAACTCCAATGATGGAAACAGAGGAAAATGTAAGAACGACATAGGAGCCGGTCACAATCCAGAGACAAGAAATATTTCAGATATTGCAAGAGAGACATGCATGACATCTCAGAATGTTTCAAGTTGCAGAACAAGGAAAAGAGGAAAGGTAACAAACAAGGTGAAAATTCTGCTAATGTTGCTCGTGATAATAGTTCCAATGATGCTCTTGTCGTTATTGATGGATGTGTTGAGACCAATGATGAGTGGGTACTTGATACTGCATGTACTTTTCATATATGCCCGCATAGAGATTGGTTTACTACTTTTGATTCCACTACTGCTGGCGGTTCCATTTTGGGTTTTGATAATTTACCCTGCAAGATTGAAGGCACAGGTTCCGTTCGAATCAAGATGTTTGATGGCACGATTAGAACTTTGACAGATGTTCGGTATATTCTAAAGATGAAGAGAAATCTTATCTCTGTGAGTGCCCTTGATGCAAACAAGTATTCAGCTGGAGATAGTATTTTGAAGGTCACCAGAGGTTCCCTTATTGTCATGAAAGGTGACTTATGTTCGACCAATGGTCTTGATTACCTTTGAGGTTCAACCGTTTCAGGTAACGCTACTCCAATTATTTCAAAAAAATTCTGATTGTGATGTTGCTAACCTTTGGCATATGCGTCTTGGACATATGAGTGAACTTGGTTTGGCAGAGTTAAATAAGAGAGGTCTTCTTAAAGGATATGAAACTGGTAAATTGAAATTTTGTGAGCATTGTATATTCGACAAGCACAAGAGGGTGAAGTTCAACACTTCGACTGGTACAACCGAAGGTATTCTTGATTATGTTCATTCTGATTTATGGGGACCATCTCGCAAGAAGTCATTAGGTGGTGCTAGTTACATGTTGACTATAATTGATGATTATTCGAGAAAAGTTTAGCTTTATTTCTTCAAGCATAAATGGCAAGCATTCTCAGCATTTAAGGAGTGGAAGATTATGATTGAGAGATAAACCGAAAATAAGGTAAAAATACTTCGCACTGATAATGGTATAGAATTATGTTCTAAGCAATTTGCAAATTATTGGAAGTCTAAAGGCATTGTCAGACATCACACCGTCCCTTATACTCCTCAACAAAACAGTGTTGCTGAGCGTATGAACAGGACCATTATTTCCAGAGCCAGTTGCATGTTGTCTAATGCAGGTTTGCATAAGCATTTTTGGGCTGAGGCCACTTCCACTGCTTGTTATCTCATTAACCATTCACCATCTATTGCTCTTAATAAGAAAACTCCAATTGAGGTATGGTCTGGTTCACCTACTGATTATTCATAGTTGAAAGTTTTTGGTTGCACTGCTTATGCTCATGTTGATAATGGAAAGTTGGAGCCTAGGGCTGTTAAGTGCATCTTTCTTGGTTATAAGTCTTGTGTTAAAGGTTTTAAATTGTGGAATCCTGAAACCCAGAAGATTGTTATTAGCAGAAACATTATCTTTAATGAATCTGCTATGTTACATGATGTTTCATCTACTAATGTTCCTGTTGAGAGTGAACAACGGGCTACTATTTAGCATCCTACTATTCAGGTGGAGCATGTTATTGATTCAGGCGATACATCTGGTAATGGAAATGTTGATGCACATGATGAACCCGTCGTTGATGATGAACATGACACTCCCACTCCAAATCAGCCTATTGTTCCACCCGGTTGGAATCTTGCACGTGACAGAGTTAGGCGGGGTATTGATAAACCTAAAAGGTTAATTGAAGAGCGCAATATTGTTTCGTTTGCTTTATCTATTGCATAGGAAATTGAAGGTAATGCTGAGCCTTCTACATATTCTGATGCTATTATTTGTGGTGATAGTAATAAGTGGATGACCGCCATGCATGATGAGATGGAATCACTTGAAAAGAATGGCACTTGGGATTTAGTAAAATTGCCTAGAGAGAAGAAACATATTCATTGCAAGTGGGTTTCAAGAGGAAAGAAGGTGTTTCTCCTAATGATGAGACAAGATATAAAGCAAGTTTAGTTGCTAAAGGTTACAGTCAGATTCCAAGTATTGACTATAACGAAGTCTTTTCTCCTGTCGTGAAGCATAGCTCTATTCACACTTTACTTAGTACTGTTGCCATGCATGATTTTGAGCTTGAACAATTGGATGTTAAAACTGCATTCTTACATAGAGAATTAGAAGAGGATATTTATATGGAACAACCTGAAGGTTTTGTTATTCCTGGAAAAGAAAAGCTCGTCTGCAAGTTATAGAAATCTCTTTATGGATTAAAGCAATCCCCTAGACAGTGGTACAAGACATTTGACACCTTTATGCTCTCTCAAGGTTTCAAAAGTTCTAATTATGATAGTTGTATTTATTTAAAAATTGTCAAAGGTTCAACTATTTATTTGCTCCTTTGTGTTGATGATATGCTAATTGCTGCAAAGAGTATGTCAGATATTAATGAACTAAAGAAGCAATTGAGTAATAAATTTGAGGTGAAGGATTTGGGTGCACCAAAGAAAATACTTGGCATGGAAATATCCAGAGATAGACCGTCTGGAAAATTATATCTAAGTCAGAAGGGATATATTGATAAAGTTCTTTTTTGATTTAATATGCATAATGTCAAGCCAGTAAGTACTCCGTTAGCTGCACACTTCAAATTATCATCAGCTTTATGTCCTAAATCAGATGCAGATATTGAGTACATGTCTAGAGTTCCCTATTCGAGTGCAGTTGGTTCACTTATGTATGCCATGGCTTGTTCTCGTCCGGATTTATCATATACATTGAGTGTTGTCAGTAGAGACATGGCTAATCCTAGAAAAGAGCATTTGGAAAGCAGTTCAGTGGATTTTCGGATACCTGCGAGGTACTTCTAATGCTTATTTAAAGTTTGGGAAAACTAGAGATGGACTTGTTGGTTTTGTTGATTCTGATTTTGCTGGTGATTTGGATAACAGAAGATCACTCACAGGTTATGTTTTCACCATTGGTGGTTGTGTTGTGAGTTGGAGAGAAACTTTGCAGTCTACTGTGGCTTGTTCCACTACTGATGCCGAGTATATGGCTATTTCTGAGGCATGCAAACAAGCTATCTGGTTGAGAGGTTTATACACTGAACTTTGTGGAGATTCATCTTGCCCTACCTTGCTTAGTGACAGTCAAAGTGCTATATATCTTACAAAGAATCCTATGTATCATGAGAGAACAAAGCACATTGATATCAGATATTACTATATTCGAGAGGTTGTTGCTGAAGGTGATTTGAAGGTATGCAAGATAAGTATGTTGGAAATATGCCCTAGAGGCAATAATAAAATGGTTATTATTATATTTCCTTGTTCATGATAATCGTCTATTGTTCATGCTATAATTGTATTATCCGGAAATCGTAATACATGTGTGAATACATGGACCACAACATGTCCCTAGTGAGCCTCTAGCTGACTAGCTCGTTGATCAATAGATGATTACGGTTTCCTGACCATGGACATTGGATGTCATTGATAACGGGATCAAATCATTAGGAGAATGATGTGATGGACAATACCCAATCCTAAGCATAGCACAAGATCGTGTAGTTCATATGCTAAAGCTTTTCTAATGTTAAGTATCTGTTCCTTAGACCATGAGATTGTGTAAATCCCGGATACCGGAGGAGTACTTTGGGTGTGCCAAACGTCACAACGTAACTGGGTGGCTATAAAGGTACACTACGGGTATCCTCGAAAGTATCCGTTGGGTTGGCACGAATCGAGACTAGGATTTGTCACTCCGTATGACGGAGAGGTATCTCTAGGCTCACTCGGTAGGACATCATCGTAATGAGCTCAATATGACTAAGGAGTTGGTCACGGGATGATGTGTTACGGAACGAGTAAAGAGACTTGTCGGTAACGAGATTGAACGAGGTATCGGGATACCGATGATCGAATCTCGGACAAGTATCATACGGGTAGACAAAGGGAATTGTATACGGGATTGATTGAATCCTTGACATCGTGGTTCATTCGATAAGATCATCGTGGAACATGTGGCAGCCAACATGGGTATCCAGATCCCGCTGATGGTTATTGGCCGGAGAGATGTCTCGGTCATGTCTGCATGGTTCCCGAACCCGTAGGGTCTACACACTTAAGGTTCGATGATGCTAGGGTTATAGGGAATATATGTATGTGGCTACCGAATGATGTTCGGAGTCCCGGATGAGATCCCGGACATCACAAGGAGTTCCAGAATAGTCTGTAGGTAAAGATCTATATATGGGAAGTCCTGTTTTGGTCACTGGAGTGATTTCGGGGGTCACCGGTATTGTATTGGGACCACCGGAAGGGGTCCGGAGGTCCACCGGGTGGGGCCACCTACTCGGTGGGCCAAGTGGACTAAGTAAAAGGGGGGAACCAGCCCCTGGTGGGCTGGTGCGACCCCCCCCCCCAAGGGCCCAAGGCGCCTAGGGTTGGGGGAACCCTGAAGGGGGGCGCCCCCCTTGGCTTGGGGGGCAAGCCTCCTCCCCTGCCCCACCCCCTCAAATGCCAGCCTCTCTCTCCATTGCCCCTATATATATTGAGGGGGTAGGAGGGCAGCCGCACCTGAACCCTGGCGCAGCCCTCCCCCTCTCCAACTCCTCCTCCTACTTCCGTAGTGCTTGGCGAAGCCCTGCCGGAGTACCACGCTCCTCCACCACCACCATGCCGTCGTTCTGCTACTAGACGGAGTCTTCCCCAACCTCTCCCTCTCTCCTTGCTGGATCAAGGCACGGGAGACATCACCGGTCTGCACGTGTGTTGAACACGGAGGCACCGTTGTTCGATGCTTAGATCGGATTCGGCTGCGATCTGAATCACTTTGTGTACGACTCCACCAACCGCGTTCTTGCAACGCTTACGTAATGCGATCTTCAAAGATATGAAGACGCACTCCCCTCTCTTGTTGCTAGTCACTCCATAGATAGATCTTGGTGATGTGTAGAAATTTTTTAATTTCTGGAACGATCCCCAACAGTGGCATCATGAGCTAGGTTTATGCCTAGTTTCTATGCACGAGTAGAACACAAGTTGTTGTGGGCGTCGATTTGGCAATTTACTTGCCGTTACTAGTCTTATCTTGATTCGGCGGCATCGTGCGATAAAGCGGCCTGGACCGACCTTACACGTACGCTTACATGAGACTGCTACTTCTCGAGCTTGCGTTGTATTCCCTCGAAGAGGAAAGGGTGATGCAGCACAATAGCGTAAGTATTTCCCTCGGTTTTTGAGAACCAAGGTATCAATCCAGTAGGAGACCATGCGCAAGTCCCTCGCACCTGCACAAACAAATAAGAACTTCGTAGCCAACGCGATAAGGGGTTGTCAATCCCTTTACGGTCACTTACGAAAGTGAGGTCTGATAGATAGGATAGTATAATATTTTTGGTATAAAAACAGAAAGTAAATAAAGCAAATAAGCAACGGCAGCAGAAACTGAAGTAAAGCAATATGATAAAGATAGACCTGGGGGCCATAGGTTTCACTAGTGGCTTCTCTCATGATAGCAGAATTCTACGATGGGTGAACAAATTACTATCGAGCAATTGATAGAAAAGCGCATAGTTATGAGAATATCTAGGCATGATCATTATATATAGGCATCACGTCCGTGACAAGTAGATCGAAACGATTCTGCATCTACTACTGTTACTCCACACATCGACCGCTATCCAGCATGCATCTAGAGTATTAAGTTCATAAAAACAGAGTAATGCTTTAAGAAAGATGACATGATGTAGAGGGATAAACTCAAGCAATATGATATAAACCACATCTTTTTATCCTCGATGGCAACAATACAATACGTGCCTTGCTGCCCCTACTGTCACTGGGAAAGGACACCGCAAGATTGAACCCAAAGGCAAGCACTTCTCCCATTGCAAGAACTATAGATCTAGTAGGCCAAACCAAACCAATAATTCGAAGAGACTTGCAAGGATATTATAATCATACATAAAAGATTTCAGAAACGAATCAAATATTGTTCATAGATAATCTTGATAATAAACCCACAATTCATCGGATCTCGACAAACACACCGCAAAAAGATTACATCGAATAGATCTCCTCGAAGATCAAGAAGAACTTTGTATTGAGATCCAAAAAGAGAGAAGAAGCCATCTAGCTAATAACTATGGACCCGAAGGTCTGTGGTAAACTACTCACAGCTCATTGGTGAGGCTATGGCGTTGATGTAGAAGCACTCCATGGTAGATCCCCCCTCCGGTGGAGCTCCGGAACAGGCCCCAAGATGGGATCTCACGGGAACATAAGGCTGCGGCGGTGGAATTAGGGTTTTCTCTGTTGCCTCGTTGTTTTCAGGGTATATGGATATATATAGGAGGAAGGAGGGTATCGGGGGAGCCAGAGGGGGCCCACGAGGGTGGGGGTGTGCCCAGGGGTGGAGGGGGCGCACCCTGGACCCTCGTGGCCACCTCCTTCGTTCCCTCGCGTGTACTCCAAGTCTTTTGGGTAGATACGGTTCCAAAAATAACTCTCCCGAAGGTTTCATTGCGTTTGGACTCCGTTTGATATTCCTTTTCTACGAAACCCTGAAATAGGCAAAAAAAACAGCAATTTGCACTGGGCCTTGGGTTAGTAGGTTAGTCTCAAAAATAATATAAAAGTGTATAATAAAGCCCATTAAACATCCAAAACAGAATATATAATAGCATGGAACAATAAAAAATTATAGATACGTTAGAGACGTATCAAGCATCCCCAAGCTTAATTCCTGCTCGTCCTCGAGTAGGTAAATGATAAAAACAGATTTTTTGATGTGGAATGCTAACTAACATAATTCTCAATGTAATTCTCTTTGTTGTGGCATGAATGTTCATATCCGAAAGATTCAAGATAAAAGTTCATATTGACACAAGAATAATAATACTTCAAGCATACTAACAAAGCAATCATGTCTTCTCAAAATAACATGGCCAAAGAAAGTTCATCCCTACAAAATCATATAGTTAGGCTATGCTCCATCTTCGTCACACAAAATATTCCAATCATGCACAACCCTGATTTCAGCCAAGCACTTGTTTCATACTTTAATTTTTTTTAACTCTTTCAATTCTCACGCAATATATGAGCGTGAGCCATGGACATAGCACTATGCGGAATAGAGTGGTGGTTGTGGAGAAGACAAAAACAGGAAGATGGTCTCACATCAACTAGGTGTATCAATGGGCTATGGAGATGCCGATCAATAGGTATCAATGTGAGTGAGTAGGGATTGCCATGCAACATATGCACTAGAGCTATAAATGTATGAAAGCTCAACAAAAGAAACTAAGTGGGTGTGCATCCAACTTGCTTGCTCACGAAGACCTACGGCATTTGTGGAAGCCCATCGTTGGAATATACAAGCCAAGTTCTATAATGAAAATTCCCACTAGTATATGAAAGTGACTAAACAGGAGACTCTCTATCATGAAGATCATGGTGCTACATTGAAGCACAAGTGTGGAAAAGGATAGTAGCATTGTCCCTTTTTATTTTATTTTTAATTTTTTTTCCTTTTTTATTTTTTTTGGGGCTTTCTTTTTTTTCTTTGCCCTTTCCTTCTTTTTTTCTTTTTTTTCCTTTGGGACAATGCTCTAATAATGATGATCATCACACTTATATTGATTTACAACTCGATATTACAACTCGATACTAGAACAAAGTATGACTCTATATGAATGCCTCCGGCGGTGTACCGGGATGTGCAATGAAACAAGAGTGACATGTATGAAAAATTATGCATGGTGGCCTAGCCACAAATACGATGTCAACTACATGATCATGCATGGCAATATGACAATGATGAAGTGTGTCATAAAAAACGGAATGGTGGAAAGTTGAATGGCAATATATCTCGGAATGGCTATGGAAATGCCATGATAGGTAGGTATGGTGGCTGTTTTGAGGAAAATATATGTGAAGGAAATATTCCCTAGAGGCAATAATAAAGATGTTATTTGTATTTCCTTATATCATGATAAATGTCTTTTATTCAAGCTAGAATTGTATTAACCGGAAACTTAGTACATGTGTGAATACATAGACAAAACAGTATGTCCCTAGTATGCCTCTAGTAGACTAGCTCATTGTTCAAAGATGGCTATGTGTCCTAGCCATAGACATGAGTTATCATTTGATCAATGGGATCACATCATTAGGAGAATGATGTGATGGACTAGACCCATCCGTTAGCTTAGCACTATGATCGTTTAGTTTTACTCCTATTGCTTTCTTCATGACTTATACATGTTCCTATGACTATGAGATTATGCAACTCCCGAATACCATAGGAACACCTTGTGTGCTATCAAACGTCACAACGTAACTGGGTGATCATAAAGATGCTCCATAGGTGTCTCCGAAAGTGCTCGTGGTGTTGGCATATATCAAGAATAGGATTTGTCACTTCGAGTGTCGGAGAGGTATCTCTGGGCTCTCTCGGTAATACACATCATAATAAGCCTTGCAAGCAAATGACTAATGAGTTACTCACGAGATGATGTATTACGGAACAAGTAAAGAGACTTGCCGGTAATGAGATTGAACTAGGTATTGAGATACTAACGATCGAATCTCGGGCAAGTAACATACCGATGACAAAGGGAACAATGTATGTTGTTATGCGGTTTGACCGATAAAGATCTTCGTAGAATATGTAGGAACCAATATGAGCATCCAGGTTCCACTATTGGTTATTGATCAGAGATGAGTCTCGGTCATGTCTACATAGTTCTCGAACCCGCAGGGTCCGCACGCTTAACGTTTGATGACAATCGGTATTATGAGTTTATGAGTTTTGATGTACCGAAGGTAGTTCGGAGTCCCGGATGAGATCACGGACATGACGAGGAGTCTCGGAATGTCCGAGACGCAAGGATTGATATATTGGACGACTATATTCGGACACCGGAAGTGTTCTGGAAAGTTTCGGAATTTACCGGAGTGTCGGGGGGGTTACCGGAACCCCCGGGGGAAAGTTGGGCCTTAGTGAGCCATAGAGAAGAAAGAGGGCAGTAGCCAGGAGGTGGCGCGCCCCCTCCCAAGGGCAGTTCGAATTAGACTAGGGGAGGGGGCGCGGCCCCCTCTTTCCTTCTCCTTCTCTCCCTCTCTTTCCTTCCCCTCTTGGTGATTCCTACTAGGAATAGGATTGCAATCATATTCCTAGTAGGATTGCCTCTCCTGGTGCGCCATAGAGGGCCGGCCGGCCTCCCCCCTTGCTCCTTTATATACGGGGGCAGGGAGCACCCTAGAACACACAAGTTGATCAGTTGATCTCTCCCAACCGTGTGTGGTGCCCTCCTCCACAGTAACACACCTCGGTCATATCGTTGCAGCGCTTAGGCGAAGCCTTGCGACGGCAACTTCATCATATCTGTCACCACGCCATTGTGCTGAAGAAACTCTCCCGTGAAGCTCAACTGGATCAAGATCTTGTGGGACGTCATCAAGCTGAATGTGTGCTGAACACGGAGGTGCCGTACGTTCGGTACTTGATCGGTTGGATCGCGAAGAAATTCGACTACATCAACCGCGTCACTAGACGCTTCCGCTCCCGGTCTACGAGGGTACATAGACACACTCTCCCCCTCGTTGCTATGCATCTATTAGATAGATCTTGCGTGATCGTAGTAAAATTTTGAAAATACTACGTTTCCCCAACAATGGTATCATGAGCCAGGTCTATGCGTAGATGATATGCACGAATAGAACACAAGTGAGATGTGGACGATACTAGTCATACTGCTTACCAGCATGTCATACTTTGCTTCGGCGGTATTGTGAGATGAAGTGGCCCGGACCGACATTACGCGTACGCTTACGCAAGACTAGTTTCACCGTTATGAGCACTCATTGCTTAAAGGTGACTGGTGGGTGTCTGTCTCTCTCAGTTTAGCTGAATCAAGTGTGACTACGCCCGGTCCTTGTGAAGGTTAAAACAGCACATACTTGACGAAACATCGTTGTGGTTCTGTATGCGTTAGTAAGAACGGTTCTTGCTAAGCCCATAGCAGCCACGTAAAACTTGCAACAACAAAGTAGAGGACATCTAACTTGTTTTTGAAGGGCATGTTGTGATGTGATATGGTCAAGACATGATGAGTTATACGGTTTTGTATGAGATGATCATGTTTTGTAAAGTTATCGGCAACTGGCAGCAGCCATATGGTTGTCGCTTTATTGTATGAAATGCAATCACCATGTAATTGCTTTACTTTATCACTAAGCGGTAGAGATAGTCGTGGAAGCAATAGTTGGCGAGACGACAACGATGCTACGATGGAGATCAAGGTGTCGCGCCGGTGACGAAGGTGATCATGACTGTGCTTTGGAGATGGAGATCAAAAGCACAAGATGATGATGGTCATATCATGTCACATATTTTGATTACATGTGATGTTTATCTTATTATGCTTCTTATTTTGCTTAGTACGACGGAGCATTATAAGATGATCCCTTACAAAACTTCAAGGCATAAGTGTTCTCCCTGAGTATGCACCGTTGCGAAAGTTCGTCGTGCCGAGACACCACGTGATTATCGGGTGTGATAAGCTCTACGTTCAAATACAACGGGTGTAAGCCAGTTTTGCACACGCAGAATACTCGGGTTAAACTTGACGAGCCTAGCATATGCAGATATGGCCTCGGAACACTAGAGACTGAAAGGTCGAGCGTGAATCATATAGTAGATATGATAAACATAAGATGTTCACCATTGAAACTACTCCATCTCACGTGATGATCGGACATGGTTTAGTTGATTTGGATCACGTGATCATTTAGATGACCGGAGGGATGTCTATCTAAGTGGGAGTTCTTAAGTAATATGATTAAATTGAACTTTAATTTATCATGAACTTAGTCCTGATAGTTATTTTTGCATATCTATGTTGTTGTAGATCAGTGGCCCGTGCTACCATTCCTTTGAATTTTAATGCATTCCTAGAGAAAGCTAAGTTGACAGATGATGGTAGCAATTACACAGACTGAGTCCGTAACTTGAGGATTATCCTCATTGCTGCACAAAAGAATTATGTCCTTGAAGCACCGCTAGGTGACAAGCCCCCTCCCGCTAATGTAGACGCTTTGAACGTCTGGCAGACGCGGTCTAATGACTACACGATAGTTCAGTGTGCCATGCTTTACGGCTTAGAACCGGGACTTCAACGACGTTTTGAACATCATGGACCATATGAGATGTTCCAGGAGTTGAAGTTAATATTTCAAGCAAATGCCCGGATTCAGAAATATGAGATTTCCAATAAGTTCTACAGTTGCAAGATGGAGGAGAATAGTCCTATTAGTGAACACTTGCTCAGAATGTCTGGGTACTACAATCATATGACTCAACTTGGTTGCAAAGTTGATGAGGATAGTGTTATTGATAGAGTTCTTCAATCACTGCCACCAAGCTATAAAGGTTTCGTGATGAACTATAATATGCAAGGGATGCAGAAGACAATTCCCGAGCTCTTCGCTATGCTCAAAGCTACGGAGGTAGAAATCAAAAAGGAGCATCGAGTGTTGATGGTTAACAAGACCACTAGTTTCAAGAAAAAGGGCAAGGGAAAGAAGGGGAACTTCAAGAAGAATAGCAAGACAGTTGCTACTCCCATGAAGAAACCCAAGTCTGGAGCCAAGCCTGAAACTGAGTGCTTCTACTGCAAAGGGACTGCACACTGGAAGCGGAACTGCCCCAAGTATTTGGCGGATAAGAAGGATGGCAAGGTAAACAAAGGTATATGTGATATACATGTTATTCATGTGTACCTTACTAATGCTTGTACTAGTACCTGGGTATTTGATACCGGTTCGGTTGCTAATATTTGTAACTCGAAACAGGGACTACGGATTAAACGAAGATTGGCTAAGGATGAGGTGACGATGCGCGTGGGAAATGGTTCCAAAGTCGATGTGATCGCCGTCGGCACGCTACCTCTACATCTACCTTCGGGATTAGTTTTAGACCTAAATAATTGTTATTTGGTGCCAGCGTTAAGCATGAACATTATATCTGGATCTTGTTTGTTGCGAGACGGTTATTCATTTAAATCAGAGAATAATGGTTGTTCTATTTTTATGAATAATATCTTTTATTGTCATGCACCCTTGAAGAGTGGTCTATTCTTGTTGGATCTCGATTGTAGTGATACACATATTCATAATATTAAAGCCAAAAGATGCAAGGTTAATAATGATAGTGTAACCTATTTGTGGCACTGCCGTTTAGGTCATATTGGTGTAAAGCGCATGAAGAAACTCCATAGTAATGGACTTTTGGAATCACTTGATTATGAATCACTTGGTGCTTGTGAACCATGCCTCATGGGCAAGATGACTAAAACTCCGTTCTCCGGAACTGTGGAGCAAGCAACAGATTTGTTGGAAATCATACATACTGATGTATGCGGACCAATGAGTGTTGAAGCTCGCGGCGGGTATCGTTATTTTCTGACCTTCACTGATGATTTGAGCAGATATGGGTATATCTACTTAATGAAGCACAAGTCTGAAACATTTGAAAAGTTCAAAGAATTTCAGAGTGAAGTAGAGAATCATCGTAACAAGAAAATAAATTTGCTGCGATCTGATCGTGGAGGTGAATATTTGAGTTACGAGTTTGGTCTTCATTTGAAACAATGTGGAATAGTTTCACAACTCACGCCACCCGGAACACCACAGCGTAATGGTGTGTCTGAACGTCGTAACCGTACTTTATTGGATATGGTGCGATCTATGATGTCTCTTACCGATTTACCACTATCGTTTTGGGGTTATGCTTTAGAGACAGCTGCATTCACATTAAATAGGGCACCATCTAAATCCGTTGAGACGACACCTTATGAACTATGGTTTAGCAAGAAACCAAAGTTGTCGTTTCTTAAAGTTTGGGGCTACGATGCTTATGTGAAAAAGCTTCAACCTGATAAGCTCGAACCAAGTCGGAGAAATGTGTCTTCATAGAATACCCAAAAGAGACTGTTGGGTACACCTTCTATCACAGATCCGAAGGCAAAATATTCGTTGCTAAAAATGGATCCTTTCTAAAGAAGGAGTTTCTCTCGAAAGAAGTGAGTGGGAGGAAAGTAAAACTTGATGAGGTTATTGTACCTTCTCCCGAATTGGAAAGTGGAACATCACAGAAACTAGTTCTAGTGATTCCTACACCAATTAGTGAGGAAGCTAATGATGATGATCATGAAACTTCATATCAAGTTTCTGCTGAACGTCGTAGATCAACTAGAGTACGTTCCGCACCAGAGTGGTACGGCAACCCAGTTCTGGAAGTCATATTACTAGATCATGATGAACCTACGAACTATGAGGAAGCGATGATGAGCCCAGATTCCGCAAAATGGCTTGAGGCCATGAAATCTGAGATGGCATCCATGTATGAGAACAAAGTGTGGACTTTGGTTGACTTGCCCGATGATCGACAAGCCATCGAAAATAAATGGATCTTCAAGAGGAAGACCGACGTAGACGGTAATGTTACTGTTTACAAAGCTCGACTTGTTGCGAAAGGGTTTCGACAAGTTTAAGGAGTTGACTATGATGAGACTTTCTCACCTGTAGCAATGCTTAAGTCTGTCCGAATCATGTTAGCAATTGCCGCATTTTATGATTATGAAATCTGGCAAATGGATGTCAAAACTGCATTCCTGAATGGATATCTCAAAGAAGAGTTGTATATGATGCAACCAGAAGGTTTTGTCGATCCAAAAGGAGCTAACAAAGTATGCAAGCTCCAGCGATCCATCTATGGACTGGTGCAAGCATCTCGGAGTTGGAATATACGCTTTGATGAGGTAATCAAAGCATATGGTTTTATATAGACTTTTGGAGAAGCTTGTATTTACAAGAAAGTGAGTGGGAGCTCTGTAGCATTTCTGATATTATATGTGGATGACATATTGTTGATTGGAAATGATATAGAATTTCTGGATAGCATAAAAGGATACTTGAATAAGAGTTTTTTAATGAAAGACCTCGGAGAAGCTGCTTACATATTAGGCATCAAGATCTATAGAGATAGATCAAGACGCCTAATTGGACTTTCACAAAGCACATACCTTGATAAAGTTTTGAAAAAGTTCAAAATGGATCAGTCGAAGAAAGGGTTCTTGCCTGTGTTACAACGTGTGAAGTTGAGTAAGACTCAATGCCCGACCACTGCAGAAGATAGAAAGAAAATGAAAGTCATTCCCTATGCCTCAGCCATGGGATCTATCATGTATGCAATGATGTGTACCAGACCTGATGTGTGCCTTTCTATAAGTTTGGCAGGGAGGTACCAAAGTAATCCAGGAGTGGATCACTGGACAGCGGTCAAGAACATCCTGAAATACCTGAAAAGGACAAAGGATATGTTTCTCGTGTATGGAGGTGACAAAGAGCTCATCGTAAACGGTTACATCGATTCCAGCTTTGACACTGATCCGGATGACTCTAAGTCACAAACCAGATATGTATTTTTATTAAACGGTTGAGCTGTCAGTTGTTGCAGTTCCAAGCAGAGCGTCGTGGCGGGATCTACATGTGAAGCAGAATACATAGCTGCTTCGGAAGCAGCAAATGAAGGAGTCTGGATGAAGGAGTTCATATCCGATCTAGGTGTAATACCTAGTGCATCGGGTCCAATGAAAATCTTGTGTGACAACACTGGAGCAATAGCCTTGGCGAAGGAATCCAGGTTTCACAAGAGAACAAAGCACATCAAAAGACGCTTCAATTCCATCCGCGATCTAGTCAAGGAGGGAGACATAGAGATTTGCAAGATACATACGGATCTGAATGTTGCAGACCCGTTGACTAAACCTCTTCCGCGAGCAAAACATGATCAGCACCAGGACTCCATGGGTGTTAGGATCATTACTTTGTAATCTAGATTATTGACTCTAGTTCAAGTGGGAGACTGAAGGAAATATGCCCTAGAGGCAATAATAAAGATGTTATTTGTGTTTCCTTATATCATGATAAATGTCTTTTATTCATGCTAGAATTGTATTAACCGGAAACTTAGTACATGTGTGAATACATAGACAAAACACTATGTCCCTAGTATGCCTCTACTAGACTAGCTCATTGATCAAAGATGGCTATGTTTCCTAGCCATAGACATGAGTTGTCATTTGATCAACGGGATCACATCATTAGGAGAATGATGTGATGGACTAGACCCATCCGTTAGCGTAGCACTATGATCGTTTAGTTTTACTACTATTGCTTTCTTCATGACTTATACATGTTCCTATGACTATGAGATTATGTAACTCCCGAATACTGTAGGAACACCTTGTGTGCTATCAAACATCACAACGTAACTGGGTGATCATAAAGATGATCTACAGGTGTCTCCGAAAGTGTTCGTGGTATTGGCATAGATCAAGAATAGGATTTGTCACTCCGAGTGTCGGAGAGGTATCTCTGGGCCCTCTCGGTAATACACATCATAATAATCCTTGCAAGCAAATGACTAATGAGTTAGTCACGGGATGATGTATTACAGAACGAGTAAAGAGACTTGCCGCTAACGAGATTGAACTAGGTATTGAGATACTAACGATCGAATCTCGGGCAAGTAACATACTGATGACAAAGGGAACAACGCATGTTGTTATGCGGTTTGACCAATAATGATCTTCGTAGAGTATGTAGGAACCAATATGAGCATACAGGTTCCGCTATTGGTTATTGACAGGAGATGAGTCTCAGTCATGTCTACATAGTTCTCGAACCCGTAGGGTCCGCACGCTTAACGTTTGATGATCACCGGTATTATGAGTTTATGAGTTTTGATGTACCGAAGTAGTTCGGAGTCCCGGATGAGATCACAGACATGACGAGGAGTCTCGGAATGTCTGAGACGTAAAGATTGATATATTGGACGACTATATTCGGACACCGTAAGTGTTCTGGAAAGTTTCGGAATTTACCGGAGTGCCGGGGGGGTTACCGGAACCCCCCGGGGGAAAGTTGGGCCTTAGTGGGCCATAGGGGAGAAAGAGGGCAGCAGCCATGAGGAGGCGCACCCCCTCCCAAGGGCAGTCCGAATTGGACTAGGGGAGTGGGGCGTGGCCCCCTCTTTCCTTCTCCTTCTCTCCCTCTCTTTCCTTCCCCTCTTGGTGATTCCTATTAGGAATAGGATTGCAATCCTATTCCTAGTAGGATTGCCTCTCCTGGCGCGCCATAGAGGGTCGGCCGGCCTACCACCCCTTGCTCCTTTATATACGGGGGCAGGAGGGCACCCTAGAACATACAAGTTGATCAGTTGATCTCTCCCAACCGTGTGCGGTGCCCCCTCCACAGTAACACACCTCGGTCATATCGTTGCAGCGCTTAGGCGAAGCCCTGCGACGGTAACTTTATCATATCCGTCACCATGCCATTGTGCTGATGAAACTCTCCCGTGAAGCTCAATTGGATCAAGAGCTCGTGGGACATCATCAAGCTGAACGTGTGCTGAACGCGGAGGTGCCGTACGTTCGGTACTTGATCGGTTGGATCGCGAAGAAGTTCGACTACATCAACCGCGTCACTAGACGCTTCCGCTCCCGGTCTACGAGGGTACGTAGACACACACTCCCCCCTCATTGCTATGCATCTAGTAGATAGATCTTGCGTGATCGTAGGAAAATTTTGAAAATACTACGTTTCCCCAACAATATGGTGGGTGTATGGTACAGGCGAAAGTTGCGCGGTACGAGAGAGGCTAGCAATGGTGGAAGGGTGAGAGTGTGTATAATCCATGGACTCAACATTAGTCATAAAGAACTCACATACTTATTGCAAAAATCTACAAGTCATCAAAACAAAGTACTACACGCATGCTCCTAGGGGGGAGGTTGGTAGGAGTTAACCATCGCGCACCCCCGACCTCCACACAAAGGATGACACTCAATGAAATACCTCATGCTTCAAATTTGTCACACAACGGTTACCATATGTGCATGCTACGGGACTTGCAAACCTCAGCACAAGTATTTCTCAAATTCACAACTACTCTACTAGCATGACTCTAATATCACCATCCTCATATCTCAAAACAATCATCAAGTATCAAACTTCTCATAGTATTCGATGCACTTTATATGAAAGTTTTTACTATACCCATCTTGGATGCCTATCATATTAGGACTAGTTTTATAACCAAAGAACATTACCATGCTGTTCTAAAAGACTCTCAAAAGGATATAAGTGAAGCATGAGAGATCACCAATTTCTACAAAATAAAACCACCACCGTGCTCTAAAAGATATAAGTGATGCACTAGAGCTAAACTATCTAGCTTAAAAGATATAAGTGAAGCACATAGAGTATTCTAATAAATTCTAAACCATATTTATCTCTCTCAAAAGGTGTGTACAGCAAGGATGATTCTGGTAAACTAAAAATCAAAGACTCAAATCATACATGACGCTCCAAGCAAAACACATATCATGTGGTGAATAAAAGTATAGTCTCAAGTATAGTTACCGATAGATGAAGACGAAAGAGGGGATGCCTTCCCGGGGCATCCCCAAGCTTAGGATTTTGGTTGTACTTGAATTTCACCTTGGGGTTCCTTGGGCATCCCCAAGCTTAGGCTCTTGCCACTCTTTGTTCCATAGTCCATCAAAGCCATACTCAAAACATGAAAACTTCACAACACAAAACTTAGCCAAAAATCTCGTGAGCTCCGTTAGTTTCAGAAAACAAACCACCACTCAAAAGCATTGTAATGAACTCATTATTTGTTTATATTGGTGTTAAACCTACTTTATTCCAACTTCTCTGTCATTCATATTCCCCAATACTACTCATAGATGCATCAAAATAAGCAAACAACACACGAAAAACAGAGTCTGTCAAAAACAGAACAGTCTGTAGTAATCTGTAACTTTCGAATACTTCTGTAACTCCAAAAAAATTGAAATAAATTGGTAAATGTGAGGAATTTTTATATTAATCATCTGAAAAAAGAATCAACTAAATAGCACTCTCCAGTAAAAAAATCACAGCTAAACTCATGAGCGCTAAAGTTTCTATTTTTTTACTGCATGATCATATAAACTTCACACAAGTCTTCCCAAAGGTTCTACTTGGCACAAACACTAATTAAAACACAAAACCTCATCTAAATAGAAGCTAGATGCAATATTTATTCCTAAATAGAAGCAAAAACAAAGAAAATAAAATTGGGTTGCCTCCCAACAAGCGCTATCGTTTAACGCCCCTAGCTAGGCACGATACACGAATAGATCTAGGTGTTGCCATCTTTGGTAGGCAATCCATAAGTGGCTCTCATAATAGATTCATATGGTAATTTGATTTTCTTTCTAGGAAAGTGTTCAATTCCTTTCCTCAATGGAAATTGGAATCTAATATTTCCTTCCTTCATATCAATAATTGCACCAATCGTTCTAAGGAAAGGTCTACCAAGAATAATAGGACATGAAGGATTGCAATCTATATCAAGAACGATGAAATCTACGGGCACATAATTCCTATTGGCAACAATAATAACATCATTAATCCTTCCCATAGGTTTCTTAATGGTAGAATCCGCAATATGCAAATTTAAAGAACAATCATCAAGCTCATGGAAACATAACAAATCACACAAAGTTTTTGGGATTGTCGAAACACTTGCACCCAAATCACACAAAGCAAAGCATTCATGATCTTTAATTTTAATTTTAATAGTAGGTTCCCACTCATCATAAAGCTTTCTAGGGATAGAAACTTCTAATTCAAGTTTTACTTCATAAGATTGCATCAAAGCATCAACTATGGGTTTGGTAAAAGCTTTATTTTGACTATAAGCATGCGGAGAATTTAGTATGGATTGCAACAAGGAAATACAATATATTAAAGAGCAATTATCATAATTGAATCCCTTGAAATCCAAAATAGTGGGTTTATCACTGTGCAAAGTTTTAATCTCTTCAATCCCACTTTTAACAATTCTAGCATCAAGATCTAAAAACTCTGAATCATTGGGACGCCTTTCGACTAAAGTAGACTCATATCCAGTCCCATATTTATCAAGATTCATACTAGAAAACAAGGTTCTAATAGGAGACACATCAATAACTTTCAGATCTTCATCTTTATTTTCATATTCTTCCGGTTTAGCAGCCATCTTATTAACTAAGGTGGATTGCTTGTCCAAAATTTGGGCTATTAAGTTCTCAAGATGAGCAAACTGAGATTTCAAACCATAAAACTCCTTAGACATATCATCAAGCTCTTTATTCATGTATTCCATAAAGCTTTTCTGTTCTTTAAGCTCTTTCCTGAAGAAATCATTGTGCCCAAATTGCACAGACAGAAAATGCCTAATATTGTTTTCAATCTCCTCTAAACTCTTAAGGTGAGGGTCAACACTGATAGGGGGAGTCATAGTGACAGGCAAGCAATCCAACACACAAGCAAACAAGAGGCAAGCGAACGGTAAACACACGGAAAAAGAAGGGCGAATAAAAAGGCAAGGGTGAAGTGGGGGAGAGGAAAACGAGAGGCAAATAAATGTAATACGAAGCCTAAGGATTTGTGATAGGTACTTGGTATATGACTTTAGCGTAAGCCTCCCCGGCTACGGCACCAAAAATTCTTCTTGCTACTTCTTGAGCTTGCGTTGTATTCCCTCGAAGAGGAAAGGGTGATGCAGCACAGTAGCGTAAGTATTTCCCTCAGTTTTTGAGAACCAAGGTATCAATCCAGTAGGAGACCACGCGCGAGTCCCTCGCACCTGCACAAACAAATAAGAACTTCGCAGCCAATGCGATAAGGGGTTGTCAATCCCTTTACGGTCACTTACGAAAGTGAGATCTGATAGATATGATAGTATAATTGTTGGAAATATGCCCTAGAGGCAATAATAGAATGGTTATTATTATATTTCCTTGTTCATGATAATTGTCTGTTATTCATGCTTGAATTGTATTGTACGGAAACAGCGATACATGTGTGAATACATAGACCACAACGTGTCCCTGGTAAGCCTCTAGTTACTAGCTCGTTGATCAACAGATGGTCACGGTTTCCTGGCCAAGGACATTGGATGTCATTGATAACAGGATCACATCATTAGGAGAATGATGTGATGGACAAGACCCAATCATAAGCCTAGCACAAGATCGTGTAGTTCGTAATGCTAAAGCTTTTCCAATGTTAAGTATCTGTTCCTTAGACCATGAGGTTGTGCAACTCCCGGATACCGTAGGAATGCTTTGGGTGTGCCAAACGTCACAACGTAACTGGGTGGCTATAAAGGTACGCAACGGGTATCTCCGAAAGTGTATGTTGAGTTGGCACGAACCGAGACTGGGATTTGTCACTCCGTATGACGGAGAGGTATCTCTGGGCCCACTCGGTAAGACATCATCATAATGAGCTCAATGTGAATAAGGAGTTAGTCACGGGATGATGTATTACGGAATGAGTAAAGAGACTTGCCATGACAAGATTGAACTAGGTATCGATATACCGACGATCGAATCTCGGGCAAGTACTATACTGATAGACAAAGGGAATTGCATACGGGATTAAGTGAATCCTTGACATCGTGGTTCATCCGATGAGATCATTGAGGAACACGTAGGAACCAACATGGTTATCTAGATCCCGTTGTTGGTTATTGACCGAAGAGTTGTCTCGGTCATGTCTACGTGTCTCCCGAACCCGTAGGGTCTACACACTTACGGTTCGGTGACGCTAGGGTTGTAGAGATATATGCACACGATAACCCGAATGTTGTTCGGAGTCCCGGATAAGATCCCGGACGTCACGAGGAGTTCCGGAATGGTCCGGAGGTAAAGAATTATATATAGGAAGTCCAGTTTCAGCCATCGGGAGAGTTCCGGGGGTCACCGGTAGTGTACCGGGACCACCGGAAGGGTCCCGGGGGTCCACCGGGTGGGGCCACCCATCCTGGAGGGCCCCATGGGCCGTAGGGGGAGGGGGACCAGCCCATAGTGGGCTGGCGCACCCCCTTGGGCCTCCCTCTTGCACCTAGGGTTGGGAACCCTATGGGTGGGGGCGCCACCCTTGCCTTGGGGGGGCAAGTCTCCCCCCTGGCCGCCGCCCCCCCTAGGAGATCCCATCTCCTAGGGCCGGCGCCCCCCCTTGGCCCCTATATATAGTGGGGGGAGAGAGGGCAGGCGCACCTTAGCCCCTGGCGCCT
>LR738710.1:177864082-177900063 GCA_902687465.1 Secale cereale
GCCCCCCCCCCCCCCCCCCCCCCCCGTTACACCTCTCCCTCCTCCCGCAGGTCCTTGGCGAAGCCCTGCAACTTTTCTCGTTGCGTCCACCACCACGCCGTCGTGCTGCTGGATCTCCATCAACCTCTCCTTCCCCCTTGCTGGATCAAGAAGAAGGAGACGTCGCTGCACCGTACGTCTTTTGAATGCGGAGGTGCCGTCCGTCCGGCGCTGGGATCATCGGTGATAGGGATCACGACGAGTACGACTCCATCATCCACGTTCTCTTGAACGCTTCCGCTCGCGATCTTCAAAGGGTATGTAGATGCACTCTTTTATGCTCGTTGCTAGATGAATCCTTAGATTGATCTTGGTGAAGCGTAGGAAATTTTTTGAATTCTGCTACGTTTCCCAATAGTGGCATCTGAGCTAGGTCTTTGCGTAGCATCTTGCACGAGTAGAACACAAACAAGTTGTGGGCGTTGATTTTGTTCAATTCTCTTGCCGCTACTAGTCCAATCTTGATTCGGCGGCATCGTGGGATGAAGCAGCCCGGACCTACCTTACACGTACGCTTACGTGAGACTAGTTCCACCGACTGACATGCACTAGTTGCATAAGGTGGCTGGCGGGTGTCTGTCTCTCCCACTTTAGTCGGATCGGATTCGATGAAAATGGTCCTTATGAAGGGTAAATAGAAATTGACATATCACGTTGTGGTTTTGGCGTAGGTAAGAAACGTTCTTGCTAGAAACCTATAGCAACCACGTAAAAACTTGCAACAACAATTAGAGGATGTCTAACTTGTTCTTGCAGCATATGCTATGTGATGTGATATGGCCAAGAAGATGTGATTAATGATATATGTGATGTATGAGATTGATCATGTTCTTGTAATAGGGAATCACGACTTGCATGTCGATGAGTATGACAACCGGCAGGAGCCATAGGAGTTGTCTTATTTTATTGTATGACATGCGTGTCACTGAATAACGCCATGTAATTACTTTACTTTATTGCTAAACGTTAGCCATAGTAGTAGAAGTAATATTTGGCGAGACGACTTCATGAAGACACGATGATGGAGATCATGATGATGGAGATCATGGTGTCATGCCGGTGACAAGGATGATCATGGTGCCCCGAAGATGAAGATCAAAGGAGCAAAATGATATTGGCCATATCATGTCACTTTATTTGATTGCATGTGATGTTTATCATGTTTATGCATCTTATTTGCTTAGAACGACGGTAGTAAATAAGATGATCTCTCACTAAAATTTCAAGAATTGTGTTCCCCTAACTGTGCACCGTTGCTAAGGATCATTGTTCCGAAGCACCACGTGATGATCGGGTGTGATAGGCTCTAATGTTCGCATACAACGGGTGTAAGCCAGATTTACACACGCAATACACTTAGGGTTCACTTGACGAGCCTAGCATGTGCAGACATGGCCTCGGAACACGGAAGACCGAAAGGTCGAACATGAGTCGTATAGAAGATACGATCAACATGAAGATGTTCACCGTTGATGACTAGTCCGTCTCATGTGATGATCGGACACGGGCTAGTCGATTCGGATCATGTATCACTTAGATGACAAGAGAGATGTCAATCTGAGTGGGAGTTCATTAATTTTGATTAGATGAACTTAATTGTCATGAACATAGTCTAAAATCTTTACAATATGTCTTGTAGATCAAATGGCCCACGCTCATATTGCCCTCAACTTCAACGCGTTCCTAGAGAAAACCAAGCTGAAAGACGATGGTAGCAACTATACAGATTGGGTCCGTAACCTGAGGATTATCCTCATAGCTGCCAAGAAATCATATATCCTTGAAGCACCGCTAGGCGATGCACCCGTTTTCCCGGTAGCCCAAGACGTTATGAACGCCTAGCAGTCACGTTGTGATGATTACTCCCTGGTTCAGTGCGGCATGCTTTACAGCTTAGAATCGGGGCTCCAAAAGCGTTTTGAGTACCACGGAGCATATGAGATGTTCCAAGAGCTAAAAATGGTTTTCCAAGCTCATGCCCGAGTCGAGAGATATGACGTCTCCGACGCATTCTACAGTTGTAAGATGGAGGAGAATAGTTCTATCAGCGAGCACATACTCAAATTGTCTGGGTTGCACAATCGCTTGTCTCAGTTGGGAATTAATCTCCCAGACGAAGCGGTCATTGACAGAATCCTTCAGTCACTCCCACCTAGCTACAAGAGCTTCATGATGAACTTCAATATGCAAGGGATGGAGAAGTCCATTCCCGAGGTGTATTCAATGCTGAAATCAGCGGAGGTGGATATCAAGAAAGAACATCAAGTGTTGACGGTCAATAAAACCACTAAGTTCAAGAAAGGCAAGGGTAAGTAGAACTTCAAGAAGGACGGCAAAGGAGTTGCCGCGCCCGGTAAGCCAGTTGCCAGGAAGAAGCCAAAGAATGGACCAAGCCTGAAACTGAGTGCTTTCATTGCAAGGGAACGGGTCACTGGAAGCGGAACTGCCCCAAATACTTAGCAGATAAGAAGGCCGGCAACGTCAAAGGTATATATGATATACATGTTAATGATGTGTACCTTACCAGCGCTCGTAGTAGCTCCTGGGTATTTGATACTGGTGCAGTTGCTCACATTTGTAACTCAAAGCAGGAGCTGCGGAATAAGCGAAAACTGGCGAAGGATGAGGTGACGATGCGCGTCGGGAATGGTTCCTTCGATGTGATCGCCGTCGGCACGCTACCTCTACATCTACCGTCCGGATTAGTTTTAAACCTTAATAATTGTTATTTAGTACCAGCTTTGAGCATGAACATTGTATCTGGATCTCGTTTAATGCGAGATGGCTACTCATTTAAATCCGAGAATAATGGTTGTTCTATTTATATGAGAGATATGTTTTATGGTCATGCCCCGCTGGTCAATGGTTTATTCTTGATGAATCTCGAACATGATGTTACACATATTCATAGTGTGAATGCCAAAAGATGTAAAGTTGATAATGATAGTCCCACATACTTGTGGCATTGCCGCCTTGGTCATATTGGCGTCAAACGTATGAGGAAGCTCCATGCAGATGGACTTCTAGAGTCTCTTGATTATGAATCATTTGACACATGTGAACCATGCCTCTTGGGCAAGATGACCAAGACTCCGTTCTCCGGAACAATGGAGCGAGCGACCAACTTATTGGAGATCATACATACCGATGTGTGCGGTCCAATGAGTGTTGAAGCTCGCGGAGGCTATCGTTATGTTCTCACCCTCACAGATGACTTGAGTAGATATGGGTATGTCTACTTGATGAAACACAAGTCTGAGACCTTTGAAAAGTTCGAGGAATTTCAGAATGAGGTCGAGAATCAACATGACAGAAAAATAAAGTTCTTACGATCGGATCGTGGGGGTGAATATTTAAGTCACGAATTTGGCACGCACTTAAGGAACTGTGGAATTGTTTCACAATTGACACCGCCCGGAACACCTCAGCGTAATGGTGTGTCCGAACGTCGAAATCGTACTCTGTTGGACATGGTGCGATCTATGATGTCTCTCACCGACCTACCGCTATCTTTTTGGGGATATGCTTTAGAGACTGCCGCATTCACTTTAAATAGGGCTCCGTCAAAATCCGTTGAGACGACACCGTATGAACTTTGGTTTGGCAAGAAACCTAAGTTGTCGTTTCTGAAAGTTTGGGGTTGCGATGCTTATGTCAAGAAACTTCAACCTGAAAAGCTCGAACCCAAATCGGAAAAATGCGTCTACATAGGATACCCAAAGGAATCAATTGGGTACACCTTCTACCTCCAATCCGAAGGCAAGATCTTCGTTGCCAAGAATGGATCCTTTCTGGAGAAAGAGTTTCTCTCGAAAGAAGTGAGTGGTAGGAAAGTAGAACTTGATGAGGTGACAGTCACACCTTCCGAGCCGGAAAGTAGCGCAGCGCAGGAAATTGTTCCTGAGGTGCCTGCACCGACTAGGGAGGAAGATAATGATGATGATCATGAAGATTCAGATCAAGTTACTACTGAACTTTGAATTTCCACAAGGACACGTTCCGCACCAGAATGGTACGGCAACCCTGTCATGGAAATCATGTTGTTAGACAACGGTGAACCTTCGAACTATGAAGAAGCGATGGCGGGCCCGGATTCCAACAAATGGCTTGAAGCCATGAAATCCGAGATAGGATCCATGTACGAAAAAAAAGTATGGACTTTGGTGGACTTGCCCGATGATTGGCACGCCATAGAAAATAAATGGATATTTAAGAAGAAGACTGACGCGGATGGTAATGTGACCATCTATAAGGCTCGGCTTGTCGCTAAAGGTTATCGACAAGTTCAAGGGATTGACTATGATGGGACTTTCTCTCCCGTAGCGATGCTATACTGCTGATGGGAAATATTCGCTTTAATGACAAGTTCAATATTCGCTTTAATGATGTGATCAACCCCCCCCCCCATTACACCTCTCCCACCTCCCGTAGGTCCTTGGCGAAGCCCTGCAGCTTTTCCCGTTGCATCCACCACCACGCCGTCGTGCTGCTGGATCTCCATCAACCTCTCCTTCCCCCTTGCTGGATCAATAAGGAGGAGACGTCGCTGCACCGTACGTGTGTTGAACGCGGAGGTGCCGTCCGTTCGGCGCTGGGATCATCGGTGATAGGGATCACGACGAGTACGACTCCATCATCCACGTTCTCTTGAACGCTTCCGCTCGCGATCTACCAAGGGTATGTAGATGCACTCTTTTATGCTCGTTGCTAGATGACTCCTTAGATTGATCTTGGTGAAGCATAGGAAATTTTTTGAATTCAACTACGTTTCCCAACAATAATATATTTGGTATTTTTAGTGTAAGAACAGAAAGTAAATAAAGCAAAAAAGCAATGACATCAGAAATTGAAGTAAAGCAATATGATAAAGATAGACCCGGGGGCCATAGGTTTCACTAGTGGCTTCTCTCATGATAGCAGAATTCTACGGTGGGTGAACAAATTACTGTCGAGCAATTGATAGAAAAATGCATAGTTATGAGAATATCTAGGCATGATCGTTATATATAGGCATCACGTCCGTGACAAGTAGACCGAAACGATTCTGCATCTACTACTATTACTCCACACATCGACCACTATCCAGCATGCATCTAGAGTATTAAGTTCATAAGAACAGAGTAATGTTTTAAGCAAGATGACATGATGTAGAGGGATAAACTCAAGCAATATGATACAAACCTCATCTTTTTATCCTCGATGGCAACAATACAATACGTGCCTTGCTGCCCCTGCTGTCACTCGGAAAGGACACCGCAAGATTGAACCCAAAGGCAAGCACTTCTCCCATTGCAAGAACTATAGATCTAGTAGGCCAAACCAAACCAATAATTCGAAGAGACTTGCAAGGATATTATAATCATACATAAAATATTTCAGAAAAGAATCTAATATTTTTCATAGATAATCTTGATCATAAACCCACAATTCATCGGATCTCGACAAACACACCGCAAAAAGATTACATTAAATAGATCTCCTCGAAGATCGAGAAGAACTTTGCATTGAGATCCAAAAAGAGAGAAGAAGCCATCTAGCTAATAACTATTGACCTGAAGGTCTGTGGTAAACTACTCACAACTCATTGGTGAGGCTATGGCGTGGATGTAGAAGCACTCCGTGGTAGATCCCCCCTCCGGCGGAGCTCCGGAACAGGCCCCAAGATGGGATCTTACAGGAACAGAAGGTTGCGGCGGTGGAATTAGGGTTTTCTTTGTTGCCTCGATGTTTTCAGGGTACATGGATATATATAGGAGGAAGGAGGGCATCGAGGGAGCCAGAGGGGACCCATGAGGGCGGGGGCGCGCCCAGGGGGAGGGGGCGCGCCCTGGACCCTTGTGGCCACCTCCTTCGTTCCCTCGCGTGTACTCCAAGTCTTCTGGGTAGATACGGCTCCAAAAATAACTCTTCCAAAGGTTTCATTCCGTTTGGAATCCGTTTGATATTTCTGTTCTGTGAAACCCTGAAATAGGAAAAAAACAACAATTTGCACTGGGCCTTGGGTTAGTAGGTTTGTCCCAAAAATAATATAAAAGTGAATAATAAAGCCCATTAAACATCCAAAACAGAATATATAATTGCATGGAACAATCAAAAATTATAGATACGTTGGAGACATATTAGAGACAGGTTCCACCGACTGACATGCACTAGTTGCATAAGGTGGCTAGCGGGTGTCTGTCTCTCCCACTTTAGTCGGATCGGATTCGATGAAAAGGGTCCTTATGAAGGGTAAATAGTAATTGGCATATCACGTTGTGGTTTTGGCGTAGGTAAGAAACGTTCTTGCTAGAAACCTATAGCAGCCACTTACAAAAAAACTTGCAACAACAATTAGAGGATGTCTAACTTGTTCTTGCAGCATGTGCCGTGTGATGTGATATGGCCAAAAGGATGTGATGAATGATATATGTGATGTATGAGATTGATCATGTTCTTGTTATAGGAATCACGACTTGCATGTCGATGAGTATGACAACCGGCAGGAGCCATAGGAGTTGTCTTATTTTATTGTATGACCTGCGTGTCATTGAAAACACCATGTAATTACTTTACTTTATTGCTAACAGTTAGTCATAGTAGTAGAAGTAACGTTTGGCGAGACAACTTCGTGAAGAAACAATGATGGAGATCATGGTTTCATGCCGGTGACGATGATGATCATGGAGCCCTGAAGATGGAGATCAAAAGGAGCAAAATGATATTGGCCATATCATGTCACTATTTGATTGCATGTGATGTTTATCATGTTTTACATCTTATTTGCTTAGAACGACGGTAGCATAAATAAGATGATCTCTCACTAAAATTTCAAGAATTGTGTTCCCCTTAACTGTGCACCGTTGCTAAGGTTTGTTGTTCTGAAGCACCACGTGATGATCGGGTGTGATAGGCTCTAACGTTCGCATACAATGTGCGTAAGCCAGATATACACACGCAATACACTTAGGTTGACTTGATGAGCCTGGCATGTACAGACATGGCCTCGGAACACGGAAGACCGAAAGGTCGAACATGAGTCGTATAGAAGATACGATCAACATGAAGATGTTCACCTTTGATGACTAGTCCATCTCACATGATGATCGAACACAGCCTAGTCGATTCGGATCATGTATCACTTAGATGACTAGAGAGATGTCTATCTGGGTGGGAGTTCATTAAATTTGATTAGATGCTGTCGGTGTATTTGGATCGACACCTATGGGATCACAAGAATCCCTACTATGGTTGCGGGGCGCGGGGTTGAGAGAAGAGCGGATCTAACAGTCAGGACACGGTTCCTTTACCTAGGTTCTGGCCGCAAAGGTGCGTAAAACCCTACTCCTGCTTTGGTGGATTATATGTTTGTGTTCTTCAGCTAGTGAGCAACTCCAAAAGAGTCGCGAAGAGTTCTAAGAAGCCGAATCCTCCTCCCGGTCGCCTCGGGCCTCCTTTTATAGGAAAAAGGGGTTGCCACAGTGGCACACAGGAGGTGGAAAGGGTACAGTGATGCGAGGTTATCCCTCGCATTACAGGACAAGGCGCATTCAATGCGCTTAGCTTAGGTGTCCTTGCTTTATCGGGGACGAGGGGAGACGTCCGTCTTGTCCGTCGCCGCTCCTTCTCGTGTTGGCACGCGCCCTGGCCAGCGGTGCCTGAGGTGCCATGTAGGCAGGCACGCAGCTGAGGTGGCGCAACGGCGGGTCTCCATGAAGATCTGCGAGTTGCCACGCAGGAGCATGTCCAGCTGGTTGGGTCGGCAGCTGCGTGGGGCGGTGGAAATACAGTTGGTGCGGGCCTGATGGTGGCCCTGCGGGTGTCCTCAGCAAGGGCCTTGCCGGGGCCCCGGCAAGGGTCTTGCCGCGGTGCCTGCTGTCATCCCCGGCAAGGTGCTTGCCGGAGGCCTTGTGGTCCTCCTTGGCTGGGATCCCGCCAAGGGTCGTCGTCTTCTTAGCTTGTATCTGATTTTGGATGTCTTCACAAAGATCTGCATGCCACCACGGGGATATCTCCCGAATCCTCGCCCCATGGGGGCGGTGGACTCAAGGATGATCCGCTCCGTAGGCGTGGGGCGAGCTGCCACGGCAAGGGTCTTGCCAGGGCTGCCAGAGCCGCCCCCGGCAAGGGTCTTGCCAGGGCTGCTGAAACTGGCTCCCAGCAAGGATCTTGCTGGGGAGGCCGCTTCATCCCTTTGCTCTTTGTGGTCTTGTTCTTGGCGTTGTTCCAGTCTCCATCAAGCTTCGGTCTTACCCCGGCTCACCTCCCTTGCCATGCTTGGTGTGGTGGTGCCCGTGGCTCAGACTGCCCGTGCACAGTCATAGGGGTACAAAAAGTGTACCCCTCTTTTTGTACACCGACAGGAGCCCCCGGGCCTGGGCCACACATAAGCGCGACACGTTGTTGGGCCAGGCCCAGAACGGTGCGCGGGCAGGTGGGGCGGTTTTCACCGTGGTAAGATTTTCCGCGTGCTGCGCCTCCCACGACCCGCGCGCATGGCGTGGGGTGGAGGGGCATGCGTGACGTGGGCGGCATGCGTGGGGCGGTTTCCGCAGTCATGCATCACGTCGCTGTAAATGCGAAAGGGGGGCGACTTCGCGCCTTCCCCGTAAACGGGGGGAGGCATGGAGGCGCGGCCCATTTACTGAACGGGGCCGAGGCGCGGTCGTCAAGGCGTCCACTCCCCACGATCACGGGGTGGGGAGAGGTCGCCTCACCCGTCCCCTCGGTTCTGCACGTCCGCCACGTGCCCTTCATGCGGTTGAGGTGGCGAACGGTGGGGGCGGGAAACCGAGCCATTGCTGGTTGGGGCAGTGGGTCGGTCCCGGCTCCCTCGCCTTCTGCGTCTTGATTGGCCGAGCGGGGCGGTCGAGCCCCAGCCTCGCCCCTTTATAAAGAGTGGGAGGGAAGGGACGGCGCCCCGCACTCCTCCATCTTCTTTCTCCTTCTGCTTCTGCTCCTCTCTTCTTCTCGCCATGAAGAGAGGAAATCCCGGTTCTTCAACGGTGGCGGCGAGGGTCGCGGCTTGACAATGCGTCCCTCCTTCTCCTGCACCTGCAGTGGCTGAACCAGCCATGAGGGGAAGAGGGAGGGGGCGAGGCCGTGGGCGAGTCCGGGGCGCTCGGGGAAGAGGAGGACGGGGCGGCCCGCCGGCCTCGCCCCCGCCAGCAGCCCCTCCTCCAATGGAAGGTCATATTGGGGATGACCCTTGTGAGTTCTTCGTTAGGATGCGGGGGGAGCCGCGTCGTCGTCTTCGTCTCCCGACTCCATTTGCATGGGAGATGGAGGCGGATCCGTCGGAGTCGATGCGGCTACACATGAGGGGCTGCGGGATCAGTGGCACGCGGGTCCGCGTCGACTTCCCTGCCCCTCATGTGATGTATCTTCGTTAAGGATGGAAGACGTTCGCTCGTATCCACAGCCTGACGAACGGGCTCACCCTCCATTTCAAGTTGATGGAGGATGGTCATCTCTCCGTCAAGGTCTTCGGGCACCTCGAGACTCGTGCGAGGTGCTGCGTGGAGAGCTCCTCCGATGACGAAGACTCCTCCTCGAACGAGGGTGACGAGGAGGACAGCGGCAGCGACGACGAGGGTGGTGGACGGCAGGATGACGGGTCTGACTAGGTGCCGGGCGCCGCTCCTGGTGGCACCGGCGACCCCATCATCCGCGTCGTCGGCTCCTTGAACTTCTCGGGGCCATCTTCTTGGCGGCTCGCGTAGGGAGGCTGCGGAAGAGGAAGAGGAAGAAAGTGGGTGGCAAGGTCGCCATGTCGGAGTACGCGGGCACCGACGCCTTCGACGCGTACTGACGTCCTGCCGCCTCGTCTTTGAGCTCTGCCTCCGGCGCCGTCATCACCGTCCAGCCCTTAGGCGGCCGCCGAGATGTCCTCTTGGTGTCTTCTGCCACCCGTAGCTCGCCTAGGCGCCCCTTTTGCCCTTCTCGCCTCCTTGAGCTACCTCCTGAGGAGAGGGACAAGAAAGGCATTACGGGCATCTCATCTCTTATTAGTTTGTAAGCCTTCGGGCACCTATTAACTTTAAAACTTGTAATCTCCTTGTTCATGTTTTTCATTCCCTATGGACTGTATCTGAACGGAATGTTTTTAATGAAAAAGGAATGTTTGCCAGGTCATTTGTTCGCAGGTAGAACCCACAACAGGGAATAAATCCCTGATATCTCTAAGATAAACATTTTCTTGCCCGGCAACAGGCCTTGTCGTCTTCCTACTTCGCTCGACCTTTCTCACGCCCTTGGCGGAGGAAGGGATGAAGTGGTCTCAGGCTCCTCGTCTCATCTTTTTGCCGCCGCGACTACGACCAAACTTAGTCCCAGGGACGAGCCCTAGGGCCTAGAGTTATGGGAGCACGGTAGCTTAAGGAAAAGAACGAGGTTTCACATACCTTAGTCCATATCGGAATGCATGATAAGGGACAAAGAACTTATCTGAAGCCGCAGCCCCCGGCAACCCTGGTTCGTCGTGGGCGAATCTTTGCTCTTGTAGCCCCCGGCAACAGTAGCTTTCCCGGGCCTTGATGCTGATATGTTCCTCTTTCTTCTCCCCAAGTGGCCTCGGCAAGGATGTCAGTGCGTCCTGTGAACCAAAGGAGAAAGAGGAAAGACAAAGAGACGCAAACTCGACCTCTAAGCTAGGGGTTATCCGCTGCTAAGCACTATCAACCCTAACCAAGGACGAGACTCGACTCAGCATGCATGCTATAACTTAGGGCGCCAGCGCTTCATTTATTCTATGCTCAGGGTCTGCGCCTGGCCTTGTACAAAGGGTTACATGCCTTGCCGGCAAGGCTTGTACAAAAGGGTGGCTTGCCGGGGGGGCCGGCAAGCCGCGCCTTATGGATAAAACTTGCGAAGATGCTCAATGTTCCAGGAATTGCTCACCGGAATGGCATCCTCGGTCTCCAGGCGGACTGCGCCAGGCCTGGTGACTCGTATTACCCGATAAGGGCCTTCCCACTTCGGCGTCAACTTGTTCGTATTCCTGGCCGATTGAACGTGCCGGAGAACAAGGACGCCTTCCTCAAAGCTTCGGGCATGGACCTTGCGGCTATGGTAGCGGCACAAGGCTTGCTAGTAGCATGCTGCTCTCACAGCCACCCGAAGACGATCTTCCTCAAGGAGCGTTGCGTCGTCTTGCCGCAGTTGCTCTTGCTCAAGCTCATCATAAGCGAGCACTCGAGGTGACCCATATATGAGTTCAGTGGGGAGAACTGCTTCTGCCCCGTATATCAGGGCAAAGGGCGTCTGGCCGGTGGCTCGATTTGGCGTCGTTCTGATCGACCAAAGAACCGCCGGCAACTCATCAATCCAGCGCCTCCCGCTCTTGTGTAGCCTGTCAAAGGTCTTTGTCCTTAATCCTCGCAGCACTTCAGCGTTTGCCCCCTCAGCTTGACCATTGCTTCGGGGGTGAGCAACGGAAGCGAAACAGACTTTGCTGCCGAGGTCCTGGGTATATTGCATGAAGGTGCGGCTTGTAAACTGCGTGTCGTTGTCGGTGATGATCCTGTTGGGTACACCAAAACGGCACACTAGTCCCTTGAAGAACTTGACGGCTGACTGAGCTGTGACCTTCCTGACTGCCTCCACCTCTGGCCACTTTGTGAACTTGTCGATTGCAACGTACAAGTACTCAAAGCCCCCGACAGCGCGGGGGAAAGGGCCCAGTATGTCGAGCACCCAGACCGAGAAGGGCCAGGAGAGAGGAATGGTTTGAAGGGCTTGAGCTGGTTGATGAAGTTTCTTTGAATGGAACTGGCACGCATCACACCTGGTGACTAGTGTCGTGGCATCCTGGAGGGCAGTGGGCCAGAAGAAGCCTTGTCGGAATGCCTTGCCGGCAAGGGCTCTTGACCCTATGAGGGATCCACATATGACTCCATGTATCTCTGCCAACAGCTCCTAGTCCTTCCTCTCGAGGGATGCACTTCAATTTCACGCCGTTCGGTCTCCTTCTGTACAGGATGTCATCGACGAACTGGTACATAGCAGACCGACGGGCTACTTTCTCCGCTTCTTCCTGCTCCTCGGGAAGTTCCCGAGTCTGGAGGAATCGGACGGTATGCTGCGCCCACGCTGGAGCCTGGGGCTCGACGGCGAGGACCAAAGGCATTTCCTCGGCCAAGGGAGCGGCTGTCTCAACGGCGAAAGCTTGACGCTCTGCCGAAGCTAGCCGTCCTGTGGCGGGATTAGTGTCTCCGACAATATCCTTGTCGGCGGCTCCGGGGAGCTCGGCGGGAAAGTACTTGTTGGGCCCTGATTTCCTTCTCTTGTTCTGCTCTGTTGATGGATCAACGGATGGCTGAGAAAGCTGAAGCACAAAGGTACCTGGCTTCACAGGTAGCTTGAGGGCAGCGCGCTTTGACAGGTAATCGGCGATGTCTTTCTCCGCTCGGGGAACGTGCTCCGCCTGTATACCATCAAAGCGCTCTTCCAACTTTCTCACTTCATCGACGTAGGTTTTCATCAACAGGCTCTGATAATCCTTGTTGACTTGTTTGACGACAAGCTGTGAGTCGCCCCTGACAATGAGCTTCTTGATTCCGAGGTCTGCCGCGATCCTAAGACCGGCAAGCAGCCCCTCGTACTCAGCAGTGTTGTTTGTTGATGCCTCCCTGGGGAAGTGCATCTGGACCACGTACTTGAGGTGCTCTCCGGTGGGCGCGACCAGCAGTATGCCGGCCCCGGCGCCCTGCAAGGAGAAAGCTCCATCAAAGTACATGATCCAGTTGCAACTCGCCTCTTTGTCGGGGAGAGCAGTTTCCTGGACTTCTTTATCAGGCGTTGCGGTCCATTCTGCGATGAACTCTACCAGGACTCGGCTCTGGATCGTCAAGGTACTTTCAAACTTGAGGCCAAAGCTAGACAGCTCCAGGCCCACTCTACAATCCTTCCCGTTGCATATGGATTGTGCAATATCCGTTGTAGAGGGAGGCGAGTGACGACAGTGATCTCGTGCGCCTGAAAGTAGTGACGCAGCTTCCTCGAGGCCATAAGAAGGCCGAAGAGCAATTTCTGCACACCGGAGTATCTTGATCTAGCCCCCTGCAAGAGGGAGCTAACAAAGTAGACCGGGTGCTGCATCATTTTCTTCTTCGGTTGCACTCCAATCGGCCGTGTCGTCTCTGCACCAGTGGCATCAGGCTCTGTCGCCGCTATCACCTCATCATCAATTTCTCTCTGCGCCACTCGTGCGGGCTGACCACCTGGTTTGTTGCCGCTAGGTATAGCAGCAACGGTTCTTGTGGTCTAGGCGCAACTAGTATTGGCGTGGAGGAAAGATACCTCTTCAGATCTTGTCATGTTGCTTCAGCTTCTGGCGTCCACTCCATTGGGCCCGCCTTTTTCAAAATCTTGAAAAAGGGAAGGGCGCGCTCGGCAGACTTGGAAATGAATCTTCTCATGGCGGCAACGCAGCCAGCAAGCCGACGCACATCCTTGGCCCGTTTGGGTGCTTCAATCTGCTCTATAGCTTTGATCTTGTCCGGATTGGCTTCTATCCCACGCTGCGACACAAAGAACCCGGGAAGCTTGCCAGACGGGACGCCGAAGACGCACTTCTCAGGGTTCAGCTTGAGGTTGATCTTGCGCAGGTTTACGAATGTTTCTTGTAAATCCGGTACAAGGGTTGCCCTGTTCTTGGTTTTGACCACTATATCCTCCATATAAGCCTCCATATTTCTATGGAGCTGGGGTTCAAAACCAATCTGGACTGCCCTTGCAAACGTCGAGCCAGCACTCTTCAACCCGAAAGGCATTCGTACGAAACAGTACATACCACATGGGGTGATGAATGTTGTCTTTTCATCGTCTTCTCTTGTCATGAAGATCTGGTGGTAGCCGGAGTAGGCATCGAGGAATGACAGCAGGTCACACCCCGCCGTGGAGTCAACAATCTGGTCTATGCACGGCAACGGGAAGGGGTCCTTGGGACAAGCTTTATTGATATATGTGTAATCAATACACAGCCTCCACTTCCCATTTGCCTTGCGCACTACCACTGGATTGGCCAACCACGTTGGATGGAGCACTCCTCTTACCAAACCCGCAGCTTCTAGTTTCCAGATCTCCTCGATGATGAACTCTTGCCGTTCCAAAGCTTGCTTTCTGACCTTCTGCTTGATGGGCCGCGCATGAGGACAGACAGCAAGGTGGTGCTCAATCACCTCCCTGGGAACGCCGGGGATGTCGGATGCTTGCCAGGCAAACACGTCGACATTCGCCCACAGGAAGGGGACGAGCGCGTCTTCCTATTTGTTGTCAAGGGTGGAGCTTATGGTGAAAGCCCCTCCCGTGCCGTCCTCCTTGACAGAAACCTTCTTGGTTCCCGATGGTGTGGCCCTGGATCTCTTGTTTCTACTGGTGGAGCTCTCTGGCACGTCCTCGACGGGAGCGCGACACTCTGAAGAGGTGCGCTTGCCGGAGTGGGTGTCTGAGGTCTCACCAGTCTTCTTCTTTCCGGTGGAGCTCTCTGGCACGTCCTCGACAGGAGCGCAGCACTCCGAAGAGGTGCGCTTGCCGGAGTGGGCGCCCGAGGTCTCGCCGGTCTTCTTCTTCTTCCCTCCCGGGTCTCCAGTGGCAGGGGCAAGTGCCCTCGTAGCGGCAGCCGCTGCAACCGCTTGCTGGTACAGTTGGTCAGCGCAGATCAGTGCATCCTTCTTATCGGAGGGGATGGTGATGATCGTCACAGGTCCTGGCATCTTCAGGGTGTTGTAGGCATAGTGTGATGCCGCCATGAACTTGGCCAGCGCTGGGCGGCCAAGGATCCCATTGTAGGGCAAGGGGATTGATGTCTACACACGCTTCTACTCTTGTAGACTATGTTGGGCCTCCAAGCGCAGAGGTTTGTAGGACAGCAGCAATTTCCCTCAAGTGGATGACCTAAGGTTTATCGAACTCAGGGAAGTATAGGTTGAAGATGGTCTCTCTCAAGCAACCCTGCAACTAAGATACAAGAAGTCTCTTGTGTCCCCAACACACCTAATACAACTAGGAGTTGTATAGGTGCACTAGTTCGGCGAAGAGATGGTAAAATATGGATGATAGGAGTGACAAAGCAAAGTAATATAAATCTGTAATAAAAAGTGCAGCAAGCAAACAAGTGGTAAACGTGAGCACAAATGGTATTGCAATGGTGGAAACAAGGCCTAGGGATCATACTTTCACTAGAGGCAACTCCCAACAACATTAACATAATCGAATCACATGATATTTCCCATAAAACATGCAATGGAGACGCACCCGGAGGTCATTCCTTCGTGGTCAAGAGAGGACGAGAATTATGTAGGGCTACAAAAGCACACCTCAAAGTTCGTAGTTCTCAATCTAAGGATTTCCCAATGTCACCGCGGCCATCCAAAGAGAGTCCCACAATCACCACAACATATCTAAAGGATAGTCAAAGACAAGCACCAAGAGACTCTCAATCTTCAATCAACACACAAGAGAGGAAATCACTCATGAAAATATTTTTCTAATCCATGTCCAATAGACCGCTGTCACCTTGGTCTCGGGGATTATACTAGATAAAGACAAGTGAGTACATCAATCCAATACATAGAGGAAGGGGAAATATCATGGGATCACCCTAGATTAGCATAGCCTATTATCACAACGAAGATCACATCATGGGAGAGAGAGATAACCACATAGCTACACGTACGAGCCCTCGGCCCCGGAGGAAACTACTCACGCATGGAAATGGTGAGGAGGAGGTTGATAATGGTGTTGATGGAGAGGTGCAGCCCCGCAAGGAGGAGACGGCCGGCGGCAGCCACGGAGGCGGCGGCGGCGGCCCTTGGGGGCGGCGGCGGCGGCCCTTGGGGGCGGCGGCGGCCCTAGGGGGCAGCGGCTCCTTGGCCCCCCTTATTCCTTGTGGATGGTGCTGCAATGGTGCTGGTCCTCCCCTCCAAGACGGCGGCTCGGGAGGAGGAAAATTCGTGGCCCTTGGTGACCTAGGTTTCCTCTCTTTATATAGACTCTCGGATTCCCGTCATCAGATTTTGGGCCTCAGTAAAACAGGCTTTACTCGGCCGTTCGGACTCCGATTTGGACGAATTTTATATCCAGAAGCATCGCCTCGAAATTCCCCACAATTTTTGCAACTAGACTTTTTCTGTTTGATGTCTTCTTCGGGCCGGAACGTGATCATCTTTAGAAGACGTTCTCAGACAGATTTCAGGAAAGTCAGAGTCCTACTCCAATACGACTCCTTTTGCGTTTTTGTCAATTTCCAAGTAATTCCTACACAATAAAGTGTAAAACAAGAACATTGTGCACTTTTGCAACCATTATTAGGTTAGTCCAAATATGATCAAAAGTGTATGGAAGTGCATAAATATCATAGCAATATCACACAAAAAGGGCATGGAGCAAGCAGAAATTATAGATACGTTTTGGACGTATCAACATCCCCAAGCTTAATTCCTGCTCATCCTCGAGTAGGTAAATGATAACAAGCATAATTTCTGTGGTGACATGCTATTAACCATATAAGAACTTTTCACAGTCACATGACAAGTGCTTACTGAGATAATGAATCTGTAGTAATTAAGTTGCCTCATGAGAAAATCACAAAGAACTGAAAGTTTTACAATATGATACTGAAACACTCAATAGATTTGTAGTGAGCATGGTGTGCAAATATGACAAAGTGATATCTCGCTTGCCCCCTTTAGTGAAGGAAAACATAAATGCAGGGGCACCTCCAAGGTTTAAGTGACGACTAGATACAATGATTTCAGAATAAACGATATCATAATCATGCAAAAGACAATGGTACTTTGGGACAATGCACATTACACTCAGAATGACAATCATGCTCTCAATAGTTGGTGCTTTAAAGAAAGTGGAGACTCTCGAACCGTGGCTTTTGTTGGCAAGGTTGAAAACCCGTGGTCGGAAACAAAAACTAAACATGTACCAGAGCTCTTGGTTTTAAAAACAGAGGTAAAAAATATTTTTTTAGAATATGCATATTTCGTCAACGAATGCTAGTAGATAACTCAATTACTTCTCGAGCTGGACAAGTTTCGAGGAACGGCTCCCGCATGAGGACGATCACATCCTCTTAATCTCCTTTGTTTATCACTGCCAAAGTTTTCTGATTTCTCATGAACAAAGCGTGAAGGAGGGTTTGTTTGTTGTATTATTTTTTAATGAGCTGGGCGCACTCTTTGCCAGTTCATTCTCGTATTAGGGGTTTGCACATTAGACATGCAATCCCGGGGTGAAGCTTGTCCAACTTAAAAAGATCATGAATTAACTACTACTTCCTCATGAGCTAAAACAGAGGCATAAAAGAGAAATGCTTTTTTTTTGAATAATTTCGAGATGGTACATGAAAGTCTTCGTTAGGAATGGCAGGTAAATACCATGTATAGGAAGGTATGGTGGACTCATATGGCATAACTGGTTTAAAGGATTTTGGATGCACAAGCAGTCAGTCCGCTTAGTACAGGCGAAGGTTAGCAAAAGACTGGGAGCGACCAACTAAGAGAGCAATGACGGTCATAATCATGCAGAGCGACAAAGCAACATTGAATCGGGCATGGAAGTTATATCGCTACTCAGGAATTAAAGATCATCAAGGCTTGATAGACTTTCTTTACAGTCTTAAATATGCGTGAGCATACGCCAAGTCAATCAAAATAAATTCTTGAAGGAAGATATCACTAAACCATACCACATCATAGGCAAACAAATCATGTTGGTACTCCAATAACACATTGGCAACCCCCCAGCTATTTGAGACTAACCATAAGAAAACATGAACTACTAAGCACCATTATGCACGTAGCATTTTTATCATAGAACTATCGACCAGTGCAGCAGAAGCCAACTCTCTTAACAAGATAAGCATGATAACTAAAGAGAGTTCCAGCGACCAACTAAACAAAAGCTCTTTAAAAAGATAAGCATGGAAACTAAGAGCTAAGCATGATAGTAGCTATTGGAAGACAAAGAACACACACAGCAAGGATAGACATGAAAATTCTATGTTATGTTCTACGTTGAAGTGGAGCGGGTCTCTCTCCCACACAAAGAAAGCTGAGTTCCAACTCGTTATGAAAAGCAAGCAAAGCTAAAGAAAACTAAAAAGGGAACTAAAAGCAAGACGCTCCAAGCATAGCACATAACACATGAAGTGATAAAAATATTGTGGAACGAAAGACGAACTGATAATTGTTGATGGAGAAGGGGATGCACGGGGGCATCCCCAAGCTTAGACGCTTGAGTCTTCTTGAATATTTCTTGGGGGTGCACGGGGGCATCCCCAAGCTTGAGCGTTTGACACTCCTGAATCTTTTTATCATCTTCCCTCGCACACTTGAAAACTCCCTTCATACATAACTCATCATAATCTGATTACCGAGGTTAGTACCCTTAATAAAATAATTGTTCCTTGCTGGAAATAAGGATATTCTTGAAGTTCTACTGTTTCTCAAGATTGCCAAAAGGATTTTGCAAAGAAAAAGCAAGCTCAAGGTTTGCAAAATGAAGGAAAGGCAAAACAAGACAGAATCTGGGAAAAACAGACCAGCAGGTGGTAAATGATTTTTTCGGGGCACTTCTGCAGCTCTAATCAAGAAACTCAGAACAGACGCCCGAAAGCCAATTGTATAGAGCACGCTGTCGAAAAAATTCAGACCAAAAAGATGACCTGGTGATTTTATACGAATTTTTCTATCCAAGGACAGAATCTGTTTCCTGGACAGCACGTCACAACTTTTGAACTTTCTTGCAATCAGAGGCTACACTTGGCACAAAGCTGAAAAGTAAAGATACAATGATGATGCTACTGTAGTAACAACATCAAGACACAACAAAAGCAAAGTAAAATTTTATTCATTGTGGGCTGCCTCCCAAAAGCGCTTTCTTTTATGCCTTTAAGCTAGGCATAAGACTTTAATGATGCTCTCGTAGGAATAAGAGTTGAAGAACAAAAGAGAGCATCAAGAAGCAAATACCAAACACATTTAAGCCTAACATGCTTCCTATGCATAGGAATATTGCAATAGAATAATTCATTGAAGCACGAAGCAATAAGCATAGGAAGGCAAAACAAGCATAACTTCAAAATATTCACCATAAAAAGAGGAAACTTCTTATTATTAAGATATTTAGAACCATGTCTCCCTCTCTCATTATAAATTTCAGTGGCATCATGGATGAACTCAACAATATAACTATCACATAAGGCATTATTTCCATGATCCAAAAGCATAAAAGTGTCATTACTCTTCATATAAGCAAAACTTTCTTATTAGGAATAGTGAGAGTAAGACTATCATAACCATCATGGTAATCATCGTATTTAGGAGGCATATCATAATCATCATATATTTTATCATCAATAGTAGGTGGACTGAAAATATCATATTCATCATTGTAATCATCATATATAGGAGGCATAGTATCATGAAAGTAAATTTTCTCCTCAAAAGTTGGGGGACTAAAAATATCATGTTCATCAAACGTGTCATCCCCAAGCTTAGAGCTTTCCATGTCATTAGCAATATTGATATTAAAAAGAAACATACTAATAACATCACCACCATCATGATTGTTACGCAAATAATAAAGTTCCAAAGGTTTTTTAATTTTCTCTTCGAACACATCATGTCCAAGTTCAAGGTAGAGCTTATAAAGCTCTCTCATATTTTTGTTGTTTTCCATTAAGCAAAACTAGTGAAAATAAAAACAAGAGACAAAAAGATTTAATTGCAAGATCTAAAGATATACCTTCAAGCACTCACTTCTCCGGCAACGGCGCCAGAAATAGCTTGATGTCTACACACGCTTCTACTCTTGTAGACTATGTTGGGCCTCCAAGCGCAGAGGTTTGTAGGACAGCAGCAATTTCCCTCAAGTGGATGACCTAAGGTTTATCGAACTCAGGGAAGTAGAGGTTGAAGATGGTCTCTCTCAAGCAACCCTGCAACTAAGATACAAGAAGTCTCTTGTGTCCCCAACACACCTAATACAACTAGGAGTTGTATAGGTGCACTAGTTCGGCGAAGAGATGGTAAAATATGGATGATAGGAGTGGCAAAGCAAAGTAATATAAATCTGTAATAAAAAGTGCAGCAAGCAAACAAGTGGTAAACGTGAGCACAAATGGTATTGCAATGGTGGAAACAAGGCCTAGGGATCATACTTTCACTAGAGGCAACTCCCAACAACATTAACATAATCGAATCACATGATATTTCCCATAAAACATGCAATGAAGACGCACCCGGAGGTCATTCCTTCGTGGTCAAGAGAGGACGAGAATTATGTAGGGCTACAAAAGCACACCTCAAAGTTCGTAGTTCTCAATCTAAGGATTTCCCAATGTCACCGCGGCCATCCAAAGAGAGTCCCACAATCACCACAACATATCTAAAGGATAGTCAAAGACAAGCACCAAGAGACTCTCAATCTTCAATCAACACACAAGAGAGGAAATCACTCATGAATTTTTTTTTCTAATCCATGTCCAATAGACCGCTGTCACCTTGGTCTCGGGGATTATACTAGATAAAGACAAGTGAGTACATCAATCCAATATATAGAGGAAGGGGAAATATCATGGGATCACCCTAGATTAGCATAGCCTATGATCACAACGAAGATCACATCATGGGAGAGAGAGATAACCACATAGCTACACGTACGAGCCCTCGGCCCCGGAGGAAACTACTCACGCATGGACATGGTGAGTAGGAGGTTGATGATGGTGTTGATGGAGAGGTGCAGCCCCGCGAGGAGGAGACGGCCGGCGGCAGCCACGGAGGCGGCGGCGGCGGCCCTTGGGGGCGGCGGCGGCCCTAGGGGGCGGCGGCGGCCCTCGGGGCAGCGGCGGCCCTAGGGGGCAGCGGCTCCTTGGCCCCCCTTATTCCTTGTGGATGGTGCTGCAATGGTGCTGGTACTCCCCTCCAAGACGGCGGCTCGGGAGGAGGAAAATTCGTGGCCCTTGGTGACCTAGGTTTCCTCTCTTTATATAGACTCTCGGATTCCCGACATCAGATTTTGGGCCTCAGTAAAACAGGCTTTACTCGGCCGTCCGGACTCCGATTTGGATGAATTTTATATCCAGAAGCATCGCCTCGAAATTCTCCACAACTTTCGCAACTAGACTTTGTCCGTTTGACGTCGTCTTCGGGCCGGAACGTGACCATCTTTAAAAAAAGTTCTCAGACAGATTTCAGGAAAGTCAAAGTCCTACTCCAATACGACTCCGTTTGCGTTTTTGTCAATTTCCAAGTAATTCCTACACAATAAAGTTTAAAACAAGAACATTGTGCACTTTTGCAACCATTAGTAGGTTAGTCCAAATATGATCAAAAGTGTATGGAAATGCATAAATATCATAGCAATATCACACAAAAAGGGCATGGAGCAAGCAGAAATTATAGATACGTTTTGGACGTATCAGGGATCTTGGCAACATCGAACACAATCCTCTACGTCCTATAGTTCAGATCACTTCCAAAAGTCACGGGTAGCGTGACCTTCCCCTTTGGTTGGCTTCTTCCTGGGTTGACCCCCTGAAATGTGCCCGTCTCTTCGAGGTCTCCATCAGGAACTTGCAGCTTCTCGATCACGGTGGGCGACAGTAGGTTCAGACCGGCCCCGCCATCAACTAGCATCTTTGTCACCTTGAGGTTGCGTATCGTTGGTGAAACTAACAATGGCAAGCACCCGATCGCAGTAGTGCGATCAGGGTGGTCCTCAGCGTCAAAGATGATATGTGTGCTGGACCACTTCAGCGGCTTTTGGGCGCCGGACGATGGCTCCGCCGCTGTAATCTCACGCGCCCACTGTTGAAGTTGGCGGTGAGAAGTATGCAGCGAGGCGCCGCTGTCGACGCACATGGCCTCCGTAGCTTTCTGAAATTCTTGGTCGCCGGACTCGTCGTCCTCTTTGCGATCGTCGTCTTCAAGCCTTTTATCGCGGCCCCGGGTGGGCTTTTCCTGCTGTTTCTCCTTGCCGCGACGGCGCTTCTTGCCGGACCCCTCAGCGCCGTCCTGGCCCTTCTCCTTGTCCCGCCTCTCATATTCAGCCATTTGCTTCTCGGCAAGGAGCTCAACCTGGTGGCAGTCCTGGAGATCATGGCCTTTGGTGCGATGGATCTTGCAGTATCGCTTGCCGGAGTTTCATGGCTTCTCGGCAGCCGCCAAGGCTCGGTAGGCGACACATCCGGCAATCTTCTTGCCGGGGTCACTCGCCCTGGTTTTCTTGGCGGAGCCGGCGTCATCACACCCTTCGACGGCAAGTACGGCTTTACCCTTGCGCTTCCTGTTGCGGTGCCGGCCCTTCTTCGCCGGGACGGCAGTATCCTCGTCTGAAGAGTCGGTTTCCGCACCGGTGCCTTCGCCGGGGTACTTCCTTCCCTCTTCAGCCCGGGCACATCTGTCGACAAGAACATAGAGTTTCGCCACATCCTTCACCTTGGTCATCGCTAGTTCTTCGCGCATCTTGCGGTTGCGCACGTTCTGATGGAACGCGCTGATAATGGCGGCAGGGTGGACATCGGGGATATTGTACTTTACCCGGCTGAATCTCTGTATGTACTTGCGCAGACTCTCGCCTTCCTTCTGGGGTATGACATGCAGGTCACTTGCTTGGCCATGGGCTTGGTAGCCTCCAGTACAGGCGCCAACAAACTCATGGCACAAATCGGACCAGGAGGAAATGGAGTCTACTGGCAAGTGCATCAACCACGGCATGGCGTTAGGTTTAAGAGCCAATGGAAAGTAATTCGCAAGCACCTTATCGTCGCGGGCCCCAGCAGCTTGCATCGCGATGGTGTAGATGCTGAGAAACTCCGACGGGTGGGTCTTGTCGTTGTACTTCTCGCCAACGTCAGGTTTGAAGGTGCAGTGAGAGGCCCACTGGAACTGCCGTAGCTCACGGGTAAAAGCCGGACAGCCTACCTCGTAAGGTAGACCCCCAGGGCTCTCCGGTGCTGGGCGGTCTGCAGCAGGCCCCGCTCGCCTGTCTGACTGGTGGCGTGCTCCGTGCCGGCGCTCGATGGTGGTTCGAGCGTCTTCATGAGCTCGCTCCTGAAGAACTCGACGCTGGTCGCCGTGGGTCCGCGGGTCGGATGACGTGATGGAGATGGCGTCGCCCGCGACTTCTCGACGAGTCGACACACGCGGTACCGGGCGAGGAGGAGGCGAATGCACTATAGCCACGGCACTGCCGGTCCTCCCGCCACCGGTGCGTGGGACTCCATCGGAGCGTCGACCTGGGAGCTCCGCTGGATTTGGTTCATTCTTGTTGGCGACTGCGACAAGGCTTCGGATGGTGGCTCTCCATTCGTTGAGTTTCCCCGTAACGGGAGGAAAGTCGAGGAGCAACTACGCGCGTGCCAGGGATTCTGCTGGGGTCAACGGTAGCGAAACCTGCACGGATCGCGACGTGCTTCGACCCCTGAGCGTGTCAGGAGGAGCCCCATCATGATCCCGCGGTCGCATACCGTCTCCACGAGTGCTTCGGCGGGCGGGCAGGTCTTCTACGTCCTGGGAGTGGCGCTCGGGGCTCTTCCCATGGCGACGCCCGGGATCTTCGGGGTGACGACGCCGTTTGTCGCGCGCTGCTTGAGAAGAGCGCGTTGTTGGCGACAGCGTGGGAGTTCTGGAGGTCCTTGCGTCGCCTTCGGGTGATGCGGCAGCGACCTTGGAAGGCCCCGCGCCACCCGCGGAGGGCCGGGCTCCGTCTTTGGAACTGGCGGTGTGTGGCCCGTTACCAGGCGCACAAACATCGCCACCCCCCAAACTCTGGCTGCTGGGACGGTGTTGGTGTTCGCGAGCAGCGCCCCGGGTCCTTTCCGCGACCGGTCCGCTGCTCGCCCGCGTCGGGACGGGCTGTCCGGCTTCCGACTGGCCAACCGCCACCGTCGTCTTCTTCTTGGGCGCCATGACGATGGAGAAGCGTCGAACTAACCGCTAAAGCCGATTCTCACAACCGCGCCCCCCTACCTGGCGCGCCAAAGATGTCGGTGTATTTGGATCGACACCTATGGGATCACAAGAACCCCTACTACGGTTGCGGGGCGTGGGGTTGAGAGAAGAGCGGATCTAACAGTCAGGACACGGTTCCTTTACCCAGGTTCGGGCCGCAAAGGTGTGTAAAACCCTACTCCTGCTTTGGTGGATTATATGTTTGTGTTCTTCACCTAGTGAGCAACTCCAAAAGAGTCGCGAAGAGTTCTAAGAAGCCGAATCCTCCTCCTGGTCGCCTCGGGCCTCCTTTTATAGGAAAAAGGGGTTGCCACAGTGGCACACAGGAGGTGGAAAGGGTACAGTGATGCGAGGTTATCCCTCGCATTACAGGACAAGGCGCATTCAATGCGCTTAGCTTAGGTGTCCTTACTTTATCGGGGACGAGGGGAGACGTCCGTCTTGTCCGTCGTCGCTCCTTCTCGTGTTGACACCCACCCTGGCCAGCGGTGCCTGAGGTGCCATGTAGGCAGGCAGCCAGCTGAGGTGGCGCAACGGCGGGTCTCCATGAGGATCTGCGAGTTGCCACGCAGGAGCCTGTCCAGCTGGTTGGGTCGGCAGCTGCGTGGGGCGGTGGAAATACAGTTGGTGCGGGCCTGATGGTGGCCCTGCGGGTGTCCTCGGCAAGGGCCTTGCCGGGGCCCCGGCAAGGGTCTTGCCGCGGCGCCTGCGGTCATCCCCGGCAAGGTGCTTGCCAGAGGCCTTGTGGTCCTCCTTGGCTGGGATCCCGCCAAGGGTCGTCGTCCTCTTAGCTTGTATCTGATCTTGGATGTCTTCACGAAGATCTGCATGCCACCACGGGGATATCTCCCGAATCCTCGCCCCATGGGGGCGGTGGACTCAAGGGTGATCCGTTCCGTAGGCGTGGGGCGAGCTGCCGCGGCAAGGGTCTTGCCGGGGCTGCTGAAACTGGCTCCCGGCAAGGATCTTGCCGGGAAGGCCGCTTCGTCCCTTTGCTCTTTGTGGTCTTGTTCTTAGCGTTGTTCCAGTCTCCATCAAGCTTCGGTCTTACCCCGGCTCACCTCCCTTGCCATGCTTGGTGTGGTGGTGCCTGTGGCTCAGACTGCCCGTGCACAGTCATAGAGATACAAAAAGTGTACCCCTCTTTTTGTACACCGACAAATGAACTTAATTATCATGAACATAGTCTAAAATCTTTACAATATGTCTTGTAGATCAAATGGCCCACGCTAATGTTGCCCTCAACTTCAACGCGTTCCTAGAGAAAACCAAGCTAAAAGACGATGGTAGCAACTATATGGATTGGGTCCGTAACTTGAGGATCATCCTCATAGCTACCAAGAAAACATATTTCCTTGAAGCACCGCTAGGTGACGCACCCGTTTTCCCAGCAACTCAAGACGTTATGAACGCCTGGCAGTCGTGTAGTGATGATTACTCCCTGGTTCAGTGTGGCATGCTTTAGAGCTTAGAATCGGGGCTCCAAAAGTGTTTTGAGCAACACGGAGCATATGAGATGTTCCAAGAGCTGAAAATGGTTTTCCAAGCTCATTCCCGGGTCGAGAGATATGAAGTCTCCGACAAGTTCTACAGTTGTAAGATGGAGGAAAATAGTTTTGTCAGCGAGCATATACTCAAAATGTCTCGGTTGCACAACCGCTTGTCACAGCTGGGAGTTAATCTCCCAAATGACGCAGTCGTTGACAGAATCCTCCAGTCGCTCCCACCTAGCTACAAGAGCTTTGTGATGAACTACAATATGCAAGGGATGGAGAAGGCCATTCCCGAGTTGTATTCAATGCTGAAATCAGCGGAGGTGGAAATCAAGAAGGAACATCAAGTGTTGATCGTGAATAAAACCACTAAGTTTAAGAAAGGCAAGGGTAAGAAGAACTTCAAGAAGGACGGCAAGGGAGTTGCCACGCCCGGTAAGCCAGTTGCCGGGAAGAAGCCAAAGAATTGACCCAAGCCTGAGACTGAGTGCTTTTATTGCAAGGGAACGGGTCACTGGAAGCGGAATTGCCCCAAATACTTAGCGGATAAGAAGGCCGGTAACGTCAAAGGTATATGTGCTTTACATGTTATTGATGTGTACCTTACCAGCGCTCGTAGTAGCTCCTGGGTATTTGATACCGGTGCAGTTGCTCACATTTGTAACTCAAAGCAGGAGCTGCGGAATAAGCGGAGACTGGCGAAGGACGAGGTGACGATGCGCGTCGGGAATGGTTCCAAGGTCGATGTGATCGCCGCCGGCACGCTACCTCTACATCTACCTTCCGGATTAGTTTTAAACCTCAATAATTGTTATTTAGTACCAGCTTTGAGCATGAACATTGTATCTGGATCTCGTTTAATGTGAGATGGATACTCATTTAAATCTGAGAATGATGGTTGTTCTATTTATATGAGAGAAATGTTTTATGGTCATGCCCCACTGGTCAAAGATTTATTTTTATTGAATCCTGAACGTATGTTACACATATTCATAGTGTGAATGCCAAAAGATGTAAGGTTGATAATGATAGTCCCACATACTTGTGGCACTGCCGCCTTGGTAATATTGGTATCAAACGCATGAAGAAACTCCATGCAGATGGACTTTTGGAGTCTCTTGATTATGAATCATTTGACACGTGCGAACCATGCCTCTTGGGCAAGATGACCAAGACTTCGTTCTCCGGAACAATGGAGCGAGCAACCAAGTTATTGGAAATCATACATACTGATGTGTGCGGTCCGATGAGTGTTGAGGCTCGCGGTGGTTATCGTTATGTTCTCACCCTCACTGATGACTTAATTAGATATTGGTATGTCTACCTAATGAAACACAAATCTGAGACCTTTGAAAAGTTCAAGCAATTTCATAATGAGGTTGAGAATCAACGTGACAGAAAAATAAAGTTCTTACGATCAGATCGTGGAGGAGAATATTGAAGTCACGAATTTGGCACGCACCTAAGGAAATGTGGAATTGTTTCACAACTGACGCCGCCTGGAACACCTCAACGTAATGGTGTTTCCGAACATCGTAATCGTACTCTGTTGGACATGGTGCGATCTATGATGTCTCTTACTGACTTACCGCTATCATTTTGGGGTTATGCTTTAGAGACTGCCGCATTCACTTTAAATAGGGCACCGTATAAATCCGTTGAGATGACACCGTATGAACTATGGTTTGGGAAGAAACCTAAGTTGTCATTTCTAAAAGTTTGGGGATGCGATGCTTATGTCAAGAAACTTCAACCTGAAAATCTCGAACCCAAATCGGAAAAATGCGTCTTCATAGGATACCCTAAGGAAACTATTGGATATACCTTCTACCTCAGATCCAAAGGCAAGGTCTTTGTTGCCAAGAATGGATCCTTTCTGGAGAAAGAGTTTCTCTCGAAAGAAGTAAGTGGGAGGAAAGTGAACTTGATGAGGTTGTTGTAACCCCTCTTGAACCGGAAAGTAGCGCAACGCGGGAAGATGTTTGTGTGGTGCCTGCACCGACTGGAGAGGAAGTTAATGATAATGATCATGAAACTTCGGATCAAGTTACTACTGAACTTTGTAGGTCCACGAGGACACGTTCTGCACCAGAGTGGTACGACAACCTTGTCCTGGAAATCATGTTGTTAGACAACGGTGAACCTTCGACCTATGAAGAAGCGATGGCGGGCCCGGATTCCAACAAATGGCTTGAAGCCATGAAATCCGAGATAGGATCCATGTATGATAACAAAGTATGGACTTTGGTTGAGTTGCCCAATGATCGGCAAGCCATAGAAAGTAAATGGATCTTTAAGAAGAAGACTGACGCGGATGGAAATGTGACCATGTATAAGGCTCGGCTTGTCGCTAAGGGTTATCGACAAGTTCAAGGAATTGACTACGATGATACTTTCTATCCCGTAGCGATGTTGAAGTCCATCCGAATCATGTTAGCAATTGCCGCATTCTATGATTAACAGCATTCTTTAACGATTTCCTTAAGGAAGAATTGTATATGATGCAGCCGGAAGGTTTTGTCGATCCTAAGAATGCTAACAAGGTATGCAAGCTCCAGCGCTCCATCTATGGGCTCGTGCAAGCATCTCGGAGTTGGAACATTCGCTTTGATGAAGTGATCAAAGCGTTTGGGTTCATACAGACTTATGGAGAAGCCTGTATTTACAAGAAAGTGACTGGGAGCTCTGTAGCATTTCTCATATTATATGTGGATGACATATTGTTGATGGGAAATTATATAGAACTCTTGGAAAGCATAAAGGCCTACTTGAATAAGTGTTTTTCAATGGAGGACCTCGGAGAAGCTGCTTACATATTAGGCATTAAGATCTATAGAGATAGATCGAGACGCCTCATTGGTCTTTCACAAAGCACATACCTTGACAAGATATTGGAGAAGTTCAATATGGATCGGTCCAAGAAAGGGTTCTTGCCTGTGTTACAAGGTATGAGATTGAGCATAGCTCAATGCCCGACGTCGACAAAAGATAGAAAAAGATGAGTGTCATTCCCTATGCCTCACCATAGGTTTTATTATGTATGCCATGTTGTGTACCAGACCTGATGTGAACCTTGCCATAAGTTTGGTGGGAGGTACCAAAGTGATCCCGGAATGGAACACTGGACAGCAGTCAAGAACATCCTGAAGTACCTGAAAAGGACTAAGGATATGTTTCTCATTTATGGAGGTGACGAAGAGCTCGTCGTAAAGGGTTACGTCGATGCTAGCTTGAACACAGATACGGATGACTCCAAGTCACAAACCAGATACGTGTATATTTTGAATGGTGGGGCAGTCAGCTGGTGCAATTGCAAGCAAAGCGTCGTGGCGACATCTACATGTGAAGCGGAGTACATAGCTGCTTCCGAAAAAGCACAGGAAGGAGTCTAGATGAAGGAGTTCATCACCGACCTAGGAGTTATTCCAAGTGCGTCGGGCCCGATGACTCTCTTCTGTGACAACACTGGAGATATTGACATTGCCAAGGAGCCTAGGTTTCACAAGAAGACCAAGCACATCAAGCGCCGCTTCAACTCCATTCATAGTTATATTCAAGATGGAGACATAGATATTTGTAAAGTGCATACGGATCTGAATGTCGCAGATCCGTTGACTAAATCTCTTCCACGAGCAAAACATGATCAACACCAGAACTCTATGGGTGTTCGATTCATCACAATGTAACTAGATTATTGACTCTAGTGCAAGTGCGAGACTATTGGAAATATGCCCTAGAGGCAATAATAAAATATTTATTATTATATTTCCTTGTTCATGATAATAGTCTATTGTTCATGCTATAATTGTATTATCCGGAAATCGTAATATATGTGCGAATACATAGACCACAACATGTCCCTAGTGAGCCTCTAGTTGACTAGCTCGTTGATCAATAGATGGTTACGGTTTTGTGACCATGGACATTGGATGTCAGTGATAACGGGATCACATCATTAGGAGAATGATGTGATGGACAAGACCCAATCCTAAGCATAGCACAAGATCGTGTGGTTCATATGCTAAAGCTTTTCTAATGTCAAGTATCTGCTCCTTAGACCATGAGATTGTGCAACTCCCGGATACCGTAGGAGTACTTTGGGTGTGCCAAAAGTCACAACGTAACTGGATGGCTATAAAAGTACACTACGGGTATCCCTGAAAGTATCTGTTGGGTTGGCACGAATCGAGACTGGGATTTGTCACTCTGTATGACGGAGAGGTATCTCTGGGCCCACTCGGTAGGACATCATCATAATGAGCTCAATGTGACTAAGGAGTTGGTCACGAGGTGATGTGTTACGAAACAAGTAAAGAGACTTGGCGGTAACGAGATTGAACAAGGTATCGGGATACCGACGATCGAATCTCGGGCAAGTATCATACCGGTAGACAAAGGGAATTGTATATGGGATTGATTGAATGCTTGACATCGTGGTTCATCCGATAAGATCATCGTGTAACATGTGGAGCCAACATGGGTATCCAGATCCTGCTGTTGGTTATTGGCCGGAGAGATGTCTCGGTCATGTCTGCATGGTTCCCGAACCCGTAGGGTCTACACACTTAAGGTTCAATGACGGTAGGGTTATAGGGAATCTATGTACGTGGTTACCGAATGTTGTTCGGCGTCCCGGATGAGATCCCGGACATCACGAGGAGTTCCGGAATAGTCCGGAGGTAAAGATTTATATATGGGAAGTCCTGTTTTGGTCACCGGAGTGATTTCGGGGGTCACCGGTATTGTACCGGGACCATCGAAAGGTGTCCGAGGGTCCACCGGGTGGGGCCACCTACTCGGTGGGCCAAGTGGACTAAGAAAAAGGCGGGAACTAGCCCCTGGTGGGCTGGTACGCCCCCCCCCCAACGGCCCAAGGCGCCTAGGGTTGGGGGGAAACCCTAAAGGGGGCGCCCCCCTTGGCTTGGGGGGCAAGCCTCCTCCCCTGCCCCCCCCCCTCAGATTGGATCTGAGTGGGGCGGCCCCCCTCTCCCTTGCCCCTATATATATTGAGGGGATGGGAGGGCAGCCGCACCTGAACCCTGGCGCAGCCCTCCCCATCTCCAACTCCTCCTCCTACTTTCGTAGCGCTTGGCGAAGCCCTGCCGGAGTACCATGCTCCTCCACCACCACCACGCCGTCGTGCTGCTGCTGGATAGAGTCTTCCCCAACCTCTCCCTCTCTCCTTGCTGGAACAAGGCGCGGGAGACGTCACCGGGCTGCACGTGTGTTGAACGCGGAGGCACCGTTGTTCGGTGCTTAGATCGGATTCGGCCCCGATCTGAATCGCTTTGTGTACGACTCCACCAACCGCGTTCTTGCAATGCTTCCATAATGTGATCTTCAAAGGTATGAAGATGCACTCCCCTCTCTCGTTGCTAGTCACTCAATAGATAGATCTTGGTGATGCGTAGAATTTTTTTGAATTTCTGCAATGATCCCCAACAAAGTACTCATGATAATCCGGCTGATATGATGACAAAGCCAATTCCTACCAATAAGTTTGAGCTTTTCTTAGGCTTAGTTGGTATTTCTCACTAGTCCTATGGACTTTGACGCATAAGGTGTTTATGCTTATTTGGATGGAGTTATTTACTTTATTTCGACTACTCAAGGGAATTTGGCTCAAGGTGAAGATTGTTAAATTGTGATCCAAATTCTACCGTATTGGACTAGACGTAGTACATACAGTGTGGGACTTTGCGTTGTTACCAGCGTGTACGAGTACAACTCGTTTACTTGTCCTCCAAGGACTCTCATGTATTGCCCTCATATATACTCTATGTAGTCGCACCTAAGACAGTATGTCGTCTCGTGCTTGTAATACTCCTCCTCATAGTTATTGCACTTTCGTGCGTCCATGGTTTTCTCCCGCAAGGATTTCCACGTTAAATCTATGTCTCTCAGTCTCGTTCATTTATCGTTATTGTCTAACAACCATCGTCGCTCCCCTACAGCACTGCATGGATCTGCCGCCACCCGAGTCAGGCTCCACTGCCATAGTGCGTCTCCGGTGGATCTGGTCGTGCTCGCCTCGCCATCGTTTTCCCCTGTCACATACCCCTGCTCTCGCTCGCTCCCCAGGAGTCTGAAGCCCCTTCTCGACCTGCTGTCGTGCTTGGTCGATCCAGCCACAACTGACAACGACACCCATCGTCGCCTACGACCTCAGTCGCATTTGCAGAAGTGGCAGGTATCCGCACCCGCGATTCTCTGTTTCGCTGCTCGGATAAATTTCCAGTGGGCAGGCTGGGCCTCGCCATGCCTCATCCTCACTTCAAATTTCCACTAGCCATTATTCCATCTTCCTCAATTTCCTTCGTACTTCATACGTATATGTAATGCCCAGTATGCGACTATGTCTCCCACGTGTCGAGGCACGACTTAAAGACATAAGCGCATACTAGAATGATCTCAAGTATGATATCTTTGCACATCTCATGTAAAATTCAGGGATGAAATAGCAAAAGATAGTTGGCTTACACTCGCCACGTCACACAATGAATACAGTAGCATACATCATCCAATAACACAGGGTCCGACTACGGACGAAAATCCAAAACGAGAAAGATACCAAACACAAGCCCTGATCGCCCCTAGTAGGAACCACTACTGATCGTCGGGGTACGAAACATAGTAACGACCACGCTCTTCATCGAACTCCCACTGAAGTTCTGATCCATCTCCTGCATTGCTCTCAGCAGTACCTGCATCTGGTGTGTGTTGAATCTGTGAGCCACAAAGGACTCGGCAATCCCGTTCCCGGGTATCAAAACTTCCAAAGCCTTAGGTGAGGAAAGGCTATAAAAGTGTATGCGGCAAGCATTAAGCATCTAGCTTACGAGTTTAGAGCGAGAAGAGAACAAGTGCCAACGGTCGCCAAGTTGATCAAGAAGTGATCCTAGCTACTCACGATCAAACATAACCCCATCGTGTTCACTTCCCGAAGCCTTTCGGAAAGAGACCGTCACGGTTACTCACACAGGTAGTGTATTCTTATGAATAAGGTGTCAAGTTATCTACAACCGGATATTAACAAATTCCCATCTGACACATAACCGCGGGCACGGCTTTTGTAAGTTCATAACCATGCAGGGGTGTCCCAACTTAGCCCATCACAAGCTCACGATCTGCGGAGTCGCAACTCCATGTCGGGAAGACCCGAGTATTCTCGGAATCCCATGCTCAAGATATTTTGTCAAAGGTAAAACTAATCCAGCAAGACCTCCCAATGTGCCGACACCTTGATAGTAGCCGCGCGTATCTCGTCTCAGGCCACGTCCGGATGGGTGCTTTTACGGGAGCCAGATACCTCGAGTTTCCTCGTGGCGGCCCCGTTGAACCCCCGTTTGGGACCAACACCATCAGCACTGGACCCCCCTGTATGTAGAAGAATCCTCGGGGACATGACCCCCCATGCAATTAATTAATTAAGTTTTTATTATGAGGCAAATTAAAACCAAAGTTGGGCCTTGCTGGAAAAGCTTTAAGCAGTGCGAATTATCGAGGGGGGCCCATAAACCCCAACCGTGTTAGGAACGCAAAATCAAGGAACATAACATCGGTTTATCGGTTCCTAAGGTGGCATGAGTGGAACAAAACACCGAGCAAAAGGCCAAGCCTTCCACCCATTGCCAAGTATATAGGTGTGTTAATATATTTAAGAGTTATTGTGATATTCCAACAACAAGTTCCAACATGGAGCAATCTTCATCTTCACTTGCAACTAACAACGCTATAAGAGGAGCTGAGCAAGCGGGTAACATAGCCAAACAACGGTTTGCTGAGAAGGTGTCAAAGGTTAGAGGTTCCATGGCAACAATAGGAGGCTGACAACAGGAATAGGTATCGAGGCATATCTAAAGAGTGAGACAACTAGCATAGGCAAAGATAGAGGTGATATCGGGGAATGGTCATCTTGCCTGGGATTCCGCAAGGAAGAAGAATGAGTCCAGCACCAGTTGAACAAAACACCACAACTCCGGAGCGAAACCGAAGCTAAAGATAGAAGCGAACCGGAAAGAAGCAAACAACACGGTAAACACACAAGCATAAACATGGCATATGATGCACATCCAAGTATGATGCATGTCCGGTTTAGATATGCATGGCATGGCAAAGAGCTCAACAACACTACAAGTTAAGTGGAGCTCAATATGCAACGAGTTGCATATTGACGAAACACCACATTAGATTATTTAATTTGATCTCGTTCATATACACAACAATATTAAATTTTGATTAACATGTCAAGGGGTGAAGCATGAGCAAAACTACACTATCTAGTCATTTTAAATGAGGCCGGAAATAACAACAACAAATCCCGGAAAATCCCCATGTCATTTAACAATTATTAAAGCACACCACAATTTTAACCATTTAAATGTTGTTATCATGATGCGGATGACATTTGCAAGTTTTATGCAATTTTTACTAAAAGTTGACATGAACATGATATGAAGCATTTGGTCGCCACGACGGAAGGAAAAGGGTGTCATGGCGGCGAGAATGGAAACGGTGCCACGGCAACATTCCGATGATCCGGCAACTCGTCGAGATGCCGGTGCAAAAGAAGGGCGGCGTGAGCATGTCAAACAAGATGAAAGGTAGGGTGATCTCGTTGCCGGGTTCCCATGGTTCAGCGACAAGGCAACGAGGGGTACTTCGAACACGGTGCAACAAAGGGTGCATCTCATACATCACATAGCATTCGTTCACGGGGTCATCGTCTCGGGGTTATACCTTTTAAGCGTGCATTTTCGGAGGGGTTCGAGTTCAAGCGGTGTAGTTGTGCACGGGGCGTCGGGGTCGTCGTTGACGTAGGGGTACATGTTTCGTTGGTGTTCGGGACCGTCGTGGTACTCGCCGTAGGGGAACTTGGCGAATCCACGTAGTTGAACTTGAAGATCCGAAGACGTTCACGGTTGTAGTGGTACTTGACAAAAAATCTAGGCGGTCTTGCGATTCCAATAGCAACAACAACACAAGGAGGCCTCGGATCTGGCAAGAGGAGGCACGAAGACATGGGGACGAACTCACTCTGCTCGACGCAGAGTCAACAGAGGCCAACAAGAAACTTGGCACGGGGGCTCCTGCATGCGACGGAGGTGCAGGAGAGGTCCGGCGGCACGGGACCTCGAGGGAACCGGGCGCGAGGCGCGAAGGAGGGCCGACGGGGCTCCACTCCCCCGCCGAGGCAGAGCACCGCGACGCTGCGGCGGCCTGCGCGGGATACCAGGGTGGCACAGAGACGATGGCGAGGAGGAAGGGATCCGGCGGCGGGGGGACGAGGTGTTGGCGAGGCGGAGGCTGGACGACGACGGGAGATGGAGAGGGGGCCGAAGGCTGGCGACGCAAGCAGATCAGATCGAGGCGATGCTCGACGCGGGCAGCGGCGCCCGGCGGCCCTGGCGATGCGGCGGGGCGGCAGAGCTCGGAGAGGCCACGGTGAGGTGGCTGCAGCCATGGCCGAGGGGGCGTCGGGGTGGCGAGGACGGGCGCCATGGCGCGGGGGAAGGCGGTCGTGGGCGCGCGGAGGAGGAGAGGACGGCATCGCTGTAGGGAGAAGGAGGCGGGGGCGCTCGGGGCGCGGGCGCGTCTGGCAAAGAGGAGGAGGTCGGGCGCACGCCTTCGACGGGAGCGAGAGGGAGCGAGAAGGAGAGAGTTGCGGCGCACGGGAGGAGAGCTAGGGGATTGAGGGGGAGGCGGCGCTGCGCAGGGGAGGACGAGAGGAGAAGGAATCGATCGGGAGGAGGCAGCCGAGAGGGAAAGGCGAAATCGGCCAGGCCCCTTAGGCCAGCTAGGTCAGGCCTTAAGCAGACCCCAAGCGGGCTGCGGGGAAGGATGGGCCTAGCTAGGTCTCCCCCTCTGTTTTTTTATTACCCAAAGAAAAAAACAGAAGATAAAAGAAAATAATATAGGAGTAGCGATGGAGTTTGTGATGTCTACGCACGCTTCTACTCTTGTAGACTATGTTGGGCCTCCAAGCGCAGAGGTTTGTAGGACAGTAGCAATTTCCCTCAAGTGGATGACCTAAGGTTTATCGAACTCATGGAAGTAGAGGTTGAAGATGGTCTCTCTCAAGCAACCCTGCAACTAAGATACAAGAAGTCTCTTGTGTCCCCAACACACCTAATACACTTGTCAGATGTATAGGTGCACTAGTTCGGCGAAGAGATGTTAAATGGCAAGTGATATGGATGGCAAAACAAGGTAATACAAATATGTAATAAAAAGTGCAGCAAGCAAACAAGTAGTAAACGTGAGCACAAACGGTATTGCAATGGTGGAAACAAGGCATAAGGTTCATACTTTCACTAGTGGCAACTCCCAACAACATTAACATAATCGAATCACATGATATTTCCCATAAAACATGCAAAGGGGACACACTCGGAGATCATTCCTTCGTGGTCAAGAGAGGACGAGAATTATGTAGGGCTACAAAAGCACACCTCAAAGTTCGTAGTTCTCGATCTAAGGATTTCCCAATGTCACCGCGGCCATC
>LR738710.1:177900073-177911260 GCA_902687465.1 Secale cereale
CGCGGCCATCCAAAGAGAGTCCCACAATCACCATAACATATCTAAAGGATAGTCAAAGACAAGCACCAAGAGACTCTCAATCTTCAATCAACACACAAGAGAGGAAATCACTCATGAAAATATTGTTCTAATCCATGTCCAATAGACCGCTGTCACCTTGGTCTCGGGGATTATACTAGATAAAGACAAGTGAGTACATCAATCCAATACATAGAGGAAGGGGAAACACCCTAGATTAACATAGCCTATGATCACAACGAAGATCACATCATGGGAGAGAGAATTGACCACATAGCTACTGGTAAGAACCTCAGCCCCGAGGAGGAACTACTCCCGCATCATGGAGGAAGGAAGCAACGTCGATGGAGATGAATCCGGGGGCACTTCCCCGTCCCGGCAGGGTGCCGGCGCAGGAATTCTGGTCCCCCGAAGCTTGATGGCGATGGCGGCGGAGATCGGAATCGCGTCTGGAGAAAAGGGGTCCGGGATCAGGGTTTCCTCGACACGCTTTAAATATATGCCAAAGGGGGTCACCAGAGGGGGTCAGGGGTGCCCAGGCGCCCCCCCGGCGCGGCCCAGGGGGGCGCGTGGGCAGGCTGCCTGGAGCCCCTGTGGGTCCCCCCCGGCTGTACTTTGGCTGCACTGTAGCTCCTAGAACGCTGATTTTTTATATATTTTTTCTGGATTTTTCCTGGCAGTTCTCGTAACGTGAAAACCTGAAATACAAAAACAGCTGAAAACAGAAACTGGCACTGGGGTGCACTGGATTAGTAAGTTAGTCCAAATATGATCAAAAGTGTATGGAAGTGTATGAATATCATAGCAATATCACCCAAAAGTGCCATGGAGCAAGCAGAAATTATAGATACGTTTTGGACGTATCAACATCCCCAAGCTTAATTCCTGCTCGTCCTCGAGTAGGTAAATGATAACAAGAATAATTTCTGTGGTGACATGCTATTAACCATATAGGACTTATTCATAGTCATATGACAAAAGCTTACTGAGACAATGAATCTGTAGTAATTGAGTTGCCTCATAAGAAAATCACAAATGACTGAAAGTTTTACAATATGAAACTGAAACATCAAAAAGATTTGCAATGAATATGATGTGCAAATATGACAAAGTGATATCTAGCTTGCCCCCTTTAGTGATGCAAAACATAAATGCAGGGGCACCTTCAAGGTTTATGTGATGACTAGATACAATCATTTCAGAATAAACGATATCACAATCATGCAAAAGACAATGCTACTTTGGAACAATGCACATTACACTCAGAATGACAATCATGCTCTCAGTAGTTGGTGCTTCAACATAAAGGTAAAAGAAAGGTTAAGTGCTAGAGCTTTTTATTTTGAAAACATGGAAGCAATTGTGTCAACGGTAGTAGTACTTCATATATGTCATGCATAAAACATCCTATAAGTTGCAAGCCTCATGCATCGAATACCAATAGTGCTCGCTCCTTGTCCTAATTAGCTCGGATCCCCATGGGTTATCATTGCATTGCATATGTTTTAACCAAGTGTCACAAAGGGGTACCTCTGTGCCACCTGTACAAAGGTCCAAGGAGATAGATCGCATTTGATTTCTCGTTTTTGATAGATCTCAACTTGAGGACATCCATACCGGGACAACATAGAAAATAGATGATGGACTCCTCTTAAATGCATAAGCATATTCTCATAAGAGATTGAGGATTAAGGTCCAAGCTAAAACTTCCACCATGATGCATGGCTTTGGTTGGCGGCCCAATGTTCTTCTCTAACAATATGCATAGTCATTCAACCCACGGTAAATCACCCTTACTTCAGACAAGACGAACATGCATAGCAACTCACATGATATTCAACAAAAGTGTGACAGTTGATGGCGTCCCCAGGAACATGGTTACCGCTCAGCAAGCAACTTATAAGAAATAAGATACATAGGCAACATATTCTTTACCACAATAGTTTATAAGCTACTTTCCCATGAGCTATGTATTGCAAGGTTAGTCTTAGTACAGGTGAAGGTTAGCAAAAGACTGGAAGCGACCAACTAAGAGAGCAATGACGGTCATAATCATGCAGAGCGACAAAGCAATATTGAACCAGGCATGGAAGTTATATCGCTACTCAGAAATAAAAGATCATCAAGGCTTGACAGAATTTCTTTACAGTCTTAAATATGCGTGAGCATACGCCAAGTCAATCAAAATAAATTCTCGAAGGAAGATATTACTAAACCATACCACATCATTGGCAAACAAATCAAGTTGGTACTCCAATAACACATTGGGAATCTCCAGCTATTTGAGACTAACCACAAGAAAACCTGAACTACTAAGTGCCATCATGCACTTAGCATCTTTATCATAGACATATTAACCAATGCAACGGAAGCAAACTCTCTTAATTAGATAAGCATGATAATCAAAGAGAGTTCAAGCAACCAACTAAACAAAAGCTCTTTGAAAAGATAAGCATGAATACTAAGAGCAGAGCATGATAGTAGCTATTAAAAGACAAAGAACACACACAGCAAAGATAGACATGAAAATTCTATGTTATGTTCTAGGTAGAAGTGGAGCGTGTTTCTCTCCCACATAAAGAAAGCTGAGTTCCGACTCGTTATGAAAAACTAAAAGGAAAACTAAAAGCAAGACGCTCCAAGCATAGCACATAACACATGAAGTGATAAAAATATAGCGGAACGAAAGACGAACTGATAATGTTGATGGAGAAGGGGATGCACGGGGGCATCCCCAAGCTTAGACGCTTGAGTCTCCTTGAATATTTCCTGGGGGTGCACGGGGGCATGCCCAAGCTTGAGCACTTGACACTCCTGAATATTTTTATCATCTTCCCTCGCACACTTGAAAACTCCCTTCATACATAACTCATCATAATCTGATTAGCGAGGTTAGTACCCTTAATAAAATAATTATACCTTGCTGGAAATATAGATATTCTTGAAGTTCTACTGTTTCTCAAGATTGCCAAAAGGTTTTTGCAAAGAAAAAGCAAGCTCTTGATTTGCAAAATGAAGGAAAGGCAAAACAGGACAGAATCTGTGAAAAACAGAACAGCAGGTAGTAATTGATCTGTTCGGGATACTTCTGCAACTCAAATCAAAAAAACTAAGAACAGACGCACGAAAGACAATTATATAGAGAATGCTGTCGAAAATATTCAGACCAAAAAGATGATCTGGTGATTTTATACGAATTTTTCTATCCAAGGACAGAATTTGTTTCCTGGACAGCACCTCACAACTTTTGAACTTTCTTGCAATCAGAGGCTACACTTGGCACAAAGCTGAAAAATAAAGATACAATGATGATGCTACTGTAGTAACAACATCAAGACACAACAAAAAGCAAAATAAAATTTTATTCATTGTGGGCTGCCTCCCAAAAGCGCTTTCTTTTATGCCTTTAAGCTAGGCATAGGGCTTTAATGATGCTCTCGCAAGAATAAGAGCTGAAGAACAAAAAAGGGCATCAAGAAGCAAATGCCAAATACATTTAAGCCTGACATGCTTCCTATGCATCGGAATATTGCAATAGAATGATTCATTGAAGCACGAAGCAACTAGCATAGGAAGGCAAAACAAGCATAACTTCAAAATACTCACCATAAAGAGAGGAAACTTCTTATTATTAAGATATTTAGAACCAAGCCTCCCTCTCTCATTATAAATTCCAGTGGCATCATGGATGAACTCAACAATATAAGCATCACATAAAGCATTGTTACCATGATCCACATGCAAAAAGGTACTCTCACTCCCCACATAAGCATAATTTTTCTCATTGGTAATAGTGGGAGTAGGACTATCATAAACAACTTGAACACTATAGATTAGTTGTATATTTGGAGGGTGGTGTTCAACAAGGGAGTAATTCCCTTCATGATTATGACAAGTTTCATAAGGATAATTTCTCCTTATGTCATAGGTACCTTTATAATCACTATAGATTGGAGTTATAACATCATCATGGTAGAGAAGAGCATCATCATTGCTAGCAACTATATTTGTAAACAAGTTGTCTTTGTTCTTACTAGCAAGAGAATTATCAATTATCACATCACTAGTAGGGATAGGATTTGCAATCCTATCATCCCCAAGCTTAGAGATTCCCATATCTTCACTTTCAGAGTTGGTACCAAAAAGATTTTCAAGATCATAAGCAGCATTATCATCATTTTCCCAATCACAATAAGTAACATGCATATCATAATCAAAATCATCTTCAATAGTACCTACGGACGTATCATCAAGATGATAATTAAGGCAATAAACTTCACCTTCTTCTTTAAACTTACAACCGTTAGGATAAAAGTTGATAGGAGGAATATGCTCAGGCCAGGTTGATGCCCATTCTTCTTCCTTCTTGCTCCTCCTCCTCCTCCTCCTCTTCTTTTTCTTCTTCTTCACCTTAGGAGGGGGTGGTTGGAGATGAAGCTTCTCCACATATCCTGGTTTATCATTAGAAACAATAGGGGAAACTTGGGAGAAACTCTCCTTTTTATTAGCAGAAATATAAGAGACATTTTTATACTTTGGTAAAGTTCCCTCCTTTCTAATCTTACTTATGTAATCATTTTCATGGCAATTAACAACACAATAGAGATGGCAATTTTGCAAAGTGTTTTTTATTCCTATGGCATTATCATCCAGCCAAGAAGTCTTTTCTGATAACTCTTCACACATCAAAAATAACATAAGCTCATCATAAAGATCAGAGGTGATCATGTCATCACACAACCGGTTAACAGTTATGTTTTGAAAGTTCATGCATTGAAAATTAAAGTGACCCTCTATACGGCAAAGTTCACAAGTAAAAGGATAAAGGTCACACAATTCTCTAGCAATTTCATTTAAATCTCTGATCCAAGTGATTGTTCTTTCATGCTTATGTTGCTTACAATACTTCTCTTCTTCAATCATAGACCTTTCACAAGGTCTATCCACTCCACAAAAATTAACATGCTTATATAAAACTTCATTTTTAGGAATTGGATCATGCATGTTGCAATCATCATGAACAATTTCATTTTCTTTGCAAGTCTCTTTAAAAGGTTTATGATGCTTGATCCAATCCTCCTTAGGCATATTAAGATGTGAAGCAAAAGATTTGAGGAAATCAACAAGGAGTTGAGAATCAAGCCCAAACTTAGCACTAAACTTATTAAAACTTGTAGTTTCAACAAAGGACTTAATGCAATCATACTCATAAATTATACCTGACTCTTTACCTTTGTCGATCTCCCAATCTTCAGTGTTGCGTTGAATTCTTTCAAGGAGTTCCCATTTAGGATCAATCTTTTTGTTTGTGAAAGAACCCATAGAGGAAGCATCGAGCAAATCTTTATCCTGTCGAGAGAGCCTCGCATAGAAGTTAGTAATAATAATATCTTTGGGGAGCCCATGGTTAGGACATTTTAGCATTAACGTTTTCAGTCTCCCCCAAGCTTGAGCTATGCTCTCTCCGTCATGAGGATAAAAGTTATAAACATAATTCCTATTCTTATGGACTTCATGAAGAGGATAAAATTTGGAGTAAAAGAGAGACTAGATCTCTTCCCACTCCAGCAGGTGAGAGTCATTTAGTAGCCTATACCATTCCAATGCTTTTCCTTTCAGTGACAAGGCAAATAATTTCCTCATGACAAACTCCCTCGATACACCTGCAAGCTTAAATAATGAACATAGTTGTGACAGATATAGCAAGTGTTCATCGGGATGTCTGTCTCCTGCATAACGATTAGCCAAAACATGATCGTTAATACCAGCCGGTATTTTATAGGGCACAATTTCAGTAGGAGGAGGAGCAACCACCACAGGTGTGGGGCGTCCTCCCGCAAGCAAATATCCAATAATAAGGTTTTCCATAAACATAAACAAGAAACAAAAAGATTTAATTGCAAGATCTAAAGATATACCTTCAAGCGCTCACCTCCCCGGCAACGGCGCCAGAAATAGCTTGATGTCTACGCACGCTTCTACTCTTGTAGACTATGTTGGGCCTCCAAGCGCAGAGGTTTGTAGGACAGTAGCAATTTCCCTCAAGTGGATGACCTAAGGTTTATCGAACTCATGGAAGTAGAGGTTGAAGATGGTCTCTCTCAAGCAACCCTGCAACTAAGATACAAGAAGTCTCTTGTGTCCCCAACACACCTAATACACTTGTCAGATGTATAGGTGCACTAGTTCGGCGAAGAGATGTTAAATGGCAAGTGATATGGATGGCAAAACAAGGTAATACAAATATGTAATAAAAAGTGCAGCAAGCAAACAAGTAGTAAACGTGAGCACAAACGGTATTGCAATGGTGGAAACAAGGCCTAAGGTTCATACTTTCACTAGTGGCAACTCCCAACAACATTAACATAATCGAATCACATGATATTTCCCATAAAACATGCAAAGGGGACACACTCGGAGATCATTCCTTCGTGGTCAAGAGAGGACGAGAATTATGTAGGGCTACAAAAGCACACCTCAAAGTTCGTAGTTCTCGATCTAAGGATTTCCCAATGTCACCGCGGCCATCCAAAGAGAGTCCCACAATCACCATAACATATCTAAAGGATAGTCCAAGACAAGCACCAAGAGACTCTCAATCTTCAATCAACACACAAGAGAGGAAATCACTCATGAAAATATTGTTCTAATCCATGTCTAATAGACCGCTGTCACCTTGGTCTCGGGGATTATACTAGATAAATACAAGTGAGTACATCAATCCAATACATAGAGGAAGGGGAAACACCCTAGATTAACATAGCCTATGATCACAACGAAGATCACATCATGGGAGAGAGAATTGACCACATAGCTACTGGTAAGAACCTCAGCCCCGAGGAGGAACTACTCCCGCATCATGGAGGGAGGAAGCAACGTCGATGGAGATGAATCCGGGGGCACTTCCCCGTCCCGGCAGGGTGCCGGCGCAGGAATTCTGGTCCCCCGAAGCTTGATGGCGATGGCGGCGGAGATCGGAATCGCGTCTGGAGAAAAGGGGTCCGGGATCAGGGTTTCCTCGACACGCTTTAAATATATGCCAAAGGGGGTCACCAGAGGGGGTCAGGGGTGCCCAGGCGCCCCCCCGGCGCGGCCCAGGGGGGGCCGCGTGGGCAGGCCGCCTGGAGCCCCTGTGGGTCCCCCGGCTGTACTTTGGCCGCACGGTAGCTCCTGGAACGCTGATTTTTTATATATTTTTTCTGGATTTTTCCTGGCAGTTCTCGTAACGTGAAAACCTGAAATACAAAAACAGCCGAAAACAGAAACTGGCACTGGGGTGCACTGGATTAGTAAGTTAGTCCAAATATGATCAAAAGTGTATGGAAGTGTATGAATATCATAGCAATATCACCCAAAAGTGGCATGGAGCAAGCAGAAATTATAGATACGTTTTGGACGTATCAGTTTGGCAGGGGAAAAATCTTTCTGGACTCACAAAAATGTGAAGGATACCAATAAAATGGTTCAAGCGTTTTTAGTGGAAGTAAGATTTGCACATGTTTGAAAATCGTAACCCATTTAAAAGCACTCAGAATGGGTTGAAATTATAGGAGATGACCCTACACACTAGATGTGATTATGGACAGATTTGGAACATTTCTAGAGAAAGCAAAATTGCAACTCAAATTCACCAAAGGCCTTAAAGGAAGATTAGGAAGTTGAGTTGGATAAGAAGGAAGTTGAAGAACGGTGCAAATGTGTTATTGGTGATTCCAAGCTAATGGAATAATTTTTTATAGCTCCTTAATAATATTAGGAGACTTTGTATATGTTATAAAGAGAAATCACCATGTGAATATCCCTCGATTTAAATAGATCAAACGATCTATGCAATTTATTTACTTGAGTTGCAAAAGATTTATGACATGATGGCATGATGACATGATGCAATGCAAAAATAAATAGAGCAAGCACAAATGAAACACACGGCGAAACCCAGAATAGCTGGAAGTCTTCTGGAGCGTCGGTCTTGGGGCATCACAGTATACTAGCTAGTCTGCTGATTGAAGAAAATCTAGAATAAATCATGTTACTACTTAGAGCATCTCCAATAGAAAATGCAAATTTGAAGATGTAAAACATGAGATATAAACATTTACATCTTCAAAAAGTGTTTTTTGCATCTTCAGAAAAGTGCCAGCTCCAACAAATGATGTAAATCAAAGATGTAAAGAGCAACACAATAGAAGGTGCAAACTAGAGATGTAAAAACTAGCCGGCGGCGGCCGAATCGAGGCGACGATAGTGGGGACAGCGGCAGCGCGACGCAATTTGGGGTGGCGGCGGGGTGGTGAATTGGGACGGCGGTGGCGTGAATAGGGGGCGGTGAAGCAGCGGCGGTGCAACAGCCGAGGAGAGGCCATTCGAGGCAGAGAGAGGAGGATGAGCGACGTGGGGCAGCTGAGGAGCATCGGAGGGGCGGCGGGTGTTCGGCAGCGAGGGGAGTTCAAATCATACAGCAGGGCAGCGACGATTCGACGACGAAGAAGCAACCAATTCAGTCGATTTGGAGGAGGGTAGCGGCGGAACCGGAGGAGGGGGCGGTCGAGCGACCGGATCTGGCAGTGGGGCGGCAACCACGATGGCGATCGGACGGGTGGGGCAAAACTGAGGCGGTGGCATGGAGGCGGAGGCGGGATTGGGGACGATGGTTGCACCGGTGAAGGCCCCAGCTGGGTTCGCGGCTACGACAGAGGAGACAGCGGGGTCGTCGGAGTCGGCCATGGCCTGGGCGGCGGTCGACGGGCCATGGGCGGGTGACTAGCGGAAGGAAAATGAAAGTGGTTGGGCAGGTTGCCCGGCCGACGTTTATATGTGCACTGTGGAGTGTTGTAGTTTACATCTTCGGGAGGCGGAGACGTAATTTATTTATTTATTTGCATCGACATCATCTACTGAAGAAGTGTTTTTAGGCCTCGAAGATGCAAAATTTATTTATTTTGCATCTACATCATCTATTGGAGATGCTTTTATAGAGAATTTTTTTAGGGGTACTATTTATAGAGCTAATGAAGATGAGTTGCATTCGTGCTCCACAGGTGTGTGTTAGTGGCTGATGAATGGAGGATCATCCAACATGGAGCTACTAATTATCAGGCCGTTGTGCTATAGAACACTGGAAGGTCTTGGATGAGGGCTGGATTACAGCTAATGATGACGGCACGTTGGCAAAGGACCAAGGTAAGGGGGGTGGTGCTGTTCTTAGGCCCTGTTCGGTAGCCCTCCGCTCCGCAGCTCGGCTCCTAGAGCGGCCGGAGCGCAGCAGCCCACGGCCTAATTCTTTAGAGTTGGCAAACTGACGCTCCGTGCGCTCCCGTATTCTACGGAGCTGGATGACTGCCGAACGGGCTCTTAGGAACAACCATGCCACATTCCTCGGGGGATCATGCCACTTTCCCCATCTTAAGACACCGAGGTGGTCGAGCTACTGCCCCCCTCACGATGAGCACTTATCCTCGCATAGGAATTACAACTTCACAAGGTCATCCTTGAATCGGATTCTCAAGGGATGGTGGGTACGATCAAGAATGTGCAGAGAGAACTCAACTAGTTTAGGAAATCAATGGGTTGCTGAGCTCTTTTCAGGAGTTTAGTGTTGCTTGGGTGCGACGGTCGGCAAATAAAGCCGCTCGTGTCCTTGCTAGGGAAAGTTGTATTAGATCGCTATGTAAAACTTGGCTTCATGTTTTTCTAAGTGTTTTAGCTCATAGATTGCTCGTGAAGAAGCTATCAACATTGAATAAAGTGACAACAGTTTCCCCTCGAAGGAAAGGATGGGTGATGGGCCTCTAACCCCTCATTGGTTACCCCAAGTGGAAGGTGTGAGATGCAGTGTTGTGGAAGTTTTTCCCTTAGCAAAGATGCCAAGGATCGAATCCCCAGAGACTCCTAGGTTCAACAAGTAGGTGTCAACTGCTAACGGCGCCAGATATTAGCAATCAACGTGGACCTGCACACAGATACAAATAACTTTGCTCCTAACGAGTACAAAGAGGTTGTCAATCCCTCCGGCCTTATAGTTCACAAAGGATTAAACGCAAATGATAGTAGTGATAGATAATGTTTGCAATAGTAAATAATAGCGAAAAGTAAATAGCGGATGTGATCAATGATGGTAATATGGACCGGAGTCTCATGATGTTCACTAGTGATGTCTCTCTCCCAAAAGACGATAAAACAGCTATGTGAGGTAAACGAATTACAGCTGGGCAATTGACAGGACCACGAACGCAAACCAATGCTGACTACATTGCAAGAAAGGTTGACGTTCAAAGCATGGGCGGTACGCCAAAGTAAGTAGACCGAAATCCATCAATATCTACTACTAATCATCCACCTTGAGATATCTATCCAGAACATCTCACTGGTATTAAGTTGCGAGTCCCACCCATAGTGTAAACTCAATGCAACAGACAACTGCATTAAAAGAACTTTGCGTAAAGTAAACAATCCTTGCACCCGCGGGCACAAGCACCGTTGTTTTCCCCCTTGTGGCAACAGCACATCCCCTAGACTCATGTTTCTGTCACTCAAGCTAGTCATCGAGGGGCATGAACCCACAATCAAGCATAACGTTCCCTCTTGGAGTCACTACGTATTACTTGGCCAAAGCAATAAATAACAACAGAGAACATGCAAGAATTACTTATGAACATAAATATAAAAGAGGTATATCAAATATATTACTCAATCACAATCTGAACATAATCTCATAATCCATCGGATCCCAGCAAACTCAACATAGCAACAGCATAAGGATTACATATGTGCCTCGATCATGTAGGGCAGCTCACGAGGACTAATTAGTGAAGCACAAGAACGGGAGGAGAACATCACATAGCTACTGCTCATGGACTCATGGTCCAAGGGAGACTACTCACAACTCATCCGGGAGGTGTCCATGGTGGTGGAGAGGCTCCCGATGATGGTTCTCCCCTCCGGCAGGGTGCCGGGAAGAGTTCTCCTGGTGCTCCCGATCTTGGAAGCGGCGGCGGCGGCGGAACAGAGATGAGATCGCGAAAAAGAGTTTTCGTCCCGAGGGTTTCGAAGGACGCTCTAAATATATGCCAAAGGGGGGCACCAGACGGGGCTCGGGGGGCCCAGGCGCCCCCCGGCGCGGCCCAGGGGGGGCGCGCCGCCAGGGCGCCTGGGGCCCTGGTGCCCCCCCCC
>LR738710.1:177926208-177976920 GCA_902687465.1 Secale cereale
ACCCCGCTGCTAACACAATGAAGAGGAAAGCGAACAATGGGATTACATAGACACTTATTATATATGTCACCCATATGATTCACATTACACAAGCACATCCTATTCTTTCTTTCAGGTGCGGTAGTAATACTGTCTTGTCTTATTTCACATGATGATAGCTGGTTTGATGATGAAAGAAAGCAGGCTGATTGCCCAAGAACACCACAGATCAGGTTCAGGAAGCACAAGCTTTTTTGTTAATCTGAAGGGAGGGTCCTCGTGGAGATGAGGTCGAATGACACACCGTTCTCCTCGAGACGCTTCTGGAGATCTGTGGGGCCGAAGACGACGCCCGGCGTGTACACCCCGCCTTTCGGCAGATTGGCTCGCTGGCTCAGCAGGACGAGAGCGCACTGGACGAGGACGATCGGAGTGGTGATGTATCCGATCTCTGGCCCTGAAACTCTGGTGACCATCTCCATGTTTGGCTTTGTTCCACGCTCTGATGCACGGGCCAGATCGTTGTACCCATGGCCGACGAACCACAGTTTGAACGAGGCGCTGTTCACCTCCTCTTCTGTTGGTCCAGTCTTTCTACACAACCCAAGGGAGAAGAACTCGGGGAATTTTAGCAAGAGAGACCTACCCAAGGAGAAACCCCCAAGGATGCCAATGAAAAGTCCAGTACACAACCACCGCACAAGGCCCAGGATGGAACAGGAGCCGATCTTCACACCGAAATGTGCAGGTTTGATAGAGGACCAGAATTCCTTCCTGCGGTCCACAAATTCTGAGGTTTCATCCACACCAGGAAGGCCCTCAGGATGCTCTGTCACTTTTGCTAGGGTTCTCTTCACAACCACTGTGTCAGCAGAAGGTAACTTCACCACCCACAATCCTAGTGCCTTGTCATGCTCAATCAGTGATCCTTTGGGAGGTGCAGGCCCTGGAATCTACCCAGAAGGAGAAGCCTTAGCATCAAATGATCATTCTCCAATAAAATTTGATTCATCATAGTTTCGCCAATTCATCATCACACACATTGGATTCACAGATTCAAAGGCTGTAACAAATGTGGTTGACATTTTTGGTAGGATCTTTATACTACTACAGAACATTTAAGAATATTGAAGATTCTATATGCCATGTCCAATCTATCACAACAAAATATGGGGACAGCTAGAAAAAATGGGCCTAAGTTGAATTCAGATTGTGGCATTGCTGAAGCCAACCCATTCTGAAAAAATGGGCCTAAGTTGAATTCAGATTGTGGCATTGCTGAAGCCAACCCATTCTGCTTTGTCTTTATAAAATAATCAGCCACACAAAAATTTGTGTGGGCATCGGTATTTAGATCAACCACCCAAAATTTACATCCAATCCAAACAGGCCCCAAATGAAAGAATGAATCCATTATTAAGGGCAAGCAAGGCACATGTGGAGTGTATTACTACCAACAAAATGGCAAAGGTGTAATATTAGCCACTTAGAAATACTCATTCTTCATGAAGTAGCAGTGTAGCACATACATTTACACAACAAAAGGCATGGCATACACCATTCACATGTGAGAGGACCAATGTCAGCTTGATTTTATAGTCCTTAGAGCAGGCAGTTAGCATAACATACACGGCCGAACAAAAGAATTATATACAAAATTTTGACACCAACAAACAAAGGTGATGGTCAGGGGTAGGCAATGTATAATTTCTAAGAAAATAAAGAAACAGAACTATACCAGGTTCTACACAAGCACGCAAACACCATATATAACCCAGACATCAGCTGTAAGGCGACGGTCAGGAGTAGGGAATAGTTTTCTTGCAAGAAAATAAAAAACCAAAAGTAACCATACCAGGTTTGTCCACGACCATGAGTGCCCGTAGACCATACGTACCCCAGGCATTAGCAGTAGTGTATATTCTCAATGACAGAAGACAAGCAACTAGATATGTGTCTTCCCTATCATCTGTAAGTATCTCTATCTAATGTATAACCGCCTGCCTTCTTAGTTATATAATAAGAAACTATGCCACACATATCACGTCCTATCTCGACCTGCATCAATAACTTTCAGATTGTATTTTCTAGTGCTAGCAGTACACCATACCAGCACACATAGTACATACTCCCTCCGTCCCAAAATAACTGCCGCGGACTTAGTACAACTCAACGGAGGGAGTACATCTTTGTAGGTGGTATTGGCACTTAGAAAGAAAATCCAAATGTTCTGAGAGACAGATAACTGGATTGTATAATAAAGAAAGTGCCAGTTTTATGATAACTAACAGAGCAATGCTATTCCTACACAGAGATTCTACAAAAAACATTATTTTTCGGTTCAATCTGCCAATGGTTAGCTATAACCATGGGGTAGTTACAATTAAAAAGAACTAGTACGTACAGTTTTCGTAAAAGACAAGGATCAGGGATCTGGCCCAACAAAGCTATCAATTAGCAGTGTTACGGTATGTTTGTTTATCATGAAAGTCAGGATAAGGAAAGACATAAATCCTCCTTTTAACTGAATGTATTAGTTTCTATGGGTTTGCTAAAGCACATCTAAATGTGCCATAAGGCTGGTCACAATGGGGAGTAACATAGAGCAAGAACATACACGCTATTCTATGCTATGTTACCACCATCACAATGGGTAGGAACATCATGCAAAACTCTATTTATTAGTTTATAGACTCACAATGTCTTGAAATATGTGATGTTCCGGTAACTAGCTATGTTACCACTACCCTCTCTTTCCTTATTAAATGTTTGCCATGTCAGCTTTTTGTCCTACATGGCAACGATGTTACTACTAAGTTCCTCTCCATTGGGACTAGCCTAAGTATTGCACATCTAAGTTCTATGTCATTGATTGTACGCGGAGATTCGTGTGGGTATTTTCTCTTTTCTTTTTCTCTTCTCTTTTTATGTTGATAGAGTCACTTAGATGTGCACTAACTAGAGCACATCTAGATGCGCCCCAGCTTCTAGTTTCATCCCTATGATGGGGTACTATTAATCCCCTGATGAATCACTACCATCCAAGCAGATTGCTGTGATGAAATATAAGTAAATCAATTCTGAAACTGCAATCTACGAATCTTAGTAACTCACCCTGGGCTTTGCCGGCCTTGGCCTGGACCGGCGCAGCGCCTGCAGCTCGCTGGCGTTGGCCACGCCGAGAACGGCCGACTGAAACGTGCCGAAGTTCCCTACGATCTTCCTGTCTGACTCCAGGTTGACGTAGGCGACCACGCTCACCGGCGCGGAGGGCGGCGTCCACTGCCTGGAGTTGAACAAGAACCCGAGCTCCGCGGGGATGGAGTCAAACCCGCAGGCGGAGACAATCAGCGAGCCGTTCTTGGCAGCGACCTCGTGGAGGTCGGCCTCGACGCGCTCCATGAACTCGGGCTCGCCGGAGATGTCGAGGCAGTCGGCCCCCGCCTTGGCGCAGGCCGCGGCCACCTGGCGGCCGTGGAGGCGGAAGGGCCCCGCGCAGGAGAGGAGGACGCGCGCCCGCGCGGCGACCGCGGCGAGGGAGTCCGGGTCGGAGGCGTCGGCGACGAGGATGGGGACGTCGGGGGCGGGCCCTGGCGCGGCCGCCCAGCGGAGCGCGGCGGCGACGCGGTCCCGGCTGCGGCCGGCGAGCGCGAGGGAGCGGAGCGGGGAGGCGTTGGGGGGCAGGAACTTGAGCGCCTCGCGGATGACGTACTTGCCGGTGAAGCCCGAGGCCCCGAAGATGACGACGTCGAAGACCTCCGGCCCCGGCGGCACTGGCGCCGCCATGGCTGAGGGGTTTGGGCTCTCACTCGGGTGCGGCGCGTTGGAGTTGGACTGGCTGGTGCGAAGTGGCTTGGCTTCTCCTTCTCGGTGCGACCGCTTTTGACGTTGCTGTGGGAGGGACGCCGTCACGTTTTCAAGCCTGATCTCGCAGCGTTTTGTTGTGCGTAGTTTGCAGGTAGATAGGTGGCTGTTCGTTGCTGGCAATTTGCATACAATGCACAGTTGGTTTGCTAGCAGGTGTGGTGTTCGATCTACTCCCTCCGTCCCATAATGTAAGACGTTTTTAAACCATCAAAAATCATCTTACATTATGGGACGGAAGGAGTAAGAAAAAAGCAGGTGTGGTGTTGCTCGAGCATCAGCCACAATAGGAGCATTATACTCCATTCGTTTTTAGTCTGCGTAAAGTATCTTTATTTTGGCTAAATTTATAGGAAAAAAATCAACATTTACAAGTCCAAAGGAATATCTTTAGATTCATTATGGAATGCAGTTCCATATTATGTATATTTGGTATTGTAGATGTTGATATTTTTTAATACAAATTTGGTCAAAGTTCGTAAAGTTTGACTCGACATAAATCTTACATGCGGAGTAAAAAGGAACGGAGGAAGTAGGTAGGTATGGGCCGATAAATCACGAGTGGACATGGTGATTGGTGACACGCGAGGATGGTATCACATCCGGCAGTTTGGTGTGATGCATGTTGTATTCATATCACTCGTTGGGTATGTGCATTTCACAGTTTGAAGTATTCATAGTAGAAGTTGTATTCTCAATAGCATCGTCTCTCGTTGATTCTTTTTCCCAAAAATCACATATATTTCAAAATAAATCTCTGTAATTTTTTATGGCGTTTGGACTTTGTTTGACATGGATTTTCTGCGAAATAAAAAATATGCAACAAACATGAACTGGCACTGGATCAATATGTTAATCCAATAAATTCATACAAATTATTGCCTAAAATATGTGAAAGTTGTAGAATATTGGCAGGAAATAATAAAAAATTATAGATATGATGAAGGCGTATCATCATGTTGACCTTCGGGTGAGAGACACCACGTGGCTAGGTGGGCTCGTGGATAAGATTGGTTTGTGATGTGAGAACTAGACCGGACCATCATCATGCCACAGATGCGGGAATACTTCGTGCCTAAGGCATGGCTGTGCGGGACCTTTCCGATGCGCAACTCAGCTCATTATATTCAACATTTGCTAGAGGTCGGGATGGTTTTGTTTGCCTCGGATGCAGTTCGACATCAATATGGCAAAACCCTCTTATGCAAACAAATTAATATGTCCAGTTTATGATAAAATCAACTATGCACACATTAAGAGGAAACGCATTCAAAATCATATAACAACTTGCTCTCATGTGCCTCATTTGATTTGTATTTTGAGTGTTATATGTATGTTGTCATCAACTACCAACAAAGGGAGATTGAAAGTCCAATCATGCCCCTAATTGCATTTTGATGTTTGTGACAATATACATATAGGGAATTAGTCATGTTTGTTAAATATATCACATGTTTTAGTCCCTGTGGGAACATATATGTGTTGGAAATATACCCTAGAGGCAATAATATTTGTATTATTATATTTCCATATCAATAATTTAAGAGTTTATATTCTATGCTATAACTGATATGATCCTGGAATATGCGATTCGGTGGAAAACTCATATGCACGTGTGGAATGATAAACGGTTAAATAAAAGGTTCCTAGTCTTGCCTCTAGGACTAGCTCAAGTGTTGTTGGTGATCACGTTTTCCGTATCTTAGGATATTGTTAAGTGTTAAACAATAATCCTAAGACAACATTGAGATTATGACATTGGAAGAACGATCATATTGAATGGACCCAAACTTATTTGTAATGAATTGAGTTAATATCATTTGTAATCAATTGTAATAACACGGGAGTGTTAGCATGTGATTTTTCTCCTTAGACCATGAGAGTGTTGTGGTCACTTCTTACCGTATGGTGAGCTTTGGGGTTACTCAAACGTCACCTGTAACACGGTGATCACAACGACAACTTATAAGTTCGTCGGAAAGTTTGACAAGGGACTAGATAGCTCGAGAGTGGGATTTGCTCCTTCGACGATGGAGAGATATTCTTAGGGCCCTCTCGGTGTGATGACATTCGTCATCGTCTGGCTAGACATAGGTGACTACGTCACGGGGATGCCAACACATGATAACGAGAAAGAAGAACAAAACAGGTAACGATGATATCGGTATAATGAGCATGTGATGACTCGGGAGGATACCGTTGCATCATGGGTTTTGTAAAGTATCACGAAGAAAAGGGAACATCACATGATAATAAAAGTGCTCATAGGGATCGATATGAGCGTCCACGGTTCCGCTATCGGTCATTGAACAAAGGGGTTTTCTTCATGTCTATGAGTTACCAAACCTACGGGAACACAAGCTTAAGGTAATCACGATCTGCTGAGTGTTAGTAGGACGGAGTGATGAGAATGTATTTGTGGAATTGTTTCATTGATATTCAGAATAGTTCTGAGAGGATCCAGAAGCGTTTCGGAATCACCCGAAGGGTTTCGGAGATTATCGGGCAATGACAACCCACAAGTATAGGGGATCACAATAGTTTTCGAGGGTAGAGTATTCAACCCAAATTTATAGATTCGACACACGGGAGCCAAAGAATATTTGCAAGTATTACAGTTGAGTTGTCAATTCAACCACACCTGGAGATTAAATATCTGCAGCAAAGTGATCAGTAGCACAGTAATATGATAGTTTTGATAGCAGCAGTAACGGTAGCAGTAATGGTAACAGTGGTAGCAATGATTTGGTAGCAGTTGTGACTGTAGCAATAGCAATAGTAACTTAGCAAGAACAATATGTGGGAAAATCGTAGACATTGGATCGGTGAGCTCATTGGATGATATTCATCATATAATAGTCATAACCTAGGGCGATACAGAACTAGCTCCAGTTCATAAATATAATGTAGGCATGTATTTCGTAAATAGTCATACGTGCTTATGGAAAAGAACTTGCATGACATATTTTATCCTACCCTCCCGTGGTAGCGGGGTCCATAAGGAAACTAAGGGATATTAAAGCCTCCTTTTAATAGAGAACCGGAACAAATCATTAACACATAGTGAATAAATGAACTCCTCAACTACGATCATCGCCGGAAAGTATCCCGATTACTGTCACCCCCGGGTTTACGGATCATAACACATATCGGGTGCATATAACTTGCAAGATCGGATCTAGAACATAGATATAATGGTGAAAACATAAGCGGTTCAGATCTGAAATCATGGCACTCGGGCCCTAGTTATCGGTGTCAAAACTGGCAGATCTCAAGTAGGGGGTCCCGAATTGTGCGTCTAAGGATCAAAGGTAACAGGAGGCAGGGGGCACGATGTTTACCCATGTTTGGGCCCTCTTGATGGAGGTAATACCCTACTTCCTGCTTGATTGACTTTGATGAGTATAGGGGTTACAAGAGTTGATCTACCTCGAGATCGTAATGACTAAACCCTAGATGTCTAGCATGTATGATTATGATTGCCTCTACGGACTAAACCCTCCGGTTTATATAGATACCGGAGGGGGCTAGGGTTGTATAGAGTCGGTTTACAGAGAAAGGAATCTTCATATCCGCACGCTAAGCTTGCCTTCCACGCCAAGGAGAGTCCCATCCGGACACGGGGGGAAACCTTCCATCTTGTATCTTCATGGTCCATTAGTCGGGCCCACGTTACGTAGCCCGGACGCCCGAGGGCCCTGTAATCCAGGACTCCCTCAGTAGCCCCTGAACCAGGCTTCAATGACGATGTGTCCAGCGCGCAGATTGTCTTCGGCATTGCAAGGTGGGCTCCTCCTCCGAATACTTCAAGATAGCTGATCAACATTGAACTATGCCCGGCTCTGTTCAACAGTTACAACCCACTACCACAAGGGTATAACACTTAGTTAAAAACATAATATGCCTTTACTGATAGCTTTTTCTAGCGAGACGTCACGTTTTCCGTATCGAGGCTTACATGACAATTTGGCAGAAATAGGGAGACATATATTAAGTGATAAGCCGATAGGCCGGGCCAGAAACTATTTCCATTATAGTCTGATTGATACGTCAAGACGTATTGGTACAAAAAGATGCACAAGGCTATTTTACATGCCGAGCATAGGGGAAAGCTGTGCGCGGGTTTTGCAAACGGTCGATGCGGTCTTTAGAGACCCTTTGAGGTACTCTACCGTGCTACTTGTCTCCTTGTTGTATTGTCCTTTGAGAGGATCATCACTCGGCGTTGTCATGATAGGCCTCGAGAAGAGACCTGAGCACCGTTGGAAAGGTGACGTGGGTTGTAAGGAACCTGAAAAAGATAGAATTAAAAGAAAAAGGGGAAATATAGGTGTCCAGATATGGTCTAGCCGTATTGTGGACTTTATCCTTGTTGTGCCTCCATCTTTCCCATGGTATCTTTAGCGCGTAATTATGTATGCATGGCACGTAGACCGCGATTCGGTTGGGGCTGAGACGGAGGACGAATTGCTAACTGAGCTCCTAACGAGCTGGGATGTCGCTCTGCGGTGTAGTCCGAACTTGTTTAATAGTGTCCGGGGGCTTGGCCGCTGATGTAGTGTTCGGCTTGACAAGGTCGCCTTGCACTTCTGCTGCCAGGGCCGCGGTGTGCTCCTCGGTATGGAGGGAGCATCCCATGTTTCCATTGACTGTTCTAAGTTTTCTAACACCGCGTGGGCCGGGCATCTTGAGTTTGAGGTAAGCATAGTGTGGGACCACATTGAAGCGAGCGAACGCAGTTCGTCCGAGCAGTGCATGATAGCCACTGCGGAAGGGGACGATGTCGAAGATCAAGTCTTCACTTCAGAAGTTATCCGACAAACCAAAAATGACCTCCAATGTGATTGAGCCCATACAGTAGGCCTCTACGCCAGGTATTACTCCTTTAAAGGTAGTTTTGGTGGGCTTGATCCTTGACGGATCAATACCCATCTTGCGGACTGTGTCCTGATAGAGCAAGTTAAGGCTGCTGCCGCCGTCCATGAGGACTCGCGTAAGGTGGAATCCATCGATGATTGGATCAAGGACTAGTGCAGCCGAACCTCCGTGATGGATACTGGTCAGATGGTCTCTAGGATCAAAAGTGATCGGGCAGGCTGACCATGGGTTGAATTTAGGGGCGACTCGCTCTATCGCGTAGACGTCCCTTAACGTGCGCTTGCGCTCCCGCTTGGGGATGTGGGTGACGTATATCATATTCACCGTTTTGACTTCGAGGGGAAATTTCTTCTGACCCCCTGTTTTTGGTGGACGCGGCTCGTCATCGTCGTCGTCCTCACTGGGTGACCCTTTCTTGTTATGTTCGGTATTTAACTTACCAGCCTATTTAAGGACCCAACAACTTCGGTTGGTATGGTTGGCAGGCTTGTCGGGGGTGCCATGAATCTGGCAGGGTCGGTCGAGTATCCGGTCCAAGCTGGATGAGCCCTCTCTATTTTTATTTTGAATGACTTCTTCAGCTGACCGGACTTGGAGCCGCTGAATCCGGCGTTGACCGCCATGTCTTCGGTATTGTCATTATTGATGCGGTGCTTGTGTTTGTTGCGTCGGGGCCTTCCGTTGTTATTCCTAGCTTCGGAAGTGCCAGGCTCGCTCGTACTATTACTTCTACGGGCTAGCCAGTTGTCTTCGCACGCGCAAAAGCGGGTCATGAGCGCAGCAAGGGCGGCCATGGACTTCGGCTTCTCTTGGCCGAGGTGTCGGGCAAGCCATTCATCGTGAATGCTATATTTAAAGGCCGCTAGGGATTTAGCGTCTGTACAATCGACAATCTGGTTCTTTTTAATGAGAAACCTAGTCCAAAATTTTCTAGCGGACTCTCAGGGCTGCTGGACAATGTGACTGAGGTCATCGGCATCTCGAGGCCGAACATAGGTGCCTTGGAAGTTGTCTCTAAAGGCATCCCCCAGGTCTTCCCAACATCCAATATAATTTTTTGGAAGGCTGTTTAACCAGTGTCGAGCTGGCCCCTTAAGTTTTAGGGGGAGGTATTTGATGGCGTGTAGATCGTCACCGCAAGCCATGTGAATGTGGAGAAGAAAATCTTCAATCCATACTGCGGGATCTGTTGTGCCATCATATGATTCAATGTTCACGGGTTTAAACCCTTCTGGAAACTGGTGCTCCATTACCTCATTGGTGAAGCATAGGGGGTGTGCGGTGCCTCTATATCGGGCCATGTCATGACGCAGTTCGGATGAAGTCCATGTGCGGTTTTCGGCTCGAGCGTGGTTTTGCTTGTCGTGCCAGGATTGGTAACCGTCCTATCGTGTCGGGGCACGCCCCCGCGATCCATAAATGGATCTGGTCTGACCTGCTCTATTTTCCAGGTCTTGTCGTAGGTCATATGTGTATCCTCGAGCCGTTGTTTCTCTGCTCTTATGGCGAGGTGGTGCAAGCTGGTGTTCGGCTTGAGTTGCTGTTCTGTCCCAGTCGCGTGGTGGTCGGTCAGGTTCGTCAGTTGCGTTACGCGCGGGTGGTATGGGCTCTGGCGCTTCGTTGTCGAATTGGGGTAGCAGCTTATGCTTCGGATAACTCTTTGTTGGGCGTTCAAGGCTGTACTCCTCGGCTGCCAGGACATTAGTCCATCTGTCGTTGAGCAGTTCTTGATGAGCTTGAAGCTGGTGCTGCTTCTTTTTAAGGCTTCTTGCCGTGGCTATTAGCTAGCGCTTAAAGCGTTCTTGTTCAAGGGGTTCCTCTAGGACGATAAAATCTGTGTTGCCGAGGCTCACGTCGTCCTCGGAGAGTGGTAGATAGTTGCTATCTTCCGAGTCTTCGCTCCCTGCTTGCTCGTCAGGGTCGACTTGTCCCTCCTCCCGATCATCCTGTTCGGGTGTTGGTTCGATGGGGTCTTCTTGTTCTTCGGTGTGTTCCGGAGTATCATTTCTTCAATGCCGGTGTGGTTGTCTTTTCCGCAACGCAATTTAGAGCGGCGCCACTGACGTCGACGCTTTGGCGGTATCTCAAGAGGTTCTTCCTCGACTGGATCCTTCTTATCATCGTCGTCGCCTTCTTTAGGTGTGTCCACCATGTACACGTCGTACGAGGAAGTGGTCGTCCAGCGTCCGGTAAACTACGGGTTTTGGGCCTGCTTCTCTCCGGCATCGTCGTCTATACCGTCGATGTCCTCGGAGGCGTAGTCGAGCATGTCAGTTAAGTCCTCGACGGTGGCTATAAAGTGGGTGGTGGGTGACAACTAAAGTTCCCTATTTTCAGCCCTAGTCCGGGCTGGGTGCAATTCAGAAGCGGTTCCTCTGTGATGGCGAGGGATCGCATTAAGTCCAGAGCCTCGTTTAAGAGTGAGGTTTGGATGGGGACCGAAGTTCCCTGGCCAAGCTCACAAGATGCAGATTCCGAGGGTTCGGAGCTAGTGTCCGGAGAATAGTCCGGCTTTATGATAACTGCCGGTGACGCTATATGCTCTGGTTCTCCAGCGTTGAGCTTTATGGCCGCAGATAGTGTGGCGGGCTCGAGACTCCCGTCTTCGGACTAGGTGACGCGCTCCGGATCTAAGGCCGAAGCGGTGATTGGAGCCGTGAACCCTTGGAATATCAAGTCTCCTCGGACATCAACGACATAGTTTAGGTTTCCAAAACTGATCTGGTGACCAGGGGCGTAGTTGTCGATCTGCACCAGGTGGTCAAGCGAGTTTGCATGCAGCGCGAAGCCGCCGAACACGAAAATCTGGCCGGGGAGAAAAATCTCCTTCCCAGCTGCATTGTTGTAGACGATCGATGGATCCATCGAGCCTTTCTACGATGGCATAGTGGAACTCTCAATGAAAGCACCAATGTCGGTGTTAAAATCGGTAGATCTTAGGTAGGGGGTCCCGAACTGTGCGTCTAAGGATCGAAGGTAACAGGAGGCAGGGAACACGATGTTTACCCAGGTTCGGTCCCTCTTGATGGAGGTAATACCCTACTTCATGCTTGATTGACTTGGATGAGTATAGGGGTTACAAGAGTTGATCTACCTCGAGATCGTAATGACTAAACCCTAGATGTCTAGCATGTATGATTATGATTGCCTCTACGGACTAAACCCTCCGGTTTATATAGATACCGGAGGGGGCTAGGGCTGTACAAAGTCGGTTTACAAAGAAAGGAATCTTCATATCCGCACGCCAAGCTTGCCTTCCACGCCAAGGAGAGTCCCATCAGGACACGGGGGAACCTTTCGTCTTGTATCTTCATGGCCCATTAGTCCGACCCACGTTATGTAGCCCAGACGCCCGAGGACCCTGTAATCCAGGACTCCCTCACTAGTGACAAACATTAAGCATAGCAAAGTCATAGCAACATCAATCTTAGAACATAGTGGATACTAGGGATCAAGCCCTAACAAAACTAAGTTGATGACATGATGAATCTCATCCAACTCCTCACCGACTAGCGAGCCTACGAAGGAATTACTCACTCCCAATGGGGAGCTGGAATTGGCGATGAAGGAGGGTGGATGACGACGAAGACCGAAGATTCGCATCTCCGAAGCCCCAAACAGACTCCAGATCTGGCCTCCCGATGAAGAACAGGAGGTGGTGGTGGCTCTGTATCATAAAACGCGATGAAACTCCATCTCTTATTTTTTTTTCCTCTGAAAATAGGTATTTATGTAGTTGGAATTAGGGTCAGAGGGGCCACAAGGGGGCCACAACTCACTAGGGCGCGCCTGGAGGGGGTGGAGCATCCTGGTGTCTTGTGCTCAGCCAGGGGCCCCCCTCCGATGGTTCTTGCTTCCAATATTTTTCTTTTATTCAGAAATAAATCTCCAAAAAGTTCCGTCTAATTCCGAGAACTTTTATTTTTGCACAAAAACAACACCTTGGTAGTTCTACTGACAAAGTTTTCATCCAAATCATGCAAATTAGAGTCCAAAACAAGAGCAAAACCGTTAGGAAAAGTAGATATGACGGAGACGTATCAACTCCCCCAAGCTTAAAATTTTGCTTGTCACTGGTGCAGAGACATGCTATACAAACGGTTTTTACCCCCTTTCCCCGACGGAGTTTTAAACCGTCACAAAGTGAGTGTGTGCGATAGGGGGGGGGGTCCTTCTCACACGACCTAGAAACCGTCGGGCATAGGCCCTCCGGCCAAACACGCGGGGCAAAATGAGCTCGTGTGCAATCGGGCAAGGCATCGAAGCCCAATCGTTTCCGTTCGTATGTACATCTCACGCAGTGAATCCCTGAAAAATGTTTCCGTTCGTATGTATATCACACACAATTTTTTGTGTGGAAACGTGTGTGCAAGGTGGCCTAACCCAAACAGTTATGTGTCGGAAGCCGTGTGTGATTTTTAGTTGATCCAAGACGCCTACTTTCTAGAAACCGTGTGGGTTGCTTGAGTTCACCGCCCACGATATTGTCTGAGTAACCGTCTGCAATAGAAAACCCCAATAAGCAGGGTATTTAGCCTATTATTGTTAATCCATGTAGTAATAAAATTGACATTTCTTATAAAACACACCAGATATTTCATATCCGTATAACGGCAACCAGGATTTCATAATCGAATTACATCAAATAGCTTCAGCACCCAGTTACACCAAAGAGGGATATAGCTAGCAACGCCATTACACAACAGCACCAAGTTTCACATGCAACATCGAAAACCTTTGTAAAGTAGCATCATACATGGTAAATAGACAGATGAATCTCATCTGGGAAACTGCAGAAGCAGCATGCGAATATTTAGCCTTCAGTGATGTTGAATGTCTTTGCAATTTTAGGCTAGTGGCTATGGATAATTGCCCACCCAAACTTCGTCCTCTTGAGGAAGACTTCAATATTATACCGTGGGTGTTGAATGAATACCTTCGTCGCCTCTTGACCATGCAGGTAGTTTAAGAGGTAATCATTAGTGAACTTCTTTGGAAAGTACTAAAAACATAGGTATGCATAAATAGTTGTTATAAATTTTGAAATGCATAATGGAAAAAAACAAGGTAAAAGAGTTAGTAACATCCTATAGTTGACTGATGTATTCTTCATTGTGCAAACAAAGATCTTGTTGTTATTCATCGCAAGTTTCTTTATCCTAAGAATCTTTCTAAGTTTCTTGACTTGACTGATATTCATGGACATCTCATTTCCCCATATGCAAACATAGTTCTAAGCCTCTGACAGCAGGACCTACATGTGCAAGAACAAATTGTAAGAAACCTAAATATTAGAATGATTCCTGCAACTGCACAATAATGTGTTATTAGACTAGCCAAAGTGGGAGTAACTTCAGCAGTAACATCGAGTCCAGCTCAGCAAATTTACTTATGTGGCAACGAGTTAATGAGGAGAGAGGTAGTTTGAGTAACTTAGCTAGTTAATGTAACATCACACTTATGTTACTACCCACTCTGAAGGTCGTAACATAGTCTAGGGATATGTGTATGTTACTAGTGTATGTTACTCTCCATTGTGGCTAGTCTTAGCGAAAGGAGCATGCATGAGCAAACCTCGATGATAAACCGCAGTGTCTCCCATTGTTTCCCTGTAACACATATAAGGAAGATCTTGACTAGGTTAACCGAGAGTTGCCGTACTATCAGTAGAATATGTATTGAGTATAGCCAAATTCAATTTATTTCTCACATGCATAAGAATACAAAATTGTACCCACAACAAATGAAAATCAAATTGTAGAACTTAACCAAACAGTTAACTAGACAACAGACCAAATGAACCAAAACAGTTAACTGAGCACGACATTGGAGAATATAACATGTAACGCCCCGATAATCAAGCTACAATAACTTCAGCCTAATGTGCCATGTCATCATGTTTTATTAAGGCAATTTGCCACTTGATGAATCAAAGTCAAATTCGAATTTAAATTGCAAGTGAAATTATTATTTCTTCTAACGGTAAAATAAAAATGTTTGTTGGGTCGTAAATATTCGCTAAGGAATATTCATGTAGAAACAAACATCATTTGCATCGTAGATAAATTCCTTGGAAATTAATAATAGTCCAACAACAATTAGTTTGGCCTCTTAAAAAAATATCTATACATTTCTGAATGATGTAAAACCTTGAGTGTGGTCTTAGATTATTGCATAGCATTTACGTGCAAGTTACATATATAGCAAAGTTTATTTAGTGGACAAACTAAATTGAATTCAGTAGCAAAATTTGAAAACAGTATGGAAAGGGTAAAACAAAGGACTCTTGGTACTGGGCCTAGTGCATTAGTGAATTAGGCCCAGCCCACACCCCCACTCACCCCCAACCTCCTGCTACAGGGAGGCAGGGGATCGTGGCAGCCATCCGACCGGCCATGGCCGCGCCATGGCGCGTGCCGGCCATCCCCCGGCCCCCTTGCAGTATAAGGTCGAGCCCCTGATCCCTCGGTGAACCCTAGCCCTCAATCCCCTCCCCCCTCGCTCGTTTTCCTCACCCCGCACACAACCAAGCGTAGCGTCGCCGTCGCCGCGTCGATCCCGCGGCCACGTGCCTCCCCGCGCCGAACCACCAAGTCCAGGAGGCTGCCCGCGGTCGTCTCCTCCGTATACACCGAAGAGCCCGAGCCGGGACGCCCCGAGCGCTCGCCATCATGCGTCTTCCCCGCGTCCAGCCGCCGCTGCCCCGCCCCGGATCTCCTCCCTCGGTGCTCCCCCGACCTTTCGAGCACGTCATGGAGAACCGCAGTGAGGCCCTCGTCCAATTCCCCTTCTCCCCTCTTAGAATTTGTGCCGTAGCCGCCGCCCTTGAGTTCGCCCGGAGCTCCGCGTGCCCGCTGGCCTCTGGCCGCGGTCACCGCGCCCAGCCTGCGACCTGGGCTCCTCCCTGCCGTGCCCGTGCACCCAAGACATCCCCTGTCCGCGTCCTCCTGGGCGTGCTGCGCCGGCCTCGCGCACCCGTCACGCCGCTCGCTCGGCTGCCCATACTACTGCTTTTGCTGCCGCGCCTGATGCTGCTGTTGTGCTGCTGTGTTGCTTGTGCTGCTGCCTTGCCACTGCTGCTCTAACTACTGCTGCTTAGCTGCCGCTGCCCCATGGCGTCGTTGCTCTACTGCTGCCTTGCTCGCAAGCTGCTACCACTAGGAGCCGCTGCTATGTATGCTGTTGCTGCTAGATGTGTGCCTAGTGTGTGTGCGTGAGCGTGTGTTCTGTGTGTGTGGCCGGCCCAAATACTAGTTTAGGGACTAGTTTAGTTAGTTAGTTTATTAATTAGTAGTACTAGTTAATTAGTCCAATAGTAGATGACATGTGGACCCATGGTTAGTTCAAAGAAAAATAAAATTTCAGAAAAGCCTAAGTCAATGACATGTGGCCCTACACTGTTCATACGTTGACTTAGTCAACATTTGACTGGGTCAACCCCACCCCACTGGTCCCACTGTCATAAACCGCGGCTAGAATAGCACTAGGTGACAAAAGTATTTTGCTGTTTTATTTTCGAATTAAAAGAATTCTGTAAATATAGAAAATCAATTTAAACTTCGAAAAATCATATAAAATAAACCATATCTCGGATGAAAAAGTTTTATATATGAAAATCGCTCAGAACGACGAGATGAATCCGAATACGTTGTCCGTTCGTCCGCCACACATCTCTATCATAGTGAACCTGCAACTTTTCCCCTCTGTTTCATCTGCCCGAAAACACGAAACACCAGGGTTGCTTCCCGAGTGTTATCCCCCCTTCGCTGGTACCGTGTACCACCGCGTTAGAGCACCCTAGCACTGCGTGTTGACATGTCGTGCTTCTCTATTGCATCTGTATGCTTTGTATTTATTGTTTCTTCCCCCTCTTCTCTCCGATAGACCGCGAGACTGATGCTACCTCGGTGATCTACTGCATCGACAACGACCCCTCCCTCTTGCCAGAGCAACCAGGCAAGCCAACCCCCTTTGATCATTCCGATATCGCCCATTCTCTTCTCTCTTATGCTTGCATTAGAACTGCTACTGCTTTTGTATGATCATATTCTGATGCATAGCCTGTTGTTGATACTGCTTTCATACCTTACATGTTTATACTAAACTGCTTAGTATAGGCTGGTTAGAGATCCACCAGTGACCCCCTACCTTGTCCCGACTGCCCCGCTAGATTATCAGAAGACCCGATCAACGGGATCGAAGACCAGGACCCGGCATCGCACATCACTTTCCCCTTAGTTGCTCGACACTACTGGGTTACTATCGAGTGCCGAGGGTGAGACCTCATCAGCACTTTTGATGTTAACCTTGTAGGTTAGTTCATCGGTTGTGGTCATCGAGGGTGATTCCTCTTTCTCCACTCCCGATAACGACACTGTCATGCAACTCCTCAAGAGTGGACCTCGAGGGTGACTCCTCTTTCGTTCACCTTGACGATAAACATCAGGTGGAATTCCATCGAGGGTGATTTCCTCAGGTTTTCCTTGGGTGTCAGACACACAGTTACTTTGGTTACTATGACTTTACACTGAACCTGGTTACCAAAGACGGGTCGACCCTGAGGGGTACCCGCGCGAGCTTAATTGCGAGTGATGTGTAGTCGGGTTGACCTGGAAGGTGCCCGCGAGATAAATACGAGGCGTGGCCGGGCACTCGCCCTTGCCGCAAGTTCTCGAGACGGGGCGATGGGGTCACATTTTCGTGAGTCTCTGCTCGTTACCGCGCGTTCCCAAGACACTAAACGGTTTGGATATTTGATCCGAGGGGCCTCTGGCCCGATAGCGCTAACCATCACGTGGGCATAGTATGGGCGTTCTGCGTCGTATGCATCAGCCGAAGCTTAACTGAGGTCATTGCGACTGAGCGGCGCGCGCCGGGTTGGACTGGTTAGGCTCCTACCTTTTTAAAGGTGGTTGCCAGGTCTGCTCACCGGCCGCCCACGCAACGTGCAGGAGTTCCTGGGGCGATTGGCCCATGACCCCTGGGGGCATAGGGTTTAGTCCGGCATGCATGACCTCTGCATTAAGTCTAGGTCGGGTTGCGGCGTATTGTTTGGCCGAGGGCGGGCATGACCTGATGGTGTGTCCGGCCGGAGTTAAGCAAGCGTGATGGGTAAGTTGGTGCACCCCTGCAGGGAAGAAAACATCTATCGATAGCCTGTCCTACGGTAACGGACACTTGGAGTTGTATCCCGATCGCTACAACTAGAACTGGATGCTGAGGCATTGTTTGGATATGTTGCTTCGGGAGTCGAGAAAGGATCCTGGAGCGTTGGAACAACAACATAAATATGACTTATGTTATACTACTCTACTTCCCCCTCTTGCTGCAAGACGGTGGTTTCCAGAAGATGCTAGTCTTCGATAGGACTAGCTTCTCCCCCTCTTATTCTGGCATTCTGCAGCTTAGTCCACAGATACTACCCTTTTCATTGATACCGATGCATATGTAGTGTAGATCCTTACTTGCGAGTACTTTGGATGAGTACTCACGGTTGCTTTGCTCCCCCTTTTCCCCCTTCTTTCTTCTTGCTGGTTGATGCAACCAGATGGTGGAGTCCAGGCGCCAGAAGCCACCTTTGACGACTGGTACTACCCCGACGGAGCCTACTACTATGTGGAGACAGCTGACGACCAGGAGTAGTTAGGAGGTCCCAGGCAGGAGGCCTTGCCTTTTCGATCATTGATGTTTTGTGCTAGCCTTCTCAAGGCAATCTTGTTTAACTTATGTTTGTACTCAGATATTGTTGCTTCCGCTGACTCTTGTGTATTCGAGCTTATGTATTCGAGCTCTCGAGGCCCCTGGCTTGTAATATAAAGCTTGTATTATTTTATTTGTGTCTAGAGTTGTGTTGTGATATCTTCCAGTGAGTCCCTGATCTTGGTCGTACACACTTGCATGCATGATTAGTGTACGGTCAAATCGGGGGCGTCACATAACATATACTAGATGATAGGACAGTTAACGAAACCAAGAGTGTTTGGGAACAGTACTACGAAAAGTAGCAATTGTTGGGCCAAACTGTTAACTAAACATTACATTTTAGAATATTAGATTGCATATTAACATTACGGAGGACAAATCACTAGAAGGCACTGGCGGTGGCCTCGAGAAAATAGCACAAATGATATTTTAAAGTAGACAACCGTGTGGCGGTGTCGACGGTAGCCTTGAAGAGGAGGTGCTCCTCCAAGATCTGGCGGTCGGCACGCATAACAGCCATAGTGACCTTGTCCGCGTTTGCGGCTGCAATGAGCTTCCCCACTGCCAGATGCTACTGAGCCCCATGTTATACTACGTGCAAAATGGTTGTGTGCGTCACTTAATTGGAGGACGTGGAGGAAATATGCCCTAGAGGCAATAATAAAGATGATATTTGTATTTCTTTATATCATGATAAATGTCTTTTATTCATGCTAGAATTGTATTAACCGGAAACTTAGTACATGTGTGAATACATAGACAAAACAGAATGTCCCTAGTATGCCTCTACTAGACAAGCTCATTGATCAAAGATGGTTGTGTTTCCTAACCATAGACATGAGTTGTCATTTGATCAACGAGATCACATCATTAGGAGAATGATGTGATGGACAAGACCCATCCGTTAGCTTAGCACTATGATCGTTTAGTATTACTGCTATTGCTTTCTTCATGACTTATACATGTTCCTATGACGAGATTATGCAACTCCCGAATACCGGAGGAACACCTTGTGTGCTATCAAACATCACAACATAACTGGGTGATTATAAAGATGCTCTACAGGTGTCTCCGAAAGTGTTCGTGGTGTTGGCATAGATCAAGAATAGGATTTGTCACTCCGAGTGTCGGAGAGGTATCTTTGGGCCCTCTCGGTAATGCACATCATAATAAGCCTTGCAAGCAAATGACTAATGCGTTAGTCACGAGATGATGTATTACGGAACGAGTAAAGAGACTTGCCGGTAATGAGATTGAACTAGGTATTGAGATACCGACGATCGAATCTCGGGCAAGTAACATACCGATGACAAAGGGAACAACATATGTTGTTATGCGGTTCGACAGATAAAGATCTTCATAGAATATATAGGAGCCAATATGGGCATCCAGGTTCCGCTATTGGTTATAGACCGGAGAGATGTCTCGGTCATGTCTACATAGTTCTCGAACCCGTATGGTCCGCATGCTTAAACGTTCGTTGACGATATAGTATTTAATGAGTTATGTATGTTGGTGACCGAATGTTATTCGGAGTCCCGGATGTGATCACGAACATGACGAGGAACTCCGGAATGATCCGGAGATAAAGATTAATATATGGGATAATAGTGTTTGACCTCCGGAAGGGTTCCGGAATTCACCGGAAGGGGTTCCGGATGTTTGCCGAAATGTTTGGGTACGAGAACACTTTATTTGGGCCAAAGGGGAAAGCCCACAAGGTTTTTGGAAAGTGCAAAAGGAAGTTTTGCGGAGTCCAGGGGCCAGATGCCAGGGTCCCTGGCGTCTGGGTCCAGACGCCGGGAACCCTGGCGTCTGGCCGTGGAGTCCGAGAAGGACTCTTGCCTTTTGGGTGAAACCGACTTTGTGAAGGCTTTTACTCCAAGTTTCGACCTCAAGGTTCAACATATAAATAGAGGGGTAGGTCTAGCACCCAAGACACATCAAGATACACCAAGCTGTGTGCCGGCAACCCCGTCCCTCTAGTTTATCCTCCGTCTAGTTTCTGTAGTGCTTGGTGAAGCCCTGCAGAGATAGTTCTTCATCAGCAACCGTCACCACGCCGTCGTGCTGCCGGAACTCATCTACTACTTCGCCCGTCTTGATGGATCAAGAAGGCGAGGACGTCATCGAGCTGAACGTGTGCTCAACGCGGAGGTGCCGTACGTTCGGTATTAGATCGGGATGGATCGTGAAGGTGTACGACTACATCAACCGCGTTGATAAACGCTTCCGCTTTCGGTCTACGAGGGTACGTAGACACACTCTCCCCTCTCGTTGATCTAGTAGATAGATCTTGCATGATCGTAGGAAAATTTTGAAATACTACGTTCCCCAATAGTGGCATCATGAGCCAGGTCTATGCGTAGATGATATGCACGAGTAGAACACAAGTGAGATGTGGACGATACTAGTCATAGTGCTTACCATCATGTCATACTTTGATTCGGCGGTATTGTTGGATGAAGCGGCCCGGACCGACATTACACGTACGCTTACGTGAGACTGGTTCTACCGACGTGCTTCGCACACAGGTGGCTGGCGGGTGTCAGTTTCTCCAACTTTAGTTGAATCGAGTGTGGCTACGCCCGGTCCTTGTGAAGGTTAAAACATCACATACATGATGAAAAATCGTTGTGGTTTTGTATGCATAGGTAAGAACGACTCTTGCTAAGCCCGTAGCAGCCGCGTAAAACTTGCAACAACAATGTGGAGGACGTCTAACTTGTTTTTGCAGGGCATGTTGTGATGTGATATGGTCAAGACGTGATGAGTTATACGTTATTGTATGAGATGATCATGTTTTGTAAAGTTATCGGCAATTGGCAGGAGCCATATGGTTTTCGCTTTATTGTATGAAATACAATCACCATGTAATTGCTTTACTTTATCACTAAGTGGTAGTGATAGTCGTAGAAGCAATAGTTGGTGAGACGACAACGATGCTACGAGGGAGATCAAGGTGTCGCGCCGGTGACGATGGTGATCATGATGGTGCCTTGGAGATGGATATCAAAAGCACAAGATGATGATGGCCATATCATGTCACATATTTTGATTGCATGTGATGTTTATCTTATTATGCTTCTTATTTTGCTTAGTACGGCGGCAGGATTATAAGACGATCCCTTACAAAATTTCAAGGTACAAGTCTTATCCCTGAGTATGCACCATTGTTAAAGTTCGCCGTGCTGAGACACCACGTGATGATCAGGTGTGATAAGATCTATGTTCACATACAACGGGTGCAACCCAGTTTTGCACACGCAGAATACTCGGGTTAAACTTGACGAGCCTAGCATATGCAGATATGGCCTTGGAACACTGGAGACCGAAAGGTCGAGCGTGAATCATACAGTAGATATGATCAACATAAGATGTCCACCATTGAAAACTACTCCATCTCACGTGATGATCGGACATGGTTTAGTTGATATGGATCACGTGATCACTTAGATGATTAGAGGGATGTCAATCTAAGTGGGAGTTCTTAAGTAATATGATTAATTGAACTTTAATTTATCATGAACTTAGTACCTGGTAGTATTTTGCATGTCTATGTTGTTGTATATAGATGGCTTGTGCTATTGTTCCGTTGAATTTTAATGCGTTCCTAGAGAAAGCTAAGTTGAAAGATGATGGTAGCAACTACACGGACTGGGTCCGTAACTTGATGATTATCCTCATTGCTGCACAGAAGAATTATGTCCTTGAAGCACCGCTAGGTGACAAGCCTGCTGTAGGAGCAACTCCGGACGTTATGAACGTCTGGCAAGCTCGTTCTGATGACTACACAATAGTTCAATGTGCCATGATTTATGGGTTAGAACCGGGACTTCAACGACGTTTTGAACGTAATGGAGCATATGAGATGTTCCAAGAGTTGAAGTTAATATTTCATGCAAATGCCCAGATTGAGAAATATGAGATCTCCAATAAGTTCTACAGCTGTAAGATGGAGGAGAACAGTTTCATCAGTGAACACTTGCTCAGAATGTCTGGGTACTACAATCATATGACTCAACTTGGTCGCAAAGTTGACGAAGATAGTGTTATTGATAGAGTTCTTCAATCACTGCCACCAAGCTATAAAGGCTTCGTGATGAACTATAACATGCAAGGGATGCATAAGACAATTCCTGAGCTCTTCGCTATGCTCAAAGCTGCGGAGGTAGAAATAAAAAAGGAGCATCAAGTGTTGATGGTTAACAAGACCACTAGTTTCAAGAAAAAGGGCAAGGGAAAGAAGGGGAACTTCAAGAAGAATAGCAAGATAGTTGCTACTCCCACGAAGAAACCCAAGTCTGGAGCCAAGCCTGAAACTGAGTGCTTCTACTACAAAGGGACTGGACACTGGAAGCGGAACTGTCCCAAGTATTTGGCGGATAAGAAGGATGGCAAGGTGAACAAAGGTATATGTGATATACATGTTATTGATGTGTACCTTACTAATGCTCGTAGTAGCACCTGGGTATTTGATACCGGTTCAGTTTCTAATATTTGTAACTCGAAACAGGGGCTACGGATTAAACAAAGATTGGCTAAGGACGAGGTGACGATGCGCGTGGGAAATGGTTCCAAAGTCGATGTGATCACCGTCGGCACGCTACCTCTACATCTACCTTCGGGATTAGTTTTAGACCTGAATAATTGTTATTTGGTGCCAGTGTTAAGCATGAACATTATATCTGGATCTTTTTTATTGCGAGACGGTTATTCATTTAAATATGAGAATAATGGTTGTTCTATTTATATGAATAATATCTTATATGGTCATGCACCCTTGAAGAGTGGTCTATTCTTGTTGGATCTCGGTCGTAGTGATACACATATTCATAATATTGAAGCCAAAAGATGCAAGGTTAATAATGATAGTGCAACTTATTTGTGGCACTTCCGTTTAGGTCACATTGGTGTAAACCACATGAAGAAACTCCATAGTGATGGACTTTTGGTATCACTTGATTATGAATCACTTGGTGCTTGCGAACCATGCCTCATGGGCAAGATGACTAAAACTCCGTTCTCCGGAACAATGGAGCGAGCAACAGATTTGTTGGAAATCATACATACTGATGTATGTGGACCGATGAGTGTTGAGGCTCGCGGCGGGTATCGTTATTTTCTGACCTTCACTGATGATTTAAGCAGATATGGGTATATCTACATGATGAAGCACAAGTCTGAAACATTTGTAAAGTTCAAAGAATTTCAGAGTGAAGTACATAATCATCGTAACAAGAAAATAAGGTTTCTACGATCTGATCGTGGAGGTGAATATTTGAGTTACGAGTTTGGTCTTCGTTTGAAACAATGTGGAATAGTTTCACAACTCACGCAACCCGGAACACCACAGCGTAATGGTGTGTCCGAACGTCGTAACCGTACTTTATTAGATTTGGTGCGGTCTATGATGTCTCTTACCGATTTACCACTATCGTTTTGGGGTTATGCTTTAGAGACAGCTGCATTCACGTTAAATAGGGCACCATCTAAATCCATTGATACGATGCCTTATGAACTATGGTTTGGCAAGAAACCAAAGTTGTCGTTTCTTAAAGTTTGGGGCTGCGATGCTTATGTGAAAAAGCTTCAACCTGATAAGCTCGAACCCAAGTCGGAGAAATGTGTCTTCATATGATACCCAAAGAAAACTGTTGGGTACACCTTTGGAGAAGCATGTATTTACAAGAAAGTGAGTGGGAGCTCTGTAGCATTTCTGATATTATATGTGGATGAAATATTATTGATTGGAAATAATATAGAATTTCTGGATGGCATAAAAGGATACTTGAATAAGATTTTTTCAATGAAAGACCTCGGTGAAGCTGCTTACATATTAGGCATCAACATCTATAGAGATAGATCAAGACGCTTAATTGGACTTTCACAAAGCACATACCTTGATAAAGTTTTGAAGAAGTTCAAAATGGATTAGTCAAACAAAGGGTTCTTACATGTGTTACAAGGTGTGAATTTGAGTAAGACTCAATGCCCGACCACTGCAGAAGATAGAGAGAAAATGAAAGTCATTCCCTATGCCTCAGTCATAGGATCTATCATGTATGCAATGCTGTGTACCAAACCTGATGTGTGCCTTGCTATAAGTTTAGCAGGGAGGTATCAAAGTAATCCAGGGGTGGATCACTGGACAGCGGTCAAGAACATCCTGAAGTACCAGAAAAGGATAAAGGATATGTTTCTCATTTATGGAGGTGACAAAGAGCTCGTCGTAAAAGGTTACGTCGATTCAAGCTTTGACACTGATCCGGATGACTCTAAGTCACAAACCGGATATGTATTTTTGTTGAACGGCGGAGCTGTCAGTTGGTGTAGTTCCAAGCAGAGCGTTGTGGCGGGATCTACATGTGAAGCGGAATACATAGCTGCTTCAGAAGCAGTAAATGAAGGAGTCTGGATGAAGGAGTTCATATCCGATCTAGGTGTAATACCTAGTGCATCGGGTCCGATGAAAATCTTTTGTGACAACACCGGAGCAATAGCCTTGGCGAAGGAATCCAGGTTTCACAAGAGAACAAAGCACATCAAAAGACGCTTCAATTCCATCCGTGATCAAGTCAAGGAGGGAGACATAGAAATTTGCAAGATACACATGTATCTGAATGTCGTAGACCCGTTGACTAAGCCTCTTCCACGGGCAAAACATGATCAGCACCAAGACTCCATGGGTGTTAGAATCATTACTTTGTAATCTAGATTATTGACTCTAGTTCAAGTGGGAGACTGAAGGAAATATGCCCTAGAGGCAATAATAAAGATGTTATTTGTATTTCCTTATATCATGATAAATGTATTTTATTCATGCTAGAATTGTATTAACCGGAAACTTAGTACATGTGTGAATACATAGAAAAAACAGAATGTCCCTAGTATGCCTATACTAGACTAGCTCATTGATCAAAGATGGTTATGTTTCCTAACCATAGACATGAGTTGTCATTTGATCAACGAGATCACATCATTAGGAGAATGATGTGATGGACAAGACCCATCCGTTAGCTTAGCACTATGATCGTTTAGTTTTACTGCTATTGCTTTCTTCATGACTTATACATGTTCCTATGACTATGAGATTATGCAACTCCCGAATACCGGAGGAACATGTTGTGTGCTATCAAACGTCACAACGTAACTGGGTGATTATAAAGATGCTCTACAGGTGTCTCCGAAAGTGTTCGTGGTGTTGGCATAGATCAAGAATATGATTTGTCACTCCGAGTGTCGGAGAGGTATCTCTGGGCCCTCTCGGCAATGCACATCATAATAAGCCTTGCAAGAAAATGACTAATGAGTTAGTCACGAGATGATGTATGATGGAACGAGTAAAGAGACTTGCCGGTAACGAGATTGAACTAGGTATTGAGATACCGATGATCGAATCTCGGGCAAGTAACATACCGATGACAAAGGGAATAATGTACGTTGTTATGCGGTTCGACCGATAAAGATCTTCGTAGAATATGTAGGAGCCAATATGGGCATCCAGGTTCCGCTATTGGTTATTGACCGGAGAGATGTCTTGGTCATGTCTATATAGTTCTCGAACCCGTAGGGTCCGCACGCTTAAACGTTCGTTGACGATATAGTATTTAATGAGTTATGTATGTTGGTGATCGAATGTTATTCAGAGTCCCGGATGTGATCACGAACATGACGAGGAACTCCGGAATGATCCGGAGATAAATATTAATATTTGGGATAATAGTGTTTGACCTCCGGAAGGGGTTCCGGATGTTTTCCGAAATGTTTGGGTACGAGGACACTTTATTTGGGCCAAAGGGGAAAGCACACAAGGTTTTTGGAAAGCGCAAGAGGAAGTTTTGTGGAGTTGAGGGGCCAGACGCCAGGGTCCCTGACGTTTGGGTCCAGACGCCGAGAACCCTGGCGTCTGGCCCTGGAGTCCGAGAAGGACTCTTGCCTTTCGGGTGAAACCGACTTTGTGAAGGCTTTTACTCCAAGTTTCGACCCCAAGGCTCAACATATAAATAGAGGGGTAGGGCTAGCACCCAAGACACATCAAGATACACCAAGCCGTGTGTCGGCAACCCCGAACCTCTAGTTTATCCTCCGTCTAGTTTCTGTAGTGCTTGGTGAAGCCCTGCACAGATTGTTCTTCATCAACAACCGTCACCACGCCGTCGTGCTGCCGGAACTCATCTACTACTTCGCCCGTCTTGCTGGATCAAGAAGGCGAGGACGTCATCAAGCTGAACGTGTGCTGAACGCGGAGGTGATGTACATTCGGTACTAGATCGGGACGGATCGTGAAGGTGTACGACTACATCAACCGCGTTGATAAACGCTTCCGCTTTCGGTCTACGAGGGTACATAGACACACTCTCCCCTCTCGTTGCTATGCATCTAGTAGATAGATCTTGCGTGATTGTAGGAAATTTTTGAAATACTACGTTCCCCAACAGGACGGGCCCAGTGATTTCGGCTGAAGGTGTCGCGCCATCGGTCGGGGCATGTGGGATGGGGAAGGAGGAGGATGGTGTGAGTGGGGTGTGGATTACCTGACCATATCGACGAGGCCGCACAACAAGAAGAAGGGTCACCGGCGAGGAGGCGACACTGCAAGAAGAAGGGTCGTCGGCGAGGAGGCGGCACTGCAAAAAGAAGGTCGCCGGCGAGGAGGCCGCGCTCCAAGAAGAAGGGTCACTAGCGAGGAGGCGGCGCTGCGAGTAAGCAGCAGTGAAGGTTTAAACTTGGAAATCAAGGAGGAACATTGGAAATGTGGCTTTTGGTGGGGGTGGGGGTGGGGAGATAGATAATTCTATGGTGGCAGAAAAAATTTGCTCGGTGCCGCGAGAAACTGGCGCGCACGTGTGGTTCAAGCGCTGGCGGTGGACTCTAGACGTCAAAGCTTCCTGCGTAGGCCAGACAAGACAGTGCGCCAAGATGTCTTATATCGCATCCCACACGATTCTTGCTAGTAAAATGTTTGTGGTATACCTGATTTTTTTCATTTTGTTTTGAAAGACAAAATGGTCTTACATATGGTGTTTTAATTGCTAGAACATTTATCTACAGTGAACATGCAACTATATGAGTGTCGTGTTAAATTTTGGAATTATTCCGGGTTCGTTTGGCATTTTTATGCATTAATTGAGTTTCTAGGCATTTAATGTGCATAATTCATATTTGAACAACAAACACATGCTTGATATGTCTCCGTCGTATCTACTTTTCAAAACTATTTTGCCTTTGTTTTGGACTCTAATTTGCATGATTTGAATGGAACTAACCCGGACTGACGAAGTTTTCAGCAAAATTGCCTTGGTGTTATTTTTGTGCAAAAATAAAAGTTCTCGGAATGACCTAAAAATCCACGAAGAATATTTCTGGAAAATATAAAAAATACTGGCAAAAGAATCAACCAGAGGGGATCCACCGTCTATCCACAAGGGTGGGGGGCGCGCCCTACTCCCCTGGGCACGCCCCCATTCCTTGTGGGTCCTCCGCAGCTCCACCGACCTCAACTCCAATTCCATATATTCCCGTTCGGGGAGAAAAAATCAGAGAGAAGGATTCATCGCGTTTTACGATACAGAGCCGCCGTCACCCCCTGTTCTTCCTCGGGAGACCAGATCTGGAGTCCGTTCGGGGCTATGGAGAGTGGAGATCGTCGTCGTCGTCATCATCAACCTTCCTCCATCACCAATTTCATGATGCTCACCGCCGTGTGTGAGTAATTCCATCGTAGGCTTGCTGGATGGTGATGGGTTGGATGAGATTTATCATGTAATTGAGTTAGTTTCGTTAGGGTTTGATCCCTAGTATCCACTATTTTCTGAGATTGATGTTGCTATGACTTTGCTATGCTTAATGCTTGTCAGTAGGGCCCGAGTGCCATGATTTCAAATATGAACCTATTATGTTTTCATGAATATACATGTGTTGTTGATCCGATCTTGTAAGTTGTAGACACTTATTACGAGTCATGATCCGCATACCCCAAGGTGACAATAATTGGGATTCTTTCCAGATATTATCGTAGTTTGAGGAGTTCATGTATTCACTAAGTGATAATGCTTTGTTCCGGTTCTCTATTAAAAGGAGGCCTTAATATCCCTTAGTTTCCATTAGGACCCCACTGCCACGGGAGGGTAGGACAAAAGATGTCATGCAAGTTCTTTTCTATAAGCATGTATGTGAAGGAAATATGCCCTAGAGGCAATAATAAAGTTGTTATTTATATATTTTTATATCATGATAAATGTCTTTTATTCATGCTAGAATTGTATTTACCGAAAACTTGATACATGTGTGGATACATAGACAAAATACAGTGTCCCTAATAAGCCTCGACTAGACTAGCTCGTTAATCTAAAATGGTTGGGTTTGCTAACCATAGACATGTGTTGTCATTTGACTAACGGGATCCCATCATTAGGAGAATGATGGGATGGACATGACCCATCCATTAGCTTAGCATATTGATCGTTCAGTTTTATCGCTACTGCTTTCTTCATGTCAAATACATATTCCTCCAACTATGAGATTATGCAACTCCCGGATACCGGAGGAATACCTTGTGTGCTATCAAACGTCACAACGTAACCTGGTGATTATAAAGATGCTCTACAGGTATCTCCGAAGGTGTTTGTTGAGTTGACATAGATCGAGAATAGGATTTGTCACTCCGAGTATCGGAGAGGTATCTGTGGGCCTTGCGGTAATGCACATCATAAGAAGCCTTGCAAGCAATGTGACTAATGAGTTTGTTGTGAGATGATGCATTACAGAATGAGTAAAGAGACTTGCCGGTAACGAGATTGAACTAGGTATGAAGATACCGATGATCGAATCTCGGGCAAGTAACATACCGATGACAAAGGGAATAAAATATGTTGTCATTACGGTTTGACCGATAAAGATCTTCGTAGAATATGTAGGTGCCAATATGAGCATCTAGGTTCCGCTATTGGTTATTGACCGGAGAAGTGTCTCAGTCATGTCTGCATAGTTCTCGAACCCGTAGGGTACACACGCTTAACATTCGATGATGATATGTATTAAGAGTTATGTGTTTTTGGTGACCGAAGATTGTTAGGAGTCCCGGATGAGATCACGGACATGACGAGGTGTCTCGAAATGGTCAAGAGGTAAATATCAATATATTTCTTGATGGTATTCGGACACCGGAAAAGTTTCGGGACGTTTCGGATATTTGTCGGAGTACCGAGGGGCTACCCGAACCCCCGAGTGAAGTATTGGGCCTACATGGGCCAAAGGGGAGAGGGGTGAAATCCCACAAGGGGTGGCCGCCCCCCTCCCATAGGGAGTCCGAAATGGACTAAGGGAGGGGGCGCGCCCCCCTTTCCTTCTCCTCTTCCCTCTCCCTTCCTTCCTTCCTTCTCCACAAAAGGGGAAAAAGGGGAATCCTAGTCCTACTAGGAGTGGAGTCCTAGTAGGACCCCCCCATGGCTCTCCCCTAGGGCCGGCCGCCTCCTCCCCTCCTCCTTTATATACAGGGGCAGGGGGCACCCTAGAACACACAAGTTATTCTCTTAGTCGTGTGCGGTGCTCCCCTCCATAGTATACACCTCAGGTCATATTGTCGTAGTGCTTAGGCGAAGCCCTGCGCGATCTACTTCACCATCACCATCAACACGCTGTCGTGCTGCCGGAACTCTCCCTCGATCCTCTCCTAGATCAAGAGCTCGAGGGACGTCATCAAGCTGAATGTGTGCTGAACTCGGAGGTGCCGTACGTTCGGTGCTTGATCGGTTGAATTGCGAAGGCGTTCGACTACATCAACCGCGTTAATCTAACACTTCCGCTTTTGGTCTACGAGGGTACGTAGACACACTCTTCCCGTCTCGTTTCTATGCATGTCCTAGATAGATCTTACGTGATCGTAGGTTTTTTTTTTGAAATTGCATGCTACATTCCCAGCAGTGGTATCAAAGCCAGGTCTATGCATAGATGATATGCACGAGTAGAACACAAAGGAGTTGTGGGTGGTGATGATCATACTGCTTACCACCAATGTCTTATTTTTGATTCGGCGGTATTGTAAGATGAAGCGGCCAGGACCAACATTACATGACCGCGTTCATGAGACCGGTTTCACCATTACGTGCAACTTGTTTGCATAAAGGTAGCTGGCGGGTGTCTGTCTCTCTTGCTTTAGTTGAATCGAATTTGACTGCGGCCGGTCCTTGTTGAAGGTTAAAACAACAAATTTGATAAATCACCGTTGTGGTTTTTGTGCCGTAGGTAAGAACGGTTCTTGCTAGAAGCCCATAGCAGCCACGTAAAACTTGCAACAACAAAGTAGAGGACGTCTAACTTGTTTTTGCAGGGCATGTTGTGATGTGATATGGTCAAGACGTGATGAGTTATATGTTATTGTATGAGGTGATCATGTGTTGTAAATTATCGGCAACCGGCAGGAGCCTTATGGTTGTCTCTTTATTGTATGAATTGCAAACACCATGTAATTTCTTTACTTTATCACTATGAGTTAGCGATAGTAGTAGAAGCAATAGTTGGCGAGATGACCACAAAGCTACGATAAAGATCATGGTGTCAAGCCAGTGACGATGCAGATCATGATGATGCTTTGGAGATGGAGATCAAAAGCACAAGATGATGATGGCCATATCATGTCACATATTTTGAATGCATGCGATGTTTATCTTTTTATGCATCTTATTTTGCTTAGAACGATGGTAGCATTATAAGATGATCCCTTACTAAAAGTTCAAGATACAAGTGTTCTCCCTGAGTATGCACCATTGCGACAGTTCGTCGTGCCGAGACACCACTTGATGATCGGGTGTGATAAGCTCTACATTCACATACAACATGTGTAAGACAGTTTGCACGTGCAGAATACTCGGGTTAAACTTGGCGAGCCTAGCATGTACAGACATGGCCTCAGAACACCGGAGGTCGAAAGGTCGAACGTGAATCATATAGTAGATATGATCAACATAAGATGGTCACCATTGAAAGCTACTCCATCTCACGTGATGATCGGACATGGTTTAGTTAATTTTTATCACGTGATCATTTAGATGACTTGAGGGATGTCTTAGTAATATGATTAATTGAACTTAATTTATCATGAACTTAGTCTTGATAGTTTTTGTATATCTATGTTGTAGATCAATGGCCCGTGCTACCGTTCCCTTAAATTTTAATGCATTCCTAGAGAAAGCTAAGTTGAAAGATGATGGTAGCAACTACACGGACTGGGTACGTAACTTGAGGATTATCCTCATTGCCGCACATAAGAATTATGCCCTTTAAGCACCGCTAGGTGAAAGGCCTGCTGCAGGAGCAACTGCTGATATTATGAACGTCTAGCAAGCTCGAACTGATGACTACTCGATAGTTCAGTGTGCCATGCTTTACGTCTTAGTATCAGGACTTCAAAGACGTTTTGAATGTCATGGAACATGTGAGATCCAAGAGTTGAAGTTAATATTTCAAGCAAATGCCCGAGTGGAGAGATATGAAGTCTCCAACAAGTTCTATAGCTGCAAGATGGAGGAGAACAATTCTGTCAGTGAACACATACTAAGAATGTCTAGGTACCATAACCACATGACTCGGTTGGGAGTTAATATTCCAGATGATAGTGTTATTGACAGAGTTCTTCAATCACTGCCACCAAGCTATAAAGGCTTCGTGGTGAACTATAATATGCAAGGGATGGAGAAGACAATTCCCGAGCTCTTCGCAATGCTCAAAGCTGCGGAGGTAGAAATAAAAAAGGAGCATCAAGTGTTGATGGTTAACAAGACCACTAGTTTCAAGAAAAAGGGCAAGGGAAAGAAGGGAAACTTGAAAAAGAATAGCAAGCCAGTTGCTACTCTCGGGAAGAAACCCAAGTCTGGAGCCAAGCCTGAAACTGAGTGCTTCTACTACAAAGTGACTGGTCACTGGAAGCAGAACTGCCCCAAGTATTTGGCGGATAAGAAGGATGGCAAAGTGAACAAAGGTATATTTGATATACATGTTCTTGGTGTGTACCTTACTAATGCTCGTAGTAGCGCCTAGGTATTTGATACTGGTTTGGTTGCTCATATTTGTAACTCAAAACAGGGGCTACTGATTAAACGAAGATTGGCTAAGGACGAGGTGATGATGCGTGTGGGAAATGGTTCCAAATTCAATGAGATCGCCGTGAGCACGCTACCTCAACATCTACCTTCGGGGTTTGTTTTAGACCTAAATAATTGTTATTTGGTGCCAGCGTTGAGCATGAACATTATATCTGGATCTTGTTTGTTGCGAGATAGTTATTCATTTAAATCGGAGAATAATGATTGTTCCATTTATATGAGTAATATCTTTTATGATCATGCACCCTTGATGAGTGGTCTAATTTTGTTGAATCTTGATGGTGGCGATACACATAATCATAATATTGATGCCAAAAGATGCAAAGTTGATAATGATAGTGCAACATATTCGTGGCACTTCCGTTTAGGTCATATTGGTGTAAAGTGCATGAAGAAACTCCATGCACATGGACTTTTGGAATCACTTGATTATGCATCATTTGATACTTGTGAACCATTCCTCATGGGCAGGATGACTAAAACTCCGTTCTCCAGAACAATGGAGCGAGCAACTGACTTATTGGAAATAATACATAATGATGTATGTGAAGGAAATATGCCCTAGAGGCAATAATAAAGTTGTTATTTATATTTCCTTATATCATGATAAATGTTTATTATTCATGCTAGAATTGTATTAACCGTAAACTTAGTACATGTGTGAATACATAGACAAAACAGAATGTCCCTAGTATGCCTCTACTAGACTAGCTCATTGATCAAAGATGGTTATGTTTCCTAACCATAGACATGAGTTGTCATTTGATCAACGGGATCACATCATTAGGAGAATGATGTGATGGACTAGACCCATCCGTTAGCATAGCACTATGATTGTTTAGTTTTACTGCTATTGCTTTCTTCATGACTTATACATGTTCCTATGACTATGAGATTATGCAACTCCCGAATACCGTAGGAACACCTTGTGTGCTATCAAACGTCACAACGTAACTGGGTGATCATAAAGATGCTCTACAGGTGTCTCCGAAAGTATTCGTGGTGTTGGCATAGATCAAGATTAGGATTTGTCACTCCTAGTGTCGGAGAGGTATCTCTGGGCCCTCTCGGTAACACACATCATAATAAGCCTTGCAAGCAAAAGACTAATGAGTTAGTCACGAGATGATGTGTTACGGAACGAGTAAAGAGACTTGCCAGTAACGAAATTGAACTAGGTATAGAGATACCGACGATCGAATCTCGGGCAAGTAACATACCGATGACAAAAGGAACAACATATGTTGTTATGCGGTTTGACCGATAAAAGATCTTCGTAGAATATGTAGGAGCCAATATGAACATCCAGGTTCCGCTATTGGTTATTGACCGGAGATGAGTCTCGGTCATGTCTACATAGTTCTCGAACCCGTAGGGTCCGCACGCTTAACGTTTGATGACGATCGGTATTATGAGTTTATGAGTTTTGATGTACCGAAGGTAGTTCGGAGTCCCGGATGAGATCACGGACAAGACGAGGAGTCTCGGAATGTTCGAGACATAAAGATTGATATATTGGACGACTATATTCGGACACCGGAAGTGTTCCGGAAAAGTTTCGGATTTAACTGGATTGCCGGAGGGGGTTACCGGAACCCCCTACGAGGGGGGATGGTCCATAGTGGGCCTTGAGGAAAGGAGAGAGGCAGCCCATAGAGGCTGGCCGGCGCCCCACCTAGGGATCCTAGTTGGACTAGGATTGGGGGGGCGCCACCTCTCCCTCTTTTCCTTTCCCTCTCTTCCTTCTTGATGGACTCCTACTAGGTATAGGATTGCAATCCTATTCCTAGTAGGATTGCCCTAGCCACACCATAGGAGGCCGGCCGGCCCTCCCCTCTTGCTCCTTTATATACGGGGGCAGGGGGGCACCCAAAGACACACAAGTTGAATTGTTCCAGCCGTGTGCGGTGCCCCCCTCCACAGAAACACACCTCGGTCATACCGTCGCAGTGCTTAGGCGAAGCCCTGCGTCGGTAGATACATCATATCCGTCACCACGCCGTCGTGCTGACGAAACCCTCCCGTGAAGCTCAACTGGATCAAGAGCTCATGGGACGTCATCAAGCTGAACGTGTGCTGAACGCGGAGGTGCCGTATGTTCGGTGCTTGATCGGTTGAATCGCGAAGAAGTTCGACTACATCAACCGCGTCACTTGACGCTTCCGCTTCCGGTCTACGAGGGTACGTAGACACACTCTTCCCTCTCGTTGCTATGCATCTGGTAGATAGATATTGCGTGATCATAGGAAATTTTTAAAATACTACGTTCCCCAACAGTGGCATCATGAGCCAGGTCTATGCGTAGATGATATGCACGAGTAGAACACAATGAGTTGTGGGCGATACTAGTCATACTGCTTACCAGCATGTCATACTTTGCTTCGGCGGTATTGTGAGATGAAGCGGCCCGGACCGACATTACGCGTACGCTTACGCGAGACTGGTTTCACCGTTAAGAGCACTCGTTGCTTAAAGGTGACTGGCGGGTGTCTGTCTCTCTCACTTTAGTTGAATCAAGTGTGACTACGCCCGGTCCTTGTGAAGGTTAAAACAACACATACTTGACGAAACATCGTTGTGGTTTTGTATGCGTAGGTAAGAATGGTTCTTGCTAAGCCCGTAGCAGCCACGTAAAACTTGCAACAACAAAGTAGAGGACGTCTAACTTGTTTTTGCAGGGCATGTTGTGATGTGATATGGTCAAGACATGATGAGTTATACGGTTTTGTATGAGATGATCATGTTTTGTAATGTTATCAGCAACTGGCAGGAGCCATATGGTTGTCGCTTTATTGTATGAAATGCAATCGCCATGTAATTGCTTTACTTTTTCACTAAGTGGTAGCGATAGTCGTAGAAGCAATAGTTGGCGAAACGACAACGATGCTACGATGGAGATCAAGGTGTCGCACCGGTGACGAAGGTGATCATGACGGTGCTTTGGAGATGGAGATCAAAAGCACAAGATGATGATGGCCATATCATGTCACATATTTGATTTGCATGTGATGTTTATCTTATTATGCTTCTAATTTTGCTTAGAACGACGGTAGCATTATAAGATGATCCCTTACAAAATTTCAAGGTATAAGTGTTCTCCCTGAGTATGCACCGTTGCGAAAGTTCTTCGTGCTGAGACACCACGTGATGATCGGGTGTGATAGGCTCTACGTTCAAATACAACGGGTGTAAGACAGTTTTGCACACGCAGAATACTCGGGTTAAACTTGATGAGCCTAGCATATGCAGATATGGCCTCGGAACACTGGAGACCGAAAGGTCGAGCGTGAATCATATAGTAGATATGATCAACATAAGATGTTCACCATTGAAACTACTCCATCTCACGTGATGATCGGACATGGTTTAGTTGATTTGGATCACGTGATCATTTAGATGACCAGAGGGATGTCTATCTAAGTGGGAGTTTTTAAGTAATATGATTAATTGAACTTTAATTTATCATGAACTTAGTCCTGGTAGTATTAGCATATCTATGTTGTAGATCAATAGGTCGCGATGTTGCTCCACGTTTATTTTTTATATGTTCCTAGAGAAAACCAAGTTGAAAGATGTTAGTAGCAATGATGCGGAATTGTTCCGTGATCTGAGGATTATCCTCATTGCTACATAGAAGAATTATGTCCTTGATGCACCGCTAGGTGACAGACCTATTGCAGGAGCAGATGTAGACGTTATGAACGTTTTTGACAAAAGCTCGGTATGATGACTACTTGGTAGTTTAAGTGCACCATGCTTTACGGCTTAGAACCGGGACTTCAAAAACGTTTTGAACACCACAGAGCATATAAGATGTTCCCAGAGTTGAAATTAGTATTTCATACTCATGCCCGTGTCGAGAGGTATAAGACCTCTGACAGTACTTTGCCTACAAGATGGAGGAGAATAGCTCAACCAGTGAGCATGTGCTCAGATTGTCTGGGTACTACAATTACTTGAATCAAGTGGGAGTTATTCTTCCAGATAAGATAGTAATTGACAAAGTTCTCTAGTCACTATCACCAAGTTAGTAGAACTTCATGATGAACTATAATATGCAAGGGATGACGAAGGTAATTCCCGAGCTCTTCGCGATCCTGAAATCGGCGAAGGTAGAAATCAAAAAAGAGCATCAAGTGTTGATGGTTAATAAGACCACTTGTTTCAAGTAAAGGGCAAAGGGATAGAAGGGGAACTTCAAAAGGAATGACAAGCAAGTTGTCACACCCGTGAAGAAAACCAAAGCTAAACTCAAGCCTGAAACTAAGTGCTTCTACTGCAAAGGAAAAAGGTCACTGGAAGTGGAACTGCCCTAGATATTTGGCGGATAAGAAGGATGGCAAAGTGAACAAAGGTATATTTGATATACAGATTATTGATGTGTATTTTACTAGTGTTCATAGCAACCCCTCGGTATTTGATACTGGTTCAGTTGCTAAAGAGTAGTAACTCGAAATGGGAGTTGCATAATGAACAGAAACTAGTTAAAGGTGAAGTGACGATGTGTGTTGGAAGTGGTTCCAAGATTGATATGATCATCATCGCACACTCCCTATACTTTCGGGATTAGTGTTGAACCTAAATAAGTGTTATTTGGTGTTTGTGTTGAGCATCAATATGATTTGATCATGTTTATTGCAATACGGTTATTCATGTAAGTTAGAGAATAATTGTTGTTCTGTTTACATGAATAAAACCTTCTATGGTCATACACCCAATGAAAATGGTTTGTTGGATCTCGATCGTGTGATACACATATTCATAATATTGAAGCCAAAAGATGCAAGGTTAATAATGATAGTGCAACTTATTTGTGGCACTGCCGTTTAGGTCATATTGGTGTAAAGCGCATGAAGAAACTCCATAGTGATGGACTTTTGGAATCACTTGATTATGAATCACTTGATGCTTGCGAACCATGCCTCATGGGCAAGATGACTAAAACTCCATTCTCCGGAACAATGGAGTGAGCAACAGATTTGTTGGAGATCATACATACAGATGTATGTGGACCAATGAGTGTTGAAGCTCGCGGCGGGTATCGTTATTTTCTGACCTTCACTGATGATTTGAGAAGATATGGGTATATCTACTTAATGAAGCACATGTCTGAAACATTTGAAAAGTTCAAAGAATTTCAGAGTGAAGTGGAGAATCATCGTAACAAGAAAATAAGAGTTTCTACGATATGATCGTAGAGGTAAAATATTTGAGTTAGCGAGTTTGGCCTTCAGTAAAAAACAATGTGAAATAGTTTCACTACTCACGCCACCTGGAACACCACAGTGTAATGGTGTGTCCGAACGTCATAACCGTACTTTATTAGATATGGTGCGATCGATGATGTCTCTTACCAATCTACCACTATTGTTTTTTGGGTTATGCATTAGAGACAACTACATTCACGTTAAATAGGGCACCATCTAAATCCGTGGAGATGACACCGTATGAACTGTGGTTTGACGAGAAACCTAAGCTGTCATTTCTTTAAATTGGGGACTGCGATGCTTATGTGAAAAAGTTTCAACATGATAAGCTCGAACCCAAATCGGAGAAGTAAATCTTCATAGGATACCCAAAAGAAACTGTTGGGTACACCTTCTATCACAGATCCAAAGGCAAGATATTTGTTGCTAAGAATGGATTCTTTCTAGAGAAGGAGTTTCTCTCGAAAGAAGTGAGTGGGAGGAAAGTAGAACTTGATGAGGTAATTGTACCTTCTCCCGAATTGGAAAGTAGTACATCACAGAAAATTGTTCCAGTGATTCCTACACCAATCAGTGAGGAAGTTAATGATGATGATCATGAAACTTCGGATCAAGTTTCTGCTGAACGTCGTAGATCAACCAGAGTACGTTCCGCACCAGAGTGGTACGGCAACCCAGTTCTGGAAATCATGTTACTAGACCATGATGAACCTACGAACTATGAGGAAGCGATGATGAGCCCAGATTCCGCAAAATGGCTTGAGGCCATGAAATCTGAGATGGGATCCATGTATGAGAACAAAGTAGGGACTTTGGTTGACTTGCCCGGTGGTCGGCAAGCCATCGAAAATAAATGGATCTTTAAGAGGAAGACTGACGCCGATGGTAATGTTACTGTTTACAAAGCTCGACTTGTTGCGAAAGTTTTTCAACAAGTTCAAGGAGTTGACTACGATGAGACTTTCTCACCCGTAGCGATGCTTAAGTCTCTCTGAATCATGTTAGAAATTGCCGCATTTTATGAAATCTGGCAAATGGATAACAAAACTGCATTCTTTAATGGATTTATTAAAGAAGACTTGTATATGATGGAACCAGAAGGTTTTGTCAATCCTAAAGGTGCTAAGAAAATGTGCAAGCTCCAGCGATCCATCTATGGACTGGTGCAAGCATCTCGGAGTTGGAATATACGCTTTGATAAGTTGATACAGACTTGCGGTGAAGCCTGTATTTACAAGAAGTGAGTGGGAGCAATACAACCTTTCTGATAAGTATATGTGAATGACATATTGTCGATCGGAAATGATGTAGAATTTTCTGGAAAGCATAAAGGAGTGTTTGAAAGGAGTTTTTCAAAGAAAGACCTTGGTGAAGCTGCTTACATATTGGGCATCAAGATCTATAGAGATAGATCAAGACGCTTGATAAGACTTTCGATGAGTACATACCTTGATAAGATTTTGAAGTAGTTCAAAATGGATCAGTCAAAGAAGGAGTTCTTGCCTGACTTGTAAGGTGTGAAGTTGAGTAAGACTCAAAGCCAGACCATGGCAGAAAAATATAGAGAGAATGAAAGTCATTCCCTATGCCTCAGCCATAGGTTCTATAAAGTATGCCATGTTGTGTACCAAACATATTGTGTACCTTGCCATGAGTTTGTCAAGGGGGTACAATAGTGATCCAGGAGTAGATCACTGTACAGCGGTCAAAATTATCCTTAGTAACTGGATGACTAAGGAAATGTTTCTCGATTATGGAGGTGATAAAGAGTTCGTCGTAAAGGGTTACGCCGATGCAAGCTTTGACACTAAATCCAGATGACTCTAAGTATCAATCTGGATGCGTATTGAAAGTGGGAGCAATTAGCTAGAGTACCTCTATGCAGAGCATTGTAGACATAGAAATTTGCGAAATACATACGGATCTGAATGTGACAGACCCGTTGACTAAACTTCTCTCACAAGCAAAACATGATCACACCTTTTTACTCTTGGGTATTAATCACATAGCGATGTGAACTAGATTATTGACTCTAGTAAACCCTTTGGGTGTTGGTCACATGGCGATGTGAACTATGGGTGTTATTCACATAACGATGTGAACTATCGGTATTAAATCACATGGCAATGTGAGCTAGATTATTGACTCTAGTGCAAGTGGGAGACTGAAGGAAATATGCCCTAGAGGCAATAATAAAGTTGTTATTTATATTTCCTTATATCATGATAAATGTTTATTATTCATGCTAGAATTGTATTAACCGGAAACTTAGTACATGTGTGAATACATAGACAAAACAGAATGTCCCTAGTATGCCTCTACTAGACTAGCTCATTGATCAAAGATGGTTATGTTTCCTAACCATAGACATGAGTTGTCATTTGATCAACGGGATCACATCATTAGGAGAATGATGTGATGGACTAGACCCATCCGTTAGCATAGCACTATGATCGTTTAGTTTTACTGCTATTGCTTTCTTCATGACTTATACATGTTCCTATGACTATGAGATTATGCAACTCCCGAATACCGTAGGAACACCTTGTGTGCTATCAAACGTCACAACGTAACTGGGTGATCATAAAGATGCACTACAGGTGTCTCCGAAAGTATTCGTGGTGTTGGCATAGATCAAGATTAGGATTTGTCACTCCGAGTGTCGGAGAGGTATCTCTGGGCCCTCTCGGTAACACACATCACAATAAGCCTTGCAAGCAAAAGACTAATGAGTTAGTCACGAGATGATGTGTTACAGAACGAGTAAAGAGACTTGCCGGTAACGAGATTGAACTAGGTATGGAGATACCGACGATCGAATCTCGGGCAAGTAACATACCGATGACAAAAGGAACAACGTATGTTGTTATGCGGTTTGACCGATAAAAGATCTTCGTAGAATATGTAGGAGCCAATATGAACATCCAGGTTCCGCTATTGGTTATTGACCGGAGATGAGTCTCGGTCATGTCTACATAGTTCTCGAACCCGTAGGGTCCGCACGCTTAACGTTTGATGACGATCGGTATTATGAGTTTATGAGTTTTGATGTACCGAAGGTAGTTCGGAGTCCCGGATGAGATCACGGACAAGACGAGGAGTCTCGGAATGTTCGAGACATAAAGATTGATATATTGGACGACTATATTCGGACACCGGAAGTGTTCCGGAAAAGTTTCGGATTTAACTGGATTGCCGGAGGGGGTTACCGGAACCCCCTACGAGGGGGGATGGTCCATAGTGGGCCTTGAGGAAAGGAGAGAGGCAGCCCATAGAGGCTGGCCGGCTCCCCACCTAGGGATCCTAGTTGGACTAGGATTGGGGGGGCGCCACCTCTCCCTCTTTTCCTTTCCCTCTCTTCCTTCTTGATGGACTCCTACTAGGTATAGGATTGCAATCCTATTCCTAGTAGGATTGCCCTAGCCGCACCATAGGAGGCCGGCCGGCCCTCCCCTCTTGCTCCTTTATATACGGGGGCAGGGGGGCACCCAAAGACACACAAGTTGAATTGTTCCAGCCGTGTGCAGTGCCCCCCTCCACAGAAACACACCTCGGTCATACCGTCGCAGTGCTTAGGCGAAGCCCTGCGTCGGTAGATACATCATATCCGTCACCACGCCGTCATGCTGACGAAACTCTCCCGTGAAGCTCAACTGGATCAAGAGCTCGTGGGACGTCATCAAGCTGAACGTGTGCTGAACGCGGAGGTGCCGTATGTTCGGTGCTTGATCGGTTGAATCGCGAAGAAGTTCGACTACATCAACCGCGTCACTTGACGCTTCCGCTTCCGGTCTACGAGGGTACGTAGACACACTCTTCCCTCTCGTTGCTATGCATCTGGTAGATAGATCTTGCGTGATCGTAGGAAAATTTTAAAATACTACGTTCCCCAACAGTATGCGGTATGATGAGTGTTGAGGCTCGCGGCAGGTATCGTTATATTCTGACCTTCACAGATGATTTGAGAAGATATGGATATATCTACTTAATGAAACTTAAGTCTGAAGCGTTTAAAAAGTTCAAAGAATTTCAGAGTGAAGTAGAGAATCATCGTAACAAGAAAATAAAGTTTCTACGTTCTGATCGCGGAGGCGAATATTTGAGTTTGGTCTTCATTTAAAATAATGTGGAATAGTTTCGCAACTCACGCCACCTGGAACACCACAACGTAATGGTGTGTCCGAATGTCATAACCGTACTTTATTAGATATGGTGCGATCTATGATGTCTCTTACCGATTTACCACTATTGTTTTGGGGTTATGCATTAGAGACAGCTGCATTCACGTTAAATAGGGCACCATCTAAATCCGTTGAGACGATACCTTATGAATTGTGGTTTGGCAAGAAACCTAAGCTGTTGTTTCTTAAAGTTTGGGGTTGTGATGCTTATGTGAAAAAGCTTCAGCCTGATAAGCTTGAACCCAAATCAGAGAAGTGCGACTTCATATGATACCCAAAAGATACTATTGGGTACACCTTCTATCACAGATCCGAAGGCAAAACTTTTGTTTCTAAGAATGGATCCTTTCAAGAGAAGGAGTTTCTCTCGAAAGAAGTGAGTGGGAGGAAAGTAGAACTTGATGAGGTAATTGTACCTTCTCTCGAATTGGAGAGTGGCACATCACATAAAATCATTCTCGTGATGCCTACACCGGTTAGTGAGGAAGCTAATGATGATGATCATGAAACTTTAGATCAAGTTACTACTTTACCTCGTAGGTCAACCAGAGTACATTCCGCACCAGAGTGGTACGGTAATTCCGTTCTGGAAGTCATGTTGCTATACCATGACGAACCTACGAACTATGAGGAAGCGATGATGAGCCCATATTCCGCAAAATGGCTTGAGGCCATGAATTCTGAGATGGGATCCATGTACGAGAACAAAGTATGGACTTTGGTTGACTTGCCCGATGATCGGTAAGCCATTGAAAATAAACGGATCTTCAAGAAGAAGACTGACGCCGATGGTAATGTTACTGTCTACAAAGCTCGACTTGTGGCGAAAGGTTTTCGACAAGTTCAAGGAGTTAACTACGATGAGACCTTCTCACCCGTAGCGATGCTTAAGTCTATCGAAATCATGTTAGCAATTGCCGCATTTTATGATTATGAAATCTGGCAAATGGATGTCAAAACTACATTCTTTCATGGATTTCTCAAAGAAGAGTTGTATATTATGCAACCAGACGGTTTTGCCGGTCCTAAAGGTTCTAACCAATTGTGCAAACTCCAGCGATCCATCTATGGACTGGTCCAAGCGTCTCAGAGTTGGAATATACGCTTGGATGAGGTGATCAAAGCATATGGTTTTATACAGACTTCCGGAGAAGCCTGTATTTACAAGAAAGTGACTAGGAGCTCTGTAGCATTTCTGATATTATATGTGGATGACATATTGTTGATTGGAAATGATGTATAATTTCTGGATAGCATAAAAGGATACTTGAATAACAATTTTTCAATGAAAGACCTCGGTGAAGCTGCTTATATATTGGGCATCAAGATCTATAGAGATAGATCAAGACGCTTAATTGGACTTTCACAAAGCACATACCTTGATAAAGTTTTGAATTAGTTCAAAATGGATCCGTCAAAGAAAGGGTTCTTGCTTGTGTTACAAGGTGTGAAGTTGAGTCATACTCAATGCCCAACCTCAGCAGAAGATAAAGAGAAAATCAAAGTCATTCCCTATGCTTCAGCCATAGGTTCTATCATGTATGCAATGATGTGTACCAGACCTGATGTGTGCCTTGCTATAAGTCTAGCAGGGAGGTACCAAAGTAATCCAGGAGTGGATCACTGGACATCAGCCAAGAACATCCTGAAGTACCTGAAAAGGACCAAGGATATGTTTCTCATTTCTGGAGGCGACAAAGAGCTCATCGTAAATGGTTACGTTGATGCTAGCTTTGACACTGATCCGGATGACTCTAAGTCACAAACCGGATACATGTTTTTGTTGAATGGTGGAGCTGTCAGTTGGTGCAGTTCCAAGCAGAGCGTCGTGGCGGGATCTACGCGTGAAGCGTAGTACATAGCTGCTTCGGAAGCAGCAAATGAAGGAGTCTGGATGAAGGAGTTCATATCCGATCTAGGTGTAATACCTAGTGCATTGGGTCCAATGAAAATCTATTGTGACAACACTGGAGCAATTGCCTTGGCGAAGGAATCTAGGTTTCACAAGAGAACTAAGCACCTCAAGAAACGCTTCAAGTCTATCCGCGATCAAGTCAAAGAGGGAGACATAGAGATTTGCAAAATACATACAGATCTGAATGTAGCAGACCTATTGACTAAGCCTCTACCATGAGCAAAACATGATCAGCACCAATACTCCATGGGTGTTAGAATCATTACTATGTAATCTAGATTATTGACTCTAGTGCAAGTGGGAGACTGAAGGAAATTTGTCCTAGAGGCAATAATAAAGTTGCTATTTATATTTCCTTATATCATGTTAAATGTCTTTATTCATGCTAGAATTGTATTAATCGAAAACTTGATACATGTGTGGTTACATAGACAAAACACACTATCCCTAGTAAGCCTCTACTAGACTAGCTCGTTAATCAAAGATGGTTGAGTTTCCTAACCATAGACATGTGTTGTCATTTGATTAATCGGATCACATCATTAGGAGAATGATGTGATGGACATGACCCATCCATTAGCTTAGCGTATTGATCATTCAGTTTTATCGCTACTGCTTTCTTCATGTCAAATACATATTCCTCCGACTATGAGATTATGAAACTCCCGGATACCGGAGGAATACCTTGTGTGCTATCAAACGCCACAACGTAACTTGGTGATTATAAAGATGCTCTACAGGTATCTCCGAAGGTGTTTGTTGAGTTGGCATAGATCGAGAATAGGATTTGTCACTCTGAGTATCAGAGAGGTATCTCTGGGCCCTCTCGGTAATGCACATCATAAGAAGCCTTGCAAGCAATGTGACTAATGAGTTAGTTGTGAGATGATGCATTATGGAACAGGTAAAGAGACTTGCCGGTAATGAGATTGAACTAGGTATGAAGATACCGATGATGGAATCTCGGGCAAGTAACATACTGATGAAAAAGGGAATAACGTATGTTGTCATTACGGTTTGAACGACAAAGATCTTAGTAGAATATGTAGGAGCCAATATGAGCATCCAGGTTCCGCTATTGGTTATTGACCAAAGAAGTGTCTCAGTCATGTCTACATAGTTCTCGACCCTGTAGGGTCCGCACGCTTAACGTTCGATGATGATTTGTATGAAGAGTTATGTGTTTTTGGTGACTGGAGATAGTTTGGAGTCCCGTATGAGATCACGGACATGACGAGGAGTCTCGAATTGGTTGAGAGGTAAAGATCGATATACTGGATGATGGTTCGGACACCTGAAAGGTTTCGGGATGTTTCGAATATTTATGTGAGTACCGAGGGGCTACCGGAACCCCCGGGGGAAGTATTGGGCCTACATGGGCCATAGGGGAGAGGGGAGGCAGCCCACAAGGGGTGGTCGCGCCCCTCCCATAGGGAGTCGGAATTGGACTAGGGGAGGGGCGCGCCCCCCTTTCCTTCTCCTCTTCCATCTCCCTTCCTTCCTTTGTTCTCCACAAAAGGAAAAAGGGAATCATAGTCCTACTAGGAGTGGAGTCCTAGTAGGACTCCCCCCATGGCGCGCCCCTAGGGCCGGCCGCCTCCTCCCCTCCTCCTTTATATATAGGGGCAGGGGGCACCCTAGAACACACAAGTTATTCTCTTAGCCGTGTGCAGTGCCCCCCTCCACAGTTTACACCTCAGGTCATATTGTCGTAGTGCTTAGGCAAAGCCCTGCACGATCTACTTCACCATCACTGTCAACACGCCATCGTGCTGCCGGAACTCTCCCTCTACCCTCTGCTGGATCAAGAGCTCGAGGGACGTCATCAAACTGAATGTGTGCTGAACTTGGAGGTGCCGTACGTTCGGTGCTTGATTGTTGATTCGCGAAGACGTTCGACTACATCAACCACGTTAATCTAACGCTTCCGCTTTCAGTCTACGAGGGTATGTAGACACACTCTTCCATTCTCGTTGCTATGCATCTCCTAGATAGATCTTACGTGATCGTAGGATTTTTTTTTGAAATTGCTTGCTACGTTCCCAACAGTATGACTATATACGAAATACATGCTTGCATTATATTGATGAATTGGAGCTAGTTCTGTGTCACCCTAGGTTATAACTGCTACATCACTACAGGAATCATGAACCTTGCCATCTGCCACGGCTGACGGCAAAAGCATGCCTTGCAGACGGCAAAGGCCTTTGCTATCAGCCAGCAGACGACAAACCGTCTGGCTGAACAAGCTATGCCAAAGGGCACTTTATCGTCTGTTGGCGGACGACAAAGATGCAAAGGCCTTTACCATCAGCCAGCAGACGACAAAGAGCATGGACGGCAGGGGTGTCAGGTTAGGTCTGTTAGGGGTTAACGGCGTGCTTTGTCGTCTGCGGCAGACGACAAAGTGCCCAAATAGGCCAGCCCAGATGCCCCGAGGTAGCTGACACGTGGCATGCTTTGACGTCTGCTGGCAGACGGCAAAGATGCAAAGGTCTTTGCCGTCAGCCAGCAGACGGCAAAGCATGCCATATAGGCCAGCCCAGTACACACACACACATTTGAAAATATATTTTCAACAAGCATACCAACACATATACTTACCAAATCATATCCATGCCATATGGATATGATCATCCAACACATATACATACCAAATCAAAAGTCCATATGCAAGATATATAGCTAGCCAACATATCCATCAACAAGCATACAATGGTTTTATCCATCCATACATATATAGGTAGCAAGTTTCACATTGTTCATCCTACAAAATCAAAATAAAAACGAAGCACAAGGAGAAGAGTAGACTCCATCAACGCAAGCTTCCTCATCTAAAGCAAATGTGCAAATTGGGAAAGAAGAAAGTTAGAAGAAGAAAGTTAGAAGAATAAGACTAGAAGAAGAAGACTAGCTAGAAGAAGAAGAAAAAAGAAGAAGAAGAAGAATATTTTTTCTTCTCTTTCTTTTTCTCCTCTCCTCTTATTTATCTTCTTCTTCTTCTTCTAACTAAGGTAGGTAATAATGCCATTTTTAGCTAAGCTAGGTACAAATGCTAAGTGCAGGTCATTTTAGAGCTAAGCTAGGTAAATACGTCGTTTTGGAGCTTAGTAAGGTTATGATGTCATTTTCGAGGAAAATAAGCTAAGTCTATGTCATTTTGGAGGTAACAAAGATTATCATGCCATTTTTAACCTAAGTATGCTAAGTATGTCATAAATGAACTGAAGAAGCTAAGTATAGGTCACTTTTGACCTAACCTAGGTAGTTATGCCATTTTTGAGCTAACTAAGCATATTTATTCATTTTGGAGGACAAAATGGTAAGTGTAGGTCATTTTAGTGTTGTCCTAGTTAAAATCGCTCATTTTGGAGCTAGGTAAGGTTATTTTGTTATTTTGGAGGAAAATAAACTAATTATATGACAGTTTGGAGCTAAACCAAGGTTATTATGCCATTTTTTTTACCAAAGTAAGCTAATTATGTCATAAATGAACTAGGTAAGCTAAATATAGATCATTATTGAGCTATCCTAGGTAGTTATGCCATTTTTAGCTAACTAAGCATATTAAGTCATTTAGGAGGAAACAATGCTAAGTATAGGTCATTTTATAGCTATCCTAGGTAAAGTATAGGTCAACTAAGCTTATTATGTCAATTTGGAGAAAAATAAGGTAAGTATAGGTCATTTTTGTGCTAACCTAGGTGATGTTGCCATTTTTGAGCCAACTTACGTAAGTATAGCTCATTTTTTATCTAACTTAGGTAATTATGCCGTTTAGGTGGAAAATAAGCTAAGTATGCATTGGTTAAGCAAAACACTAGAGAAAACTTACCCTCATCACAACATTTGCGATGAACATCGCAACTAAGGTAACAATTGATCCAACGACATAATGATACCAAGCCTCATTATCAATGGCATATTTCTAATCTTCTTAATCTTCAAGCACATTGCATCCATCTTCATGCGCATTGCATTCATCTTCATCTTGTGATCATCGACGACATCGGCAACATACAACTCCAATATCATCTTCTCTTCTTCAATTCTTTTATTTTTTTCTTTCAAATACTCATTTTCTTTTTCAACTAAAGTTAACTTCTCGATAAGAGGGTCGGCTGCAATTTCTGGTTCACATACCTCCTAGATAAATATATCTCTATGTCAACTTGATGGCCATAATTGTCATAAATGCGAAATGCAACAAATAGTTATAAAAGAGAATTTACCACATCTGAATCCTAAAGCAGGCGAGGGCCGACGGGGACGGATATCAAGACCATGACACTATGTACAACAAATAATCATACAAAGTAAGGAAATTACACAAGTAACTATATAAATCATACAATCATACAAGTAACTATATAAATCAAGTACAACATAAAAAATTGAATACCTAATAATAATCTACATCGTCGGGTTCAATAAATGCTCCGGGATCAATAAATGCATCATCATCATCACTATCAGTAATGACGTGCTCATCATCATCATCAATAAATGCATCATCATGTGGAAGGCCACCTTTACATAATCGGTCAAGCATTGACAGGTCATCCACAACAGTAACCTCTTCTAGTTCAGGCTCTTCTTGTTCTGTCTTAGGGGTGAAGTCGGGTTCACTATCGCTGTCTACTTCAATGTTCTAGGGTGAAGTAGAGCGGTTCTTGAAACGTTTTTACATGTTCCTTGGAAGAATTCTCCTTCATATGTGTCTGTATTAATGTGAGGTTCATAATCCTCTTCATTGGGGGGAGGTGGTCTAATACGTGGCGACACTTCATAAACGACATCCCAACCATTGAGATTTGGATTAATTTGACACGCCCACGGTAGATAGAAAACTTGGTTTGCCTGTTGAGCCGTAATATAGACATCGAGAACATCCAAATGGGTGCTTTGTTTGATTTCCACTACCCCTATATGTTCATGAGTCCTTCTAGTCTCCTTCGGCTGTAACCAATAACATTTGAAGACTACAACGTTAGGTGGGTTTGCACCATATAATTGAAGTTCATAAATTGCTTCAGCTCTTCCATAATACTCGGTATCTCCTTCGCCGATGGCGGAGACACAACAATTTGTAGACTTTCGGTCGGCCATAGATTGCTCTTTGCCATAAGTACGAAAGTGATACCCATTGATGTCGTATTTGTCAAATGAATGGAGCTTATAGTCAAAACCATTAGCGACTTGTCTCAGTTCGGCGTCCATAAACTCTGAATTAGCCTACAAGTTTAATACGAAAAAGGACTGTTACATTAGATGCAAATTAGACGAAGAAATGAAATGGTCTAATAGAAATTACCGTTTGTTTGAACCAAGAGATGAAACCGGGAAAGCCGCCTCCTTGCTTTGCCAGAAGCTCATACTCTTCGACGGAGTCCTTTTGGATCACCGCTCCATACGAGAATTTGGTGACGTATCAACTGTATCAAATTTGTTCGGGAATAGGAGTAGTTCAAAGGAATTAGAAGTTGTGAAACAATGTACCGAGAACTTACTCGATGTACGGCCGCACTTCTGTTAGGTTGTTGAAGATATACAACGAAATAGTCCACCATTCTTCGAAATCCAACGTTAAGGAATTAGAAGCACCGGCTGGTGCGAGATCCCCTTTGAATAGGCTGAGGTGGGATCCACCCTTTTTAGGGTCGCCAACATTGTACCGAGGCTTTGGATTATGCAAATGACGATTTTTTGCTTCGTAGTGTGATGTCATGAAGTTTGCCGCCTCCTCAGTAATGAATGCCTCGGCCATTGATGCTTCAATTCTATGTTTATTTTTACATTTTGCTCGAAGCGTCTTCTGCATCCTCTCAGTTGTGTAGCACCAACGATTTTGCACGGGACCCCCCCCCAATCTTGCCTCGGTTGGGAGATGCAAAATGAAGTGCTGCATCGGATTAAAGAAGCTCGGCGGAAAGATCTTCTCTAACTTGCAGATCAACTCCAGCGCCAACTCTTCCATTTCTTCTAGCAAGCGAGGCGATAGTTATTTCACACAAAGAACATGGAAGAAACAACCCAGCTCTGCCAGTACTAGCCATTCATCCTCAAGGATGAAGCCACACAACATCACCGGCATTACCTGCTCAATCCATATGTGCCAATCATGACTCTTGAGACCAAATATCTTCATTTTTTCAAGACTCGCCCCCTCTTTAGATTCTCTGCATACCCATCGGGGAACATCAACTGCATTTTCACCCACAAGATAATTTCCCTCACAGCTGGCCTTCCAAGATTGAACCATGCATTTGGCTTTATCCAGTTCTGCTTTCCTTTCGGTGGTTGCATGCTTTGTAACCGTCTATCACATAGCGCCTCTAGATCGACTCTAGCCTTACTATTATCCTTTGACTTCCCCCCTATGCCGAACAATGTACTAAAAAGTGCCACAGCGATATTATTTTTAGTGTGCATCATGTCGATGTTGTGTGGGCAAAAGAGGTCTTTGAAGTAAGGCAGATCCCACAAGCATGTCTTGTGAGTCCAGGCGTGTTTCGAATTTATGGCGAGGAGCCAGGAACTGTATATGCAAGTCGAAGCAAGAAAACTTGTGACCGTCCTGAAGCCAACGAAACTCAAGAGTTCCCTTGCATGCGGGGCACGGGAACCTTCCATGCACACACCAGCCAACGAATAGCGCATACGCCAGCAAGTCATGCATCGAGTACATGTACGAGACACGCATTATGAAGTTCTATTTGCTAAAGGCATCGTATGTCTTGAACCCATTATAGCAGGCTTCTTGGAATTCGTCCTTGAGAGACTGCATGTACACATTCATATTCTTCCTCGGATAGTTGGGCCCTGGAATTATCAATGCCAGGAAAAGGTTCTTTCTGCGCATAATCTGTCCGGGGGGGGGGGGG
>LR738710.1:177980088-178063866 GCA_902687465.1 Secale cereale
AGGTGAGGTGAGGGGAGAGAGGGAGAGGGGTGGGGCGCGGGGGGCTGACCGTTTTTAGCTAGGTCCAATCTCTTTGCCGTCTTCGAGTAGACGACATAGACGCTTACGACAAAGAGCCTAGCTAGTGGGGTGGGGCCGGGGGGAACGACCGTTAGCTAGGTCACTTTCTTTGGCAAAGAGGGGGGCCGTTAGGTTGTGCTCGTTAGTGGGCCAACCTCCCTCTTTTTCGTCTGCTAGCAGACGGCAAAGCTTCCATGTCTTCTGCTAGCAGACGGCAAAGAGCTGGCTGATGACAAACATGATCTTTGCCATAAGCTCTTTCTTTGCCATCAGTTTTCTGTATTCTTTGCCATCAGCTAGTAGACGACAAAGAGCTGGCAGACGGCAAAACCCTGATTCTAGTAGTGCATGATGAATATCATCCGATGCCTATCATTATCGATCCATTGCATACGAGTTCGTTTCATATTGATACTCGCTTCTTTACTTTCGTTACTGCTGCAGTCACCATCACTACAAAACTTCTACTGTTACTGTTGCCATCGTTACCGTTACTTCTGTACTACTTTGCTACTAAATACTTTGCTGCAGATATTAAGTCTTTCAGGTGTGATTGAATTGACAACTCAGTTGCTAATACTTAAGAATATTATTTGGCTCCCCTTGTGTCGAATCAATAAATTTGGGTTGAATACTCTACCCTCGAAAACTGTTGTGATCCCCTATACTTGTGGGTTCTCAAGACCTTTTTCTGGCACCATTGCCGGGGAGCATAGCTCTATTCTCTGAGGTACTTGGGATTTGTATCTGCTGATCACTATGAGGCCACTAAAGGATGATAGAACCAAGATCGTTCCCTCTAGAACAAAGGGAGGTAAGGAACTGCCATCTAGCTGTGCACTTGATTCACCATCTGTTTTGAGTAAGCTTGCGACACCTACACCTGCTATTGATTCTGATATGTCGCATGTTATTGATGATGCCACTTCTACTATGAATGATGCTTATGATGCTAGTACTCTGCTTGATGAAACTATGCCACTGGGAGAACTAGTTGATAAACACCCTGCTAAAGTAAGAAATACTGAATATGATGTAGATGATGATATTTCTGAAAATGATGAAATCATTGAAACTGAAAACTTTGAAACACCTGTTAGAACTAGCTCTCCTAGATATGAATTGTCTATTATGTGTGAGGGATATGTTATGGAAGGAGAGTTTGCTAGAGATTTTCTTGCTTGTAAGGATAGGAATGATCTTAAGAAATTATTATGCAAGTGCAAAGAAAAATCTTTGAATGCTAGAATGCAATACGATCCTGAGTTTGCTACTTCACCTATCCGTGTTACTGATAAGGATAATGAATTCTCTGACGATCCCGAGTTAATTACTTTGGTTGAATCTGATCCTTTCCATGGTTATGAATCTGAAATTGTTGTGGCACATCTTACTAAATTAAATGACATAGCCACCCTATTCACTCATGAGGGAAAAATTTGATATTACTATATTCTTAAGTTGTTTCCTTTCTCATTAAAGGGTGATGCTAATTTATGGTTTAATTCTCTTGCTCATGGTTGTGTGCGTAGTCCCCGGGGTATGATATACTACTTCTCTGCAAAATATTTTCCTACTCATAAGAAACAAGCTTCCTTACAGGAAATATTTAGCTTTGTGCAAATTGAAGAAGAGAGGCTCCCACAAGCTTGGGGGAGGCTTCTCCAATTACTTAATGCTTTGCTTGATCATCCTCTCAAGAAAAATGAAATACTTGATATCTTTTATAATGGACTAGCCGATGCTTCTAGGGACCACCTAGATAGTTGTGCTGGTTGTTGATACGTCCATTTTGCATCATGTTTACCTACTGTTATTTATGATGTTTTTATGCATAATAATACTTTTTGGAGTAATTCTAATGCCTTTTCTCTCGTAATATGCAAGGTTCGCACAAAGAGGGAGAATTCCGGCAGCTGGAAATCTGGACCTAAAAAAGCTATATCAAGCCACCTATTCTGCACAACTCCAAACAACCTGAAACTTCACGGGGATTTTTTATGGAATAAATAAGAAATTCTGGAGCAAATAACTACCGGAGGGGGGCCACCTGGTGAGCACAAGACACGAGGGTGCACCAGGCCCCCTAGGCGCGCTCTCGTGGGTTGTGCTCACCCCGGCCTACCTCCGGCGCCCATCTTCTGGTATATAAGTCATTTTGACCTAGAAAATAAAATAAGAGGAGGACTTTCGGGACAGAACGCCATCGTCTCGAGGCAGAACTTCGGCAGGGGCACTTTTGCCCTCCGGCGGAGCGATTCCACCGGGGGAACTTCCCTTCCGGAGGGGGAAATCACCGTCATCATCATCACCAAAAACTCTCCCATCTTGGGGAGGGAAATATCCATCAACATCTTCACCAGCACCATCTCCTCTCAAACCTAGTTCATCTCTTTTGTTCAATCTTTGTACCGGAACCTCAGATTGGTACCTGTGGGTGACTAGTAGTGTTGATTACATATTGTAGTTGATCACTATATGGCTTATTTGGTGGAAGATTATATGTTCAGATCCATTATGCTATTTAACACTCCTCTGATCTTGAGCATGATTATTATTTGCGAGTAGTTACTTTTGTTCCCGAGGTCACGGGAGAAATCATGTTGCAAGTAATCATGTGAACTTGATATGTGTTTGATATTTTGATAGTATGTATGTTGTGATTCCCTTAGTGGTGTAATGTGAATGTCGACTACATGACACTTCACCATATTTGGGCCGAAGGGAATGCATTGTGGAGTAGTAATTAGATGATGGGTTGCGAGAGTGACAGATGCTTAAACCCTAGTTTATGCGCTACACCGTAAGGGACCGATTAGATCCAAAAGTTTAATGCTACGGTTAGAATTTATTCTTAATACTTTTCTCGTAGTTGAGGATGCTTGCAAGGGGGTTAATCATAACTAAGTGGTTTGTTCAAGTAAGAACATAACCTAAGCACCAGTCCACCCACATACCACATTATCAAAGTAGCGAACACGAATCGAATCAACATGATGAAAGTGACTAGATGAAATTCCCCTGTACCCTCAAGAACGCTTTGCTTAATATAAGAGACCGTTTTGGCCTGTCCTTTGCCTCAAAAGGATTGGGATACCTTGCTGCACTTTTTTTATTACTATCGTTACTGGCTCGTTACAAATTATCTGGCTATCAAACTACTCTGTTACTTACAATTTCAGCACTTGCAGACATTACCTTGCTGAAAACCACTCGTCATTTCCATCTGCTCCTCGTTGGGTTTGACACTCTTACTTATCGAAAAGGCTACAATTGATCCCATATACTTGTGGGTCATCAAGGCTATTTTCTGGCGCCGTTGCTGGGGAGTGAAGCGCTCTTGGTAAGTGGAAATCGGTAAGGAAAAAATTATTACTATGTGCTGAAATTTATTGTCACTTGTTACTATAGAGAACAATCTTTTGATGGGGTTGTTTGGGGTATCTTCACCTCGACCGGAACCATAATTAGTTACCCCTCAACCTATTGCACCTACTAAAAATATTGAATATGTGTCGGGGAAACTGGTCGCCCACGAACACCTATGGGACCGGAGCCCCTTCTACGGTACGGCAAGGGAGCGGAGGGAGCACGAAGAGCGGATCGAGGGGCACACGCGGGCAGTTTACCCAGGTTCGGGCCGCGCGGACGCGTAAAACCCTACTCCTGCCTTGGATGTATTGAGTTCTTGAGCTCGGGAGCTTGAAGATCTACAGTACTAGCTACACCGAGCGTGGGAGTGATCGAGTTTCTGGAGTCGAACCCCCTCTACGTAGTGCATGGGCCTCCTTTTATAGCTCAAAGGGGTCTCCGACAGGTGTTGACGTAGAGGAGGGTAAAAGTGTAAAATCGGTGGTAGATGGAACAGTGCATGAACAGTGTATGCACAGTGGTCTATACCTAACCCGGACGGTGGGGGACAAGGGCATTGAATGCCTGTCGCCGTCACCCCAAAAGCGTTCGCCCGGGCGTCTCCGTTCGCCACGACGATGGCCTCGTCACCGCGGCTTGCCACCGTGTACCCCAGGCTGCACAGCCATCTGCCACGTGCCCCTGGAAGGGCCCCAGGGCGACGCGTGGCCAGATGAGCTGGAGCGCAGGCACACGGCGTAAGACTTCCCCGGCAAACACCTTGCCGGGGTTGTTATCTTGCCGGGCCCGGAAGCTTGTCGCTCTCCGGGTCCTGCCGGGGCGCATGATGCGCCGCGATATATCTTCTGAGGTGCTGTTCTTTGGCCTACCTGGCAAGCTCCTCTTGCCAGGGTCTTGCGCTGGAATGATAACCTTGAGCCTGGTGCGGCCTTCCCGGCAAGCTCCTCTTGCCGGGGCCTTGTTCTTCTGACTTGTATACTTTGTTCTTGAATGGCTTAAAGGGATCCAGAGCGGGCCTTGGCGAGCGCGTGGTGAGCCAGACCACGGGAGGCTGCTACTGCCCGTGCACAAGTCGGGATACTAAGGTACCCCTACTCTAGTACACCGACAGGAGCCCCCGGGCCTGGGCCACACACGGTGCCGAGCGCCGTTGGGCCAGGCCCAAAACAGTGCACGGGCACACGCGGCCCACGGCACGCCGTTTCCCACTCCGCATCAGCCGCATCTCTCCCTAACGGCACGCGTCGATTGCGGCGTCGTGGGAGAGATCGTGGCCTGTTTCTTTAATGGGAAAATGCAGAACGTCCCCCATTTCCCCCTTAAAAGCAGAGGGAGCAGGGGCAGTTTCCCCCCACTGCTTTCATTGTGTCTTCAATCTCTAGAAACCCCCACCGCCCTCTGCCTCCCCAAAAGTCGACAGAGAGCTGAGCTCCACCCTTCCTCCGTCGTCTCCAGCATCCGCAGCACCATCGACCTCCCTCGCCGTCCCCGCCAAGGCCCTGAAGAGCGACAAGGCGAAGGGCGACAAGGCGAAGAAAGAGAAGTCCGACAAGGCGGCGAAGCTGGCAGCCATGCGGAGGAGGATGGTGGTCTTCCCGCCGAGGCTCGGCGCGAGGGAGCTGCGGGACAAGTATTACCTGTTCTGGGCGAGGGAGACGAAGGCTCATCCGCGCACCAGGGTCCTCCCCGCCGAAGCCATCGACCTGTTCCTGGGAGGTTACCACTTCTTCGCTTTGTTCTTCCATTTCGGTCTCTGTCCCCCGTATTCAGAGTTTTTCTGCGATGTGATGAATACGTACGGATTCCACCTCTTAGATTTCACCCCGAACGCCGTCCTCACTTTGGCCGTTTTCACACATCTGTGCGAAAACTATGTCGGGGTCCACCCAAACGTAGCTCTCTTCCGCCACTTCTTCACACCTAGAGTAGAGTCCGGATCTCCACTCTCCGGTGGTATCTCCTGGATCTTCAGGCTCGGCAAGAAGGAGGCGTACTTGATTGGAGAGCTCCGCGGCAAGTGGGAAGAGTGGAGGGCTGATTGGTGCTGGGTCATGGAAGATGAACCCGAGGAGTTTACCTCGCCGCGCCGGACTGCAATAGTGCGTGGCAAGGATTGGAGTGACTTGGCCCCGGAGGACGACAAGCTGCAGATTGCCCTTACTAGGATCCTTCGCCTCCGGGCCGCCAACCTTACTGTAGGTGAAGTCGGGGCTGATTTCCTCCGCCGCCGCATTGCCCCCCTGCAGGAAAGGAAGAGGCCTGCCTGGGAGTTCGGCAACGTGGCAGACCGCATGAGGCTGCGCCCCGGGCTGAATTATAACTTCACCGTCTTGGAACTCAAGGGGATGGTCCGGGAGCTGTTCAAACATGACCCCAAACACAAGGAGTGGTTCAACCCGTCCCGGGGAGTAGTTCCGTTGTGCAACAATACTGCTCTTAGTGCCATCCGCGCGACAATGCCTGAGTGTGACTCCCACGGGGTTGTTCCCACCTGGCTGACGCCTTCAGCAAAGACCGTGCAGGCCTTCTTCGACAGCCTGGTTGAACGGCCACGCAACCCCGAGGAGAAAAAGGGCCTCACCCGGGCGACCACCGACCGGGATGTGGCATACATAGCCAATAGGATGGAGGAGGCCGCCGCAGCGGCGGCCGCGGGTGAGTTTGGGTACACCGTGGAGGAAGCAGAAGCAGCAGACGCGGTGAGCCAAGCCGAGGAGGAAGAGATCCTCAAGCTGTTGAAGATTGCGCCCGAGGAGTTCGCCGGGGAGCCTGCCGGGGAGCCTGCCGGGACGAGCGAGGCTGCCGGGCAGGGCTTCGAGTCCAGTGAGCCCGCCGAGGAGGACGCCGAATCGGGCGATTCTGACGAAGACTCGGGCGGGTCACTGAACCTCGACGACGCCTCCTCATCCTCAGAGAACTCTCCGCCACCACCAAGTCCTCCGCCACAGCCGAAGAAGCGCCTCCGCAAGACCACTGAGACGGCGAGGCCACCGGCGCCCCGACAGCAGCCGAAGCGTCGTGCGACGCGTGCCACCACGACGAGCAAGGTCGTCAAGGAGGCGTCCCGTGTCCTAGCGGCAAGCGGAGGGGGGTCTTCCCGGAGCGGTTCTGGTGTTCCTTCCGCCCCTCGGTCTTCGGGGACGACCGGAGCGGGGTCTTCACAACCCACGGCTCCGGAGCCCGCCAAGCGCCCGAGGGAGCCTTCTCCTCCAGCTCCTCGCGCTGGAGCACGCGAGGCGGAGTTTGACTTCTCCGCCCTCAGCTCCGATGAAGAGGAGGAAGAGTAAGCACTTGCAATTTCTATTTCCTTTGATTTTTGTTGCTTTTGCCTTGATTTCTCTTGCTTGGTTCTGATCTTGTTTGGCTTCCAGGACCTTGACCCAGAGGATGGCGAAGAGGGCCAAGATCCCTGTGGTTGACCTCGAGTACAACGAGCCCGTCGCGGCGGCGGGTGACGCGCCAACGACAAGCTTGCCGGACCAGCCTGCTGCTCCGGAGAGCAGCCCCCAGCGCAGCCCCCAGCGTAAGTCTTTTGTTCACTTTTCTGCTTGATGGGCGCGCTTGAACTTGTCCTTGCTAACATCTCGTTTGCCTGTTGTCTTGTGCAGAAATGGAACCGCAGCCGCAGGAGCACCAAGAGGCCGCCCCCGACGAGCCGCTTGTTCCACCCTCCCTACCAAGGATGAGCTCCCCGGCGAGGGACAGCGCTCCGCCAAGGATGGGTACTCCGCCAAGGGCGAGCACCCCGCCAAGGGCGAGCACCCCGCCAAGGGAAGGCGCCAGCGGCCCTCCGCCGGCGGGGGCTTCTACTACGCCGCCAAGGGAGAACTCCCCGGCGAGGGACCCCGCTACCGAAGAGGCCCGCGCAGGTAGCCCTTGTACTCTCCTTTTCTTGAATTCATCTTTTTGGATATTTGCTTGATGATTCTTTCTTTTCTTTTTCTTCTGTTAGATCCGCCTGCCCCGGAGTCGATGGAGACGGAAACCATTGCCGGGGAGGAAGTGCGTGGCGATGCTGGCGACGCCACCACCGCAGAAGGAATGGCCGGCGCTGACGAGCCAGCCGCCGAGGAGACTGCCTCGATCGCTGACGTGGCAACTGGGGAAGGGACCGGCGACCGCACTGCTGGCCCTGAGGCCGCAGGAGCGCCGGCCGCTGCGCCGGCCGCCGACCCCTCCGCCCTCGCGGCTGGGTCGGGCGTCTATCTGGAGGCCGCCAACGGGGTCTTTATCCAAGTCCCGTGGGCATCCTCATCAAGGGCACCCGCGGAGGGGGAGACCTTCGACGGAGAAGTTCTCGCCTCCGCCGGGCTGAGGGTTGTCGACGCGCCCGGCAGCAGCGACGAGCCCGAAGAGGAGCAACTCCTACGTCGACTCCTGGGTTTATACCGGGCCAGGCAAGCCAAGCTGGAGTCCCGAGAGGCTCTGGCCGCCAAGGCCGATGCTGATCTGGAGAAGCGCGCCGCGGAGCTCTGTGCCGCCAACTAGGCGGCCCTCCGGAACTTGGCGGAGGAGCGTGAAGAGTTTGCCGAAGCACACCAGGCGTTCCTCCTCGAGAAGGCCGAGGTGGAGTAGCAGCAGCGATTGGCCGCCGAGGATCTGTCTCGGCGGGAGGGAGAGCTCAACCAGCGGAAGGTCGACCTCGATAGTCACGAGGACGACCTTACCGCTCGCGAGCAGGCCATTGGCGGGGCTCTGCAGGAGGCGAGGGACGCCGCTGCCGCCGCAGAGACCGCCAAGAGGGATCTGGAGGCCAGGGTGGCTCAGTTGGAGACGAGCTTGAAGGCGAGCGAGGACAGGGTCGCCGCGCTCAACGTGGCGCGGGAGAAGGACGCCCATACCAACTCGGAGCTGCAAGTCCGTCTCTCCGAGAAGGGCAAAGAGCTCAACGACGCCAAGGACTCCATTGCCGACTTGGAGCTGAAGGTTTCCACCCTCACCGATTCGCTTGACGCCGCCCGGGACCGCGAGACAAAGCTGAAGGACGATCTCCGTGCTGAGAGGGCCTTGCTGGACAGTGCCGCCCTGTCGCAGAACAACTTCTAGCAGACGGTGGAGCAGTGGACCGAGGAGCTCGTTGCCTCCGCCGCCAACATCGATAAGGAGCGGGTGGCGCTGAGGGCGGAGCACCTCGTGTACTCCCCCGTTGAGAGCCTCCCCCACAGCGCCAAGCTAAGCTTGTTCTTTAGAGGAGTGGCGCCGGCTCTCGCGCAGCTACGGGAGAAGATCCCCGCGCAGCTGGCTGACGAGGCGCGCCGGCTTTGCATGGGTACTATGGAGCGGGTGTTGTCGAAGATCGTCTACCGTAACCCCGGGATCAACCTCATCAACGTCCTCCGGACCCTGCCGCCCGAAGCTGACCAGGAGGCGTTGAAAGCACAAGTTGCCCACATCGTAGCCAAGGCGGGCAAGATCAAGAGGGTCGACGGAGACCGAAAAGACTAGGCTCCCTTCTTTCTGCTTCCCTTGCCGCTGTCGATTAAGTCATGGGTAGTAGTTGGTTAGAACAGCGGCAAGCTATCTTGTACTATAACTTTATTTTGGATAATCAATGCAGTGTTATCTCCCTTGTTTAATCCCTTCACTTTGTATGCTTTCCACCCTACGCTTTTAGGGAACTTGCCGGCAAAGGAACCCTTGCCGCGAGCGCTGAGTGCGGGACTCTTAGCAGCCTGCTAGCAATGCCTTTGCCGGCAAGAAACCTTGCCGCAACGAGTCGCAGCACACTTAGATTGTTGAGCGAACTCGAAAACGAAGTAAGGGCGCGACATTTGTTGCAGCTCGCTTAAGCCGTTGAGCGTGCTCGAAACAAAGTAAGGGTGCGGCTGGCCACGGGTAGGTTCCTCCGCGCACAGGTTTTCCATACAACGTGTGGCTGTTCAAGGAAGACAACTAAGAAATTTTTCTAAAAATTTGAATGCTCAAACTTTGTCAACTTATCTTATGTGTGCTATTCGTTTCCCGGCAGGGCTTCCCTTTCTTGAACAGCACTTGGTCCATACCACTATCGCACTTGGTCCATACCACTATCTCCTCCCCCCGGCAAACTTGTGCGCGAGGAACACTTCTTCTGTTTAAGAGAGAGAGGAAAAGAGGAGGAAACACAAGTATGGAGCCTTGCGGCTTGTTACTGCTTACCGGGGATGTGTGCTGCACAAAATGTCAGATGATACATGCAAGTAAAAAGAAAAGCATGAAATGACAAACAGTGCGAAGCACAAAAGTTTTACTGATGCACGGGGTCTGCGCCCGGCTTTGTACAAAGGTTTACATGCAACAGCGGCAAGACTTGTACAAAAGGTGGTTGCCGGAGCGGATCACGGCAACCGCGCCTTATGGGTGAAACTTGCGAAGATGCTCTATGTTCCAGGAGTTTCTCACCGGTAAGCCTTCTTCGGTCTCGAGGCGGACAGCGCCGGGCCTTGTGACTTGTCTCACCCGATAAGGGCCTTCCCACTTCGGCGTCAACTTGTTGGAGTTCTTGGCGGACTGAACGCGCCGAAGAACAAGGTCGCCTTCCTCGAGACTCATGGCCTTAACCTTGCGGCTATGATAGCGACGCAAAGCTTGCTGGTATCGAGCAGCTCGTACAGCAGCCTGGAGACGTTCCTCCTCGAGGAGCAATGCATCATCTTGCCGCAGTTGCTCTTGCTCGAGTTCGTCGTAAGCGAGCACTCGAGGAGACCCGTATACGAGTTCCGTGGGGAGAACTGCCTCTGCTCCATAGACAAGAGCAAAGGGTGTCTGTCCGGTGGCTCGATTTGGTGTCGTCCTGATTGACCAAAGAGCCGCCGGCAACTCCTCTATCCAGTTTCTTCCGCACTTGTGCAGCCTGTCGAACGTTCTTGTCTTTAGTCCGCGCAGCACTTCAGCGTTGGCCCTCTCCGCTTGACCGTTACTCCTCGGGTGAGCAACAGAAGCAAAGCAGACCTTGGCGCCAAGGTCTTGGACGTACTACATGAAGGTGCGACTTGTGAACTGTGTGCCGTTGTCGGTGATGATCCTATTAGGGATTCCGAAACGGCAAACAATTGACCTGAAGAACTTCACTGCTGACTGTGCTGTCACCTTTCTCACTGGTTCCACTTCTGGCCACTTTGTGAACTTGTCGATTGCAACGTACAAGTACTCAAAGCCCCCGACTGTGCGGGGAAAGGGGCCGAGGATGTCGAGCCCCCAGACCGAGAAGGGCCAGGACAAAGGGATCGTCTGGAGAGCTTGAGCTGGCTAGTGAATCTGCTTGGCATGGAACTGGCACGCTTCACACTTGGTTACTTGTGCAGTTGCATCTTGGAGGGCTTCTGGCCAAAAGAAACCTTGCCGGAACGCCTTCCCGGCAAGTGCTCTTGCGCCAATGTGGTGGCCACATATGCCTCCGTGTATTTCTGCCAACAACTTTTGTCCATCTTCCCGGGAAATGCACTTCAATCTGACACCATTGAGTCTTCTTCTGTACAGTTCACTGCCAACGAACTGATACATACTTGACTGCCTGGTTATCCTCTCTACCTCTTCTGGTTCTTCAGGAAGTTCTCCAGTTTGAAGAAAACGGACGATTTGCTGCGCCCATGCTGGAGCCTGAGGCTCAACAACAAGGACTAAAGGCATCAGGGTTGCTGCGGGAACCTCAGCTTCTACGGCAAGAACCTGCGGCTCTGCCGGAGCTGAGTGTTCCCCGGCAAGCCTGCCGGGGCAAGACTTGTCGGGAACGCCTGCTTCAACTGTACAGACTCTTGGGTCCGCAGGAGCAGACTGTTCCTCAGCATCTTGGTTGTTGATCTTGGAGACCTTGGCGGCGGTTTCAGGAAGATCTGCCGGCAAGTAGTCACCGGAGACCAACTTCCTCTTCTTGCTTTGCCCAACTGATGGTGTAACGGATGGTTGAGTTAGCTTGAGCACGAAGACCCCTGGTTCCACAGGTAACTTCATTGCAGCACACTTTGAGAGGCCATCTGCGATATCATTCTGAGCTCTTGGGACATGCTCCATCTGCAGGCCTTCAAAATGTTCTTCAAGCTTCCTTACTTCATCGACATACGCTTCCATCAAAGGACTCTGGTAACTCTTGTTTACTTGTCGGACCACCAATTGTGAATCTCCCCGCACAATCAGCTTCTTGATCCCAAGTTCGGCCGCAATTCTGAGGTCGGCAAGCAAACCTTCATACTCAGCAGTATTGTTTGTCGCTTGCTCCTTGGGAAAGTGCATCTGAACAACGTACTTGAGGTGCTCTCCGGTGGGCGCTATGAGTAACACGCCAGCGCCGGCGCCTTGCAGCGAGAAGGCACCATCGAAGTACATTGTCCACTCTTTGCTTACTTCTTGGACGGGGATGCTTGTCTCTGGAACTTCTTCATCTGGTGTTGGTGTCCACTCTGCTATGAACTCTGCCAAAGCTCTGCTCTGTATAGTTGAAGTACTCTCAAACTTGAGACCAAAGCTTGACAGCTCCAGTGCCCACTCGACGATCCTGCCTGTTGCTTCTGGGTTTTGCAATATCCTCTTCAACGGAAAGCAAGTGACCACCGTTATCTCATGTGCTTGGAATTAGTGGCGCAGCTTTCTTGAGGCCATGAGGAGGCCGGAAAGCAATTTCTGCACCCCAGAGTATCTTGATCTAGCCCCCTGCAAGAGGGAACTTACAAAATAAAATGGGCGCTGCACCATCTTCTTTCGCACCTCTCCTTGTTCCTGCACAGACTTGTCCTTGTCGGTGTCAGAGCTTGTCGGGGGAGCCCCCTGCTTCTCGCTGGAAGTGCTTGCCGAGGCTGTGGGCTCCTCATCCGCCTCCCTCTCCGCTACCAACGCAGCACTAACCACTTGATTGGTTGCTGCTAAGTATAGCAACAACTTCTCTTGTGGCCTAGGTGCGACAAGTATTGGAGTAGAGGACAGGTATCCTTTCAAGTCATGCAGTGCCGCCTCCGCTTATGGAGTCCATTTCATTGGACCTGCCTTTTTCAAGATTTTGAAGAAAGGCAGGGCGCGTTCTGCAGACTTTGAAATGAACCTACTGAGGGCAGCCACACAACCAGCAAGCCTCCGTACATCCTTGACGCGCTTCGGGGCTTCGATCTGCTCGATGGCCTTGATCTTGTCGGGATTGGCTTCAATCCCCATCTGGGACGCAAAGAACCCGAGAAGCTTGCCGGAGGGGACTCCGAAGACGCACTTCTCGGGGTTCAGCTTGAGTTGTATCTTGCGCAGATTCTCAAAGGTTTCTTCTAAGTCTTGAATCAGGGTATCCATGCTCTTGCTCTTGACCACTATATCATCCATGTAGGCTTCTACATTCCTGTGTATCTGTGGCTCAAAAGCAGTGTGGACCACCCTTGCAAATGTTGAGCCCGCATTCTTCAATCCAAAGGGCATGCGTATGAAGCAATAAGTGCCACATGGAGTAATGAATGCGGTCTTCTCTTCGTCTTCCTCAGCCATGAATATCTGGTGGTATCCTGAGTATGCATCGAGAAATGAAAGCAACTCACATCCAGCCGTGGAGTCAACAATCTGGTCAATGCGCGGCAAGTGAAATGGATCCTTGGGACAAGCTTTATTCACATCAGTGAAGTCTATACAAAGTCTCCACTTCCCATTAGACTTACGCACGACAACTGGATTGGCCAACCACGTGGGATGTAGTACACCTCTAACAAGGCCAGCTGCTTCCAACTTCTTGATTTCTTTAGCTATGAACTCCTGGTGCTCCACCGCTTGCTTCCTGACCTTCTGCTTGACGGGCCGCGCGTGAGGACAAACAGCAAGCTTGTGCTCAATTACCTTCCTGGGAGCGCCGGGGATGTCAGACGGCTGCCATGCAAACACGTCTACATTCGCCCGCAGGAAGGCAACGAGCGCGCTTTCCTATTTGGGGTCGAGCGTAGCACTGATGGTGAAGGTACCACCAGTTCAGTCCTCCTTGGCGGACACCTTCTCGGTTGCCGGTGGAGCTGCCATTCCTTTCTTGCACTTGCCGGTGGAGCTCGATGGTGCGTCCTCGACGGCAGCGCAGCACTCCGAAGAGGTGCGTTTGCCGGAGTGGGCTCCAGAGCTCTTGCCGGACTTGGTCTTGGTCTTCCCCCCGGGAGCTTCAGCGGCAAGTGTTTTGCTGTCTGCCGCGGCTGCTGCGTCCCGGTATATCTTGTCGGCGCAGATAAGCGCATCCTTCTTGTCGCCGGGGACAGGGATGACGCTTATTGGCCCTGGCATCTTGAGCATGTTGTATGCATAGTGCGAGGCTGCCATGAACTTGGCGAGCGCAGGACGGCCAAGTATCCCATTGTATGGTAATGGGATATCGGCAACGTCGAACGTGATCCTCTCCGTCCTGAAGTTAAGCTCTCCGCCAAAGGTCACCGGCAGCGTGATCTTCCCCTTCGGCTTGCTCCTTCCCGGGTTGATTCCTTGAAAAGTCCCGGTCTCCTCGAGCTCGCTGTCGGGGATCTGCAGCTTCTTGATCACAACGGAGGAGATCAAGTTGAGGCCGGCCCCGCCGTCAACCAACATCTTGGTGACCTTGAGGTTGCGGATAGTTGGTGAAACCAACATCGGCAAACACCCGACCGCAGTCGTGCGGTCGGGGTGGTCCTCAAGGTCGAAGATGATGGGCGTGCCGGACCACTTCAGCAGCTTGCGCGACTCGACGGGTGGTTCAGCTGCATTCACTTCCCGCACCCATTGCTTGAGTTGGCGGCGGGAAGCGTGCAGCAAAGCACCTCCATCGACGCACAGAACTTCTGTGGCCTTCTGAAACTCCTGCTCGCTGTTGTCTCCTTCATCCATGTCCTCGTCATCGTCTTCGTCTTCATCCTTGTCGCGACCCCGGGGAGGTCTGTCTCCTTGCCGCTGCTTGGCCTTGCCGCGGCGTCCTCCCCGGCCATTGAATGGCCGCTTTTTGCTGGGCTCTCCCCCGCCTCCTTGGGCCTTCTCCTTGTCGCGATGCTCGTATTCAGCCTTCTGCTGTTCTACGAGGTACTCTACCCTCTTGCAGTTTTGGAGATCGTGGCCCTTGGTGCGGTGGATCTTACAGTACTGCTTGTCGGAGCCGTCCTGCTTGTCGGCTGCCGCTACAGGGGTGGACTCCTTGCCGGAGCCACCAGCCTGTGTCTTCTTGGCGGCAGCCTCCTTGCCGGACTGCTCGACAACCAGTACCTTCTTGTTCTTCTTCTTCTTGTTGTTCCGCCGCCGGTTTTTCCTTGCCAGGGCGGCATCCTCGCTGTCCGTTCCTCCTGCTCCACTATCCTCTCCGGGGAGTCTCCTCCCCTCTTCAGCACGCGCACATTTGTCAGCTAGAGCGTAAAGCTCGCTGACGTCCTGGATCTTGGTCATTGCCATTTCTTCCCTCATCCGGCGGTTACGCACGTTCTGGTGGAACACGCTGATAACCGCAGCAGGGTGGACATCCGGGATGTTGTGCTAAACACGGCTAAACCTCTGGATGTACTTGCGCAGGGACTCTCCCTCCTTCTGGGCAAGAATGTGGAGATCGCTCTCCTGGCCGTGGGGTTTGTGGCCGCCCGTGAAGGCGCCGACAAACTGGTGGCACAAATCTGCCCAAGAAGAGATGGAGTTCTCCGGCAAGTGCATAAGCCAAGACCTAACGTTTGGCTTAAGCACGAGCGGGAAGTAGTTCGCTAAGATCTTCTCGTCGCGTCCCCCGGCAGCCTGCACCGCAATGGTGTAGATGCTGAGGAACTCCGAGGGGTGTGTCTTGCCGTCGTACTTCTCGGGTACGTCGGGCTTAAAGTTCTCCATGCTGGGCCATTGGACTTGACGCAGCTCTCGGGTGAACGCAGGGCAGCCTGCCGCGTACGGCAAGTCGCCTGGTTCACCGGGCGCGTTCATGTCGACAGCAGTCCCAGCGCGCTGGTCGGACTGTCTTCGGGCTTCTCGTCGACGCTCGATGCGAGTTCGAGCGTCCTCTTGTCGCCTGTCATTGAGGACTTGGCGCTGATCACGGCGAGCTCGCAGATCTGACGACGCCGTGGAGTCGTCGTCGACGTTGATCCGACGAACTAGTGATTTTTGCTTCCGCGGCGGGGAGTGCACGGTTGTCGCACCCCCGGCGGTCTTGTCTCCATCGGCCTTCGCTTGGCTGACTTGCCGCGGCCGTGACGTTGCCGGCTGCTACGACGTGTCGTTGTTGGCGAAGGCGATGAGGCTCTGGATGGTAGCCCTCCAGTCTTCGGCCTTGTCCGCCGCTGGAGGGAAGTCGAGGAGCAGCTGAGCCCTGGCTAGGGCTTCTGCTGGAGAGGAGGGAAGCGGTGGCGAGCGGTGTGAGGAGCTAGATACGCTCGGACTTCTAACCGCGTTAGAAGGAGCATGTTCTCGCCCCGGCGACCCCGCCTTGCTCGTGCCAGGACGCTGGCCTTGAGCGTCCCGCGACCCGCCGGCTTGGCCACGTCCCAGCAAGCGTATTGCACCTCCGGTACCACGTCGCTGCTGGTCCGACACCTCCTGAGAGGGACGTGGTGCGTGTACGGACGCCGAGGCTTTGGAGTTCGCCCGGTCGTCCGTCTTGTCCTTGGACTTGGTGGCGCCGTGAGTCTCCCCACCGGCGTCCACCCTTCCGCCGGCGTCTGTCCCACCAACCGTTGGTTCTGGTGGTGGTGGGACAGACGCGGACGGGCCTCCAACCTCCGAAGCCTTCTTCTTCGGAGGCATGCTGATGTAGTCGATGAAGCTGACGAAGTTGGTGAAGTTGCTGAAGACTGCGCCCGCGTGAGCGCCGGATCAGGTTCGCACAACCTCGACGCCCCCTACCTGGCGCGCCAAAGATGTCGGGGAAACTGGTCGCCCACGAACACCTATGGGACCGGAGCCCCTTCTACGGTACGGCAAGGGAGCGGAGGGAGCACGAAGAGCGAATCGAGGGGCACACGCGGGCAGTTTACCCAGGTTCGGGCCACGCGGACGCGTAAAACCCTACTCCTGCCTTGGATGTATTGAGTTCTTGAACTCGGGAGCTTGAAGATCTACAGTACTAGCTACACCGAGCGTGGGAGTGATCGAGTTTCTGGAGTCGAACCCCCTCTACGTAGTGCATGGGCCTCCTTTTATAGCTCAAAGGGGTCTCCGACAGGTGTCGATGTAGAGGAGGGTAAAAGTGTAAAATCGGTGGTAGATGGAACAGTGCATGAACAGTGTATGCACAGTGGTCTATACCTAACCCGGACGGTGGGGGACAAGGGCATTGAATGCCCGTCGCCGTCACCCCAAAAGCGTCCGCCCGGGCGTCTCCGTTCGCCACGACGATGGCCTCGTCACCGCGGCTTGCCACCGTGTACCCCAGGCTGCACAGCCATATGCCACGTGCCCCTGGAAGGGCCCCAGGGCGACGCGTGGCCAGATGAGCTGGAGCGCAGGCACACGGCGTAAGCCTTCCCCGGCAAACACCTTGCCGGGGTTGTTATCTTGCCGGGCCCGGAAGCTTGTCGCTCTCCGGGTCCTGCCGGGGCGCATGATGCGCCGCGATATATCTTCTGAGGTGCTGTTCTTTGGCCTACCTGGCAAGCTCCTCTTGCCAGGGTCTTGCGCTGGAATGATAACCTTGAGCCTGGTGCGGCCTTCCCGGCAAGCTCCTCTTGCCGGGGCCTTGTTCTTCTGACTTGTATACTTTGTTCTTGAATGGCTTAAAGGGATCCAGAGCGGGCCTTGGCGAGCGCGTTGTGAGCCAGACCACGGGAGGCTGCTACTGCCCGTGCACAAGTCGGGATACTAAGGTACCCCTACTCTAGTACACCGACAATATGAAATTCCTTCGGGTATGATAGAACAACTGCTAGCTAATCCTTATGTAGGGGATGGAACCGAACATCTTGATATGCACTTGATATATGTGGAAGAAATTTGTGGATTGTTTAAGCTTGCAGGTTTACCAGGAGATGAAGTTAAGAATACGGTTTTCCCTTTATTTTTGAAGGGAAAATCATTGGCATGGTATAGACTATGCGATGATACTGGATCTTGGAATTGGAATCGATTGAAATTGGAGTTTCACCAAAATTTTATCCTATGCATCTAGTTCATCATGATCGGAATTACATATATAATTTTTGGCCTCGTGAAGGAGAAAGTATCGCTCTAGCTTGGGGGAGGCTTAAGTCAATGTTATATTCATGCCCCAATCATGAGCTATCAAGAGAAATTATTATCCAGAATTTTTATGCTCGGCTTTCTCATAATGATCGATCCATGCTTGATACTTCTTGTGCTGGTTCTTTTATGAAGAAGACTATTGAACTCCGGTGGGATCTTTTGGAAAGAATTAAATGCAACTATGAAGATTGGGAACTCGGCGAAGGTAAAGAGTCAAGTATTAAGCTTAAGTTTGATTGTTTTAAATCTTTTATGAATACCGATGCTTTTCAAAAGTTTAGCACTAAATATGGACTTGACTCTGAGATAGTAGCCTCTTTTTGTGAATCATTTGCTACTCATGTTGATATCCCTACGGAGATGTGGTTTAAATATCACCCACCTATTAAAGAAGAAATTAAAGAACCGGTACTACCTAAAGAGGAAACTATTATTTATAATGTTGATCCAGTTGTTCCTACAGCTTATATTGTGAAACCACCTTTCCCTGTTAGGATTAAGGAACGTGCTAAAGTTTTAACTATGGTCAACAAAAGTTATATAAGAACACCTAAACTTGATGAACAAATCAAGGTAGAACCTAGTGTTGCTATGGTTAGGGATCTCTTGGAAGAAAATATAGATGGGCATGTTATTTACTTCTGTGAAGAATTTGCTAGAATTACCAAACCCAATAAAGAAGACAAACATAGACCTGTTGTTGGCATAAAATAGGAGATCACTATTATCATGGTTTATGTGACATAGGTGCTAGCGTGAGTGCTTACCTTATACTAGGAAATTATGAATGACATAGCACCCGCACAGATAGAAGACATATATGTTACTATTAAACTTGCTAATAGAGACACTATTTCACCAATTGGGATTGCTAGAGATGTTGAAGTCTTGTGTGGGAAGATAAAATACCCTACTGATTTTCTTGTTCTTTGTTCCCCACAAGAAGATTTTTGTCCCACTATCTTTGTTAGACCTTTCTTGAACAACGTTAATGCTAAAATAGATTGTGAGAAACAAACTGTTGGTGTTAGCTTTGGTGATCAGTCTCATGAGTTTAATTTCTCCAAGTTTAGTAGAAAACCTCATAAAAAAGAATTGCCTAGTAAGGATGAAATAATGGGTCTTGCTTCTATTGATGTGCCTCCTACTGATCCACTAGAACAATATCTCCTAGACCAATAAAGTGATTTGCATATGCATGAAAGAAATGAAATAGATAATATTTCCTTTGAACAACGTCCTCTGCTTAAACACAATTTGCCTATTGAAACTTTAGGAGGTCCTCCTCCGCCTAAAGGTGATCCTGTGTTTGAATTAAAACAATTTCTAGACACTTTGAAATATGCTTATCTTGAAGAGAAGAATATATATCCTATTATTATTGATGCTAACCTTTTAGAACATGAAGAAGAAAGTTTATTGAAAGTTCTAACGAAGCACCAAGCTACTATTGGATATACTCTTGATGATTTAAATGGCATTAGCCCCACTCTATGTCAGCAAAAGATAATATGGAACCTCATGCTAAATCCGTTGTTGATCACCAACGTTGGTTGAATCTGAAGATGAAAGAAGTGGTAAGAACGGAAATATTAAAACTTCTGGAAGCAGGTATAATCTATCCTATAGCTGGTAGTAGATGTGTAAGTCCTGTTCATTATGTTCCTAAGAAAGTAGGTATTACTGTTGTTCCCAATGAAAAGAATGAACTTATTCCACAAAGAATTGTTATAGGCTATAGAATGGTAATTCATTTTAGAATTAAATAAATCTACTAGGAAAGATCATTACCCTCTGCCTTTTATTGAACAAATGCTAGAGATATTATCTAAGAACACACATTTTTGCTTCCTTGATGGATATTCTGTTTTTTCGCAAATACCCGTTTCTTAACCTGATCAAGAAAATATCACTTTTACTTGTCCTTTTGGAACTTATGCTTATAGACGTATGCCTTTTGGTTTATGCAATGCACCTGCTACCTTTCAAAAATGCATGACTACTATATTCTCTGATTTTCCTGAAAAGATTGTTGAGGTTTTCATGGATGACTTTTCTGTTTATGAGAAGTCTTTTGATGATTTTTTAAGCAATCTTGATCGAGTTTTTTTTGACTATAATCTTGATCGAGTTTTGCAGAGATGTGAGCAAACTAATATTACTTGAATTGGGAGAAGTGCCACTTTATGGTTAACGAAGGTATTGTTTTGGGCCACAAAATTTCAGAAAAGGGTATTGAAGTGGACAAAGCTAAGGTTGATGCAATTGACAAAATGCCATGTCCTAAAGATATCAAAGGTATTCGTAGTTTCCTAGGTCATGCTGGTTTCTATAGGAGATTTATCAAATACTTATCTAAAATTTCTAGGCCCCTTACAAATCTTTTGCAAAAGGATAATCCTTTTGTTTTTTATGATGATTGTTTAGAAGCCTTTGAAACACTCAAGAAAGCCTTACTTTCTGCACCTATTGTTCAACCACCTGATTGGAACCTACCTTTTGAAATTATGTGTGATGCTAGTGATTATGTTGTTGGTGTTGTTCTAGGGCAAATAATTGATAATAAACTAAATGTTATTCGTTATGCTAGTAAAACTCTAGACAGCGCTCAAAGAAATTATGCTACGACCGAAGAAGAATATCTAGCAGTAGTGTTTGCTTGTGATAAATTTAGATCTTACATTGTTGATTCAGAAGTAACTATTCACACCGACCATGCTGCTATAAAATATCTTATGGAAAAGAAAGATTCTAAGCCTAGACTTATTCGATGGGTTCTTTTGCTACAAGAATTTGATTTGCATATCATTGATAGAAAAGGAGTAGAGAGCCCCGTAGCTGATAATTTTTCTAGGCTTGAAAATGTGCTTGATGACCCACTACCTATTGATGATAGTTTTCCCGATGAGCAGTTAGTTGCAATAAAAGTTTCTCATAACACTCCTTGGTATGCTAACTATGCTAATTATATTGTTGCTAAATATTTACCACCTAGCTTTACTTACCAACAAAAGAAAAAATTCTTCTATGATTTAAGACATTACTTTTGGGATGACCCACATCTTTATAAAGAAGGAGTAGATGGTACTATTAGACGTTGTGTACCTGAGCATGAACAGGAACAAATCCTACAGAAATGCCATTCCGAAGCTTATGGCGGACATCATGCGGGAGACAGAACTGCTCATAAGGTATTGCAATCTGGGTTTTATTGCCCTACTCTCTTCAAGGATGCTCGTAAGTTCGTCTTATCTTGTGATGAATGCCAAATAATAGGTAATATCGGTAAGCGCAAGAAATGCCTATGAATTATTCTCTTGCTGTTGAACCATTTGATGTTTGGGGATTTGATTACATGGGACCATTTCCTTCTTCTAATGGGTATACACATATTTTGGTTGCTGTTGATTATGTTACTAAGTGGGTAGAAGCTATTCCAACTAGTAGTGCTGATCACAACACCTCTATTAAAATGCTTAAGGAAGTTATTTTCCCAAGGTTTGGAGTCCCTAGATATTGAATGATTGATGGTGGTTCACACTTTATTCATGGTGCTTTCCGTAAAATGCTTGCCAAGTATAATGTTAACCATAGAATTGCATATCCCTATCATCCTCAGTCTAGTGGTCAAGTTGAAATTAATAATAGGGAAATAAAATTGATATTACAAAAGACTACCATAGGTCTCGAAAGAATTGGTCCAAGAAATTGGATGATGCACTTTGGGCTTATATAACAACTTACAAAAATCCTATGGGTATGTGTCCTTATAAAATGGTTTATGGAAAAGCTTGTCATTTGCCTCTTGAATTAGAACATAAAGCATATTGGGAAATTAAAGAACTAAATTAAGATTTCAAACTTGCCGGTGAAAAGAGGTTATTTGATATTAGCTCACTAGATGAATGGAGAACCCAAACTTAAGAAAATGCCAAGTTATTCAAAGAAAAAGTTAAAAGACGGTACGATAAAAGAATCCAAAAGCGTGCGTTCAAAGTTGGAGAATATGTTATATTTTACAACTCTCGTTTCAGATTCTTTGCAGGAAAACTCCTCTCCAAATGGGAAGGATCCTATGTTATCGAGGAGGTTTATCGGTGTGACACCCCGAGACCGGTGCGCCAGGTGTCAGCTAGTTATTCATCGTCGTTGCCATGTCATCTGCTTGCGTGTTGCATCTTTGCCTTATCATCGTGTGCATTGCATCATCATGTTTTCAAAACTTGCATCCGTCCGAGTCCGCCGTCCTTTCCGTTGTCCGTTCTGAGCCCAGACACACTCGTACGTGCCCGCGGCACATTCGGATATTTATTTTATGGGTGGCCGGAAACTATTCTCGGAATGGGATGAAACTTGGCGTGTGGTCTTATTATAGCATAGGTAGACCGTCTGTCAAGTTTCGTCGCATTCGGAGTTCGTTTGATAGTCCAACGATTAACCGTGTTAACCGCCGGAAGCCTTTTGTCTTTTGGCCCAACACCCCTTCCAACATCCCACCAAACCCATTCTAACCCCCTCCATGCTCTTGGCCGTTTGATCACGATCGCGTGGCCACGAACCGCTCCTCATTTGGACACTCCTAGCTCCCTCTACCTATAAATAGGTGTCTCCCCCGTATTATTCTCGCAGATGAACCCTAGCTCCGCTCCCGCTGCGCAACCGGACATGTCCGTTCCGCCGCCGGACATGTCCAGCGCCCCTCCAGCTCATCCCGGCCAATCCCGTGCCGCCAAATCAGCTACACCGCCGCCCGCAGCCACTCCCGCGCCGCCACGTGTCCCACACCGCCTCCCACCGCCGCGCGGGCCCCCGAGCCCGTGCCAGGCCCGCTCGGCACGAGCACCCGCCGCCGCCAGCCGCGCCCCCCACGCGTCGTCTCCTCCGCGCCGGCCATCGCCGGACCTTCGCCGGAGCGCCCCGCCTCCGCCGCCGCCGCCATGGATCTCGCCACCTCACCAACAGTGTCCACCCCGACCCCGCGCTCGTCCAGATCCACGGCGTTCCGTGGTGGATCAGCCCGATCCCCTCCGGATCCCGCCGCCGGGGTGCCTCGCCGGCGCCCTCGTCCTCCGCCGTCATGACCTCGGCCACCCAGTCGAGCCACCGCCGCCGTGTGTTCCTGTTCGAGGACGATGAGGGTCAGCGCTGTCGCCTCTTGGGCCGGCCTCGTCCTGACCCAGCCGCCGCCTGGGGCCTCCTTGCCTCGCAGCCGGGCCGGCCCAGCTCCTCCCCCTCCCCTCCGCGGCCCACCTCGCCAGCAGGCCCAGCCGCGGGCCGCCTCGCCTCTCCACCGCCGTCTTGGGCCAGGCCCATGGTGAGCGGCCCCTTTTCCCTGCTCCATGCGTTATATAGTATCTTGCGCTCAGTTTCAGACTTACAAATGTTGACTAAGTCCCAGAAATTGCATATTTTGCTGCCTTGTTTGTGTGGCTGTAACTTTTTGTGTGGTGTTCCAAATTGAGTGTTTGATATGTCAAAATGATCGTGGTGATATGCTCTTATTTTTGTTCCATTGTGTCATGCTTGTTTGAGTTCATCTTGATAACCTAATCATCGTTGCAAGAGTGCTACTTGTTTAAAACAGCTGTTAACTATAATTTTGCTGCATACTTGTGATGCTTGTAACTTTTTGCTTGTTTATCCAATTGGAGCATATCATATATCAAAATGTTTATTGTGAAGTGCTCTACATGATGGTTGCTGTAGCATTCATGTTAGGTGTCATATTGCCATGCTAATCTCTGTTGCAAAAGTGCATGTGGCTGTTAAGTGTTGAAACTTGTTATGATATGCTGATTTCACTTGCTCATTGCTATTGATGTGTTTGTCTTCATGCCACATGTCAATATGTTCTAGAATCACAATCTTATGGTATTTGCTATGGTGCAATTAAATTTCCATGAAATGCCTTGAGGTGACATAAACAAGCTTGTAAACATGCCATGCCAATGTTGCTGTTTTATACTTAGTGAAAAAACTGCTAAGTCTGGAATCTGTTTAACCTAATGCTATGTTTGCTTGATGCCCCACTCAAATCGATGCTTGTTTTGGAGTGGCCAATGATCATGTCTTGATGTCCATGTTATTGTCTATCCATTCATGCGCTTGTTTGCATATATGGCCTGCTGTAACTTTTTTATTTCTTGATCTCAAGTTGTTATAAATTTAGCTGTCAGATTTTTATCAGCATGATCAATTTGGTGAAGCTTGTTGTTATTGATCCATGCCTCCTATGGAGTTGCCCCAATTGAGTTGTTTGATGTATGTGATGTCTACTACATGTCCATGCTCTTTATATCCTTAGTAGAGTTGATATGCTTGTTGTTTTGTACCTTCGAAGGCAGCATAGTGATGATGTTTTTGCCTTCCCAGATTTTGACCAAGTCTGGATAAATTTATTGCAACTTGCCATGCTTGGTTAATTGTGTTCCAGGAAGCTTTTGAGTGTGTTCTAAGTTCATGCTTGTTAATTATCATGTCTATTTCGCATCCATGCTTATTGTTACCATGTTTGGGTGCTTTACCATATATTTACCTTGCTCCAAAGTTGCTATGTGGTTGTTAACTTCAGCTTGTTGTTATATCTTGTTTCATGTGTATGTGTTGAACCGTTGCTCCGTTTTGAGTGTGCCCTATATGAAACTTGTGTGATTTTGCATGTAGAAGCATAATATCATGTTGTTTACATGTTTGGTATGTGTTTGCTTGATGTTTGGGTGCATCTTGCACCGTTGCCATGCTTGTCTCGTTTTGCTCATATCTTCTAGGCCGTAGCTCCGAATTAAACAAACTTTATATGAAACTTGACTAGAATTTCGAGTAGATCATCATGGTGCATGTTAACTTGCTCTTTAACAACTTGAACATAAGGTTTGTTCAGATCTGGACCAAATTCAAAATGTGCATATGAGGACTTACCGGAATTGTTATGTGTTGATTCCGGCCTCATTTAAACTTGTTGGTTTGTGTTGTTCTTGTGTGCTTCATTCCTTGCCATGTTTTGCATCATATAGACTTGTCTTGCATCATACTTGGTTGAGCATCATGTCTTGTTCTTGTGTTGTGTGTTTACCGTGTTGCTTGCTTCTTCTCGGTAGTGCTTGTTCCGTTGCGATCGTGAGGATTCGTTCGTCTACACGTGGTTCGTCTTCGAGGCTTCTTCTTAGTCTACTTCATGGAACCGTTCTTCTTCCTTGCGGGATCTCAGGCAAGATGACCATCACCTTGGATACCTTTACTATCATTTGCCATGCTTAGTTGTCTCGATGCTATCGTTATATGTCGCGCTACCCATCATTATTGTCAGCCCCTCTCCTTGTTGCCATGAAACCTCTAACCTTTGACACCTTCCTAGCAAACCATTGTTTGGCTATGTTACCCGCTTGCTCAGCCCTCTTATAGCGTTGTTAGTTGCAGGTGAAGATGAAGATCGTTCCTTGTTGGAACTTGTTGTTGGAATATCACAATATGTCTTATATATATTAAAACACCTATATACTGGGCATGGGTGGAAGGCTTGGCCTTTTGCTCGGTGTTTTGTTCCACTCATGCCACCTTAGGAGCCGATAAACCGGTATTATGTTCCTTGATTTTGTGTTCCTTACACGGTTGGGTATATGGGAACCCCTTGACAGTTCGTCTTTGAATAAAACTCCTCCAGCAAGGCCCAACATTGGTTTTAATTTGCTCATAATAACAACTTAATTAATTAATTAATTGCATAGGGAGTTAGCGCTACCCGAGGATTCTTTCTACATAGCAGGGGGGCCAGTGCTGATGGTGTTGGTCCCAAACGGGGAACCTGCGGGGCCACCTGGGGGAAACCCGAGGGCTGGTTTTACTCGTAGCTTCGCCCATTCGGTCGTGGCCTGAGACGAGATACGCGCGCCTACTATCAGTGTGTTGACACACTGGGAGGTCTCGCTGGACTTGTTTTACCATTGTCCAAATGTCTTGTGCACCGGGATACCGAGCCTGATCGGATTGTCCTTAAGATAAGGGGTAATATTATTATTACTTCTGCTGATCGTGAGAGCTTGTGATGGGCTAAGTTGGGACACCCCTGCAGGGTTATGATATTTCGAAAGCCGTGCCCGCGGTTAAGTGGCAAATTGGAATTTGTTAATGTCCGGTTGTAGAAAACTTGACAAAGGATCAGAGATAAAACACACAACTGTGCGAGTAACCGTGAGTGTCTCTTTTCACTTTGAGAAGAGAACACGATGGGGTTATGATTGACTCGTAGGTAGTTCAGGATCTTTAGCGATCACTACTAGTTTGCGACCGTTTGCGTAGATGATCATCTTATTCTTGTACTCGTAAGTTAGCCACCATACTTTTGCTTAGCCGCTGCTGCAACCTCACCACTTTACCTCTTCCTACCCATTAAGCTTTGCTAGTCTTGATACCCATGGTTATGGGATTGCTGAGTCCTCGTGGCTCACAGATACGACAACAACAGTTGCAGGTGCAGGTTTCCGATGACTTGACGTGAGGTCGATGTCCTTTGAGTTGGAGTTCTTTCTTCTTCTTCTTCAGTCTTGGGTTAGGTTCCGGGTCGGCAGCCTGGGTTAGCAGATGATGTCGTTGTGCTTTTCATGTTTTCACCCGTAGTCAGATGCCTTGTATTGACATTGTTGTATTCTTGTGACATGTATGTATTGTTGTATCCCCCATGTATGTATGTAATGGTACGATGTAATGATATCCATCTTGCTAAGCGCCCGAAATGCGATTGTGCCCCAATCACGTAAGTGTCACGTGATTGGGATAGAATCGCGTCTTGGGCCTGATAAGTTGGTATCAGAGCCTCGACCGACCATAGGAGCCCCCTTGATTGATCGTAGTCTGGCCGTTGTTGAGTCTAGCAGAAAACTTTTTTGGAGTCTAGTTATATCGGAGAGTAGGAATTCTTTTACTCCTCAGCCCCTTCGTCGTTGTGGTGAGGAATCTTGACGTAGGTGTTTTGAATTACTCCTCTTCCCCTTCAATTTTTTTAGGATCATGCGGTTAGTTTTCGTTCGTTGCATTGTCAGTTCTTTCATCTGGTGCATCTCTCATCAAGTGGATTCGGCCCTCTTCTTCTTGCAAGTTCAACCCTCAGTTCTTTTCAACCGACGGTGTTTTCCCCATCCGATGTGTTCCTTCTTTTTCTCACCCGCCCACCCTTTTTTCTTCTCAAACCGGAGTCCTTAATCGAGTATCCATCCTACTCGTGTGATCCTCTGCATTCTTCCTCAGTTATTTCAACCGGTGAATTCTTGTCTAGTTCGTCCTTCTTCATCTCTTTTTTCTTTTCCGGTGGATCCAATTCAATTCAAGTATTCGGTGTCGATCTTATTCTTTCCTTGCTCAAATGTTTCCAATTGCTCGTTCACCTCTCGACATTTAATTATTCCGGAGTTCTGAAGACATCTCAGGAGATTCGTCTGTATTCCAATTAATTCGAGGTTGTCACCTCATTCGAGTCTTTGAATCGTTCCGGTGCATTATCTCCTTTTCGATCCTTTTCAACGATGGTTTTCTTTCAGTGGGCTCATAACCCACAGGTCTTTTCCCAGGATCTTACTTGACTCTTCTAATTTCCCGGAGTGTTCCAAAATTCTTTTCAATTGTGACATAAGAATGGATTCCATCAGTCATATGCCTTCTCCAAGATCGTTTGCAATTCTTTTCATCATTGGTTCAACCTTTCTCTTTTCATTCTTCCGGAGTGTTTCATGAATTCTTTTCTTTGTATTCCTCCGAAGGCCATCATTTCAGAAGATCTATTCGTTCTCAGTTTCAACTTCATTCTCTAAATAGTCTTCATTGATGCCTCTTCGTTCGTCTCATTTTCATCCGGTGTTTCGTTCAAGTATTCTTAATCAGTTCACGATCTCTTCGTTCTCTTGCATCTAAATTTTCCTCAAGTGCTTTTATTCTTCCCGGTGATTCATTCTCTTGTATTCACTCAATTCAATTCTTTACGGTGATTTGTTCTCTTTCATCACTCGATTGAATTTCTTCACGGTGGTTTGTTATCTTCTTCACCCGGCTTTGATTCTTTACGGTGGTTCTCTCAAGAGTTCTTTTCCGGCACTATCATATCAATCCATTCTTTTACTCCAATCCTACCGGTGTTTCATGAATATTCTCGCAAGTTCGTGATATATCCCTCTTTAATCATTACATCGAGAATAAGTGATATGCAAATCCATTGTTTCTCATCAATTTATTTGGTGGAGGAGAAGCATAGCATAATTCTTATTTATTTGGTGGAGGAGAAGCATAACATAATTCTTATTTTTTTCCGTCAAGTTGATTTATCCCTTCCTTCGGAGTTTATTCTTCATGAATAAATTCTAGTTCCGAGTGCTTAAATCTTTTCTTTTCCGGAGTTCAATTTTTTCTCGGCTATCTCGTCGGAGCTCTATCTAAACAATCACAAGGTTTTAATCTTATTTCTTTTCGTCTGTCAATCTATATCATCATCATTTTTGTTACCGGAGTTCCTCATGGTGGTTCTTCATGAGATAATTCATTCTTCAAACGTTCATCTAATTCTTATGGAGCAGCTCAAGCTTTATTCTTTTGCCTCTCGAGTGCAAATAATTCTTCGTATTCTTTTGAAGTTGAGTTTTGCATTTCGTTATTCATCTCATCTATTCAATATTTGGTTGCGGCATAATTCACCTCAAGTTTTGAGATGTTTAAATAAGTCCACATCAAGCTTATTCTTTTGTTGTTGATTTTCTCAACAACTCCGTACAATCCTTTCCTGTAAGGATGCTCTCAAATTCATTCGCGGTGGAAGTTGTTCTTCTCTTTTCCATTCTTGTCATTTCACTATTTTAGTTATTCCGGAGGCATTTGTGTTGTTTCATCACGTCAAGTATTATTCCATCTTCTTAACTTCATGTTCTATTCCTTCCATTTTAGCCGGAGTACTGCCCGAATTCCTTCATTCAAATTTCTTTTCTATCTCTGTTAACCAGAGTGGTTTCGAATTCATTCTTGTTCCTTCAGCTCTTGGTTCGTGCCTTTCAACCCCCTTGATTCTTGTCGCATTCCTTGTTCCTCTTGTCTAACGAAGTGTTTGCAACTTCGTTCTTCTTCGTTGCATTCTTCTTTTCGAGTGGCTCAACCTCTCAATATTCTTTGGCTTCACTCTTTTGTCCTTGAAGAACTTTGTTCTTCCTTTTTCATTCCGTCCCATTCCTAAGATCTCGGGACGAGATCTCTTGTTAGTAGGGGAGTGTTGTGACACCCCGAGACCGGTGCGCCAGGTGTCAGCTAGTTATTCGTCGTCGTTGCCATGTCATCTGCTTGCGTGTTGCATCTTTGCCTTGTCATCGTGTTCATTGCTTCATCATGTTTTCAAAACTTGCATCCGCCCGAGTCCGTCGTCCTTTCCGTTGTCCGTTCTGAGCCCAGACACACTCGCACGTCCCCGCGGCACATTCGGATATTTATTTTATGAGTGGCCAGAAAATGTTCTCGGAATGGGATGAAACTTGGCGTGTGGTCTTATTATAGCATAGGTAGACCGCCTGTCAAGTTTCGTCGCGTTCGGAGTTCGTTTGATAGTCCAACGGTTAACCATGTTAACCGCCGGAAGCCTTTTGTCTTTTGGCCCAACACCCCTTCCAACAGCCCACCAAACCCATTCTAACCCCCTCCATTCTCTTGGCCATTCGATCACGATCGCGTGGCCGCGAACAGCTCCTTATTTGGACACTCCTAGCTCCCTCTACCTATAAATAGGTGTCTCCCCCGTATTATTCTCGCAGATGAACCCTAGCCCCGCTCCCACTGCGCAGCCGGACATGTCCGTTCCACCGTCGGACATGTCCAGCGCCCCTCCACCTCACCCCGAACAATCCCGTGCCGCCACATCAGTTCCACCGTCGCCCGCAGCCACTCCCGCGCCGCCACGTGTCCCACACCGCCTCCTACCGCCGCGCGGGCCCGTGAGCCCGTGCCAGGCCCGCTCGGCCTGAGCGCCCGCCGCCGCCAGCCGCGCCCCCCCGCGTGCCGTCTCCTTCGCGTCGGCCATCGCCGGACCTCCGCTGGAGCGCCCCGCCTCCGCCGCCTCCAGAGGAACCGCCTCCGCCATGGATCTCGCCACCTCACCGCCGGTGTTCGCCCCGACCGCGCGCTCGTCCAAATCCGTGGCGTTCCGTGGTGGATCCGCCCGATCCCCTCCAGATCCCGCCGCCGGGGTGCCTCGCCGGCGCCCTCGTCCTCCGCCGTCATGACCTCGGCCACCCAGTAGAGCCACCGCCGCCGTGTGTTCCTCGTTCGAGGACGACGAGGGTCAGCACTGCGGCCTCTTGGGTCGGCCTCGTCCTGGCCCAGCCGCCGCCTGGGGCCTCCTCGCCTCACAGCCGGGACGGGCCAACTCCTCCTCCTCCCCTCCGCGGCCCACCTCGCCAGTAGGCCCAGCCGCCGGCCGCCTCGCCTCTCCACCGTCGTCTTGGGCCAGGCCCATGGTGAGCGGCCCCTTTTCCCCGCTCCATGCGTTATATAGTATCTTGCGCTCAGTTTCAAACTTACAAATGTTGACTAAGTCCCAGAAATTGCATATTTTGTTGCCTTGTTTGTGTGGCTGTAAATTTTTGTGTGGTGTTCCAAATTGAGTGTTTGATATGTCAAAATGATCGTGGTGATATGCTCTACATTTTGTTCCATTGTGTCATGCTTGTTTGAGTTCATCTTAATAACCTAATCATCGTTGCAAAAGTGCTACTTGTTTAAAACTGCCGTTAACTATAATTTTGTTGCATACTTGTGATGCTTGTAACTTTTTGCTTGTTTATCCAAATGGAGCATATGATATATCAAAATTTTCATTGTGAAGTGCTCTACATGATGGTTGCTGTAGCATTCATGTTAGGTGTCATATTGCCTTGTTAATCTCTGTTGCAAAAGTGCATGTGGCTGTTAAGTGCTAAAACTTGTTATGAGATGCTGATTTCACTTGCTCATTGGTATTGATGTGTTTGTCTTCATGCCACATGTCTATATGTTCTAGAATCACAATCATATGGTCTTTGATGTGGTGCAATTCACTTTCCATGACATGCCTTGAGGTGACTTAAACAAGCTTGTAAACATGCCATGCCAATGTTGCTGTTTTATACTTAGTGAAAAAACTGCTAAGTCTGGAATCTGTTTAACCTGATGCTATGTTTGCTTGATGCCCCACTCAAATCCATGCTTGTTTTGGAGTGGCCAATGATCATGTTTTGATGTCCATGTTATTGTATATCCATTCATGCCCTTGTTTGCATATATGGCTTAATGTAGCTTATTTATTTCTTGCTCTCAAGTTGCTATAAATTTAGCTGTCAGATTTTTATCAGCATGATCAATTTGGTGAAGCTTGTTGTTATTGATCCATGCCTCCTATGGAGTTGCCCCAATGGAGTTGTTTGATGTATGTGATGTCTACTACATGTCCATGCTCTTTATATCCTTAGTAGAGTTGATATGCTTGTTGTTTTGTGCCTCCGAAGGAAGCATCGTGATGATGTTTTTGCCTTCCCAGATTTTGACCAAGTCTGGATAAATTTATTGCAACTTGCCATGCTTGGTTAATTGTGTTCCAGCAAGCTTTTGAGTGTGCTCTAAGTTCATGCTTGTTAAGTATCATGTATATTTCACATCCATGCTTCTTGTTATCATGTTTGGGTGCTGTAGCATATATTTACATTGCTCCAAAGTTGCTATGTGGTTGTTAACTTCAGCTTGTTGTTATATCTTGTTTCATGTGTATGTGTTGAACCGTTGCTCCGTTTTGAGTGTGCCCTATATGAAACTTGTGTGATTTTGCATGTAGAAGCATAATATCATGTTGTTTACATGTTTGCTGTGTGTTTGCTTGATGTTTGGGTGCATCTTGCACCGTTGCCATGCTTGTCTTGTTTTGCTCATATCTTCTAGGCCGTAGCTCGGAATTAAACAAACTTTAAATGAAACTTGCCTAGAATTTCGAGTAGATCATCATGGTGCATGTCAGCTTGCTCTTTAACAACTTGAACATAAGGTTTGTTCAGATCTGGACTAAATTCAAAATGTGCATATGAGGACTTACCGGAATTGTTATGTGTTGATTCCGGCCTCATTTAAACTTGTTGGTTTGTGTTGTTCTTGTGTGCTTCATCCCTTGCCATGTTTTGCATCATATATACTTGTCTTGCATCATACTTGGTTGAGCATCATGTCTTGTTCTTGTGTTGTGTGTTTACCGTGTTGCTTGCTTCTTCTCGGTAGTGCTTGTTCCGTTGCGATCGTGAGGATTCGTTCGTTTACACGTGGTTCGTCTTCGAGGCTTGTTCTTCGTCTACTTCATGGAACCATTCTTCTTCCTTGCGGGATCTCAGGCAAGATGACCATCACCTTGGATACCTTTACTATCATTTGCCATGCTTAGTTGTCTCGATGCTATCGTTATATGTCGCGCTACCCATCATTATTGTCAGCCCCTCTCCTTGTTGCCATGAAACCTCTAACCTTTGACACCTTCCTAGCAAACCATTGTTTGGCTATGTTACCCGCTTGCTTAGCCCCTCTTATAGCGTTGTTAGTTGCAGGTGAAGATGAAGATCGTTCCTTGTTGGAACTTGTTGTTGGAATATCATAATATGTCTTATATATATTAACACACCTATATACTGGGCATGGGTGGAAGGCTTGGCCTTTTGCTCGGTGTTTCGTTCCACTCATGCCACCTTAGGAGCCGATAAACCGGCATTATGTTCCTTGATTTTGCGTTCCTTACACGGTTGGGTATATGGGGACCCCTTGACAGTTCGTCTTTGAATAAAACTCCTCCAGCAAGGCCCAACATTGGTTTTAATTTGCTCATAATAACAACTTAATTAATTAATTAATTGCGTAGGGAGTTAGCGCTACCCGAGGATTCTTTCTACATAGCAGGGGGGCAGTGCTGATGGTGTTGGTCCCAAACAGGGAACCTACGGGGCCACCTAGGGGAAACCCGAGGTCGGGTTTTACTCGTAGCTTCGCCCATCCAGTCGTGGCCTGAGACGAGATACGCGTGGCTACTATCAGGGTGTCGACACACCGGGAGGTCTTGCTGGACTTGTTTTACCATTGTCGAAATGTCTTGTGCACCGGGATACCGAGCCTGATCGGATTGTCCTTAAGATAAGGGGTAATATTATTATTACTTCTGTTGATCGTGAGAGCTTGTGATGGGCTAAGTTGAGACACCCCTGTAGGGTTATGATATTTCGAAAGCCGTGCCCGCGGTTATGTGGCAGATTGGAATTTGTTAATGTCCGGTTGTAGAAAACTTGACAGAGGTTCCGAGATAGAACACACAACTGTGTGAGTAACCGTGACTGTCTCTTTTCACTTTGAGAAGAGAACACGGTGGGGTTATGTTTGACTCGTAGGTAGTTCAGGATCTTTAGCGATCACTACTAGTTTGCGACCGTTTGCGTAGATGCTCATATTATTCTTGTACTCGTAAGTTAGCCACCATACTTTTGCTTAGCCGCTGCTGCAACCTCACCACTTTACCTCTTCCTACCCATTAAGCTCTGCTAGTCTTGATACCCATGGTTATGGGATTGCTGAGTCCTCGTGGCTCATAGATCATACAACAACAGTTGCAGGTGCAGGTTTCGATGACTTGACGTGAGAGCGATGTCCTTTGAGTTGGAGTTCTTTCTTCTTCTTCTTCAGTCTTGGGTTAGGTTCCGGGTCGGCAGCCTGGGTTAGCAGATGGATGTCATTGTGCTTTTCATGTTTGCATCCGTAGTCGGATGCCTTGTATTGATGTTGTTGTATTCTTGTGACTTGTATGTATTGTTGTCTCCCCCATGTACGTATGTAATGGTACGATGTAATAATATCCATCTTGCTAAGCGCTAGAAATGCGATTGTGCCCCAATCACGTAAGTGTCTTGTGATCGGGATAGAATTGCGTCTTGGGGCTGATAATCGGTCTGGAGCTGTCAAAGTAAATAATGCGAAGGTACTAAACCAAAGGTTGTTAATGGGCAACGAATAAAACATTATATCTTAGGTACACCCATTAATGTGGAAAGCAATATTATCCAAACTATGACACCGGAAGAATTCATAAAAGAGACCTTCCCGAACACTCCAGAATCATGCAAAAGAGGAGGTACATGATACGGTAAGTAAACGGACTCCGAAAAATTTGTAAAAATATTTTTTGTCCGTTTTGGAATATAACAAAAATCAGGAAAATAAGAAACTACCGGGAAGGTCACCCTGGTGGGCACAAGACACCAAGGCATGCTTGCCCCCCAGGCGCGCTGAGGTGGGTTGTGCCCACCTTGGGTACCTTCCAGACTCCATTTTTCTTTCGTTTGCTTGTCTCCCAAGATAAAAATTCTTTATATAACCCCCAAACCTATTGACCACCGCATCGCGGAGAAATCTTGTGTTTTCATTTCTTGCTGTTTTTGGTCAGATCCGTTGAGCCAGGCATCATGTCTTCTTCTTCTTCCAACAATGGGGAAGAGGATGCTTGGTTGATGAAGGTCGAGCTAAAGAGAGAGGAGCCCGTAGAGCTACAAAAGGGGACAAGAGTAAGGAGGCTACCGGTGACCAAGCACCGATGGTTGAAGAAGATATCCTTAAACTTTACTGTGCTCATCTTACTCCTACTCAGATTGAAGCCTTTCAAATCACTGAAATAGTTTGTGTGCAAAATAAATATATCACTCATGAAAATATTCTGCATCAAGAGCACATCATCTTCCTCCGGAGCGTCATCCGTAGATTGGAGAATCTCTTGACCATGAAGGACAAGTTCACATCTTCTTCACCACCAAAGGAAAATTGAGTATCAGGTATGGGCACTCCCCTTGGCTTTCCCCAAGCTTGGGGGAGGTGCCCCGGTATCGTATCACCTCCACTATCTTTTGCCTTTACTTTTCTTAGTTCAATCATTAGTTATCTTTTGCTTTAGATGAATAAAAGTTTAGTTCGATCCTTTCTTCTTGAGATTTTGCTTAGTAATCTATCCTTGTAATAATGTGCGAGATATATAATAAATTTTAGTTTGAGTTTTTGCTTTCTTTACTTTCATGTTTCAATAAAACGAACAGGAATAAATGAAAAAGATCGTATACTAATCTTATGGTAGGTGATGACATCGCATAAGGAAAGGTATAAGTAGAAAATTTTATTAGATATTTACAAACATAGCATTGGTCAATGATACAACTCATGAAAGAATTAATTAGGGAAGAGAAGATTCACATATAAACATACTACCCTGGAAATCTTTTGTGATTATGAGCCCCCATCAAAATATTATATGCCAAAATCGTTGAAGTTGGACAAGGAAGACAACGTAATGATTGATGTTTTTTCATATTCACATAGAAGTTATATTGTCATAGATCCTTCAACATGTGGTGCTTGCCCCCAATGTTTGCTAGCCAAAATTCCACACCAAGTAGAGATACTACTTGTGCATCAAAAAAAAACCTAAACCCATATCTTACCTTCAAAAGTCCACCATACCTACCTAGTTATTGAGCAAGATCCTTCAAATAAGTTGTCATTGGTGCAATAAGGCAATAAAAAATGCTTCTAAAAGTGTGAGACCATTTAGTGTAAGAGAACATTGAGCGTTGTATGAACTTGTGATAGCAAATAATAAAAGCGATAGACTGCATAACAAAGGTTGCAATCATAAGGGGCAATATAACGTGACATTATTTTTCACTAAGAGTTTGAGCATACAAATAAATAAGTGCATGGCAACTGTCGTGGAATTAACACGTCAGATGTCCGGATTACGGACTTAGTCGTGAGGCCGCGCATCTATGTAGTAGCTTGAGAGGGGTTGAGCAGGATCGAGAGACGCAACACAAAGCAAAGATTTAGATAGCTTCGGGCCCCGGGAAACATCATCCGGTAATAGCCCTACGTGCTGTTTGAGGCTAGATCTCATTATGATCCTCATGGTGTCGCCGGTAAACCAGCTCTTGGTGTCTAACCCTAGAAGCTTGTCTACTTGTCTAAAACCTCTCCTCTAAAACTTGTCCCTCTTTGGGGAGCCCTGCCCCTCCTTATATATGTTGAAGGGGCGGGTTACATGACTAGTCCTAGTAGGACTAGGATTGATCTATTACAAGGATTCCTACTCTTGCTTCCTTTGTAAGAGAATATTCCTTATGCTTTCTTCATAAACCGGCCCACCATACATGAACCGGCCTTCTGGGCCTTGGGCCTTGTCATCCATCATCCGCCTGCCGGGTTACCAGTAAATTGCCAAGTGTAAACCGTCTTAAGTAAATTGCCAAGTCCGGCCGGGTCATATTTCCGGCCGGTTCATATCCCCGGCATTAGCCCCCAAGTTTAGCTTGGATTTATCCATGGTAAACTTATGCTGCAACACAAGAACAAATCTGACAGGTTGTGCTCCGGGTTAAGAATTCCTTGTAAACCGGCATCTGGCCATCCTTAAGTCCTTGTCCTTTCCTTCTTCTAGAAAATCCGGGTCAACAGACCAGCTTCATAATCAACTTGCTTGTAGAAAAAATATTGCAAACAAATAATCCATTTGACCCGGCCTTCAATGCTCTGACTCGACGAAAACATTGATCTTCAAATATTCAATTGATGCCCAACCGGTTTGGAAATGTAGAACTTGCCGGTTTATGACTACCACCATTGTCGGGTTATAAAAATTGATAATTCCAGGTCATGACTGTTTATAGATACTGGGTTATGATTGTTGCCAACGCCGGGTTATGATTGATCTTCCGGATTTACCCAAAACTGAGCATTTGAAGATGTTCCTTCTTTATATCCATATTACCTGTAGCCCCCAAGTCTTAAGAAGAGAACATAGTGATATCTTAAGACTTGTTTGAATATAATGGTTGCAATCTTGAAGAAATTCGGATTGTTCATCCCAATCACTATGAAACTGAATATTCCATATTACGTAGCCCCCAAGTGCCGGGTCATTATGCAATAATGAGCAGGGACTTTTTAAAATATGATCATGTAAACTTGAATAGCAACATGTAGCCCCCAAGTGCCGGGTTATTATGAAATAATGAGCAGGGACTTTGTAGATATAATCATTGAAAATAACATTATATAATGTAACTTCCATCGTGGGGTTTGAACCCACGTCCACAAGGTTAATAGCTTTGTGCTTTACCAACTGAGCAGTGGACCCTTCAATATAATGGATTAATACTTGTGTACCTTGAATTGTTGATAGGAGCAATTGGTAGCCCCCAAGGGCCGGCTCATTATGATATGATGAGTCGGGTCTTCAATAAGGCCAGTAAAAAATGACTTTGCATTAGCCCCCAAGTGTCATGGTGCATGCTTGCAGCGACATGAGACTTGTATATCTCATGTAATCTTAATTTGAATAATATAGCCCCCAAGTGCCGGCTCGTAAGCCTGCAGCGACTCGGGACTATTCCTTTGTAGAATAAATCACTTCCATCAATAAAATAATATCCATTGTGCTTATAGCGACTTTGAAAACCTCAATCGTAATATTGATAACCATAATAATAATCCAGCCATGTTGGCTATTAAAGATTTTGAATAATATAATCCGGTCTTGAAAACCGGTTCCTATGATTAAGTATGCTTGATATCCTTAATCCGGCGAACATTGTTGTTTCTGAGGAAGCTCTTGGCTCCGTTGGGGCGTACCCAATTATTCCGGGTTCATAAGAACTGCCGGTTTAAATAATGCTGGAGCGTTGTGTCCAGACTTTGAAGATATGTGGTCAACTGTGAAGTTGTCCCACTACGGATCAAAGAACCATAAAACACAAATACCAGAAATGCAAGTTTGCAAATAAAACCATGTAGTCGAGGCTTTTTGTGAGCTGCCAGGCTCAAAGCAAGGTTCAGCCAATCAATGGATGCGGGTACCATCCAGAGGGCCGGTCGATGGATGCGGGTACCATCCATAGGAACCAGATATGACCAACAGGGGTTAAGCTAGAATTCGGGTACAATCCTGCCCCCCGCTGGCCATATAAAACTTTAGCCAATCACTGGATGCGGGTACCATCCAGAGGGCCTCATGGTTCCCGTAGAACCATAGGAAAAACTTCAGCCAATCACTGGATGCGGGTACCATCCAGAGGGCCTCTATGGTTCCCGTAGAACCATAGGAAAAACTTTAGCCAATCACTGGATGCGGGTACCATCCAGAGGGCCTCTATGGTTCTCGTAGAACCATAGGAAAAACTTTAGCCAATCACTGGATGCGGGTACCATCCAGAGGGCCTCTATGGTTCCCGTAGAACCATAGGAAAAACTTTAGCCAATCACTGGATGTGGGTACCATCCAGAGGGCCTCTATGGTTCCCGTAGAACCATAGGAAAAACTTTAGCCAATCACTGGATGCGGGTACCATCCAGAGGGCCTCTATGGTTCCCGTAGAACCATAGTAAAAAATTTAGCCAATCACTGGATGCGGGTACCATCCAGAGGGCCTTTATGCCATGTCCTCTTTGGTTCGAATACGACCTATGTTTGAACAGGAATCCCATCAGTAAGTTTGGCTATGTTCTCTTTGGTTCGAATACGACCTATGTTTGAACAGGAAGCCCTTCAGTGATCACAGCGGCAGAGTACATATATGGGAGTTGTCTTGCACAACCAGATAGACTGATCAAAGCATCTTATTTTCTTAATGAAAAATGATATATAACAAGAGAAATAATACTGTAGATGGATATCACCTGAGTGAATTTGAACCGGTATGTTGAATAGACCGGATCACAGGGTAGACAGTAAAACGACCGCAGTATCAGAGGCGGCTCAAACATTTAAACTGGCTGTGGGGTTGAAAACCGGCGGAGACGAACAAGTTTTCCTCCGTGTTGTAAACCGACGTGGATGCGTGAACCGGCCGTTCGTTTCATCAAGTAATTGACACAGATGAAAACACCATTGTAGAACATTGCCAGTGCGTGTTTTATATCCGCAGTATAACAATGATTTTACCTGTACATAGAAAACACCAATAGGGTAGTGTAATGGCGCTCAGGGGAAATGAAATGATAAAATATATAGGAGGGATAACACCTGATTTGCTTCGAACAATAGATGGGTCGGCCGGCGCAGTCGCAAGATACGGCCACGTCGTTGTAAACCGGTGCGATCGCGAGATACGGCCACGTCGTTGTAAACCGGCGCGGCCGCGAGATACGGCCACGTCGTTGTAAACCGGTGCGGTCGCGAGAGACGGCCACGGCATTGTAAACCGGCGCGGGAGTCCGGGGAAAAACGTCGACCACTTGTGTCGAACAATGTTGGCATGCCTCCATCTCCGTGGTATAATACCATTTTGTAATGAATGATTTTTTCTGCATACAAAATATAGCAGGGCGAGGCATTTTTGCTCGGATGAATTAATATGTATTAATAAATAAGATAGATATCACCTGATTTGCGCGGACAACCGGTGAGTCGGCCGCGGCATTGTTGATCGGCACGTGCGGGCGAGTTTAATCGTGGGCGCGGACAGACAAGCCGGTCGGTGCGTTGATGTATATCGGACCATGACTCGTATCACCCCCTTTTTCTTCTAATAGCCATCTTCATAGCAGCCACAAAGACACTTGACTGCAAGCAGTTCATCGATCGCGAGAATGCTTTCATAAACTCCTCTGAACCCAGTCCCGCTTGCTGTGAAGGGCTCGAAAACGCAGTAGTTATCGTAGCGGTGGTGGGGGCAGCAACTTGAGGTTAGTACGCGGCCTTTAGCGGAAAAATCCAGCAGAAACCGAGACGGCTCGGAGGCGGCCTCCAGGAAAACGTACGCACAACATCTCAAACAATCACCAGGACAAATTAGCTTGACCATCTTCACTCAGAAAACTAGCTAGTAGTGAGTCAGTCAACTTGATTGACCGGTTTCAACTAGCCACACCATTCCTTTTCACGTAGACAGCACCATGGATATGACGTACACCAAAGATTTGATTGATCTTGACAGTAATTTCAGTAGCAACTGCGGCTTGGAAACAGAAGAAACAGCGACGCTCAAAGGGCGGCGACAGCCGGATTCAGGGACAACAGCTGTGGCTCCTCAAGCGTGGGAGCAGACAGGCATGTGAGCTGGGCACATGGTTTAATGATGCACTGGCAAGGCCACATAACCGCGCCAATGAAGGAGACCTGTCGGACTGAACCACGGCAACTTGGTGGTCTGCGGGTGGAGCAGCACGAGGCCCAGGCGGCGGTACGTTGCAGTAGTGGCGGGTCGACTCGGCGGCAGCCGGCAGACTGAGGCCACGCCGGCAACCACAGTAGTAGGAGCTCGTAGGCACATCCCTGACGACGAGGACCGGCGGCTTGGCCGGGGCTGTGCCGGTTTGTGGAGACAGGGCCATAGGCCTCGGCCGCGGCGACGGCAGGAAACACAGCGGCACTGTGCAGCGGTGACGGCGACTCAATGCCCAGGCCAACGACTCGGGGATGGAGTTGCTCGGGGGTAGTTCATCCGCGGCGAGCCACAGTTGTGGATGAGACCGGAGCCGCCGCTCGATGCGGGAGGCGAAGCAAATCCGGGGCGGTTTCAGCGCGGCTCCGAGGTATCCCAGTGGCAGGCGGAACGAAGAGGCCGGCACGGACTCGAAACAGAGATCGAGGCAGAGACCTGAGGCCACACAGTCTGAAACGATGAGCAGCTGGGTGAGGCCGTGAAGGCAAGATTGATTCCCATCCGACTTTTCTAATCTCTCTGGTGCGTCACCTAGGAGAGTACTAATTGAAGCAATACGACTGCTACCGTTGTCTTGTACAAACCGGAGTGCTTTCCCATTGGTTTGAAGTAACCACAGCTGGTTGATTCCTTGGTGCGTGTACCTATCGATTGATCGATCGGAGGAAGACGAGGATTCCAGCAATTTGACCGCTTGGTCTCGGCGAGCTACAGCAAATCACAACCCAAACCCTAATTATCTTATCTTGATCGGGTAATCGTGCTCTTGATGCAGATCCTTCCAAACCGGCTCATTCTCGTCCGGTAAATTGCAAACTTCTTGATCCCTGGAAGAAAACCCTCCAAGAACTCAACACCACCGTGCGCAGGCCCCTCGGTGGGCGCCAACTGTTGTGGAATTAACACGTCAGATGTCCGGATTACAGACTTAGTCGTGAGGCCGCGCATCTATGTAGTAGCTTGAGAGGGGTTGAGCGGGATCAAGAGACGCAACACAAAGCAAAGATTTAGACAACTTCGGCCCCGGGAAACATCATCCGGTAATAGCCCTACGTGCTGTTTGAGGCTAGATCTCATTATGATCCTCATGGTGTCGCCGGTAAACCAGCTCTTGGTGTCTAACCCTAGAAACTTGTCTGCTTGTCTAAAACCTCTCCTCTAAAACTTGTCCCTCTTTGGGGAGCCCTGCCCCTCCTTATATATGTTGAAGGGGCGGGTTACATGACTAGTCCTAGTAGGACTAGGATTGATCTATTACAAGGAGTCCTACTCTTGCTTCCTTTGTAAGAGAATATTCCTTATGCTTTCTTCATAAACCGGCCCACCATACATGAACCGGCCTTCTGGGCCTTGGGCCTTGTCATCCATGATCCGCCTGCCGGGTTACCAGTAAATTGCCAAGTGTAAACTGTCTTAAGTAAATTGCCAAGTCCGGCCGGGTCATATTTCCGGCCGGTTCATACCGCGGGGTATATCCCCAACAGCAACCTCTGCTTCCCTCTATGAAGGGCATATATTTTACTTTTATGTTTTTACTTTTATGCAAGAGTCAAAGTTTTCTCTCTATCGCTTTTTATTTTTCTCCTTTGTTAACCACCATGTGGTGAGGAAAGTTCTAGGCACATATGTCCAGTTGAATATGGGTAGCATGAGTTATTATTGTTGACGTCACCTTAAGGTGAATACGTCAGGAGGCGAAACTATAAGCCCCTATCTTTCTATGTGTCCGGTTGAAATGTTTTTCTGATGTGTATGCGGTGAGTGTTAACAATCATAGAAGACCGTAGGATGGTTGAGTATGTGGACTTGCCTAAAGGCTCCGATACATGACCCTTCCTAAAAAGATGATGAATTGTAGTTGCAAAGTTGACTGAGAACATAGTTTGTTGGTTTCCAATAGAGTTTATGCTTTATACTTCGATGCTGTGATGAATTGTTACTTATTCATGAGAAGTATATGATAGAAGTCCTATGATAAAAGTATTATTGTTCAAGTTTGTTGCTGTTATAATATTTCACATGATGCTTCTATGTTCGTGTTTTGTTTTTATCGACACCTCTCTCTCTAAGCATGTGGACATGTTTTTCGACTTCAGTCTTCGCTTGAGGACAAGCGAGGTCTAAGCTTGGGGGAGTTGATACGTCCATTTTGCATCATGTTTACCTACTATTATTTATGATATTTTTATGCATAATAATACTTTTTGGAGTAATTCTAATGCCTTTTCTCTCATAATGTGCAAGGTTCACACAAAGAGGGAGAATTCCGGCAGCTAGAAATCTGGACCTGATAAAGCTACGTCAGGCCACCTATTCTGCACAACTCCAAACAAGCTGAAACTTCATGGGGATTTTTTATGGAATAAATAAGAAATACTAGAGAAAATAACTACCAAAGGGGGGCCACCTGGTGAGCACAAGACACCAGGGCGCGCCAGGCCCCCCAGGTGCACCCTGGTGGGCTGTGCTCAGCCCGGCCCACCTCCGGCGCCCATCTTCTGGTGTATAAGTCTTTTTGACCTAGAAAAAAGAGAGGAGGACTTTTGGGACGGAACGCCGTTGTCTCGAGGCGGAACTTGGACAGGAGCACTTTTGCCCTCCGGTGGAGTGATTCCGTCGGGGGAACTTCCCTCCTGGAGGGGGAAATCATCGTCATCATCATCACCAACAACTCTCCCATCTTGGGGATGGCAATCTCCATCAACATCTTCACCAGCACCATCTCCTCTCAAACCCTAGTTCATCTCTTGTGTTCAATCTTTGTATCGGAACATCAGTTTGGTACCTATGGGTGACTAGTAGTGTTGATTACATATTGTAGTTGATCACTATATAGTTTATTTGGTGGAAGATTATATGTTCAGATCCATTATGCTATTTAATATCCCTCTGATCTTGAGCATGATTATTATTTGTGAGTAGTTACTTTTGTTCTTAAGGTCACGGGAGAAGTCATGTTGTAAGTAAGCATGTGAACTTGATATGTGTTTGATATTTTGATAGTATGTATGTTGTGATTCCCATAGTGGTGGCATGTGAATGTTTACTACATGACACTTCACCATATTTGGGCTTAAGGAAATGCATTGTGGAGTAGTTATTAGATGATGGGCTGCGAGAGTGACAGAAGCTTAAACCCTAGTTTATGCGCTACTCCGTAAGGAACCAATTGGATCCAAATGTTTAATGCTATGGTTAGAATTTATTCTTAATACTTTTATCGTAGTTGCGGATGCTTGCGAGGGGGTTAATCATAAGTAGGAGGTTTGTTCAAGTAAGAACAACATCTAAGCACCGGTCCATCCACATACCAAATTATGAAAGTAGCGAACATGAATCGTATCAACAAGATGAAAGTGACTAGATGAAATTCCCGTGTACCCTCAAGAATGCTTTACTTAATATAAGAGACCGTTTTGGCCTGTCCTTTGCCTCAAATTGATTGGGCTACCTTGCTGCACTTTTGTTACTACTATCATTATTGGCTCGTTACAAATTATCTTGCTATCAAACTACTCTGTTACTTACAATTTCAGCACTTGCAGACATTACCTTGCTGAAAACCACTTGTCATTTCCTTCTGATCCTCGTTGGGTTCGACACTCTTACTTATCGAAAAGGCTACAATTGATCCCATATACTTGTGGGTCATCAGTTGTGTTTTCAGGGAACAAACTGTTGAGCAAGCTGAAAAACTATTGAATAATATATTGAGCAATGATAATGATTGGTCTTCCTGAACCAACTCCGAAGCCAACTCCGAAGAAAAGAGGTATTCTATTTCTCAGTCCTGAAGATATGCAAGAGGCAAAGAAATCTATGAAAGAAAAAGGTATTAAAGCTGAAGATGTTAATAATTTACTGCCTATTGAAGAAATACATGGTCTTGATAACCCGACACCGGTCGTAGAGGTAAACTCTCTCTATAGATTTGATGAAGGTGATATTCCTCGTAATAAGTCTGCTAGTCAATGCTTGGATGAGTTTGATAAATTTATTGTTAAACAAGAAAAATTCAATGCTTATGTTAGTAGACAATTAAAACATAATGCTTATACGCTTGAATGCTTGGGTGACAATATGAGTAGAACTATTAATGATCTTAAGCTCATTAGTAAACATGCTTCCATGATAAAAACTCAAGTAGAACAAGTACTTAGGGTACAAAATGACTTGCTTAATGAGTTCAATAGTAAGAATAATGATAATGCTATTAGGGTTATGACTAGAGGTGGTAAAATGACCCAGGAACCTTTGTATCCTGAGGGCCATCCTAAGAGAGTTGAGCAAGATTCTCAGAGAACTAATACCGATACACCTGGTCCTAGTAATAAAAAGAAAAAGAAAACTGATAGGACTTAGCATGCTAGTGAACCTGCTATAGACACACCTGAGAATCCCAATGATATTTCTATTTCTGATGATGAGACACAATCCGGTGATGAACATGAACCTACTGATAATGTTAATGATGATGTTCATACTGATGCTCAACCTAGTAATGATAATGATGTGGGGATTGAACCTGTTGTTGATCTTGATAACCCACAATCAAATAATCAACATTATGAGAAGAGAGACTTTGTTGCTAGGAAACATGGTCAAGAAATAGAACCATGGGTTCAGAAACCCATGCCCATTCCTCCTAAACCATCCAAGAAAAAGTATGACGAGGAATTCGAATGCTTTTGTGAGATGATTAGACCTATCTTTATGCGCATGCGTTTGACTGATATACTAAAAAGGGCCATTTGCATTTTTGTCCCTAACTCGAACCACCTAATCAGATATACCCCTAATTCGAAAGCTTGCTCAAATTTACCCCTTCGCCGTTAGTTGCACTTATAGAAATGCCCCTCCGTGCCGTTTCCGTCCAGTCAAAGATGTTTGACTATTATCTAGACGTTTCTTTGACAATTTTGCCCCTGTGTCCATGTGCCACTTAGTAGTGGGTCCCACTCTTACAAAATAAAACAAAAAACACTTTCTCTCACCCTCTTTGTCTCCCCACACTTACATGTGGGGCCGATCTTGAAAAAAAACCATGACTATTCAAACTAGTCCGACGGTTGCCGGCGGCGACCAAATCCCACGGCGGAGGCACACTGGGAGGCTGTGAGGAGGCCAGCCGAGAGAACAAGGCGATAGCCCTTGCTCAACCGTGTCCAGTGATGTGCTCTTCGGACCATATGGTTGCTGGAGCGGACGGCGGCGACCATTCTTGCGGCGGCTCCGGGCGGCGCAAGTGCGGTAGCTACCATGCGAGGGGGAGGGAAACAGAAACCGCCTGTGTGCCATTAAGGAGCTCACTAGGAGCATGATGGCGACGCCGCTGGGGTTCGGGGAAGACTGGAGCGACGACTTCGATGATGGCGGCCATGACAGAGCTCAGAGCTCATGGGGAAGATGGCCCGAGGGCATGGAGCTTGCTATGGAGGACTCCCAAGTTTTCTTTGGTACATCAGGATGCCATAGGAGCCGCTGGGAGCAGCTCACGTGCTTGAACGACGTCGAATCGAAGGCGGTGGTCCGAGCTTGGCGGTGGGGTAGATGTGTTGTGGTGCTCTGTCCTAGACATCTCTGGTCAAAATCATAGGTTGTTAGGACGAGGTCATGGCGTGTGAGATTCCTGGCGAGGTGGCGGCGCTTCAGGTTGCCGTTGGCCACGTGCTTGGTAGATGCCGGCGATGGTGTACTCTCTGGCGTGCTTGCGTGACATGGCTAGAGGGCGGGAGAAGAATGAGGGCAAGCGGAAAATAGAGAACAAGGGAGAGGGGGCCGCAGCATCAGGGGAGGCCAGCGGCCAAGGCAGCGTCTTCGACACTCTCGCCGGAGTTGAGAGGTAGCGGCCGTCGGGTCGTCGTCGACAGGGGGAGAGAAAGAGAGAGAGAGAGGAGGTGAGAGAGAGTTTTGCTTTTTCTATGGATGAGAGGCCCCACATGTAAGTGTGAGAGAGGGGGTGGGAGAAGGGTTTTCTCCATTTTATTTTTGAGAGTGGGTCCCACCAGAGAGAGGAGAGAGAGCCTTTTTATTTTATTTTTGTTTGAGTCGGTCCCACGCGTAAGTGACACATGGAGGAGGGGTAGAAATGTCCAGAAAACGTCCCGTTCACGGTCAAAGGCCTTTGACCGGACGGTAACGGCACAGAAGGGTATTTATATAAGTGCACATAACGGCGGAGGGGCATTTTTGAGCAGGCTTTCGAATTAGGGGCAAATGTGAGTAGTGGGTTCGAGTTAGGGAGACAGATGTAAAAGACCCTACTACAAATGTCTCCTTATGCCAAGTATATGAAAGGAATTGTTACTAATAAAAGAAAGATACCGGAGGCTGAAATTTCCACCATGCTTGTGAATTATACATTTAAGGGTGGAATACCAAAGAAACTAGGAGATCCAGGAATACCCACTATACCATGCTCTATTAAAAGAAACTATGTTAAAACTGCTTTATGTGATCTTGGATCCAGTGTTAGTGTTATGCCTTTCTCTTTATATCGTAGACTTGATTTGAATAAGTTGACACCTACTGAAATCTCTTTGCAAATGGCCGGTAAATAAACTGCTATACCCATCTTAATTTGTGCAGGTGTGCCTGTTGTAGTTGCAAACATTACTATCTTAACAGACTTTGTTATCCTTATATTCCCGAGGACGACAGTATGTCGATCATCCTTGGTAGACCCTTTTTGAATACTACAGGGGCTGTTATTGATTGCAACAAGGGCAATGTCACTGTTCATGTTAATGGTAATGAGCATACGGTACACTTTCCGAAGAAACAACCGCAAGTTAATAGCATCAATTCTATCGAAAAATTCAACTATTGCTATAGGAGGTTTTTGTTGGGGAACGTAGTATTTCAAAATTTTCCTACGATCACGCAAGATATATCTACTAGATGCATAGCAACGAGAGGGGAGAGTGTGTCTACGTACCCTCGTAGACCGAAAGCGGAAGCGTCTAGTGACACGGTTGATGTAGTCAAACTTCTTCGTGATCCAACCGATCAAGCACCGAAAGTACGACACCTCAGCATTCAGCACACGTTTAGCTTGATGACGTCCCACGAGCTCTTGATCCAGTTGAGCTTCACGGGAGAGTTTCGTCAGCACGATGGCGTGGTGACGGAGATGATGAAGCTACGGATGCAGGGCTTCGCCTAAGCACTGCAATGGTATGACCGAGGTGTGTTTCTGTGGTGGGGGGCACCGCACATGGCTAGACCAATGTTTCTTGTGTGTCTTTGGGTTCCCCCTGTCCCCGTATATAAAGGAGCAAGGGGGAAGGTGCGGCTGGCCAAGGGGCACGCCAGGGAGTAGGATTCCTACTCCTAGTAGGAATAGGAACCCCCCTTTCCTATTCCTACTAGGAGTAGGAAAGGAAGGGGGAGAGGAGAAGGAAAGGAGAGGGGGCGCCTCCCCCCTTTTCCTAGTCCAACTAGGAACCCTAGGGGGTGCGTCTAGCCCTATGGGCTTCCCTCTCTTTCCCTCAATGGCCCACTATGGCCCATACTCCCTCGGGGGGGGGGGGGGTGTTTCGGTAACCCCCTCCGGGACTCTGGTTTTACCCGATAACACCCGGAAAACTTTTGGTGTCTGAACAATCGTCCAATATATTAATATTTATGTCTCAGACATTCAGAGACTCGTCGTCATGTCCGTGATCTCATCTGGGACTCCAAACTACCTACATCAAAACTCATAAACTCATAATACCGGCCGTCATCAACGTTAAGCGTGCGGACCCTACGGGTTCGAGAAGTATGTAGACATGACCGAGACACATCTCCGGCCAATAACCAATAGCGGAACCTGGATGCTCATATTGGCTCCTACATATTCTACGAAGATCTTTATCATTCAAACCGCATAACAACATACATTGTTCCCTTTGTCATCGATATGTTACTTGCCCGATATTTGATCGTCGATATCTCAATACCTAGTTCAATCTCGTTACCGGCAAGTCTCTTTACTCGTTCTGTAATACATCATCTCGTGACTAACTCATTAGTCATTTGCTTGCAAGGCTTATTATGATGTGTATTACCGAGAGGGCCCAGAGATACCTCTCCGACACTCGGAGTGACAAATCCTATTCTTGATCTATGCCAACACCACGAACACCTTCGGAGACACCTGTAGAGCATCTTTATAATCACCTAGTTACGTTGTGACGTTTGATAGCATACAAGGTGTTCCTCCGGTATTCGGGAGTTGCATAATCTCATATTCATAGGAACATGTAGAAGTCATGAAGAAAGCAATAGCAGTAAAACTAAACGATCATAGTGCTAAGCTAACGGATGGGTCTTGTTCATCACATCATTCTCCTAACGATGTGATCTTGTTGATCAAATGACATTTCATGTCTATGGCTAGGAAACATAACCATCTTTGATCAATGAGCTAGTCTAGTAGAGGCATACTAGGGACATACTGTTTTGTCTATGTATTCACACATGTACTAAGTTTCCGGTTAATATAATTCTAGCATGAATAAAAGACATTTATCATGATATAAGGAAATGCAAATAACATCTTTATTATTACCTCTAGGGCATCTTTCCTTCAGTCTCCCACTTGAACTAGAGTCAATAATCTAGATTACAAAGTAATGATTCTAACACCCATGGAGTCTTGATGCTGATCATGTTTTGCCCGTGGAAGAGGCTTAGTCAACCAGTCCGTGACATTCAGATCCGTATGTATCTTGCAAATTTCTATGTCTACCTCATTGACTTGATCGTGGATGGAATTGAAGCGTCTTTTGATGTGCTTTGTTCTCTTGTGAAACCTGGATTCCTTCGCCAAGGCTATTGCTCGAGTGTTGTCACAAAAGATTTTCATTGAACCCGATGCACTAGGTATTACACCTAGATCAGATATGAACTCCTTCATCCAGACTCCTTCATTTGCTGCTTCCGAAGCAGCTATGTATTCCGCTTCACACGTAGATCCCGCCACGACGTTCTGCTTGGAACTGCACCAACTGACAGCTGCACCGTTCAATAAAAATACATATTCGGTTTGTGACTTAGAGTCATCCGGATCAGTGTCAAAGCTTGAATCGACGTAACCATTTACGACGAGCTCTTTGTCACCTCCATAAATGAGAAACACATCCTTTGTCCTTTTCAGGTACTTCGGGATGTTCTTGACCACTGTCTAGTGATCCACCCCTGGATTACTTTGGTACCTCCCTGCTAAACTTATAGCAAGGCACACATCAGGTCTGGTACACAGCATTGCATACATGATAGATCGTATGGCTGAGGCATAGGGAATGACTTTCATTTTCTCTCTATCTTCTACAGTGGTCGGGCATTGAGTCTTACTCAACTTCACACCTTGTAACAGGCAAGAACCCTTTCTTTGATTGATCCATTTTGAACTTCTTCAAAACTTTATCAAGGTATGTGCTTTGTGAAAGTCCAATTAAGTGTCTTGATATATCTCTACAGATCTTGATGCCTAATATGTAAGCAGCTTCACCGAGGTCTTTCATTGAAAAATTCTTATTCAAGTATCCTTTTATGCCATCCAGAAATTCTATATCATTTCCAATCAATATTATGTCATCCACATATAATATCAGAAATGCTACAGAGCTCCCATTCACTTTCTTGTAAATACAGGCTTCTCCAAAAGTCTGTATAAAACCATATGCTTTGATCACCTCATCAAAGCGTATATTCCAACTCCGAGATGCTTACACCAATCCATAGATGGATCGCTGGAGCTTGCACACTTTGTTAGCACCTTTAGGATCGACAAAATCTTCTGGTTGCATCATATACAACTCCTCTTTGAGATATCCATTCAGGAATGCAGTTTTTACATCCATTTGCCACATTTCATAATCATAAAATGCGGCAATTGCTAACATGATTCGGGCAGACTTAAGCATCGCTACTGGTAAGAAAGTCTCATCGTAGTCAACTCCTTGAACTTGTCGAAAACCTTTTGCAACAAGTTGAGCTTTGTAAACAGTAACATTACCGTCAGCGTCTGTCTTCCTCTTGAAGATCCATTTATTTTCGATGGCTTGCCGATCATCGGGCAAGTCAACCAAAGTCCAGACTTTGTTCTCATACATGGATCCCATCTCGGATGTCATGGCCTCAAGCCATTTTGCGGAATCTGGGCTCATCATCGCTTCCTCATAGTTCGTAGGTTCATCATGGTCTAGTAACATGACTTCTAGAACCGGGTTGCCGTACCACTCTGGCGCGGAACGTACTCTGGTTGATCTACGAAGTTCAACAGTAACTTGATCCGAAGTTTCATGATCATCATCATTAGGTTCCTCACTAATTGGTGTAGGAATCACTGGAACTAGTTTCTGTGATGTACTACTTTCCAATCCAGGAGAAGGTACAATTACCTCATCAAGTTGCACTTTCCTCCTGTTCATACACGAACACGTCACCGTGTACCCTCGACACCGGGGGTGATGCACCGCAGCTCACGTCGAAGGAGACCCGCCAGAAGCGCGGTACGCAAGACAATCCGACGGGCGCTTTTGTAGACCCGAAGCCCCGCTTGCCCGGCAGGGACCCCGTCAGGGCGCGCAGTGGCTATGGGCTGCTCTAGGTCGACCTGATCGCCCCTAGGGTCTCGAGGTTCGCCGCCCTGCAATGAAGAAGAACGAACGAAGAACGAGGAAGAAGAAGAACAAGGGAGAAGGTAAAAGTAAAGGTAAAATAGTAGATGTGTTTGTTCGATTGTGTGTTGTTCAATCGGCTGTCACCCCTTAGGTATATAAGAGGCGGATGGACCTTTCGTATAAGAAAATAAGTCCAAATCACGTCCAAATCTTTCCAAAATTAACCGAACTCGGATTTAGGTAAGTCTGGAGCATCAGTTCGGTTTTTAGCTCCCACAGGCCACAAATGGCCTCGGATGAAGATGAGCCCAAAAGCAAATTTGAGCATTTCGACGATACGAAAAACTTTCATGTTGAACGTTTTTCGATTTGAGACATTCTTCAGGGCCAATTCACTCGCGCAAAATGGGTTGTTACTCGCGCTACCCATCAGACGCGTGTCTGATGGGGCGCGCCACTTTTGCCCCGTGACAGGGCTGCACCCAAGTGGCTGTAACTTTTACATACGATCTCGGATTGATATGGTTTTTATACCAAAATTGATCGTTTCGACAAGACGAAGACAATTCATGTAGAATATTTTTCCACATGAGGCAATCTTGGGGGTGTAATCAGCCGAATAGTGTTCTGGATACAAAATCTCAGTACTTCGAACGCAACTTCGGCCTTAGAGATGAGACCGGATGGCTATGGCCCAAATATCAAAGTTTGTCCTTTTTACGATATGGAACTTTCTCACTTTAAGCACTTTTCCATTTTATGTCTTCTTAATTATGTTATCGACCATGCCAAAATCTGGTGTCAACACATGCCCCCCTGTTTTTCGGCAAAGCTTGTGTGCCGAAAAATAACTTGCACAATGCTCTTTCTAAGGACGATGTCAACACTTCATCGGCCATTTGTACGTGCTTAGGACGATAAGTATATATCGGCCATTTCGGTTAGCAACAAAAGTGAAGCTAATCAAACATATGATGATTTGGTAATACCCTTTCATGATGTAAGAAATTATATTGCATCCATGGATTAAAGTAAGCCCATTGAGGGTAACTAATCATACCTGATGACAAATTCCGTGGCATATGCATTAACGACATTGTTGAAGAAAATGGATAATGTGTGGACTGAAGATGTTGAAACCTTCGGCTTGGTCCTTCATAGTTTTCACTCTTTTCCTTGTTCACCTTTGCCGCACTTCTTGTAAAGTAAGCTTGCACATGATTCTTATTTTGAATACTTCCTTTGGGAACCCATGCCATGTTTCTCTTTTCAAGTTCTTGTGCACTAAGCTTTGACAACTTCTTCTTTTGCCAATACGATAAGCCGAGTGGGCACCCCAGCTGCAATTTTGTTTGAAGTAATGGCAATTCTTGTTTTACCTTGTGCACTCTCAACTTCTTCCCTTCAGATTTGGCACTTGATTGACTTGCCTCATTGCCTATTGTAGCCAATGTCAACACTTTAATTGACTCTTTTTCAGTTGAGATCATATCTGAAGTGCCACTCTTACGACCATCTCTTTTGACGCGGTAGACTTGCTCAACCACCTCCTTATTCTTCCGTGTGCTCCGGACCGATTCTTTTTTATTGAAACGGTCTTGAACATATGACTGCTCATTGAACGTAGGCCTTCTTCGAGCTGCATAATATTGGCGACACGGTTTAAAATAATATAGAGAATGTGCCCTTGTATCATACTTGTCCCATGATGGATATGGATTTATGTGAGCATAGGGAGGCATCCACGACATTGGCATTGGCGGCCCAAAATAAGGATACTGATATGTTGCATTAAAATTCTCATTTTGCCCATACCGATCTTCATATTTGTGCCTAGGGGGTGATCTTGATGATTTTGAATTACTTGGCCGATAAGCACTTTTCTCGTCACTCATCTTTTGGTATTTTTCCAATAGCTGCGCGAAAGTGACTTTCGGCTTTTTACCTTTGTGCTTACCTCGACCTTTCGTTTCTTCGGTTGTGCTTGCACCGACCTTTGAATTTTCTTGTCCCCCCCCCAGTACTTGGCGTCTTCTGTTCAACCTTGACGGAATTCCCGCCTTCAAGAATATCTTCATTGTGCTCTTGAACAACTTCTTTACTTGAAAACTTGATCCCATCATCCACTGTGTTTTCCTTTTCATCATTTAATGAATCTGCTTGAAGAAGCCGATACAAAAACTTTTTGCCATCAGGACCAATCGGAATAGACTGGTCATCCTTTGGTGTTTCAACAAATCTCAACCGTCCTTTATCAATGGCCGATTTAACTATTTGACGAAACATGTTGCAATCCTCAATACTATGCTTGAACGAATCATGAAACTTACAATAAATTCGTCCTTGAATAGATGGCTTGACATGGTGATCAAGAATTCTAATGTAATTATTTTCCAACAACAAATCAAAGATTTGATCACACATGTTTGAATCGAAGGTATACGTTTTGTTTTCTAGCCGATCTTGGTGTGCGAATGACTTTGGAGGTAAGCAAACGAATGGTTTAGATTTAGAATCTCCCCATTCGGCTATGCATTATGGTTTGCATGCTATCTCTGATGTCTTTGAATAAGATATAATATTAGCATCGGATTTCTCTAAAGAATTTAACCTTGGCTTTATATTTCTGAAACGAAAAATAGTCAAAACACACATGTCTCAACTAAGACCATGCGTAAGCCAAGTATGAAGCAAGCAAAGCTACCCAATTAGATATGAACTTTAAATAAAGCAATGGGAGAAGCTTTGGCCGCAATAACAAGTCACTATCGGTCTTTTCGAATGGTACAATGTATTGACCGATATGCTTTGTAACAATTTTATTGCTATCAGTCTCTTTGAATGGTACAATGTATTGACCGATATGTTTTGTAACAATTTTATTGCTAACAAATAAATTACCCTTCATCATTGGTCTTTCAAAATTACTTACGAGATTTTTCCTAATAGATGCATCAATAATAAAGCTGTGACCAAATTTGAAAATAGGCAAATCACTTGCTAGACATACCTCTTCATACACGCTGGGAGAGAATGATGGTTGTGTTACTTGCATAATACTTTGCCCCACTTTTAAATGACTCTCCAATGCCTTGGCGTCCTCTTTTTCTTCAATAAATTCGGTACACATACTATTTGATTCGGCTTTTTTGATAACCGAATTAACTTTGTTATCTGAATCACCACTCTTTCTTTCTTTGATTCGCAAGGTTTCTTGTTCTTATCTAAATTCAGCAAACATTGCAGCTAGGCTATCTTTAAGCTTTTTTCGACCAATTTCAGCCCAATCTTCATCGGATTGCCCCCCAATACTTTGAGACGCTTTCGGCACTGGTGTGTTGCCGAAATTCTGTAACTGTGCAGGGGCAACATGATATGCTACATTACTAGGAAAAGACACATGCGCCCTGGTAGAATTCTCACTTATTTGGCCATGAGCATGAAGGTGCGGAGCCGAATTATGAACATCTACAATTGCGTATGGTGCCGCAAAATTAGTAGCATGAGGTGTAGCATACGATGTTTGAGGGTAATTGGCCGAATAACTAGTAGTACTATGGCCAATTCCCCTATCCACCAGCATGTTAGGATTAACATGTTGCAAATTAGTTGCCGATGAATAAAAAGATGAAACACTATGTTGCATGCCATTGAAAGTTCCTACATGGGATGTTTCAACTTGATTAACCGAACTCACCATGTTGTTCAACGACATATAGATTTGTGGGGTTGCCGATGTATGAGAGTTGGGATACATATGTTGCATGTTGCTTAAATTATATGAAGTTGAGGCATGAAGATTATTTTGAATCGGCTATTGCACATAATTAGATGCATGATTGATTAAACTAGGGCTAGCCGATACAATATGCTCATTAGACGATCTAGGAAACACATATGCATTATTTGCATCTATATAAGTGAATTGGGTATTCATATTACCTTTGTAGATTGCCAACCCTAGATGACGATCTCTTCGTAGCAAGAACGGGCCGGAGACCGTTCAAAGCTTCGTCCCCAGCGGAGTCGCCAAAAAGTGTGTTCACACACGAACACGTCACTGTGTACCCTCGACGCCGGGGGTGATGCACCGCAACTCACGTCGAAGGAGACCCGCCGAAAGCGCGGTACGCAAGACAATCCGGCGGGCGCTTTTGTAGACCCGAAGCCCCGCTTGCCCGGCAGGGACCCCGTCAGGGCGCGCAGCGGCTATGGGCTGCCCTAGGTCGACCTGATCTCCCCTAGGGCCTCGAGGTTCGCCGCCCTGCAATGAAGAAGAACGAACGAAGAACGAGGAAGAAGAAGAACAAGGGAGATGGTAAAAGTAAAGGTAAAAGTAGTAGATGTGTTTGTTCGATTGTGTGTTGTTCAATCGGCCATCACCCCTTAGGTATATAAGAGGTGGATGGACTTCCCGTACAAAAAAGGACTCCAAATCACGTCCAAATCACGTCCAAATCTTTCCAAAATTAATCGAACTCGGATTTAGGTAAGTCTGGAACGTCAGTTAGGTTTTTAGCTCCCACATGCCACAAAAGACCTCCGATGAAGATGAGCCCAATAGCAAATTTGAGCGTTTCGATGATACAAACAACTTTCATGTTGAACGTTTTTCGATTTGAGACAATCTTCAGGGCCGATTCACTCGCGCAAAACAGGCTGTTACTCGCGCTACCCATCACACGCGTGTCTCATGGGGCGTGCCACTTTTGCCCCGTGACAGGGCTGCACTCAAGTGGCTGTAACTTTTACATACAATATCGGATTGAATATGGTTTTTCTACCAAAATCGATCGTTTCGACGATACGAAGACAACTCATGTAGAATATTTTTCCATATGAGGCCATCTTGGGGGTGTAATCAGCCGAATAGTGTTCTGGATACAAAATCTCAGTACTTCTAACACAACTTCGGCCCTAGAGATGAGACCGGATGGCTATGGCCCAAATATCAAAGTTTTTCCTTTTTACGATACGGAACTTTCTCACTTTAAGAACTTTCCCATTTGATGTCTTCTTAATTATGTTTTCGACCATGCCAAAATCTGGTGTCAACACCTCCCACTCACTTCTTTCGAGAGAAACTCCTTCTCTAGAAAGGATCCATTCTTAGCAACGAATATATTGCCTTCGGATCTGTGATAGAAGGTGTACCCAACAGTCTCCTTTCAGTATCCTATGAAGACACATTTCTCCGTCTTGAGTTCGAGCTTATCAGGTTGAAGCTTTTTCACATAAGCATCGCAGCCCCAAACTTTAAGAAACGACAATTTTGGTTTCTTGCCAAACAACAGTTCATAAGGCGTCGTCTCAACGGATTTAGATGGTGCCCTATTTAACGTGAATGCAAAGGTCTCTAAAGCATAACCCCAAAATGATAATGGTAAACCGGTAAGAGACATCATAGACTGCACCATATCTAATAAAGTATGGCTCCGACGTTCGGACACACCAGTACACTGTGGTGTTCTGGGTGGCGTGAGTTGTGAAACTATTCCACATTGTTTCAAATGAAGACCAAACTCGCAACTCAAATATTCGCCTCCACGATCAGATCGTAAAAACTTTATTTTCTTGTTACGATGATTCTCTACTTCACTATGAAATTCTTTGAACTTTTCAAATGTTTCAGACTTGTGTTTCATTAAGTGGATGTACCCATATCTGCTCAAATCATCAGTGAAGGTCAGAAAATAACAATACCCGCCGCGAGCCTCAACATTCATAGGTCCACATACATCAGTATGTATGATTTCCAACAAATCTGTTGCTCGCTCCATTGTTTCGGAGAACGGAGTTTTAGTCATCTTGCCCATGAGGCATGGTTCGCAAGCACCAAGTGATTCAGAATCAAGTGATTCCAAAAGTCCATCACTATGGAGTTTCTTCATGCGCTTTACATCAATATGACCTAAACAGCAGTGCCACAAATAAGTTGCACTATCATTATTAATCTTGCATCTTTTGGCTTCAATATTATGAATATGTGTATCACTACGATCGAGATCCAACAAGAATAGACTACTCTTCAAGGGTGCATGACCATAAAATATATTATTCATATAAATAGAACAACCATTATTCACAGATTTAAATGAATAACCGTCTCGCAAGAAACAAGATCCAGATAATGTTCATGCTTAACGCTGACACCAAATAACAATTATTCAGGTCTAAAACTAATCCCGAAGGTAGATGTAGAGGTAGCGTGCCGACAGCGATCACATCGACTTTGGAAGCATTTCCCACGCGCATCGTCACCTCGTCCTTAGCCAATCTTCGTTTAATCCGTAGCCCCTGTTTCGAGTTACAAATATTAGCAACCAAACCGGTATCAAATACCCAGGTGCTACTACGAGCATTAGTAAGGTACACATCAATAACATGTATATCACATATACCTTTGTTCACCTTGCCATCCTTCTTATCTGCCAAATACTTGGGGCAGTTCTGCTTCCAGTGTCCAGTCCTTTTGAAGTAGAAGCACTCAGTTTCAGGCTTGGCTCCGGACTTGGGTTTCTTCGTGGGAGTAGCAACTGTCTTGCTATTCTTCTTGAAGTTCCCCTTCTTTCCCTTGCCCTTTTTCTTGAAACTAGTGGTCTTGTTAACCATCAACACTTGATGCTCCTTTTTGATTTCTACCTCCGCAGCTTTGAGCGTAGCGAAGAGCTCGGGAATTGTCTTCTGCACCCCTTGCATGTTATAGTTCATCACGAAGCCTTTATAGCTTGGTGGCAGTGATTTAAGAACTCTATCAATAACACTATCTTCGTCAACTTTGCATCCAAGTTGAGTCATATGATTGTAGTACCCAGACATTCTGAGCAAGTGTTCACTGATAGAACTATTCTCCTCCATCTTGCAGCCGTAGAACTTATTGGAAATCTCATATTTCTCAACCCGGGCATTTGCTTGAAATATTTACTTCAACTTCTGGAACATCTCATATGCTCCATGACGTTGAAAACATCATTGAAGTCCCGGTTCTAAGCCGTAAAGCATGGCACACCGAACTATTGTGTAGTCATCAGGTTGCGTCTGCTAGACGTTCAAAGCGTCTACATTAGCGGGAGGGGGCTTGAAACCAAGAGGTGCTTCAAGGACATAATTCTTCTGTGCAGCAATGAGGATAATCCTCAAGTTACGGACCCTGTCCGTGTAATTGCTACCATCATCTTTCAACTTAGCTTTCTCTAGGAATGCATTAAAATTCAAGGGAACGATAGCACGGGCCATTGATCTACAACAACATAGATATGCAAAAACTATGAGGACTAAGTTCATGATAAATTAAAGTTCAATTAATCATATTACTAAGGAACTCCCACTTAGATAGACATCCCTCTAGTCATCCAAATGATCACGTGATCCAAATCAACTAAACCATGTCCAATCATCACGTGAGATGGAGTAGTTTTCAATGGTGAACATCTTATGTTGATCATATCTACTATATGATTCACGCTCGACCTTTCGGTCTCCAGTGTTCCGAGGCCATGTCTGTACATGCTAGGCTCATCAAGTTTAACCCGAGTATTTTGCGTGTGCAAAACTGGCTTGCACCTGTTGTATGTGAACGTAGAGCTTATCACACCCGATCATCACGTTGTATGTGAACGTAGAGCTTATCACACCCGATCAGCACGACGAACTTTCGCAACGGTGCATACTCAGGGAGAACACTTGTACCTTGAAATTTTGTAAGGGATCATCTTATAATGCTACCGCCGTACTAAGCAAAATAAGAAGCATAATAAGATAAACATCTCATGCAATCAAAATATGTGACATGATATGGCCATCATCATCGTGTGCTTTTGATCTCCATCTCGAAGGCACCGTCATGATCACCATCGTCACCGGCGCGACACCTTGATCTCCATCGTAGCATCATTGTCATCTTGCCAACTATTGCTTTCACGACTATCACTACGGCTTAGTGATAAAGTAAAGCAATTACATGGCGGCTGTATTTCATACAATAAAGCGACAACCATATGGCTCCTGCCAGTTGCCGATAACTTTACAAAACATGATCATCTCATACAATAACGTATAACTCATCATGTCTTGACCATATCACATCACTACATGCCCCGCAAAAACAAGTTAGACGTCCTCTACTTTGTTGTTGCACGTTTTACGTGGCTGCTACGGGCTTAGCAGGAACCGTTCTTACCTACACATACAAAAACCACAGCGATTTTTCGTCAAGTATGTGTTGTTTTAACCTTCACAAGGACCGGGCGTAGCCACACTCGATTAGCTAAAGTGAGAGAGATAGACACCTGCCAGTCACCTTTAAGCAACGAGTGCTCTTAACGGTGAAACCAGTCTCGCGTAAGCGTACGCGTAATGTCTGTCCAGGCCGCTTCATCTCACAATACCGCCGAATCAAAGTATGACATGCTGGTAAGCAGTATGACTATTATCGCCCACAACTCATTGTGTTCTACTCGTGCATATCATCTACCCATAGACCTGGCTCGTGATGCCACTGTTGGGGATCGTAGTATTTCAAAAATTTCCAATTTCCTACGATCACGCAAGATCTATCTACTAGATGCATAGCAACGAGAGGGGAGAATGTGTCTACGTACCATCGTAGACCGAAAGCGGAAGCGTCTAGTGACGCGGTTGATGTAGTCGAACTTCTTCGCGATCCAACCGATCAAACACCGAATGTATGACACCTCCGCGTTTAGCACATGTTCAGCTTCATGACGTACCATGAGCTCTTGATCTAGTTGAGCTTCACGGGAGAGTTTTGGCAGCACGACGGCGTGGTGATAGAGATGATGAAGCTACCGGTGCAGGGCTTCGCCTAAGCACTGCAATGGTATGACCGAGGTGTGTTTCTGTGGAGGGTGTCACCGCACACGGCTAGAACAATGTTTCTTGTGTGTCTTTGGGTGCCCCTGCTCTCGTATATAAAGGAGCAAGGGGGGAGGTGCGGCTGGCCAAGGGGCGCGCCAGGGAGTAGGATTCCTACTCCTAGTAGGAATAGGAATCCCCCTTTCCTATTCCTACTAGGAGTAGGAAAGGAAGGGGGAGAGGAGAAGGAAAGGAGAGGGGGCGCCGCCCCCCTTTTCCTAGTCCAACTAGGAACCCTAGGGGGGTGCGGCCAGCCCTATGGGATTCCCTCTCTTTCCCTCAATGGCCCATACTCCCTCGCGGGGGGGGGGGGGTCCGGTAACCCCCTCCGGCACTCCAGTTTTACCCGATAACACCCGGAACACTTCCTGTGTCCAAATATAGTCGTCCAATATATTAATATTTATGTCTCGGACATTCTGAGACTCCTCGTCATGTCCGTGATCTCATCCGGGACTCCGAACTACCTTCGGTACATCAAAACTCATAAACTCATAATACCGATCATCATCAAACATTAAGCGTGCAGACCCTACGGGTTCGAGAACTGTGTAGACATGACCGAGACACATCTCCGGTTAATAACCAATAGTGGAACTTGGATGCTCATATTGGTTCCTACATATTCTATGAAGATCTTTATCGGTCAAACCGCATAACAACATACGTTGTTCCTTTTGTCATCGGTATGTTACTTGCCCGAGATTCGATCGTCGGTATGTCAATACCTAGTTCAATCTCGTTACCGGCAAGTATCTTTACTCGTTCCGTAAAACATCATCTCGTGACTAACTCATTAGTCATTTTCTTGCAAGGCTTATTATGATGTGTGTTACTGAGGGGGCCCAGAGATACCTCTCCGACACTCGGAGTGACAAATCCTATTCTTGATCTATGCCAACACCACGAACACGTTCGCAGACACCTACAGAGCATCTTTATAATCACCTAGTTATGTTGTGACGTTTGATAGCACACAAGGTGTTCCTCCGGTATTCAGGAGTTGCATAATCTCATAGTCATAGGAACATGTATAAGTCATGAAGAAAGCAATAGCAGTAAAACTAAACGATCATAGTGCTAAGCTAACAGATGGGTCTTGTCCATCACATCATTCTCCTAATGATGTGATCTTGTTGATCAAATGACAACTGAATTCCATGGCTAGGAAACACAATCATCTTTGATCAATGAGCTAGTCTAGTAGAGGCATACTAGGGACATATTGTTTTGTCTATGTATTCACACATGTACTAAGTTTCCGGCTAATACAATTCTAGCATGAATAAAAGACATTTATCATGATATAAGGAAATACAAATAACATCTTTATTATTGCCTCTAGGGCATATTTCCTTCAGTTTGGAATTCCCTATTCCTACTGTCAAAAATAAATATGATATTCTTATTGTCGGGGACATGCATATCCCCATTGAGGTAACCTTGTGTTATTCGAAAATTCTCCGGTTTTATATTAATCGAAAGAAGTTTGTTAATAAGACTTGATCAACCTTGTTAACGGATTTCTTTTCATGAGCATGAGATGGATGAATTTAGAGAGCACCACTTTATGTATCCACTTTTTACTTTTTGTTATTTAGATTAAATAAAGCAAAATTAGTATTACCCGTCTATTTTCTGAATTATCCATGCAATAAAAAATGTCCCGAAATAAAAGTTCTCCAAATGCTCTGAAAATTTAGTATGATTTTTATAGAATGTATTAGAATTTTTGGCACTGAGAATGCACCAGGTGACCAGAAGGGTGGAGGGCGCGCCCCCTACCTTGTGGGTCCCACATAGGCTCCTTCCACTTATTCCAGCACCCATCCACTTCGTGCTGCCATTTTCAGTATCCTTGCTCAAATCATCATTCACAAAATTGTTTTGGTGGATTGTTCTTCGGTATGTGACTCCTCCAATGGTCCAATCAGCTTTTGTTCTAGTGCTTTATTTATTGCAAATTTTTGCTACTGTGGTGACCTTGTTCTTGAGCTTGCATGTCAAATTTATATGGTCCAAAGTAGCTTTGATGCATGATATAGCCTCTAGACACTTGTAGGAGTAGTTGCTATCAATTTTGTTGAGTTTGGTTCACTTTTATTTTGAGTCACTAAAAATTTCAGAATTTTTCAGAGGAGAAAATGATGAGGAGATTGTTGAGAAGCTCTTCAAGCAGGGGTTCAAAGGAAAATTAAAATGAGAAGAAGATGCCCAAGTAGAACCTTCCTCGCATCGCGGAGGTTCGGCCGTGTGAATGGCCAAGTGATGCATTCTTGAGGGCAGCCAGAATTTATGAAGATTTTTATTATTTGGTGGAGAATGCAGGCATTACCGACTTCCTCCATGATAAGTGTGATCAACACCTCTTACTCACTAATACCTTCGTGCAAAACTTTTACTTTCATGCTAGGAAATCACCACCTTCGGTAGAATTTGATTCATGTGAAGTTCATAAGGAAATGACACTTTATGACTTTTGTGAAGTTTGCAAGTTACCTTATGAGGGTAGAGTTGATGAACCACGTCCTAGAGATGTGGAAGATTTTGTTGATGCAGTTACCGTAGGGGGGAAGAAGAGAGGTGTCGAAAGCGAGAGTGGCTAGTTCATATTTTCCTATTTTACGTTATTACTCATTATTTGCGGGGAGATGTTTAATTGGTCGAGGTGAGAGTGGAGGCCTTAGTGATCCTGACCTTGCCATTTTGTGCCATGCTTTACTTTGTGATATAACTTTTAGTTTGGGTGCCATGGTTGCTCGACGGTTGAGTTTAAACTGTTCGAATGGTCCTATTTTTGGAGGTATCTATGCCTCCCGCCTTGCTTAACACTTTGAGATACTCGTTAGGCACAATGAGGAAGGAGAGATGACACTACCCACCTTATATTTAGACTATGACAGTATGGAAGCACATGATTTTATCAACAATGATGAGGACAAGAAACTCATATATAATCTGGTATTTAGCTAGGATACTCGTCAGACTATTACTTTGCGTGCACCTTACTTGTTTGATATTCATTCAGGCAGGTACACTATTTGGCCCGAGGACATCTATAGATTTCGGAGTCTTCCACAACCTTCAGTACCTAAGCCAGCACCAACCCTTGATCCGTATCATGAGCCTATCTTTCAGTGGGAGCCGCAGGAGCTTGCCAACCAGTGGAACCCCCAGGATCCACCTCAGTACCCAGGAGAGGGCTACTTTGAGCTGTGGCCCTAGACCAACTTAGGCAAAAGCCTAAGCTTGGGGGAGTACATATTTATCACCGACATTACATTCATGTTCACACATTCATTCTACTTGTCGGTGTTCATACTTTTTCATTGTAGCATCCATGTTAGTTTATTTTTATTGCTTTCTTCTTGTGCATTTAAAAAACATTGGAAAAATTCAAAAATATTTCTCGCTTCTTTTTGTCTTTTCTTTGTTGCTTGTTCTTCTAGTAGTTTGTAGTGTTAAATAAGAAAATCCAAAAAGATTTCTCGTTCTTCTTTTGTTTATGGGAGCTTTCCCTTGTAAATAGTTTTTCTCGTTCTTGTTTCACTTTCTTCAAAAAAAACTCCAAAAACATTTCAGTGTGTTTCTTTGAAATTCTTTTTCTTTTCTTTGGGGTCGAGAGGACAAGACCACAATGACAATGTTGATTGGCTCTCATATGCTTTATTGACGATATAACAAAGAGCCCATATTACATTGTCTTCTCCTCTTGAATGAATGCGTGTAGATTCCAGCTTAGTCCAATGCATATGCACTGTTATTATTATCCACACCGTTCGGCCGTGCAAGTGAAAGGCAATAATGACGATATATGATCAACTGATTGAGATGAAGAAAAGTTGGTATGAACTCGACCTATTTTGTTTTTGTAAATATGATTAGCTTGTCGTTCTTGATTCAGCTTATTATGAATGAAACATGTTTGCAATGACAATTAGAGATTATAGTTACTCATGCCATGCTTAATCAGCTAGGAGTTTATAATAGTTTATCTTGTGTGCCAACATGCTTATAAAATAGTTGTGATGTAGTACGATAGGATTGTATCCTCCTTCGAATGATTCAAGTGGCTTGACTTGGCACATGTTGACACATGTGGTTGAAACAATATCAACATAGCCTTCATGATATTTATGTTCATGGTGATCTATATCCTACTTATGCTTGCACTCAGTGTTTGTTAATCTCAATGCATGTTTATGACTGTTGTCGCTCTCTAGTTGGTCGCTACCCAGTCTCTTTCTAGCCTTCACCTATACTAAGTGGGAATACTGCTTGTGCATCCACTTCTGTAAACCCATATGAGTCCACCATACCTACCTATATGCGGTATTTACTCGCTGTTCCAAGTAAATTTGCATGTGCCAAACTCTAAACCTTCAAATAAAATTCTATTTTGTATGCCCAAATCGCTCATGTAGCGACTGGGGGTTGTCTTTATCTTCCATGCTAGGTGGGTTATTCTCACGATAAGTGGACTCCGCTTGTCATTCATGAGAAAATGGCTGGTAATCGGGATACCCAGTCCCATGCTCAAAATCAAATCAAAATATAAATAAACAACGCTCCCCCTGGACTATTATTGGTATGGATGGTACCCGTTGTTTCAGATAAGCCGTGGACTGTGTTTGATGGTGGAGGGGGAGTAAAAGTTTACCATTCTGTTTGGGAACAACCTATAATGTATGTAGCATGGAAGATATTGAGAACTCTTGGTTGTTGCGTTGACAATGAAAGCATACCGGTCAAAATTACATTCATCTTTGTTCTAAAAACTCGAGCTCTGGCACCTCTGCAAATCCTTGCTTCCCTCTGCGAAGGGCCTATCTATTTACTTTTATTGCTGAGTCATCATCCTCTTATAAAAAGCACCAGCTAGAGAGCACCTCTGTCATTTATATGCGTTGTTATTAATTGATATTGAGTATGAGTGTGATTGTATCTCTTTTACCATGAATTGCAATGTCTAGTCAGTCCTTGATCTTCTCAGGTGCTCTGCATTTATGTTTTGCGGTCTCAAAAAGGGATAGCGAGATACCACTTTGTCATATTATATCATGATTGTTTTGAGAAAGTGTTGTCATCCGAGGTTTACTATTATTACTCGCTAGTTGATTGTGTCACTGATATGAGTAAATGTGAGACCTAAATGTTATTGTCAATATCGTTAGTTCATAATCTTTGCTGAAAACTTGAATGCCGGCTTTACATATTTGCAACAACAAGATCAGATAGAGTTTGTAAAAGTTTTTCTTTATCACTTTCAGCTTATCAACTGAATTGCTTGAGGACAAGCAATGGGTTAAGCTTGGGGGGGGGGGTTGATACGTCTCCGTCTTATTTACTTTTCCAAACTCTTTTGCCCTTGTTTTGGGCTCTAATTTGCATGATTTGAATGGAACTAACCCGGACTGACGCTATTTTCAGCAAGATTGCATTGTGTTATTTTTGTGCAGAAATAAAAGTTCTCGGAATGACTTGAAAATTCAGGGAGAATATTTCTGGAAAATATAAAAAACATTGGCGAAAGAATCTACCAGAGGGGAGTTGTGATGTAGTATGATAGGATTGTGTCCTCCTTTGAATGATTCAAGTGGCTTGACTTGGCACATGTTGACACATGTAGTTGAAACAATATCAACATAGCCTTCATGATATTTATGTTCATGGTGATCTATATCCTACTCTGTCAGGCCCAAGATGCGATTCTATCCCGATCACGTGACACTTAAGTGATTGGGGCACAATCGCATTTCGGGCGCTTAGCAAGATGGATATCATTACATCGTACCATTACATACATACATGGGGGATACAACAATACATACAAGTCACATGAATACAGCAACATCAATACAAGGCATCTAACTACAGATGCAAACATGAAAAGCACAACGACATCCATCTGCTATCCCAGACTGCCGACCCGGAACCTAACCCAAGACTGAAGAAGAAGAAGAAGAAGAAGAAGAAGAAGAAGAAGAAGAAGAAGAAGAAGAAGAAGAAGAAGAAGAAGAAGAAGAAGAAGAAGAAGAAGAAGAAGAAGAAGAAGAAGAAGAAGAAGAAGAAGAAGAAGAAAGAACTCCAACACAAATACATCGCTCTCACGTCAAGTCATCGGAAACCTGCACCTGCAACTGTTGTTGTAGTATCTGTGAGCCACGAGGACTCAGCAATCCCATAACCATGGGTAACAAGACTAGCAAAGCTTAATGGGTAGGAAGAAGTAAAGTGGTGAGGTTGCAGCAGCGGCTAAGCAATATATGGTGGCTAACTTACGAGTACAAGAATAAGATGAGCATCTACGCAAATGGTCGCAACTAGTAGTGATCGCTAAAGATCCTGAACTACCTACGAGGCAAACATAACCCCATCGTGTTCTATTCTCAAAGTGAAAAGAGACAGTCACGGTTACTCACACAGTTGTGTGTTTTACTTCGGATCCTCTGTCAAGTTTTCTACAACCGGACATTAACAAATTCCAATCTGCCACATAACCGCGGGCACGGCTTTCGAAAGATCATAACCCTGCAGGGGTGTCCCAACTTAGCCCATCACAAGCTCTCACGATCAGCAGAAGTAATAATAATATTACCCCTTATCTTAAGGACAATCCGATCAGGCTCGGTATCCCGGTGCACAAGACATTTCGACAATGGTAAAACAAGTCCAGCAAGACCTCCCGGTGTGTCGACACCCTGATAGTAGCCGCGCGTATCTCGTCTTAGGCCACGACCGGATGGGTGATGCTACAGGTAAAACCAGCCCTCGAGTTTCCACGAGGTGGCCCCGCAGGCCCCCCGTTTGGGACCAACACCATCAGCACTGGCCCCCCTGCTATGTAGAAAGAATACTCGGGGACGCGACCCCCTATGCAATTTTTAATTTATTAATTAAGTAGTTATTATGAGGGAAATTAAAACCAATGTTGGGCCTTACTGGAGGAGTTTTATTCAAAGACGAACTGTCAAGGGGTCCCCATATACCCAACCGTGTAAGGAACGCAAAATCAAGGAACATAATGCCGGTTTATCGGCTCCTAAGGTGGCATGAGCGGAACAAAACACCGAGCAAAAGGCCAAGCCTTCCACCCATTGCCAAGTATATAGGTGTGTTAATATATATATAAGATATATTGTGATATTCCAACAACAAGATCCGACATGGATCAATCTTCATCTTCACCTGCAACTAACAACGCTATAAGAGGGGCTGAGCAAGAGGGTAACATATCCAAACAATGGTTTGCAAGGAAGGTATCAAAGGTTAGAGGTTTCATGGCAACAAGGAGAGGCTGACAATAATGATGGGTAGCGCGACATGTAACGGTAGCATCGAGACAACTAAGCATGGCAATGATAGTAAAGGTATCCAAGGTGATGGTCATCTTGCCTGAGATCCCGCAAGGAAGAAGACCGGATCCATGAAGAAGACGAATACGAAGCCACGAAGATGAACCACATGTAGACGAACGAATCCTCGCGATCGCAACGGAAAATAATTAGCGAGAAGAAAGCACACAACACTGGTAAACACACAACACAAGAACATGACAAGATGCTCAACCAAGTATGATGCAAGACAAGTCTATATATGATGCAATACATGGCAAGGGATGAAGCACACAAGAACAACATCACCCAACAAGTTTAAATGAGGCCGGAATCAACACATAACAAAATCCGGTAAGTCCTCATATGCACATTTTGAAATTAGTCCAGATCTGAACAAACCTTAAGTTAAAGTTGTTAAACAGCAGGTTAACATGCACCATGATGATCTACACGAAATTCTAGTCAGGCTTCATATAAAGTTTGTTTAATTCGGAGCTACGGCCTAGAAGATATGTGCAAAACAAGGCAAGCAAGGCAACGATGCAAGATGCACCCAGACATCAAGCAAACACACTCCAAACATGTAAACAACATGATATTATGCTTCTACATGCAAAACCACACAAGTTTAATATAAGACAAACTCCAGACGGAGCAACGGGCTAAAAGATACACATGAAACAAGATATAACAACAAGCTGAAGTTAACAGTCACATAGCAACTTTGGAGCAAGATATATATGTGCTACAACACTCAAACATGTTAACAAGAAGCATGGATGTGAAGTACACATGATACTTAACAAGCATGAACTTAGAACACACCCAAAAGCTTGCTGGCACACATTTAAACAAGCACGGGAAGTTGCAATAAAATTATCCAGACTTAGTCAAAATCTGGGAAGGCAAAAACATCATCACGATGCTGCCATCGGAGGCACAAAACACCAAGCATATCAACTCTAATAAGAACATAAAGAGCATGGACATGTAGTAGACATATCATAGAACAAACAACTCCATTGGAGCATCTCCATAGGAGGCATGGATCAATAACAACAAGCTCCACCAAATTGAACATGCTGATAAAATCGTGACAGGTATAATTTATAGCAACTTGAGAGCAAGAAATAAATAAGCTACAGCTGGCCATATGATCAAGTAAGGGCATGAATGGATAGACAATAACATGGACAACAAGACATGATCATTGGCCACTCCAAAATAAGCATGGATTTGAGTGGGGCATCAAGCAAACATAGCATCAGGTTATAACAGATTCCAAACTTAGCAGTTTTTTCACTAAGTATAAAACAACAATAACGACATGGCATGTTTACAAGCTTATTTAAGTCACCTCAAGGCATATCATGGAAAGTGGATTGCACCACAGCAAAGACCATATTATTGTGCTTCTAAAACATCTAGACATTTGGCATGAAGACAAACACATCAATAGCAATGACCAAGTGAAATCAGCATCTCATAACAAGTTTCAGCACTTAACAGCCAAATGCACTTTTGCAACAGATATTAAAATGGCAAGATGGCACCTAAAATGAATGCTACAGCAACCATCATGTAGAGCACTTCACAATGGACATTTTGACATATCATATGCTCCATTTGGATAAACATGCACCAAGTTATCACATCTCAAACATGGCATCAAATTAACAAGTAACAACAGTTTATAACAAGTAGCACTCTTGCAACGATGATTAGAGCATCAATATGAAGTCAAACAAGCATGGCACAATGGAACAAAATGTAGAGCATGTCACCACGATCATTTTGACATATCATATGCACAATTAGGACTTACAGACCAAAAGTTACAGCCATGAAAACATGCCACATTTTTATGACAGAAAAGACTTAGCAGTTTTTGACTTAGGAAAAAAACACAAGTGAGCGGGGGAATACTAAATAACACCTAGGGCGGGGAATAGGTGGGCTTATCATGGGCTTCAGCCTATCTGCAGAGGAGGTCGCCAGGCGCTCTGTGGGCCGCGGGAGGAGGAGGCCCGGGAGGGAAGGAGACGGGCCGTGGCCCACGTGAGGAGCTAGGTCGGCCCAGCAACGGGGCGAGGCAGGCCTGTGGTTCTGGGAACCTGGGCCGGCCCACGCGGTCGAGCAGGAGCGGTTGCCGCCGTTGTCTCGCGCAAACGTGCTGGCGGCGGCTGGTGGAGGCTCCGGCGAGCCAGAGGGACGCAGGGACCGGCCGGACGGGCTAGATCCGGCGCGGGGGGTTGCGGATCCGGGGCCAGGGGGTCCATTCCCGGCGTCGAGGAGGTCGCCGGCGAGCTCTAAGGGCGGCGCGGAGGTGCACAAAGGCGGCGGCTGCGAGGCATGGAGCCGGGCGGGGCCACGACTTGCACTGGAGGTGGCGGGGCGCTGCAGAGCGGCGAACGAGGCGAGGGACGGTGCGGCTCCAGCGCGGGGGAGCTCGCGAGCTCTGGCGCATCGCTGGCTGGCGGCGGGGCTGGCCATGGGGAGGCGCGGGGGATCCGACGGCGAACATTGCAGGGCAGAACGAGGAGGCGGAGAGGCGGGCTCGGGCGGCGGCGCTCGCGGGCCTCGGGGCCCAGATCCAGCACGGGGGCGGGCCGAGGACGGGCCTGGCATGGCTGGCAGCTGGGCGACGTGGCTTCGGCCACGTGGAAGCACGGTATTGGCCGCGGGCGGGAGCTGGCGGCGGGGGAGCCAATGGGGCGCTGCCAAGTGGCAGTTCTGAGGTGGCCGGGCACGAAAACAAAGGAGGAGGGGGCTGGTGGTGCGGATTTCGAGGGAGAAGTGGCTGGAGGTTAGAGAAGGGGCTAGGAATGCCCAAAGTTGGCATGGGGGTTGTTTAAATAGGGAAAAGGCTAGGGTTTGGGGATTAACTCCGTTTTCGGACCGTTAGATCCCGATCGGACGGTTCGGAGCGGAGAGGTTAGGTAGGTGGACTAGGTGGGCTGCAGGTGAGGTTAGTGGGCTGTATAGAAGGCCTCGGGCTTAGAGGAGAGAAGAGAGAGAGAGAGAGAGAGAGGCCCGCGGGGGTTTTCGGAGACCGAAAACGTCCGACGTTTAAACCGGCTACTAGTGCCGCTATATTTAACCGTTGGGCTATCAAACGAACTCCGAACGCGACGAAACTTGATAGGCGGTCTGTCTACACTATAATAAGACCAAATGCCAAGTTTCATCCCATTCCGAGAACATTTTCCGGCCACTTATAAAATAAATATTCGGAGGCCCCGCGGGCGCGTGTGAGTGTGTCTAGGCTCGAAACGGACAACGGAAAGGACGGGCGAACTCGGACGGATGCAAGTTTTGAAAACATGATGATGCAACACACATGATGACATGGCAAGATGCAACACGCAAGAAGATGACATGGCAACGACGACGAATAACTAGCTGACACCTGGCGCACCGGTCTCGGGGTGTCACAACACTCCCCTACTAACAAGAGATCTCGTCCCGAGATCTTAGGAACGAGATGGAAGGGAAAAAGGAAGAACAAAGTTCTTCGAGGACAAAAGAGTGAAACCAAAGAACCTCGAGGGGTTGAACAATATGAGAGGAGGGTACAACGGAAATGAACGAAGTTGCAAAAACTTCGTTAGACAAGAGGAAGAAGGAATACGACGAGAACCCAAAAGGTTGAAGGAATAATAATGAATTCGAAACCACTCCGGTTAATAAGAGATAGAAAGGAATCTGAACAAAAGAATTCGGGGTAGCACTCCGGCTGAAACTGAAAGAAATAGCACACCGTTTGAATATGAATGGAATGGAACAAGAACTTGAAAAGATGAAATGATACTCGACGAGAGCAACAACACAATGCCTCCGGAAGAATAAAAAGAGTGGAATGAAATAACGGATAGAGAAGAACAACTTCGAGCGCGAATGAATTAAAAGCATCCTTGCGAAGAAAGGATGAACGAAGTTGTTGAGAAGTCAACAACAAAAGAATAAGCTTGTTATGGACTTATGTAAACATCTCAAAAGTTGAGGTGAATCCATGCCGCAACCAAAGATTGACTAGCTGAGGATGACGAATTGCAGAACTCCACTTCAAAAGAATATGGAGAATTATTTGCACTCGAGAGGCAAAAGAATAATGCTTGAGCTGCTCCAGAAGAATTTGATGAATGCTTGGAGAATGAATTATATCATGAAGAACCAACATTAGGAACTCTGGTAATGAAAGGATGATGATATAGAAATGACGGATGAAAAGAATAAGATTAGAGCCTTGCGATGATTCGACGAGATAGCCGAGGAAAAACTTTGAACTCCGGGAAAGAAAAGATGAAAGCACTTGGAACTAGAATTTATTCATCAAGAATAAACTCCGAAGGAAGGAATTAAATCGACTTGATGAAAAAGGAATACGAATTATGTTATGCTTATTCTCAACCAATAAAATTGATGAGAAGCAATGGATTCGCATGCAACTTATTCTCGTTGAAATGATTAACAAGGGATATATCACAAACTTGCGAAAATCTTCATGAAACAACGGTATGATTGGAATAAAAATGAATGGATTGATATGATAACACCGGAAAAGAACTCTTGAGCGAACCACCGTAAGAATTAAGGCCGAGTGAAGAAAAGAACAAGCCACCGAGAATAATAAAATCGAGTGATGAAAATAACAAACCACCGTAACGAATTGAAATTGAGTGAATACGATGAATCACCAGGAAGAATAAAGCACTTGAGGAAAATTTATATATAAGAGAACGAAGAGCTCACGAACGATTGAAGAATACTTGAAGGAAGCACCGGACAAATGCGAGACGAATGAAGAGGCATCAATGAAGAATATTTGGAGGACAAAGTTGAAAACTGAGAACAAAGGAATCCTCTGGAATGATGACCTTCGGAGGAACACCAAGAAAAGAATTGATGAAATACTCCGGATGAACGAAATGAGGAAAAGGTTGAACCACTGATTAAAAGAATTGAAAATGATCTTGGAGGAGGCATATGACTGATGGAATCCATTCTTACGTCACACTTGAGAAGAATTTGGGAATACTCCGGGAAATATTAGAAGAGTCAGGTAAGATCCTGGGAAAAGACCTGTGGGTTAGGGCCCACTGAAAGAAAAACACCGTTGGAAGGAAAAGAAGATAATGCATCGGAACGATTAAAAGACTCGATGGAGGTGACAACCTCGAATAAATTGGAACACAAAGGAATCCGCTGGACTTTCTTCAGAACTCCGGGACGATTAAATGATAAGAGAGGAACGAGCAATTGGAATCACTTGAGCCGAGGAAAGAATATGATGAGCACAAAATACAAATTGAGTTGGAACCACCGGAAAAGAAGAAGAGGTGAAGAATATCGAACGAGAGGAGAATTCATCGGAGAATAAAGATGAATGATGACGAACTAGACAAAAATTCATCAGTTGAAACAATTGAGGAAATAGTTCAAAACTCCACTCGAGTAGGATGGATACTCGATTGAGGACTCCGGCTTCGAGAAGAAAAGGGTGGGTGCGTGGGAAAAGAAAGACAACTTTGGAAGGGGAAACAACATCGGTTGAAAAGAATCGAGGATTGAAGCAAAAGATGAGGAGGTCAAATTGACTCGACGAGAGATGCACCAGATGAAAGAACTGACAACACAACGAACGAAAACTAACCGCGAGATCCTAAAAAAATTTGAAGGGGAAGAGGAGTAATTCAAAACACCTACGTCAAGATTCCTCACAAGAGCGACGAAGGGACTGAGGAGTAAAAGAATTCCTACTCTCCGATATAACTAGACTCTGAAAAAGTTTTATTCTAGACTCAACAACGGCCATTCTACGATCAATCAAGGGGGCTCCTATGGTCGGTCGAGGCTCTGATACCAACTTGTCAGGACCAAGATGTGATTCTATCCCGATCATGTGACACTTACGTGATTGGGGCACAACCGCATTTCGGGCGCTTAGCAAGATGGATATCATTACATCGTACCATTACATACATACATGGGGGATACAACAATACATACAAGTCACATGAATGCAACAACATCAATATAAGGCATCCAACTACAGATGCAAACATGAAAAGCACAACGACATCCATCTGCTATCCCAGGCTGTCGACCCAGAACCTAACCCAAGACTGAAGAAGAAGAAGAAGAAGAAGAAAGAACTCCAACACAAATACATCGCTCTCACGTCAAGTCATCGGAAACCTGCACCTGCAACTGTTGTTGTAGTATCTATGAGCCACGAGGACTCAGCAATCCCATAACCATGGGTAACAAGACTAGCAAAGCTTAATGGGTAGGAAGAAGTAAAGTGGTGAGGTTGCAGCAGCGGCTAAGCAATATATGGTGGCTAACTTACGAGTACAAGAATAAGATGAGCATCTACGCAAACAGTCGCAACTAGTAGTGATCGCTAAATATCCTGAACTACCTAGGAGGCAAACATAACCCCACCGTGTTCTCTTCTCAAAGTGAAAAGAGACAGTCACGGTTACTCACACAGTTGTGTGTTTTACTTCGGATCCTCTATCAAGTTTTCTACAACCGGACATTAACAAATTCCAATCTGCCACATAACCGCGGGCACGGCTTTCGAAAGATCATAACCCTGCAGGGGTGTCCCAACTTAGCCTATCACAAGCTCGCACGATCAGCAGAAGTAATAATAATATTACCCCTTATCTTAAGGACAATCCGATCAGGCTCGGTATCCCGGTGCACAAGACATTTCGACAATGGTAAAACAAGTCCAGTAAGACCTCCCGGTGTGTCGACACCCTGATAGTAGCCGCACGTATCTCGTCTCAGACCACGACCGGATGGGTGATGCTACAGGTAAAACCAGCCCTCGAGTTTCCACGAGGTGGCCCCGCAGGCTCCCCGTTTGGGACCAACACCATCAGCACTAGCCCCCCTGCTATGTAGAAAGAATACTCGGGGACGCGACCCCCTATGCAATTTTTAATTAATTAATTAAGTTGTTATTATGAGGCAAATTAAAACCAATGTTGGGCCTTGCTGGAGGAGTTTTATTCAAAGACGAACTGTCAAGGGGTCCCCATATACCCAACCGTGTAAGGAACACAAAATCAAGGAACATAATGCCGGTTTATCAGCTCCTAAGGTGGAATGAGTGGAACAAAACACCGAGCAAAAGGCCAAGCCTTCCACCCATTGCCAAGTATATAGGTGTGTTAATATGTATATAAGATATATTGTGATATTCCAACAACAAGATCCGACATGGATCAATCTTCATCTTCACCTGCAACTAACAACGCTATAAGAGGGGCTGAGCAAGCAGGTAACATAGCCAAACAATGGTTTGCTAGGAAGGAGTCAAAGGTTAGAGGTTTCATGGCAACAAGGAGAGACTGACAATAATGATGGGTAGCGCGACATGTAACAATAGCATCGAGACAACTAAGCATGGCAATGATAGTAAAGGTATCCAAGGTGATGGTCATTTTCGGTGGGAATGACACCTACGGGATCACAAGAATCCCTACTACGGTTAGCGGGGCGCGGGGTTGAGAGAAGAGCGGATCAAACAGATAGCACATGGTTCGTTTATCCAGGTTCGGGCCGCGAGGATGCGTAAAACCCTACTCCTGCTTTGGTGGATTGTATATATGTGTTCTTCAGCTAGCTATGGGGCGTGAGGAGCTCCAAAAAGCCGAATCCTACTCCTAGTCGCCTCGGGCCTCCTTTTATAGAAAAAGGGGGTAGCCACAGTGGCACACTGGAGGTGGAAAGGGTACAGCGATGCGAGGTTATCCCTCGCATTACATGACAAGGCGCATTTAATGCGTCTTGCTTAGGTGTCCTTGCTTTATCGGGGACGAGGGAGAGATCTGTCTTGTACATCGCCTCTCCTTCTTGTGTCGACACGCGCCCTGGCCAGCGATGCCTGAGATGCCATGTAGGTAGGGAGGCAGCTGAGGTGGCGCAATGGTGGGTCTTCTTCGAAGATCTGCATGTCGCCACGTAGGTGCCTGCCCAGCTGGTTGGGTCGGTAGCTGCATAAGGCGGTGGAAGTTTAGTCGGCGTGGGCCTGATTGTGGCCTTGCGGATGTCCTTGGCAAGGGCCTTGCCGGGGCCCCGACAAGGGTCTTGGCGCGGCGCCTGCTGCCATCCCCGGCAAAGCGCCTGCCGGAGGACTTGTGATCTTCCTCGGCTAGGATCCCGCCAAGGGTCGTCGCCTTCTTAGTGCGTATCTGATCTTGAATGTCTTCACAAAGATCTGCATGCCACTACGGGGATGTCTCCCGAATCCTTGCCCTATGGGGGCAGCGGACTCAAGGGTGATTTGCTCCGTAGGCGTGGGGCGAGTTGCCGCGGCAAGGGTCTTGCCGGGGCTACTAAAACTGGCTCCTGGCAAGGATCTTGCCGGGGGAACCCGCTTCGTACCTTTGCTCTTTGTGGTCTTGTCCTTGATGTCGTTCTAGTTCTCTTGAGCTTTGGTCTTACCCTGGCTTACCTCCCTTGCCTTGCTCGGTGCGGTGGTGCCCGTGGCTTAGACTGCCTGTGCACAGTCATAGGGGTACAAAAAAGTGTACCCCCCTTTTTGTACACCGACAGGAGCCCCCGGGCCTGGGCCACACATAAGCGCGACGCGTTGTTGGGCTAGGCCCAGAACAATGCGCGGGCAGGCGGGACAGTTTTTACCATGGTAATACTTTTCGCGCTTTGCTTTGCATGATTCGCGCGCGTGGCGCGGTGCGAAGGGGTGTGCGTGACGTGGGTGGCATGCGTGGGATGGTTCCCGCAGGCATGCGTCACATCGTAGTAAAGAGGCGGCTTCGCGCCTTCCCCGTAAAAGGAGGGAGGCATGGGGGCACGGCTCATTTACTAAATGGAGTCGAGGCACGGTCTTCAAGGCGTCCACTCCCCATGATCACGGGGTGGGGAGAGGTTGCCTCACTTGTCACCTCGGTTCTGCGCATTGGCCACGTGTCTCCCATGCGCTTGGGGTGGCGAATGGTGGATGCGGGGAACCGGGCCGTCGCTGGTTGGGGCAGCGGGTCGGTCCTGGTTCCCTGCGCTTCTTGTGTCTTGATTGGCCGAGCGGGGCGGCTGAGCCCCAACCCCGTTCCTTTATAAGGCGCGGGGAGGGGGGATGGCACCCCATATTCTTCCATCCTCTTCGTTCTTCTGCTTCCACTTCTTCCTTCCCCTTGCAATGGAGAAAGGGAATCCCGATCCTTCGACGGTGGTGGCAAGGGTTGCTGCTCGACAACACGTCCCTCCTCCTCCTGCACCTGTGGTGGTAGAGCCAGCCGCGAGGGGAAGGGGGAGAGGGCGAGGCCGTGGGCGAGGTCGAGGTAGAGGTCGCAGCGCTCAGGGAAGAGGAGGACGGGGCGGTGCGCCGGCCTCGCCCCCGCTAGCGGCTCCTCCTCCGATGGAGGGCCACGTTGGAGACAATCCCCGTGAATTCTTCGTGAGGTTGCGCCGGCCGCCGCGCTGTCACCTTCGCCTCCCGACTCTATTCACGCGGGAGATGGAGCTGGATCTGCCGCAGTCATTGTGGCTGCGTATGAGGGGCTGCGGGATTAGCGGTACGCGGGTCCGCATTGACTTCCCTGCTCCTCACGTGATGTATCTTCGTCGGGGGTGGAAAACGTTAGCTCGTATCCACAGCTTGGCGGATGGGCTCACACTCCATTTTAAGTTGATGGAGGGTGGCCTTCTTTCTGTCAAGGTCTTCGGGCACTTCGGGACTCGTGCAAGGTGCTGCGTGGAGAGCTCTTCTGATGATGAAGATTCCTCCTTGAGCGAGAGTGACGAGGAGGACAGCGACAGTGACGACGAGGATGGTAGGCGGTAGGATGACGGGTCCGACTAGGTGTCGGGCGCCATTCCATGCGGCACCGATGACCCCATCATCCGTGTCGCCGACTCCTTGAACTTCTCGGGGCCATCTTCTTGGGCGGCTGGCATTGGGGGGCTGCGGAAGAGGAAGAGGGCGGGCGGCAAGGCCGTCAAGTCGGAGTACGCGGGCATCGGCGCCTTCGACGCGTGCTGACGTCATGCCGCCTCGTCTTTGAGCTCTGCTTCCGGTGCCGCCATCACCATCCAGCCTTTGGGCGGCCACCAAGATGTTCTCTCGGTGTCTTCTGCCACCCATAGCGGGAGCGGCTGCCGCCGTCGTCTCGCGCAAACGTGCTGGCGGCTGGTGGAGGATCCAGCGAGCAAGAGGGACGCAGGGACCAGCCGGACGGGCTAGATCCGGCACGGGGGGTTGCGGATCCGGGGCCAGGGGGTCCATTCCCGGCGTCGAGGAGGCCGCCGGCGAGCTCTAAGGGTGGCGCGGAGGTGCACAAAGGCGGCGGCTGCGAGGCATGGAGCCGGGCGGGCCGGCGACTTGCACTGGAGGTGGCGAGGCGCTGCAGAGCAGCGAGCGGGGCGAGGGATGGCATGGTTCCTGCGCAGGGGAGCTCGCGAGCTCCGGAGCGTCGCCGGCCGGCGGCGGGGGCTGGCCGCGGGGAGGCGCGGGGGATCCGGCGGCGAACACTGCCGGGCAGCGCGAGGAGGCGGAGAGGCGGGCTCGGGCGGCGGCGCTCGCGGGCCTCGGGGCCCAGATCCGGCGTGGGGGTGGGCCGGGGACGGGCCTGGCGCGGCTGGCGGCTGGGCGACGTGGCTTCGGCCACGTGGAAGCGCGGGATTGGCCACGGGCGGGAGCTGGCGGTGGGGGAGCCAATGGGGCGCTGCCAAGTGGCAGTTCTGAGGTGGCCGGGCACGAAAACAAAGGAGGAGGGGGCTGGTGGTGCGGATTTTGAGGGAGAAGTGGCTGGAGGTTAGGGAAGGGGCTAGGAATGCCCAAAATTGGCATGGGGGTTGTTTAAATAGGTAAAAGGCTAGGGTTTGGGGATTAACTCCGTTTTCAGACCGTTAGATCCCGATCGGACGGTTCGGAGCGGAGAGGTTAGGTAGGTGGACTAGGTGGGCTGCAGGTGAGGTTAGTGGGCTGTATAGAAGGCCTCGGGCTTAGAGGAGAGAAGAGAGAGAGAGAGAGAGAGAGAGAGAGAGAGAGAGAGAGAGAGAGGCCCGCGGGGGTTTTCGGAGACCGAAAACGTCCGACGTTTAAACCGGCTACTAGTGCCGCTATATTTAACCGTTGGGCTATCAAACGAACTCCGAACGCGACGAAACTTGACAGGCGGTCTGTCTACACTATAATAAGACCACATGCCGAGTTTCATCCCATTCCGAGAACATTTTCCGTCCACTTATAAAATAAATATTCGGAGGCGCCGCGGGCGCGTGTGAGTGTGTCTGGGCTGAGAATGGACAACGGAAAGGACGGGCGAACTCGGACGGATGCAAGTTTTGAAAACATGATGATGCAACACACATGATGACATGGCAAGATGCAACACGCAAGTAGATGACATGGCAACGACGACGAATAACTAGCTGACACCTAGCGCACCGGTCTCGGGGTATCACATACTCATGCTTGCACTCAATGTTTGTTAATCTCACTGCATGTTTATGACTGTTGTCGCTCTCTAGTTGGTCGCTCCCTGGTTTCTTTCTAGCCTTCACCTGTACTAAGTGGGAATAATACTTGTGCATCCACTTCCGTAAACCCAAAGTTGTTCCATATGAGTCCACCATACCTACCTATATGAGGTATTTATCTGCCGTTCCAAGTAAATTTGCATGTGCCAAACTCTAAACCTTCAAATAAAATTCTTTTTTGTATGCCCAAATCGCTCATGTAGCGACTGGGGTTGTCTTTATTTTCCATGCTAGGTGGGTTATTCTCACGATAAGTGGAGTCCACTTGTCATTCACGATAAAATGGCTGGTAATCGGGATACCCAGTCCCATGCTCAAAATCAAATCAAAATATAAATAAACAAAGCTCCCCCTGGAATGTTGTTGGTATGGACGGTACCCATTGTTTTGGATAAGCCGTGGGTTGTGTTTGATGGTGGAGGGGGAGTAAAATTTTACCATTCTGTTTGGGAACCACCTATAATGTATGTAGCATGGAAGATATTGAGAACTTTTGGTCATTGCGTTGACAATGAAAGCATACCGCTCAAAATTACATTCATCTCTGTTCTAAAAACTCGAGCTCTGGCACCTCTCCAAATCCCTGCTTCCTTTTGTGAAGGGCCTATCTATTTACTTTTATTGCTGAGTCATCATCCTCTTATAAAAAGCACCAGCTAGAGAGCACCTCTGTCATTTATATGCGTTGTTATTAATTGATATTGAGTATGAGTGTGACTGTATCTGTTTTACCATGAATTACAATGTGTAGTCAGTCCTTGATCTTCTCAGGTGCTCTGCATTTATGTTTTGCGGTCTTAGAAATGCTAGCGAGATACCACTACTTTGTCATATTATATCATGATTGTTTTCAAAAAGTGTTGTCATCCGAGATTTACTATTATTACTCGGTAGTTGATTGTGTCATTGATATGAGTAAATGTGAGACCTAAATGTTATTGTCAATATCGTTAGTTCATAATCTTTGCTGAAAACTGGAATGCCGACTTTACATATTTGCAACAACAAGATCAAACAGAGTTTGTAAACGATTTTCTTTATCACTTTTAGTTTATCAACTGAATTGCTTGAGGATAGACAATGGGTTAAGCTTGGGTGGGTTGATACGTCTCCGTCGTATCTACTTTTCCAAACTCTTTTGCCCTTGTTTTGGGCTCTAATTTGCATGATTTGAATGGAACTAACCCGGACTGACGTTGTTTTCAGCAGAATTGCCTTGTGTTATTTTAGTCGAGGAATGCAATATTTCAAAATTTTCCTACGATCACGCAAGATCTATCTAGGAGAAGCATAGCAACGAGCGGGGAGAGTGTGTCTAAGTACCCTCGTAGATCGAAAGCGGAAGCGTCTAGTGATGCGGTTGATGTAGTCGAACGTCTTCGCGATCCAACTGATCCAAGCACCGGACGTACGGCACTTGCGTGTTCAGCACACATTCAGCTCGATGACGTCCCGCGATCTCTTGATCAAGTTGAGCATCACAGGAGAGTTTCGTCAGCACGACGGCGTGGTGACGGTGATGATGAAGCTACCGGTGCACGGCTTCGCCTAAGCACTGCAACGATATGACCGAGGTGTGTAACTGTGGGGAGGGGCACCGCACACGGCTAAAATAAACTTGTGTGTCTAAGGGGTGCCCCCTGGCCACATATATAAAGGATGGAGGGAGGAGGAGGCTGGCTCTCATAGGGCGCGCCCAACGTGTGGAGTCCTACTAGGACTACCTAGTCCTAGTAGGATTCCACCTCCCACATGGAATAGGAAAAGGGGAAAGGAGAAGGAAAAGGAAGGAAGGGGGCGCCCCCTTTCCCGAGTCCAATTAGGACCAGTCCATGGGGAAGGGGCACGACCACCCTTGAGGCCTTTCTCTCCTTTCCCGTATGGCCCATTAAGGCCCAATATGAATTCCTTAAGTCTCCGGTACTCCGAAATATACCCGAATCACTCGAAACTTTTCAATGTCCAAATATAGCCTTCCAATATATGAATCTTTACCTCTCGACCATTCCGAGACTCCTCGTCATGTCCCCAATCTCATCTGGGACTCCGAACAAACTTTGATCATCAAATCACATAACTCGTAATATTAATCGTCATCGAACATTAAGCGTGCGGACCCTACGGGTTCGAGAACTATGTAGACATGACCGAGACACATCCGGTCAATAACCAATAGCGGAACCTGGATGCTCATATTGGTTCCTACATATTCTACGAAGATCTTTATCAGTCAAACCGCATAACAATATATGTTGTTCCCTTTGTCAACGGTATATTACTTGCCCGAGATTCGATCACCAGTATCATCATACCTAGTTCAGTCTCGTCACCGGCAAGTCTCTTTACTCGTTCCGTAATACACCATCCTGTGACTAACTCATTAGTCATTTGCTTGCAAGGCTTATTATGATGTGTATTACCGAGAGGGCCCAGAGATACCTCTCCGACATTCGGAGTGACAAATCCTAATCTTGATCTATGCCAACACCACAAACACCTTCGGAAACACCTGTAGAGCATCTTTATAATCACCCAGTTACGTTGTGACGTTTGATAGCACACAAGGTGTTCCTTCGGTATTTGGGAGCTGCATAATCTCATAGGTAGAGGAACATGTATAAGTCATGAAGAAAGCAATAGCAATAAAACTAAACGATCATAGTGCTAAGCTAACAGATGGGTCTTGTCCATCACATCATTCTCTAATGATGTGATCCCGTTCATCAAATGACAACACATGTCTATGGTTAGGAAACATAACCATCTTTGATCAACGAGCTAGTCAAGTAGAGGCATACTTGGGACACTCTGTTTTGTCTATGTATTCACACATGTACTAAGTTTCCGGTTAATACAATTCTAGCATGAATAATAAACATTTATCCTGATATAAAGAAATACAAATAACAACTTTATTATTGCCTCTAGGGCATATTTACTTCAATTTTTGTGCAGAAATAAAAGTTCTCGAAATGACCTGAAAATCCACGGAGAATATTTCTGGAAAATATAAAAAACTTTGGCGAAAGAATCTACCAAAGGGGACCCACGATTATCCATAAGGGTGGGTGTCGTGGAATTAACACGTCAGATGTCCGGTTTACGGACTTAGTGGTGAGGCCGCGCATCTATGTAGTAGCTTGAGAGGGGTTGAGCGGAATCGAGAGACGCGATGCAAGACATGGATTTAGACAGCTTCGGGCCCCGGGAAACATCATCCGAAAATAGCCCTACATGCTGTTTGAGGCTAGGTCTCATTATGATCCTCGTGGTGTTGCCAGTAAACCGGCTATTTGTGTCTAACCCTAGAAACTTGTCTAAACTTCTCCTCTAAAACTTGTCTCTTGTCTAACTTGTCACCCCTCCTCTTTGGGGAGCCCTGCCCCTCCTTATATATGTTGAAGGGGCGGGTTACATGACTAGTCCTAGTAGGACTAGGATTGATCTATTACAAGGAGTCCTAGTCTTGCTTCCTTTACAGGAGAATATTCCTTATGCTTTCTTCATAAACCGGCCCACTATTAATATGAACCGGCCTTCTGGGCCTTGGGCCTTGTCATCCATGATCCGCCTGCCGGGTTACCAGTAAATTGCCAAATGTAAACCGTCTTAAGTAAAACGCCAAGTCCGGCCGGGTTATAATTCCGGCCGGTTCATACCGCGGGGGTATATCCCCGACAGTGGGGGCGCGCCCCCTACCTTGTGGGTCCCCTGCAGCTCCACTGAAGACAACTCCAACTCCATATATTCACGTTCAGGGAGAAAAAAAATGAGAGAGAAGGATTCATCGCGTTTTACGATACGGAGCCGCCATCACCCCCTGTTCTCCTTGTAGACCAGATCTGGAGTTCGTTCAGGGCTCTGGTGAATGGGGATCGTCACCGTCGTCATCATCAACCTTCCTCCATCACTAATTTTGTAATGATCACCATCGTGTGTGAGTAATTCCATTGTAGGCTTGTTGGACGGTGATGGGTTGGATGAGATTTTATCATGTAGTCGAGTTAGTTTTGTTAGTGTTTGATCGCTAGTATACACTATGTTCTGATATTGATGTTGCTATGACTTTGTTATGCTTAATGCTTGTCACTAGGGCCCAAGTGCCATGATTTCAGATCATTGATGTTGCTATGACTTTGCTATGCTTAATGCTTGTCACTAGGGCCCGAGTGCCATGATTTCATATCTGAACCTATTATGTTTTCATGAATATACATGTGTTCTTGATCCAATCTTGCAAGTTGTAGACACCTATTATGAGTTATGACCCGCATACCCCAAGGTGACAATAATTGGGGTTATTTCAGGTGATTGTCATAGTTTGAGGAGTTCATGTATTCACTAAGTACTAATGCTTTGTTCTGGTTCTCTATTAAAAGGAGGCATTAATATCCCTTGGTTTTCATTAGGACCGTGCTTCCATGGGAGGGTAGGAAAAATGATGTCATGCAAGTTCTTTTCTATAAGCACGTATGACTATATACGGAATACATGCCTACATTATATTGATGAATTGGAGCTAGTTCAGTGTCACCCTAGGTTATAATTGCTACATGATGAATATTATCCGATGTCTATCATTACAGATCCATTGCCTACGAGTTTGTTTCATATTGATACTTCCTTCTTTACTTTCGTTGCTGCTGCTGTCACAATCACTACAAAACTGCTATTGTTACTGTTGCCATCGTTACCGTTACTTCCATACTACTTTGCTACTAAATACTTTACTGTAGATATTAAGTCTTTCAGGTGTGGTTGAATTGACAACTCAGCTGCTAATACTTGAGAATATTCTTTGGCTCCCATTGTGTCGAATCAATAAATTTGGGTTGAATACTCTACCCTCGAAAACTGTTGTGATCCCCTATACTTGTGTGTTATCAATGCTCTAGTGCACCAAAGTTTGTTCAAAAATAACATGTGTGTCTTCGGGTGATTTTATAAGTTCCATGCAAGAACGGGAATGAAATTTAAACAAATTGGTGTCGTGGCTCGACCGGAAACATTGAGAAACTTGGTTTGTAAATTCCTGTACATCCCAAACTCGCCTGAAAATTATGAAACTTGGCATGGTGTCATTTCATGGCACCAACATGCTATGGTAAAAAATCGAGTTTCTCTCAAGAAGGCGTGTGGTTTGAGAGGGAGCGTGTCACCTTTGTGTGCGAAACGACATACGCTGCCCCCCTTAAGCTTTTTTACATAGCAAACATAGAACTATATGAGTGTCATGTTAAAATTTGGAATTATTCCGGGTTCGTTTGGCCCTTTTTACGCATTAATTGAGCTTCTGGGAATTTGAAGTGAATAATTCAAATTTAACCTACAATTTTATTTGCATATATATTGTTATTTGCCTTTTCCTTTTTGCAACTTTTATTTTCAGATCAATATTATCAAAAAAAACTTGTTGCGTTTTATTTGCTTTTATTTGCATCTTTCAATCTACTACAATTTTGTCCCATCAACACGTCAATTTCTGGCACAGTTACCCAAAAGGGATTGACAACCCCTTTAACGCATTGGGTTGCAAGTATTTTTTATTTGTGTGTAGGTATTTTTTACATAGTGTTGTGTGGTTCTCCTACTGGTTCGATAACCTTGATTCCATAATAGAGGGAAATACTTACCGTCGCTGGGATGCATCATCCCTTCTTCTTTGGGGAAATACCGATGCATCTCCAGCGCACGTCACAC
>LR738710.1:178063942-178091119 GCA_902687465.1 Secale cereale
CCTCTGATGTTATTTGCACCAGAAATTCAGAAATATTCAGGAAAAAAACATATTAAAATTTCAGGGCATTTTGAGCACTTTTATTTTGTTGCCCATTTTTTATTGCACGAAAAAAAATCAGAAAAGAGAATAAATATGACATTTTATTTTATTTACCTAAGGAAAACCAAAAACAAAAGGTAGGGACAGAAGGTTGTGCCTACTAAATTCATCAACTTCATACCTCTCAAAAGTGATCCATTATAAGGTTGATCAAGTCTTATTAACAACCACTTTCGATTAGCATGAAACCGAAGAACTTTCATAAAATACTAAGTTACCTCAACGGGGATATGCACATCCCCAACAATAAGTATTTCATATTTCTTTTTGGTTGTAGGTAGAGTTAGTTGAAAACTTCTAATAGTAAGTCGAAGATTTTTCAATAACATTGACACCATTCACTTGAAATTGTTTCTTCTGAAAGTGAACTATATGCTCACTGCCATTGATATGAAAAGTTACATTGCTTTTATTGCAATCAATAACAGCCTCTGCAGTATTCAAAAAGAGTCTACCAAGGATAATCAACATGTTGTCGTCTTTGGGCATCTCAAGAATAACAAAGTCTATTAAGGTAGTAACATTTGCCACAACAGCGGGCACATCCTCACAAATACCAATAGGTATGTCAGTTGATTTGTCAGCCATTTGCAAAGATATTTCAGTAGGTGTGAGTTTATTCAAATCAAGTCTTTTATACAAAGAGAAAGGCATAACACTAACACCAGCTCTTAAGTCACATAAAGCAGTTTTGACATAGTTTCCTTTGATGGAGCAAGGCACAGTTGGTATCCCAGGGTCTCCAAGTTTTTTAGGTATTGCATCCTTAAAAGAATAATTAGCAAGCATGGTGGAGATTTCAGCTTCAGGTAATTTTCTTTTATTGGTGATGATGTCTTTCATATTCTTTTCATAAGGGGCCATCTTTAAAATATCAGTCAAGCGCGTATGCAAAAAGACTGGCCTAAGCATTTCAGCAAAGCATTCAAATTCTTGATCATCTTTTTTCTTAGATGGTTTAGGTGGAAAGGCCATGGGTTTCCGAACCCATGCCTCTCTTTCTTTACCATGGTTTCTAGCAACAAAGTCTCTTTTATCATATTATTTATTTTTAGGTTGTGGGTTATCAAGATCAATAGCAGGTTGTATTTCAACATCATTATCCGGTTTTTTATCATTGTCTGGTTGGGTATCTTCATGAACATCATTATTATCTTTGTCGTTATCACTAGGTGTATGTTCATTACCAGATTGAGTTTCAGCATCAGAAATAGAAACATCATTGTTACCTTTAGGAGGTTTTTCTTTCTCAAGTTCACCAGAGGTATGCAAATTCCTGTCATTCTTCTTCCTTTTCTTTTTAGTAGGACTACATGCATTAGTGTTAATTCTTTGAGAGTCTTGTTCAATTCTTTTAGGGTGTCTCTCAGGATAAAGTGGTTCTTGGGTCATCTTGCCTCCTCTAGTTTCTACTCCAACAACAAAATCATTTATATTATTGTTCATTTCATTTAGCAATTCTCTTTGAGATTGAGCAACTTATTCTAACTGGGTTTGAACCATAGAGGCATGTTTTCCTACACCTCTAACATCATTAGTGATTCTAAATAACAAGTCACTCCAGCGAGTAATCATATCAGAGTTGTATTTCAATTGTTTCATAACATTTGCATTGAAGTGATCTTGTTTCATAATGTAGTTGTCAAACTCATATAAGCATTGACTAGTGAAAGATCATGGATGTCGCCTAGAGGCGGGGGTGAATAGGCGCTTTAAAATAATTATGGTTTAGGCTTGAACAAATGTGGAATAAACCTAGCAGTTAATTTGTCAAGCACAAAACCTACAAAAACTAGGATCACATATGCGTACCAACAACTTATGTTAAGCAAGATAAACTACTAAGAGATAGCAAGATATATGACAATAAATAATATGGCTATCACAAAGTGAAGTGCATAAGTAAAGGGCTCGGGTAAGAGATAACCAATGCATGTGGATACGATGATATATCATGAAGTTCATACCCTTGGGGATGTTAATCTCCGTTTGGAGCGGTGTGGAGGCACAATGCTCCCCAAGAAGCCACTAGGGCCACCGTAATCTCCTCAAGCCCTCGCACAATGCAAGATGCCGTGATTCCACTAAGGGACCCTTGAGGGTAGTCACAGAACCCGTACAAATGTCAACCCTTGAGGGCAGTCACCGAACTCGTACACTTTGGCAACCCTTGGGGGCGGTCACCGGAACCCGTCAAATTGCTCGGGGTGATCCCCACAACCTAATTGGAGACCCCCGACACTTGCCCGGAGCTTTACACCACAATGATTGAGCTCCGAACACCACCAACCGTCTAGGGCACCCAAGCACCCAAGAGGAACAAGCTCAAGGGTACCAAGCACCCAAGAGTAATCAGCTTCTCAACTAGAAACTTCCACGTATCACCATGGAGAACTCAAACCGATGCAACAAATGCAATGGCAAGGGCACACTAAGTGCCCAAATCCTTCTCTACCAAATCCCACCAAAGAAACTAATGTTAGGGAGGAAAATGAGAGGAAGAACAAAGAGGAGAACATGAAGAACTCCAAGATCTAGATCCAAAGGGTTCCCCTCACACAGAGGACAAAGTGAATGGTGGAAATGTAGATCTAGATCTCCTCTCTCTCTTCCCCCCAAAACTAGTAAGAATCCATGGAGGGATTGATAGATAGCAAGCTCGAAGAAGGTCAACAATGGGGGAAGAACACGAACTCAAGAGATAAGGTTCAATGGGGAAGAATACCCCCTTTTATAGGTGGGAAAATCTAACCGTTATGTGCTCGGCCCGCACACTAGCGGTACTATCGCTTGGGCGGTAGAACAGGAACAATAGAGCAGCGGCCATGAACCTTCGGGCGGTAGTGCCGCTCGAGCGGTACTACCACTCACCGCGGCGGTAGTACCACGGGAGAAGAAGAACACGTGAGTAGAGGAGGTGGGACAGAGCAGAGGACAGCGGTAGTACTGCTGTAGCGGTACTACCTCTTATAGGCGGTACTGCCGCACCTTACTACCGCCCTACTACTGCTAAACCCGACACGAAAAATAGAACCCCCGAAAAGCAGCGGTAGTAGCCGCGGAACTTAAAAGCGGTACTATCGCTTCCCAGAGCGGTACTACCGCAGGGGTGCATTAAGCAAACCCCAAGCAAAATAGATGTAGCAAGAAAACTAGAACTACCATAACTTCTGCATGTGAACTCCAAATTGAGCAAACACAAGCTTGTTGGATAGATGACGATGAGTAGCATCCAACAACAACAGAGAAGAACAGCTTGTTGGTTATAGTAAGAAGAGGCAGGGGAGGTATGCCTAAGATATAGAGGAGTGAAACCTCCAAAAGAGAAGAAACGACATACCCTCCAACATCAAAAACATCATAGAAGATGTATAAGTGAACTCCATTTTTGATGAACTTGAGCTTCTCATGAAGATGACCATAAGCTCCAAATCTCACAAGGAGAAAAAACAAACAAGAACCAAGAAAGATGATTCAAGGATGCAATGGTTTGAGCTCTCTACGAATGATACGATCAAGCTACTCACTAGAGAGCCCCTTGATGGTACGACAATCGCTCCTATAACCCGGTCTCCCAACTACCACCATGAGACCGGTAAAATAGAAAACCTAATAAGGGCAAAACTTTGCCTTGCACATAGTCCACTTGAGATGGATGATGACTATCTTGACTTCCTCAGTTGGACCACCTTTCTTGATAGTGTTGGCTCGGTGAAGACTAGTTGATTGCTCCCCATAATCCACTACGGGTGAGCCACTCTTTGGCACATATTCACGAGTCCATTGACACCACAACGGACGGCAAGATTCAAGGACTTGATCTCTTCGTGATGATCCACTTGAACTTGCACACCTCAACTTATCCCCACAAAGAAATCCACGTAGACCATGGGTTAGTACACAATGTTGGGGATCGTTGCAGAAAATCAAAAAAATTCCTACGCATCACCGAGATTTATCTATGGAGTCTACTAGCAATGAGAGGGTAGTGCATCTTCATACCTTTGAAGATCGTGATGCGGAAGCGTTACAAGAACGCGGATGAAGGAGTCGTACTCGTAGCGATTCAGATCGTGGTTGGTTCCGATCTAAGCGCCGAACAATGGTGCCTCCGCGTTCAACACACGTGCAGCCCGGTGACGTCTCCCGCGCCTTGATCCAGCAAGGGGAGAGGGAGAGGTTGGGGAAGACTCCGTCCAATAGCAGCACGACGACATGGTGGTGATGGAGGAGCGTGGCAATCCTGCAGGGCTTCGCCAAGCACCGCGGGAGAGGAGGAGTAGTAGGGAGAGGGGGAGGGCTGCGCCAGGACTTGGCTGCGGCTGCCCTCCCACCCCCCCACATATATATAGGGGCAAGGGAGAGGGGGGCCTCCCCCCTCAGATCCAATCTGAGGAGGGGGCGGCGGCCAGGGCGGTGCATTGCCCCCCAAGGCAAGGGGGCGCCCCCCTTAGGGTTTCCCCCCAAACCCTAGGCGCCTCGGCCCTAGGGGGAGGCGCCCACCCACTTAGGGGCTGGTCCCCTTCCACATATAGCCCATAGGGCCCTCCGGGGCAGGTGGACCCTCCCGGTGGACCCCTGGAACCCCTTCGGTGGTCCCGGTAAAATATCAGGACCCCCCCCCCCGAATTATTCCGGTGACCGTACGATGACTTCCCATATATAAATATTTACCTCCGGACCATTCCGGAACTCCTCGTGACGTCCGGGATCTCATCCAGGACTCCGAACAACATTCGGTAACCACATACTACATTCCCTAAAACCCTAGCGTCGTCAAACCTTAAGTGTGTAGACCCTACGGGTTCGGGAACCATGCAGACATGACCGAGACATCTCTCCGGCCAATAACCAACAGCGGGATCTGGATACCCATGTTGGTTCCCGCATGTTCCATGATGATCTCATCGGATGAACCACGATGTCAAGGATTCAATCAATCCCGTATTCGATTCCCTTTGTCTATCGGTATAGCACTTGTCCCAAGATTCGATCATCACTATACCGATACCTTGTTGAATCTCGTTACGGCAAGTCTCTTTACTCGTTCCGTAACACATCATCTTGTGACTAACCCCTTAGTCACATTGAGTTCATTACTATGATGTATTACCGAGTGGGCCCAGATATACCTCTCCGTCATACGGAGTGACAAATCCCAGTATCGGTTCGTGCCAACCCAACAGATGCTTTCGGAGATACCCGTAGTGTACCTTTATAGCCACCCAGTTACGTTGTGATATTTGGCACACCCAAAGTATTCCTATGGTATCCGGGAGTTGCACGACCTCATGGTCTAAGGAAAAGATACTTGACATTGGAAAAGCTTTAGCATACGAACTACACGATCTTGTGCTAGGCTTAGGATTGGGTCTTGTCCATCACATCATTCTCCTAATGATGTGATCCCGTTATCAATGACATCCAATGTCCATGGTCAGGAAACCATAACCATCTGTTGATCAACGAGCTAGTCAACTAGAGGCTTACTAGGGACACGTCGTGGTCTATGTATTCACACATGTATTACTGTTTCCGGATAATACAATTAAATCATGAACAATAGACAATTATCATGAACAAGGAAATATAATAATAACCATTTTATTATTGCCTCTAGGGCATATTTCCAACAGTCTCCCACTTGCACTAGAGTCAATAATGTAGTTACATTGTGATGAATCGAACACCCATAGAGTTCTGGTGTTGATCATGTTTTGCTCGTGGAAGAGGTTTAGTCAATGGATCTGCGACATTCAGATCCGTATGCACTTTACAAATATCTATGTCTCCATCTTGAATATAATTCTGGATGGAGTTGAAACGGCGCTTGATGTGTTTGGTCTTCTTGTGAAACTTGGGCTCCTTGGCAATGGCAATAGCTCCAGTGTTGTCACAGAAAAGAGTCATCGGGCCCGACGCGCTTGGAATAACTCCTAGGTCGGTGATGAACTCCTTCATCCAGACTCCTTCCTGCGCTGCTTCGGAAGCAGCTATGTACTCCGCTTCACATGTAGATGTCGCCACGACGCTTTGCTTGCAACTGCACCAGCTGACTGTCCCACCATTCAAAATATACACGTATCCGGTTTGTGACTTGGAGTCATCCAGATCTGTGTCGAAGCTAGCATCGACGTAACCCTTTACGACGAGCTCTTCGTCACCTCCATAAACGAGAAACATATCCTTAGTCCTTTTCAGGTACTTCAGGATGTTCTTGACCGCTGTCGAGTGTTCCATACCGGGATCACTTTGGTACCTCCCCACCAAACTTATGGCGAGGTTCACATCAGGTCTGGTACACAGCATGGCATACATAATAGAACCTATGGCCGAGGCATAGGGGATGACACTCATCTTTTCTCTATCTTCTGTCGAGGTCGGGCATTGAGCTGTGCTCAATCTCATACCTTGCAATACAGGCAAGAACCCTTTCTTGGACTGATCCATATTGAACTTCTTCAATATCTTGTCAAGGTATGTGCTTTGTGAAAGACCAATGAGGCGTCTCGATCTATCTCTATAGATCTTGATGCCTAATATGTAAGCAGCTTCTCCAAGGTCCTTCGTTGAAAAACACTTATTCAAGTAGGCCTTTATGCTTTCCAAGAGTTCTACATCATTTCCCATCAGCAATATGTCATCGACATATAATATGAGAAATGCTACAGAGCTCCCACTCACTTTCTTGTAAATACAGGCTTCTCCTCAAGTCTGTATAAACCCAAACGCTTTGATCACCTCATCAAAGCGAATGTTCCAACTCCGAGATGCTTGCACCAGCCCATAGATGGAGCGCTCGAGCTTGCATACCTTGTTAGCATTCTTAGGATCGACAAAACCTTCCGGCTGCATCATATACAGTTCTTCCTTGAGGAAGCCATTAAGGAATGCCGTTTTGACATCCATTTGCCATATCTCATAATCATAGAATGCGGAAATTGCTAACATGATTCGGACGGACTTTAGCATCGCTACGGGAGAGAAAGTCTCGTCGTAGTCAATTCCTTGAACTTGTCGATAACCTTTAGCGACAAGACGAGCCTTATAGATGGTCACATTACCATCCGCGTCAGTCTTCTTCTTAAAGATCCATTTATTTTCTATGGCGTGCCGATCATCGGGCAAGTCCACCAAAGTCCATACTTTGTTATCATACATGGATCCTACCTCGGATTTCATGGCTTCATGCCATTTGTTGGAATCCGGGCCCGCCATCGCTTCTTCATAGTTCGAAGGTTCATCATCGTCTAACAACATGATTTCCAGGACAGGGTTGTCGTACCACTCTGGTGCGGAACGTGTCCTTGTGGACCTACGAAGTTCAGCAGTAATTTGATCTGAAGTTTCATGATCATTATCATTAACTTCCTCCCTAGTCGGTGCAGGCACCACAGAAACATCTTCCTGCGTTGCGCTACTTTCCGGTTCGGAAGGGGTGACTATCACCTCATCAAGTTCCACTTTCCTCCCACTCACTTCTTTCGAAAGAAACTCTTTCTCCAGAAAGGATCCATTCTTGGCAACAAAGACCTTGCCTTCGGATCTGAGGTAGAAGGTATACCCAATAGTTTCCTTAGGGTATCCTATGAAGACGCATTTTTCCGATTTGGGTTCGAGCTTTTCAGGTTGAAGTTTCTTGACATAAGCGCATCCCCAAACTTTTAGAAACGACAACTTAGGTTTCTTGCCAAACCATAGTTCATACGGTGTCGTCTCAACGGATTTAGACAGTACCCTATTTAAAGTGAATGCGGCAGTCCCTGAAGCATAACCCTAGTATGATAGTGGTAAGTCGGTAACAGACATCATAGATCGCACCATGTCCAACAGAGTATGATTACGACGTTCGGACACACCATTACGATGAGGTGTTCCAGGCGGCGTCAACTATGAAACTATTCCACAGTTCCTTAGGTGTGTGCCAAATTCGTGACTTAAATATTCTCCTCCACGATCTGATCGTAAGAACTTTATTTTTCTGTCACATTGATTCTCAACCTCATTCGGAAATTCCTTGAACTTTTCAAAGGTCTCAGACTTGTGTTTCATCAAGTAGACATACCCATATCTACTTAGGTCATCTGTAAGGGTGAGAACATAAGGATAGCCACCGCGAGCTTCAACACTCATTGGACCGCACACATCAGTATGTATGATTTCCAATAAGTTGGTTGCTCGCTCCATTGTTCCGGAGAACGGAGTCTTGGTCATCTTGCCCAAGAGGCATGGTTCGCACGTGTCAAATGATTCATAATCAAGAGACTCCAAAAGTCCATCCGCATGGAGCTTCTTCATACGTTTGACACCAATATGACCAAGGCGGCAGTGCCACAAGTATGTGGGACTATCATTATCAACCTTACATCTTTTGGCATTCTCACTATGAATATGTGTAACATCACGTTCGAGATTCATTAAGAATAAACCATTGACCAGCGGGGCATGACCATAAAACATTTCTCTCATATAAATAGAACAACCATTATTCTCGGATTTAAATGAATAGCCATCTCACATTAAACGAGATCCAGATACAATGTTCATGCTCAAAGCTGGTACTAAATAACAATTATTGAGGTTTAAAACTAATCCCGAAGGTAGATGCAGAGGTAGCGTGCCGACGGCGATCACATCGACCTTGGAACCATTCCCGACGCGCATCGTCACCTCGTCCTTCGCGAGTCTCCGCTTATTCCGCAGCTCCTGCTTTGAGTTACAAATGTGAGCAACTGCACCGGTATAAAATACCCATGAGCTACTACGAGCGCTCGTAAGGTACACATCAATAACATGTATATCATATATACCTTTGACATTGACGGCCTTCTTATCCGCTAAGTATTTGGGGCAGTCCCACTTCCAGTGAACCGTTCCCTTGCAATAAAAGCACTCAGTCTCAGGCTTGGATCCATTATTTGGCTTCTTCCCGGCAACTGGCTTACCGGGCGCGGCAACTCCTTTGATGTCCTTCTTGAAGTTCTTCTTACCCCTGCCTTTCTTGAACTTAGTGGTCTTATTCACCATCAACACTTGATGTTCTTTCTTGATCTCCACCTCCGCTGATTTCAGCATTGAATACACCTCGGGAATGGACTTCTCCATCCCTTGCATATTGAAGTTCATCACAAAGCTCTTGTAGCTAGGTGGGAGCGACTGGAGGATTCTGTCAACGACCGCGTCATCTCGGAGATTAATTCCCAACTGAGACAAGCGATTGTGCAACCCAGACATTTTGAGTATATGCTCGCTGACAGAACTATTCTCCTCCATCTTACAACTGTAGAACTTGTCGGAGACTTCATATCTCTCAGCACAGGCATGAGCTTGGAAAACCATTTTCAGCTCTTGGAACATCTCATATGCTCCGTGCTGCTCAAAACGCTTTTGGAGCTCCGATTCTAAGCTATAAAGCATGCCGCACTAAACCAGGGAGTAATCATCACTACGCGACTGACAGGCGTTCATAACGTCCTGAGTTGCTGGGAAAACGGGTGCATCACCTAGCGGTGCTTCAAGGACATATGCTTTCTTGGCAGCTATGAGGATGATCCTCATGTTACGGACCCAATCCGTATAGTTGCTACCATCGTCTTTCAGCTTGGTTTTCTCTAGGAACGCGTTGAAGTTGAGGGCAACATTAGCGTGGGCCATTGGATCTACAAGACATATTCTAAAGTTTTTAGACTAAGTTCATGACAATTAAGTTCATCTAATCAAATTTAATGAACTCCCACTTAGATAGACATCTCTCTAGTCATCTAAGTGATACATGATCCGAATCGACTAGGCCGTGTACGGTCATCACGTGAGACGGACTAGTCATCAACGGTGAACATCTTCATGTTGATCATATCTTCTATACGACTCATGTTCGACCTTTCGGTCTTCCGTGTTCCGAGGCCATGTCTGTACATGCTAGGCTCGTCAAGTCAACCCTAAGTGTATCGCGTGTGTAAATCTGGTTTACACCCGTTGTATGCGAACGTTAGAACCTATCACACCCGATCATCACGTGGTGCTTCGGAACAACGAACCTTAGCAATGGTGCACAGTTAGGGGGAACACAATTCTTGAAATTTTAGTGAGAGATCAACTTATTCACTACCGTCGTTCTAAGCAAATAAGATGTAAAACGTGATAAACATCACATGGAATCAAATAGTGACATGATATGGCCAATATCATTTTGCTCCTTTTGATCTTCATCTTCGGGGCTCCATGATCATCATCGTCACCGGCATGACACCACGATCTCCATCATCATGATCTCCATCATCGTGTCTTCGTGAAGTTGTCTCGCCAAACATTACTTCTACTACTATGGCTAACGATTAGCGATAAAGTAAAGTAATTACATGGCGGTTTTCAATGACACGCAGGTCATACAATAAAATAAGGCAACTCCTATGGCTCCTGCCAGTTGTCATACTCATCGACATGCAAGTCGTGATTTCTATTACAAGAACATGATCAATCTCATACATCACATATATATCATTCATCACATCCTTTTGGCCATATCACATCACACGGCACATGCTGCAAGAACAAGTTAGACGTCCTCTAATTGTTGTTGCAAGTTTTTACGTGGCTGCTATAGGTTTCTAGCAAGAACGTTTCTTACCTACGCCAAAACCACAATGTGATATGCCAATTTCTATTTACCCTTCATAAGGACCCTTTTCATCGAATCCGATCCGACTAAAGTGGGAGAGACAGACACCCGCTAGCCACCTTATGCAACTAGTGCATGTCAGTCGGTGGAACATGTCTCACGTAAGCGTACGTGTAAGGTCGGTCCGGGTCGCTTCATCCCACGATGCCGCCGAATCAAGATAAGACTAGTAGCGGCAAGTAAATTGACATGATCTACGCCCACAATAATCTTGTGATCTACTCGTCCATAGTAACTACGCATAGACCTAGGTCTGATAGCACTGTTGGGGATCGTTGCAGAAAATAAAAAAAATCCTACGCGTCACCAAGATCTATCTATGGAGTCTACTAGCAAAGAGAGGGGAGTGCATCTTCATACCTTTGAAGATCGCGATGAGGAAGCGTTACAAGAACGCGGATGAAGGAGTCGTACTCGTAGCGATTCAGATCGCGGTTGGTTCCGATCTAAGCGCCGAACAACGTGAAGGAAATATGCCCTAGAGGCAATAATAAAGATGTTATTTGTATTTCCTTATATCATGATAAATGTCTTTTATTCATGCTAGAATTGTATTAACCGGAAACTTAGTACATGTGTGGATACATAGACAAAACAGTATGTCCCTAGTATGCCTCTACTAGACTAGCTCATTGATCAAAGATGGTTATGTTTCCTAGCCATAGACATGAGTTGTCATTTGATCAACGGGATCACATCATTAGGAGAATGATGTGATGGACAAGACCCATCCGTTAGCATAGCACTATGATCGTTTAGTTTTACTGCTATTGCTTTCTTCATGACTTATACATGTTCCTATGACTATGAGATTATGCCACTCCCGAATACCGTAGGAACACCTTGTGTGCTATCAAACGTCACAACGTAACTGGGTGATCATAAAGATGCTCTACAGGTGTCTCCGAAAGTATTCGTGGTGTTGGCATAGATCAAGATTAGGATTTGTCACTCCGAGTGTCGGAGAGGTATCTCTGGGCCCTCTCGGTAACACACATCACAATAAGCCTTGCAAGCAAAAGACTAATGGGTTAGTCACGAGATGATGTGTTACGGAACGAGTAAAGAGACTTGCCGGTAACGAGATTGAACTAGGTATAGAGATACCGACGATCGAATCTCGGGCAAGTAACATACCGATGACAAAAGGAACAACGTATGTTGTTATGCGGTTTTGACCGATAAAAGATCTTCGTAGAATATGTAGGAGCCAATATGAACATCCAGGTTCCGCTATTGGTTATTGACCGGAGATGAGTCTCGGTCATGTCTACATAGTTCTCGAACCCGTAGGGTCCGCACGCTTAACGTTTGATGACGATCGGTATTATGAGTTTATGAGTTTTGATGTACCGAAGGTAGTTCGGAGTCCCGGATGAGATCACGGACATGACGAGGAGTCTCGGAATGTCCGAGACATAAAGATTGATATATTGGACGACTATATTCGGACACCGGAAGTGTTCCGGAAAAGTTTCGGATTTAACGGGATTGCCGGAGGGGGTTACCGAAACCCCCTACGAGGGGGGATGGTTCATAGTGGGCCTAATGGAAAAGAGAGAGGCAGCCCATAGGGGCTGGCCGGCGCCCCACCTAGGGTTCCTAGTTGGACTAGGATTTGGGGGCGCCACCTCTCCTTCTTTTCCTTTCCTTCTCTTCCATCTTTGGTAGTTCCTACTAGGAATAGGATTGCAATCCTATTCCTAGTAGGATTGCACCCCTAGCCGCACCATAGGAGGGCCGGCCGGCCTCCTCCCTTGCTCCTTTATATACGGGGGCAGGGGGGCACCCAAAGACACACAAGTTGAATTGTTTTAGCCATGTGCGGTGCCCCCCTCCACAGAAACACACCTCGGTCATACCGTTGCAGTGCTTAGGCGAAGCCCTGCGCCGGTGAATACATCATATCCGTCACCACACCGTCGTGCTGACGAAACTCTCCCGTGAAGCTCAACTGGATCAAGAGCTCGTGGGACGTCATCAAGCTGAACGTGTGCTGAACGCGGAGGTGCCGTACGTTCGGTGCTTGATCGGTTGGATCGCGAAGAAGTTCGACAACATCAACCGCGTCACTTGACGCTTCCGCTCCCGGTCTACGAGGGTACGTAGACACACTCTCCCCTCTCGTTGCTATGCATCTAGTAGATAGATCTTGCGTGATCGTAGGAAAATTTTAAAATACTACGTTCCCCAACAGTGGTATCAGAGCCAGGTCTATGCGTAGATGATATGCACGAGTAGAACACAATGAGTTGTGGGCGATACTAGTCATACTGCTTACCAGCATGTCATACTTTGCTTCGGCGGTATTGTGAGATGAAGCGGCCCGGACCGACATTACGCGTACGCTTACGCGAGACTGGTTTCACCGTTACGAGCACTCGTTGCTTAAAGGTGACTGGCAGGTGTCTGTCTCTCTCACTTTAGCTGAATCAAGTGTGGCTACGCCCGGTCCTTGTGAAGGTTAAAACAGCACATACTTGACGAAACATCGTTCTGGTTTTGTATGCGTAGGTAAGAACGGTTCTTACTAAGCCCGTAGCAGCCACGTAAAACTTGCAACAACAAAGTAGAGGATGTCTAACTTGTTTTTGCAGGGCATGTTGTGATGTGATATGGTCAAGACATGATGAGTTATACGGTTTTGTATGAGATGATCATGTTTTGTAATGTTATCGGCAACTGGCAGGAGCCATATGGTTGTCACTTTATTGTATGAAATGCAATCGTCATGTAATTGCTTTACTTTATCACTAAGCGGTAGCGATAGTCGTAGAAGCAATAGTTGGCGAGACGACAACGATGCTACGATGGAGATCAAGGTGTCGCGCCGGTGAGGAAGGTGATCATGAAGGTGCTTTGGAGATGGAGATCAAAAGCACAAGATGATGATGGCCATATCATGTCACATATTTTGATTGCATGTGATGTTTATCTTATTATGCTTCTTATTTTGCTTAGAACGACGGTAGCATTATAAGATGATCCCTTACTAAATTTCAAGGTATAAGTGTTCTCCCTGAGTATGCACCGTTGCGAAAGTTCGTCGTGCCGAGACACCACGTGATGATCGGGTGTGATAAGCTCTACGTTCAAATACAACGGGTGTAAGCCAGTTTTGCACACGCAGAATACTCGGGTTAAACTTGACGAGCCTAGCATATGCAGATATGGCCTCGGAACACTAGAGACCGAAAGGTCAAGCGTGAATCATATAGTAGATATGGTCAACATGAGATGTTCACCATTGAAACTACTCCATCTCACGTGATGATCGGACATGGTTTAGTTGATTTGGATCATGTGATCATTTAGATGACCAGAGGGATGTCTATCTAAGTGGGAGTTCTTTAAATTAATATGATTAAATTGAACTTTAGTTTATCATGAACTTAGTCCTGATAGTTTTTGCATATCTATGTTGTTGTAGATCAATGGCCCGTGCTACCGTTCCTTTGAATTTTAATGCATTCCTAGAGAAAGCTAAGTTGAAAGATGATGGTAGCAATTACACGGACTAGGTCCGTAACTTGAGGATTATCCTCATTGCTGCACAGAAGAATTATGTCCTTGAAGCACCGCTAGGTGACAAGCCCCCTCCCGCTAATGTAGACGCTTTGAACGTCTGGCAGTCGCGGTCTGATGACTACACGATAGTTCAGTGTGCCATGCTTTACGGCTTAGAACCGGGACTTCAACGACGTATTGAACGTCATGGACCATATGAGATGTTCCAGGAGTTGAAGTTAATATTTCAAGCAAATGCCCGGATTGAGAAATATGAGATTTCCAATAAGTTCTACAGCTGCAAGATGGAGGAGAATAGTTCTATCAGTGAACACTTGCTCAGAATGTCTGGGTACTACAATCATATGACTCAACTTGGTTGCAAAGTTGACGAGGATAGTGTTATTGATAGAGTTCTTCAATCACTGCCACCAAGCTATAAAGGCTTTGTGATGAACTATAATATGCAAGGGATGCAAAAGACAATTCCCGAGCTCTTCGCCATGCTCAAGGCTGCGGAGGTAGAAATCAAGAAGGAGCATCAAGTGTTGATGGTTAACAAGACCACTAGTTTCAAGAAAAAGGGCAAGGGAAAGAAGGGGAACTTCAAGAAGAATAGCAAGACAGTTGCTACTTCCACGAAGAAACCCAAGTCTGGAGCCAAGCCTGAAACTGACTGCTTCTACTGCAAGGGGACTGGACACTGGAAGCGGAACTGCCCCAAGTATTTGGCGGATAAGAAGGATGGCAAGGTGAACAAAGGTATATGTGATATACATGTTATTGATGTGTACCTTACTAATGCTCGTAGTAGTACCTGGGTATTTGATACCGGTTCGGTTGCTAATATTTGTAACTCGAAACAGGGACTACGGATTAAACGAAGATTGGCTAAGGACGAGGTGACGATGCGCGTGGGAAACGGTTCCAAAGTCGATGTGATCGCCATCGGCACGCTACCTCTACATCTACCTTCGGGATTAGTTTTAGACCTAAATAATTGTTATTTGGTGCCAGCGTTGAGCATGAACATTATATCTGGATCTTGTTTGTTGCGAGACGGTTATTCATTTAAATCAGAGAATAATGGTTGTTCTATTTTTATGAATAATATCTTTTATGGTCATGCACCCTCAAAGAGTGGTCTATTCTTATTGGATCTCAATTGTAGTGATACACATATTCATAATATTGAAACCAAAAGATGCAAGGTTAATAATGGTAGTGCAACTTATTTGTGGCACTGCCGTTTAGGTCATATTGGTGTAAAACGCATGAAGAAACTCCATAGTGATGGACTTTTGGAATCACTTGATTATGAATCACTTGGTGCTTGCGAACCATGCCTCATGGGCAAGATGACTAAAACTCCGTTCTCCGGAACTATGGAGCGAGCAACAGATTTGTTGGAAATCATACATACTGATGTATGTGGGCCAATGAGTATTGAAGCTCGCGGCGGGTATCGTTATTTTCTGACCTTCACTGATGATTTGAGAAGATATGGGTATATCTACTTAATGAAGCACAAGTCTGAAACATTTGAAAAGTTCAAAGAATTTCAGAGTGAAGTAGAGAATCATCGTAACAAGAAAATAAAGTTTCTACGATCTGATCGTGGAGGAGAATATTTGAGTTACGAGTTTGGTCTTCATTTGAAACAATGTGGAATAGTTTCACAACTCACGCCACCCGGAACACCACAGCGTAATGGTGTGTCTGAACGTCGTAACCGTACTTTATAGGATATGGTACGATCTATGATGTCTCTTACCGATCTACCACTATCATTTTGGGGTTATGCTTTAGAGACAGCTGCATTCACGTTAAATAGGGCACCATCTAAATCCGTTGATACGACACCTTATGAACTGTGGTTTGGCAAGAAACCAAAGTTGTCGTTTCTTAAAGTTTGGGGCTGCGATGCTTATGTGAAAAAACTTCAACCTGATAAGCTCGAACCCAAGTCGGAGAAATGTGTCTTCATAGGATACCCAAAAGAGACTGTTGGGTACACCTTCTATCACAGATCCGAAGGCAAGATATTCGTTGCTAAGAATGGATCCTTTCTAGAGAAGGAGTTTCTCTCGAAAGAAGTGAGTGGGAGGAAAGTAGAACTTGATGAGGTAATTGTACCTTCTCCCGGAATGGATAGTAGTACATCACAGAAAATTGTTCCAGTGATTCCTACACCAATCAGTGAGGAAGTTAATGATGATGATCATGAAACTTTGGATCAAGTTTCTGCTGAACGTCGTAGATCAACCAGAGTATGTTCCGCACCAGAGTGGTACGGCAACCCAGTTCTGGAAATCATGTTACTAGACCATGATGAACCTATGAACTATGAGGAAGCGATGATGAGCCCAGATTCCGCAAAATGGCTTGAAGTCATGAAATCTGAGATGGGATCCATGTATGAGAACAAAGTGTGGACTTTGGTTGACTTGCCCGATGATCGGCAGGCCATCGAAAATAAATGGATCTTCAAGAGGAAGACCGACGCAGACGGTAATGTTACTGTTTACAAAGCTCGACTTGTTGCGAAAGGTTTTCGACAAGTTCAAGGAGTTGACTACGATGAGACTTTCTCACCTGTAGCGATGCTTAAGTCTGTCCGAATCATGTTAGCAATTGCCGCATTTTATGATTATGAAATCTGGCAAATGGATGTCAAAACTGCATTCCTGAATGGATATCTCAAAGAAGAGTTGTATATGATGCAACCAGAAGGTTTTGTCGATCCAAAAGGTGCTAACAAAGTATGCAAGCTCCAGCGATCCATCTATGGACTGGTGCAATCATCTCGGAGTTGGAATATACGCTTTGATGAGGTGATCAAAGCATATGGTTTTATACAGACTTTTGGAGAAGCCTGTATTTACAAGAAAGTGAGTGGGAGCTCTGTAGCATTTCTAATATTATATGTGGATGACATATTGTTGATTGGAAATGATATAGAATTTCTGGACAGCATAAAAGGATACTTGAATAAGAGTTTTTCAATGAAAGACCTCGGTGAAGCTACTTATATATTAGGCATCAAGATCTATAGAGATAGATCAAAACGCTTAATTGGACTTTCACAAAGCACATATTGATAAGATTTTGAAGAAGTTCAAAATGGATCAGTCAAAGAAAGGGTTCTTGCCTGTATTACAAGGTATGAAGTTGAGTAAGACTCAATGCCCGACCACTGCTGAAGATAGAGAGAAAATGAAAGTCATTCCCTATGCCTCAGCCATAGGATCTATCATGTATGCAATGTTGTGTACCAGACCTGATGTGTGCCTTGCTATAAGTCTACTAAGGAGGTACCAAAGTAATCCAGGAGTGGATCACTGGACAGCGGTCAAGAACATCCTGAAGTATCTGAAAAGGACAAAGGATATGTTTCTCGTGTATGGAGGTGACAAAGAGCTCGTCGTAAACGGTTACGTCGATTCTAGCTTTGACACTGATCCGGATGACTCTAAGTCACAAACCGGATATATATTTTTATTGAACGGTGGAGCTGTCAGTTGGTGCAGTTCCAAGCAGAGCGTCGTGGCGGGATCTACGTGTGAAGCGGAATACATAGCTGCTTCGGAAGCAGCAAATGAAGGAGTCTGGATGAAGGAGTTCATATCCGATCTAGGTGTAATACCTAGTGCATCGGGTCCAATGAAAATCTTTTGTGACAACATTGGAGCAATAGCCTTGGCGAAGGAATCCAGGTTTCACAAGAGAACAAAGCACATCAAAAGACGCTTCAATTCCATCTGCGATCTAGTCAAGGAGGGAGACATAGAGAGTTGCAAAATACATACGGATCTGAATATTGCAGACCCGTTGACTAAGCCTCTTCCACGGGCAAAACATGATCAGCACCAGGACTCCATGGGTGTGAGGATCATCACTTTGTAATCTAGATTATTGACTCTAGTTCAAGTGGGAGACTGAAGGAAATATGCCCTAGAGGCAATAATAAAGATGTTATTTGTATTTCCTTATATCATGATAAATGTATTTTATTCATGCTAGAATTGTATTAACCGGAAACTTAGTACATGTGTGGATACATAGACAAAACAGTATTTCCCTAGTATGCCTCTACTAGACTAGCTCATTGATCAAAGATGGTTATGTTTCCTAGCCATAGACATGAGTTGTCATTTGATCAACGGGATCACATCATTAGGAGAATGATGTGATGGACAAGACCCATCCGTTAGCATAGCACTATGATCGTTTAGTTTTACTGCTATTGCTTTCTTCATGACTTATACATGTTCCTATGACTATGAGATTATGCAACTCCCGAATACCGTAGGAACACCTTGTGTGCTATCAAACATCACAACGTAACTGGGTGATCATAAAGATGCTCTACAGGTGTCTCTGAAAGTATTCGTGGTGTTGGCATAGATCAAGATTAGGATTTGTCACTCCGAGTGTCGGAGAGGTATCTCTGGGCCCTCTCGGTAACACACATCACAATAAGCCTTGCAAGCAAAAGACTAATGAGTTAGTCACGAGATGATGTGTTACGGAACGAGTAAAGAGACTTGCCGGCAACGAGATTGAACTAGGTATAAAGATACCGACGATCGAATCTCGGGCAAGTAACATACCGTATGACAAAAGGAACAACGTATGTTGTTATGCGGTTCGACCGATAAAGATCTTCGTAGAATATGTAGGAGCCAATATGGGCATCCAGGTTCCGCTATTGGTTATTGACCGGAGAGATGTCTCGGTCATGTCTACATAGTTCTCGAACCCGTAGGGTCCGCACGCTTAAACGTTCGTTGACGATATAGTATTTAATGAGTTATGTTTGTTGGTGACCGAATGTTATTCGGAGTCTAGGATGTGATCACGGACATGACGAGGAACTCCGGAATGGTCCGGAGATAAAGATTAATATATGAGATAATAGTGTTTGACCTCCGGAAGAGTTCTGGAATTCACCGGAAGAGGTTCCGGATGTTTCCCGAAGTGTTTGGGTACGAGAACACGTTATTTGGGCCAAAAGGGAAAGCACACAAGGTTTTTGGAAAGCGCAAAAGGAAGTTTTGCGGAGTCCAGGGGCCAGACGCCAGGGTCCCTGGCGTCTGGGTCCAGACGCCGGGAACCCTGGCGTCTGGCCCTGGAGTCCGAGAAGGACTCTTGCCTTTCGGGTGAAACCGACTTTGTGAAGGCTTTTACTCCAAGTTTCGACCCCAAGGCTCAACATATAAATAGAGGGGTAGGGCTAGCACCCAAGACACATCAAGATACACCAAGCCGTGTGCCGGCTACCCCGACCCTCTAGTTTATCCTCCGTCTAGTTTCTGTAGTGCTTGGCGAAGCCCTGCAGAGATTGTTCTTCATCAACAACCGTCACCACGCCGTCGTGCTGCCGGAACTCATCTACTACTTCGCCCGTCTTGCTGGATCAAGAAGGCGAGGACGTCATCGAGCTGAACGTGTGCTGAACGCGGAGGTGCCGTACGTTCGGTACTAGATCGGGACGGATCGTGAAGGTGCACGACTACATCAACCGCGTTGATAAACGCTTCCGCTTTCGGTCTACGAGGGTACGTAGACACACTCTCCCCTCTCTTTGCTATGCATCTAGTAGATAGATCTTGCGTGATCGTAGGAAAATTTTGAAAATACTACGTTCCCCAACACAAGACCCATCCGTTAGCATAGCACTTTGATCGTTTAGTTTTACTGCTATTGCTTTCTTCATGACTTATACATGTTCCTATGACTATGAGATTATGCAACTCCCGAATACCGTAGGAACACCTTGTGTGCTATCAAACGTCACAACGTAACTGGGTGATCATAAAGATGCTCTACAGGTGTCTCCGAAAGTATTCGTGGTGTTGGCATAGATCAAGATTAGGATTTGTCACTCCGAGTGTCGGAGAGGTATCTCTGGGCCCTCTCGGTAACACACATCACAATAAGCCTTGCAAGCAAAAGACTAATGAGTTAGTCACGAGATGATGTGTTACGGAACGAGTAAAGAGACTTGCCAGTAATGAGATTGAACTAGGTATAGAGATACCGACGATCGAATCTCGGGCAAGTAACATACCGATGACAAAAGGAACAACGTATGTTGTTATGCGGTTTTGACCGATAAAAGATCTTCGTAGAATATGTAGGAGCCAATATGAACATCCAGGTTCCGCTATTGGTTATTGACCGGAGATGAGTCTCGGTCATGTCTACATAGTTCTCGAACCCGTAGGGTCCGCACGCTTAACGTTTGATGACGATCGGTATTATGAGTTTATGAGTTTTGATGTACCGAAGGTAGTTCGGAGTCCCGGATGAGATCACGGACATGACGAGGAGTCTCGGAATATCCGAGACATAAAGATTGATATATTGGACGACTATATTCGGACACCGGAAGTGTTCCGGAAAAGTTTCGGATTTAACGGGATTGCCGGAGGGGGTTACCGGAACCCCCTACGAGGGGGGATGGTCCATAGTGGGCCTAATAGAAAAGAGAGAGGCGGCCCATAGGGGCTGGCCGGCGCCCCACCTAGGGTTCCTAGTTGGACTAGGATTTGGGGGCGCCACCTCTCCTTCTTTTCCTTTCCTTCTCTTCCTTCTTTGGTAGTTCCTACTAGGAATAGGATTGCAATCCTATTCCTAGTAGGATTGCACCCCTAGCCGCATCATAGGAGGGCCGGCCGGCCTCCCCCCTTGCTCCTTTATATACGGGGGCAGGGGGCACCCAAAGACACACAAGTTGAATTGTTTTAGCCGTGTGCGGTGCCCCCCTCCACAGAAACACACCTCGGTCATACCGTTGCAGTGCTTAGGCGAAGCCCTCCGCCGGTGAATACATCATATCCGTCACCACGCCGTCGTGTTGACGAAACTCTCCCGTGAAGCTCAACTAGATCAAGAGCTCGTGGGACGTCATCAAGCTGAACGTGTGCTGAACGCGGAGGTGTCGTATGTTCGGTGCTTGATCGGTTGGATCGCGAAGAAGTTCGACAACATCGACCGCGTCACTTGACGCTTCCCCTCCCGGTCTACGAGGGTACGTAGACACACTCTCCCCTCTCGTTGCTATGCATCTTGTAGATAGATCTTGCGTGATCATAGGAAAATTTTAAAATACTACGTTCCCCAACACAACGGTGCCTCCGCGTTCAACACACGTGCAGCCCGGCGATGTCTCATGCGCCTTGATCCAGCAAGGGGAGAGGGAGAGGTTGGGGAAGACTCCATCCAGCAGCAGCACAACGGCGTGGTGGTGATGGAGGAGCGTGGCAATCCTGCAGGGCTTCGCCAAGCATCGCGGGAGAGGAGGAGTAGTAGGGAGAGGGGGAGGGCTGCGCCGGGACTTGGGTGCGGCTGCCCTCCCACCCCTCACATATATATAGGGGCAAGGGAGAGGGGGGCCGGCCCCCTCATATCCAATCTAAGGAGGGGGCGGCGGCCAGAGGGGTGCCTTGCACCCCAAGGCAAGGGGGCGCCCCCCTCAGGGTTTCCCCCCAAACCCTAGGCGCATGGGCCCTAGGGGGGGAGGCGCCCAACCCACTTAGGGGCTGGTCCACTTCCACATACAGCCCATAGGGCCCTCCGGGGCAGGTGTACCCCTGGAACCCCTTCGGTGGTCCCGATACAATACCGGCACCCCCCCCCCCTGAATTATTCCGGTGACCGTACGATGACTTCCCATATATAAATCTTTACCTCCGGACCATTCCAGAACTCCTCGTGACGTCCGGGATCTCATACGGGACTCCGAACAACATTCGGTAACCACATACTACATTCCCTATAACCCTAGCATCATCGAACCCTAAGTGTGTAGACCCTACGGGTTCGGGAACCGTGCAGACATGACCAAGACATCTCTCCGGCCAATAACCAACAGCAGGATCTGGATACCCATGTTGGTTCCCGCATGTTCCACGATGATCTCATCGGATGAACCACTATGTCAAGGATTCAATCAATCCCGTATTCGATTCCCTTTGTATGTCGGTATAGCACTTGCCCGAGATTCGATCGTCGGTATACCGATACCTTGTTCAATCTCGTTACGGCAAGTCTCTTTACTCGTTCTGTAACACATCATCCCGTGACTAACCCCTTAGTCACATTGAGCTCATTACGATGATTTATTACCGAGTGGGCCCAGAGATACCTCTCCTTCATATGGAGTGACAAATCCCAGTCTTGGTTCGTGCCAACCCAACAGATGCTTTCGGAGATACCCGTAGTGTACCTTTATAGCCACCCAGTTACGTTGTGACGTTTGGCACACCCAAAGTATTCCTACGGTATCAGGGAGTTGCACAACCTCATGGTCTAAGGAAAAGATACTTGACATTGGAAAAGCTTTAGCATACGAACTACACGATCTTGTGCTAGGCTTAGGATTGGGTCTTGTCCATCACATCATTCTCCTAATGATGTGATCCCGTTATCAATGACATCCAATGTCCATGGTCAGGAAACCGTAACCATCTGTTGATCAACGAGCTAGTCAACTAGAGGCTTACTAGGGACACGTCATGGTCTATATATTCACACATGTATTACTGTTTCCGGATAATACAATTAAAGCATGAACAATAGACAATTAAAGCATGAACAAAGCGTAATGGAAAATGCATACCATACCATGGGATCACTTGATCCATCTTGGTACATCTTCTAAGCTTTGTGTGTTGATCAAATTGATTCACTCTTTGACTTAGTCTTGATAAACCTCTGACATGACCAATCTTTAGATAATTCCTTGAATAGCACCTTGGTCGTCACATAAACTCTTTGAAACCAACACATGGACTTCAAGAAGACCCTATGGACAAAACCTTCAAATATAACTCAAGGCAACCATTAGTCCATAGAGATTGTCACCAATTACCAAAACCAAACATGAGGGCGTCGCATGCTCTTTCAACTAGGATGTTTATTGTAAGGGATGTCACCTTCATCAAACTTTAATAAAGAATTTACCTCTACCACCGATGGATGTGGTGTGTCAAGGCCATGTATTTCTTCAATAGGAGGTAGCTTTAATACCCTTTTCCTACATGCATTTCTTTGTCTCTTGCATATCTTCGGGACTGAGAAATAAGATACCCCTCTTCTTCGGAGTGGGTTTAGGAGATGGTTCAGGAAGAGTCCAATCATCTTAATTTCTCAATATGTTGTTCAATAATTCCTCAGCTTGTTCAATAGTTTGTTCCCTGAAAACACAACCAGCACAACTATCTAGGAAGTCCCTAGAGGCATCGGCTAGTCCATTATAGAAGATATCTAGTATTTCATTTTTCTTAAGTGGATGATCAGGCAAAGCATTAAGCAATTGGATAAGCCTCCCCAAGCTTGTGGGAGACTCTCTTCTTCAATTTGCACAAAGTTAAATATTTCCTGCAATGCAGCTTGTTTCTTATGAGCAGTAAAATATTTTGCACAGAAGTAGTGAATCATATCCTGGGGACTACGCACACAACCAGGAGAAATAGTATTGTACCAAGTCTTAGCATCACCCTTTAATGAGAACGGAAATAATTTGAGAATATAATAGTAGCGAATTTTCTCATCATGAGCAAAAAGGGTGGCTATATCATTCAGTTTAGTAAGATGTGCCACTACGGTTTCAGTTTCATAGCCATGGAAAGGATTATATTCAACCAAAGTAATTAAATCTGGGTCGATAGAGAATTCATAGTCATTATCGGGAACAAAGATAGGAGAAGTAGCAAACTTAGGATCACATTTCATTCTAGTATTTAAAGATTTTTCTTTCAGTTTGCGTAGTAGTTTTCCTCAACTATCTCCCCCTCCATAGCATAACCCTCAGGTATATCAGGCAATTTGTGTCTAGGAGAGCTAGATCTAATAGGTGTCTCATAATTTTTAGTTTCAAGGACTTCATTAGTTTCAGTAGTTTCATCAGTTTCAGGATTCTTAGTATTTTTAATTCTAGCAAGTTGTTAACCAAGCAGATCACCTAATGGAATAGTCTTATCAAGCAAGGTACTAGCATCATCATAAGCATCATTCATAGCAGAAGTAGCATCATCAATAACTTGCGAGATATCAGGATTAATAGCAGGTGGTGGTGTTGCAAGCTTACTTATAACTGAAGGAGAATCAAGTGCAGAGTGTGATGGCAGTTCCTTACCTCCCCTCATATTTGAAGTAAAGATCTTGGTTTTAGTGTCCTTCAGATTCTTCATAGTGATAAATAGATAATAATCCCAAGTGACTCAACAAAAATAGCTATGCTCCCCGGTAATGACGCCGGAAAAAGGTCTTAATAACCCACAAGTATAAGGGATCACAACAGTTTTCGAGGGTAGAGTATTCAACCCAAATTTATAGATTTGACACAAGGGGAGCCAAAGAACCTGGAGATTAAATATCTGCAGCAAAGTGATCAGTAGCACAGTAATATGATAGTTTTGATAGCAGCAGTAGAAGTAACAGTGATAGCAAGGATTTGGCAGTAGTTGTGATAGTAGCAATAGCAATAGTAACTTAGCAAGAACAATATGTGGGAAACTCGTAGGCATTGGATCGGTGAACTCGTTGGATGATATTCATCATATAACAATCATAACTTAGGGAGATAGAGAACTAGCTCTAGTTCATAAATATAATGTAGGCATGTATTCTGTAAATAGTCATAGATGCTTATGGAAAAGAACTTGCATGACATCTTTTGTCCTACCCTCCCGTGGCAGCGGGGTCCATAAGGAAACTAAGGATTATTAAGGCCTCCTTTTAATAGAGAACCAGAAGAAAGCATTAACACATAGTGAATACATGAAGTCCTCAAACTACGGTCATCATCGGAAAGTTCCCGATTACTGTCACCCCAGGGTTTACGGATCATAACATGTAATAGGTCCATATGACTTGTAAGATCGGATCTAGAACATAGATATAATGGTGAAAACATAAATGGTTCAGATCTAAAATCATGGCACTCGGGCCCTAGCAACAAGCATTAAGTATAGCAAAGTCATAGCAACATCAATCTCAGAACATAGTGGATACTAGGGATCAAGCCCTAACAAAACTAACTCGATTACATGATGAATCTCATCCAACTCCTCACCGACCAACGAGCCTACAAAGGAATTACTCACCCCCGGTGGATAGTATCATGGAATTGGCGATGAAGGAGGGTTGATGATGACGAAGACCAAAGATTCCCCTCTCACGAGCCCCAAGCGGACTCCAGATCTGGCCTCCCGATGAAGAACATGAGGTGGCGGCGGCTCCGTATCGTATAACGCGATGAAACTTCCTCTCCTATTTTTCTCTCCGAAAATAGGTTTTTTATGGAGTTGGAATTAGGGTCAAAGGGGCCATGATGGGGCCACAACCCAGGGCGCGCGTGGAGGGGATGGCGTGCCCTGGTGTCTTGTGCCCAGCCAGGGGCCCCCCTTCGGTGGTTCTTGGTTCCAATATTTTTCTTTTATTCTGAAATAAATCTCCAAAAAGTTTCGTCCAATTCCGAGAACTTTTATTTTTGCACAAAACAACACCATGGTAGTTCTTCTGAAAACAACGTCAGTCCGGGTTAGTTTTCATCCAAAATCATGCAAATTAGAGTCCAAAACAAGAGCAAAAGCGTTAGGAAAAGTAGATACAACGGAGACGTATCAGGCAATACCGGGTATTCCGACAATTAATATATAGGTGAAAATGTTTCTGGTGATGTTAAATTATATATAAAAGGGTCTAATAATAATTAGAAGGCTTTTATATTTATTTAAATATCAACGGGTCTAAAAAAGCAGGTGGTGGAAGGGAACTTGGGCCACCAAGGCCCAAGTGGAGGAGGCGGCCCCCATATGGAAGGGGGAGGCCGAATTGGACTAGGGAATAGGAATCCTCCTCCCCTTGGCCAGCGCCAAAGGAGGGACTTTCCCTGCTTGGTGGTTGCCCTCTCCCTCTCCTCCAACCTATATATACATAGTTTTTTTTGCTCTATTGAACACACAAATTTTGGAGATGCCTCTAGTTCTTCTATGAGCTAGGTCTAGTACCTCTAATCCTCATAATTAGAAGCCAATGTGGTTCTAATCTTCTCTCTCTCTCTCTCTAATTCCCTGACGACGATTAGCTTTGGACGGCGAAGCGCTGCCAGATCGTGAAGGCTGCACGCTTGCAACCAAGTAGAGACGTCATGCTTTCGGTCTTTGGTTCAAGGGACTATTCGTGGGCTGGCTGCGGAATCGGTCATCGATGGTTCGAGGGACTCCAAGTATGATCTACACTGACACAATCTTCTTATGCTGCAACTCAGTGACGGTAATGTCCGTGATCTCAACCTATTATGCATCTTTATATTGATCTTGGGTGTGCGTAGGTGGCATTTTTTTATTTTCTACTATGTTTCCCAACAATATGCGTGGGGATCTGATACGTCCATTTTGCATCATGCTTTTATGTTGATATTTATTGCATTATGGGATGTTATTACACGTTATATCACAATACTAATGCCTTTTCTCTCTTATTTTACAAGGTTTACATGAAGAGGGAGAATGCCGGAAGCTAGAATTCTGGGCTGGAATAGGAGAAAACATTGGAGACCTATTCTGCACAACTCAAAAATCTCCCAAACTCCACGAAACACCGTTTCAAAAAATATAAAAAATATCTGGCGAAAGAGATCTGCTAGGGGGGCCACCACCTATCCACGAGGGTGGGGGCGCGCCCCCTGCCTCGTGGGCCAGCTGGTGACCCCCAGATGCCCATCTTCTCCTATATGAGGTGTTTTGACCTGGAAAAAATTATAAGGAGGCTTTCGGGACCATATGCCGCCGTCTTGAGGCGAAACCTTGGCGGAACCAATCTAGGGCTCCGGCGAAACTGTTTTGCCGGGGATACTTCCCTTCGGGGGGGGGGGGGGG
>LR738710.1:178091216-178104111 GCA_902687465.1 Secale cereale
GGAATCATCACCGCCGTCATCACCAACAACTATCCCATCTTCGGGAGGGTTATCTTCATCAACATCTTCACCAGCACCATCTCCTCTCAAACCCTAGTTCATCTCTTGTATCCAATCTTTGTACCAAAACCTCAGATTGGTACTTGTAGGTTGCTAATAGTGTTAATTACTCTTTGTAGTTGATGCTAGTTGATTTATTTGGTGGAATATCATATGTTCAGATCCATTATGCATATTAATACCCCTATGATCATGAACATGAATATGCTTTGTGAGTAGTTACGTTTGTTCCTGAGGACATGGGAGAAGTCTTGCTATAAGTAGTCATGTGAATTTGGTATTCGTTCGATATTTTGATGAGATGTATGTTGTCTTTCCTTTAGTGGTGTCATGTGAACGTCGACTACATGACACTTCACCATTGTTTGGGCCTAGAGGAAGGCATTGGGAAGTAATAAGTAGATGATGGGTTGCTAGAGTGACAGAAGCTTAAACCCTAGTTTATGTGTTGCTTCGTAAGGGGCTGATTTGGATCCACTTGTTTCATGCTATGGTTAGGTCTACCTTAGTACTTCTTTTGTAGTTGCGGATGCTTGCAATAGAGGTTAATCATAAGTGGGAGGCTTGTCCAAGTAAGGACAGCACCCAAGCACCGGTCCACCCACATACCAAATTATCAAAGTAACGAACGCGAATCATATGAATGTGATGAAAACTAGCTTGACGATAATTCCCATGTGTCCTCGGGAGTGTTTTCCTTCATATATGAGTTTGTCCAGGCTTGTCCTTTGATACAAAAAGGATTGGGCCATCTTGCTGCACCTTATTTACTTTTACTAATTGTCACTTGCTACCAATTATCTTATCACAAAACTATCTGTTACCAATAATTTCAGTGCTTGCAGAAAATACCTTACTGAAAACTGCCTATCATTTCCTTCTGCTCCTCGTTGGGTTCGACACTCTTACTTATCGAAAGGACTACGATAGATCCCCTACACTTGTGGGTCATCAAGACTCTTTTCTGGCACCATTGTCGGGGAGTGAAGCACCTTTGGTAAGTGGAATTTGGTAAGGAAAAATTTATATAGTGTGCTGAAATTTACTGTCACTTGTTACTATGGCTCATAATCCTTTGAGGAGCTTGTTCGGGGTATCTTCACCCCGACCAGTAGAGCAAAGAGTTGCTCCTAAACCTACTGAATCTACTGAAAATGTTTGCTTTGAAATCCCTTCGGGTATGATAGATAAACTGCTAGCTAATCCCTTTACAGGAGATGGAACACTGCATCTCGATTTACACCTAATCTATGTGGATGAAGTTTGTTGATTATTTAAGCTTGCAGGTATGCCCGAGGATGTTATCAAGAAGAAGGTCTTCCCTTTATCTTTGAAGGGAGATGCATTGACATGGTTTAGGCTATGTGATGATATCGGATCATGGAACTATAATCGACTGGAGTTGGAATTTCATCAGAAGTTTTATCCTATGCATCAGGTTCATCGTGATCGTAATTATATATATAACTTTTGGCCTCGTGAAGGATAAAGTATCGCTCAAGCTTGGGGGAGGCTTAATTCAATGTTATATTCATGCCCCAATCATGAGCTCTCAAGAGAAATGATCATTCAAAAATTTTATGCTCGGCTTTCTCTTAATAATCGCTCAATGCTCGATACTTCTTGTACTGGTTCTTTTATGATGAAGACTATTGAATTCAAATGGGATTTATTGGAAAGAATTAAACACAACTCTGAATATTGGGACCTCGATGAAGGTAAGGAGTCAGGTATAACCCCTAAGTTCAATTGTGTTAAATCTTTTATGGATACCGATGTTTTCCATGAATTTAGCACTAAATATGGACTTGACTCTGAGATAGTAGCTTCTTTCTGTGAATCATTTGCTACTCACGTTGATCTCCCTAAGGAGAAGTGGTTTAAATACCATGCTCCCATTGAAGTAAAAGTAGTTGAACCATTTGAATGTCAAAGAATTGGTAGTATTGGTAGACGTCAAGAAATGCTTATGAATTATTCACTTGTTATTGAACCATTTGATGTCTGGGGCTTTGATTATATAGGACCGTTTCCTTCCTCTAATGGGTATACACATATTCTAGTTGATGTTGATTACGTTACTAAGTGGGTAGAAGCTATTCCAACTAGTAGTGCTGATCACAACACCTCTATTAAGATGCTTAAAGAAGTTAATTTTCCAAGGTTTGGAGTCCCTAGATACTTAATGACTGATGGTGGTTCACACTTTATTCATGGTGCTTTCCGTAAAATGCTTGCTAAGTATGATGTTAATCATAAAATTGCATCCCCTTATTACCCACAGTCTAGTGGTCAAGTAGAACTAAGCAACAGAGAGCTGAAATTAATTTTGCAAAAGACTGTTAATAGGTCTAGAAAGAATTGGTCCAAGAAACTTGATGATGCATTATGGGCCTATAGAACTGTATATAAAAATCCTATGGGTATGTCTCCATATAAAATGGTTTATGGAAAAGCATGTCACTTACCTCTTCAGCTAGAACATAAGGCATATTGGGATATCAAAGAGCTCAATTACGATTTCAAACTTGCCAGTGAGAAGAGGTTATTTGACATTAGCTCACTTGATGAATGGAGAACTCAAGCCTATGAGAATGCCAAGTTGTTTAAAGAAAAGGTCAAAAGATGGCATGACAAAAGGATACAAAAGCATGAGTTTAATGTAGGTGATTATGTCTTGCTATACAACTTTCATTTAAGATTTTTTGCAGGAAAACTTCTCTCTAAATGGGAAGGTCCTTATGTTATCGACGAGGTTTATCGTTCCGGTGCCATAAAAATCAACAACTTCAAAGGCACAAACCCGAAGGTGGTGAACGGTCAAAGAATAAAGCATTATATCTCGGGTAATCCTATAAATGTTGAAACCAATGTTATGGAAACCGTAACCCCGGAGGAATATATAAGGGACACTTTCCAGAACGATTCAGACCCCGAAAAGGAAGAGGTATGTGGTACGGTAAGTAAACCGACTCCAAAACAGTTCTAATGTCAATTTTTCACCGTTTTGGAATATTTAGAAAAATAGAAAAATAAGAGGCAGTCCGGAAAGGACATGAGGTGTCCACGAGAGTGGAGGGTGTGCCCCCTGCCTCGTGGGCACCTCGTGTGCCTCTCGGACTCCGATTTCTTGCACGTTACTTATTTTGGTCAGTAAAAATTCACTATATATTCTCCCGAAGGTTTTGACCACCGTATCACGCAAAAAACCTCTGTTTTCATTTTGAGCTATTGTTTCTGACAGATCTAGATCATCATGACGTCTCCTAGCACCCCCAAGGACAAGTTCTTCGAGAAGGTCATCAACCCCTACCTCACGGAGGTGCTGCAACACCCTCAAACCATCGAGGTGCGTGAGGGGGTGCTACACATCTGTGATGTTGAGGGACCAAGGAGGACCGGAAGCATGGAGACAAGGCTCGAAGCAATGGAGCAGCAAGTTTTCAAGTGCCAAGGTATGGTGGAACGAGGACTCAATGCCAACCACATGATGATCACGGAGCTCTCCAACAACCACAAGCTGAACGCCAAGATCATTGGGGAAGCCATCTCCATGCTCCAAGAGAAAATCGAGCACCTCCAAGCCCAGATCTATGACCCGCAAAACCAAAACAGTGAGTATGAATATAGATTCAAGAAGATGAGTTTGGCTGCAGATTTGAGGATCCCGGAGACTCGATCATCTTTCTACGATGCTGATCCCATGCCTTGGAAGATGGACGACAAGCCTACATCATCAACAACTCCATCACCACCTTCGAAGAAAGAGACATAATCACATGGGTATGGGCACTCCCCTTGGCAACTGCCAAGCTTGGGGGAGGTGCCCCGGTATCGTATCATCATCACACTCCTATCTTTACCCTTTTTCTTAGTTCGATCATTTTGGTAATATCTTGATCTAGTACAATAAAGTTTAGCATGATCTAGTTGTTAGCTTTCGCTTTATGATCTTTACCTTTGTAATTGAGTCTGTGAGCTATATAATAAAGATTAGTGTTGAGTCAAGGGCTTGATTATCTCTCTATGGTCATGAGAGAATAAAATAAAATATAAAAAGTATCAAGGAGATCATATTGATCTTATGGAAAGTAATGACTTCACATATAAAGAGTTTGATGAATAAAAGTTGTTGAGAGTTGACAAACCTAGTTTTGGTCATCGCTGCAATTAAGAGGAAGTAATAAAGAAAGAGAGGTTTTCACATACAAATATACTATCTTGGACATCTTTTGTGATTGTGAACACTCATTAAAATATGACATGCTAAAGAGTTGATGTTGGACAAGGAAGACAACATAATGAGTTATGTTTTATTAAATCCGAAATAAAGTATATTGTCATGGATCATCCAACATGTTGAGCTTGCCTTTCCCCCTCATGCTAGCCAAAACTCCTTGCACCAAGTAGAGATACTACTTGTGCTTCCATACATCCTCAACCCAGTTTTGCCATGAGAGTCCACCATACCTACCTATGGATTGAGTAAGATCCCTCAAGTAAGTTGTCATTGTTGCAATTCTCTAATAAGTGTATGATCTATTAGTGTGGAAAAAATAAGCTTTATACGATCTTGTGATATGGAAGTAATAAAAGCGATGGACTGCATAATAAAGGTCCCTATCACAAGTGGCAATATAAAGTGACGTTCTTTTGCGCTAAGATTTTGTACATCCAACCATAAAAGCACATGACAACCTCTGCTTCCCTCTGTGAAGGGCCTATATATTATTCTTGCTTTATAAGAGCCAAGGTGATAATCACCTTTCCTTTTTACAGTTTATCCTTTGGCAAGCACATTGTGTTGGAAAGATCCTGACATATATATCCACTTGGATGTAAGCTATCATGATTTATTACTATTGACATTACCCTTGAGGTAAAAGGTTGGGAGGCAATACCATAAGCCCCTATCTTTCTGTGTGTCCGATTAAAACTCCATACCCATAAGTATTGCATGAGTGTGAGCAATTATGAAAGACTAAATGATAGTTGAGTATGTGGACTTGCTGAAAAGCTCTTATTTTGACTCTTTCCGATGTTATGATAAATTGCAATTGCTTCAATGACCGAGATCGTAGTTTGTTAGTTTTCAATAAAGTTTCTGATTCATACTTGACATTGTGAATAGATTGTCACTTTAGCATAAGAGTCATATGACAACACATATATATGTGTGTGTTGCTGTTATAAGAATGATCATGATACCCTCATGTCCGTATTTTATTTTTATCGACACCTCTATCTCTAAACATGTGGACATATTTTTCGATATCGGCTTTTGCTTGAGGACAAGCGAGGTCTAAGCTTGGGGGAGTTGATACGTCCATTTTGCACCATGCTTTTATGTTGATATTTATTGCATTATGGGCTGTTATTACACGTTATATCACAATACTTATGCCTTTTCTCTCTTATTTTACAAGGTTTACATGAAGAGGGAGAATGACGGCAGCTGGAATTCTGGGCTGGAAAAGGAGCAAACATTGGAGACCTATTCTGCACAACTCAAAAAGCTCCGAAACTCCACGAAACACCGTTTCAGGAAATATAAAAAATATCTGGCGAAAGAGATCTGCCAGGGGGGCCACCACCTGTCCACGAGGGTGGGGGCGCGCCCCCTGCCTCGTGGGCCAGCCGGTGACCCCCCGATGCCCATCTTCTCCTATATGAGGTGTTTTTACCTGGAAAAATCATAAGGAGGCTTTCGGGACCAGACTCCGTCGTCTCAAGGCGGAACCTTAGAGGAACCAATCTAGGGCTCCAACGGAGCTATTCTGCCGGGGATACTTCCCTCCGGAAGGGGGAAATCGTCACCGCTGTCGTCACCAACAACTCTCCCATCTTGGGGAGGGTTATCTTCATCAACATCTTCACCAGCACCATCTCCTCTCAAACCCTAGTTCATCTCTTGTATCCAATCTTTCTACCAAAACCTCAGATTGGCACCTGTAGGTTGCTAGTAGTGTTGATTACTCTTTGTAGTTGATGCTAGTTGATTTATTTGGTGGAAGATCATATGTTCAGATCCATTATGCATATTAATACCCCTCTAATCATGAACATGAATATGCTTTGTGAGTAGTTACGTTTGTTCCTGAGGACATGGGAGAAGTCTTGCTATAAGTAGTCATGTGAATTTGGTATTCGTTCGATATTTTGATGAGATGTATGTTGTCTTTCCGTTAGTGGTGTCATGTGAACGTCGACTACATGACACTTCACCATTGTTTGGGCCTAGATAAATGCATTGGGAAGTAATAAGTAGATGATGGGTTGCTAGAGTGACAAAAGCTTAAACCCTAGTTTATGCGTTGCTTCGTAAGGGGCTGATTTGGATCCACTTGTTTCATGCTATGGTTAGGTTTACCTTAATACTTCTTTTGTAGTTGCGGATGCTTGCAATAGAGGTTAATCATAAGTGGGAGGCTTGTCCAAGTAAGGACAACACTCAAGCACCGGTCCACCCACATACCAAATTATCAAAGTAACGAACGCGAATCATATGAACGTGATGAAAACTAGCTTGACGATAATTCCCATGTGTCCTCGGGAGCGCTTTCCTTCATATAAGAGTTTGTCCAGGCTTGTCATTTGCTACAAAAAGGATTGGGCCATCTTGATGCACTTTATTTACTTTTACTATTTGTCACTTGCTACCAATTATCTTATCACAAAAGTTACCAATAATTGCAGTGCTTGTAGAAAATACCTTACTGAAAATTGTCCATCATTTCCTTCTGCTCCTCGTTGGGTTCGACACTCTTACTTATCGAAAGGACTACGATAGATCCCCTACACTTGTGGGTCATCAGGATCATGGACCCACTTGAATTGATATTGCTCAAGAACGGAGAAACAAATATATGATGCGCAGACTTTTCGTTTTGCTCTTGAGTATAGGGATCCCGCACTATTAAGAGTGGATTATTGGGGTTCGTGAAAGATTTGCTTTAACACATAGTTCCTTGCAAATATTCTCCACTCACATCATTCACCGTCACGACATACACCACTCCCATCAATACACATCTGACATGCACATACATCTACCAAAGTACCCTAGGAATAATGTTCACAACATACACATACATGGATACTTAGAAAATAAACTAGTTTTATTGACACATTGGATGTCCGGTAGACGTGGCCATGGGCGGCCCGGCCAGGTCGGCCCGACCCGGCCTGGCCCGAAAAAGCCCGACCCGGCCCGGCCCGACCTTGTCCATGGGCCGGGCTCGGGCTTAGTTCTCAAGCCCGGTGGCCGGGCCGGGCGCGGGCCCATCATTTTTGCACATTAGCAAGAGGCCCGGCCCATGGCCCGAGGCTCGTAGGGCTTTTAGTGTGATGGGCCGGGCTTGGGCCCATTTTTTAGGCCCGACGGCCGGGCTCGGTGTCGTAGTTCTAAGTCTGACAGTAAGGGTAGGGGGTACGAATGGAGAGGCAAGGTTCTAGCTATGGCGAGGTTGTACACAGGGTGTTAGCGAGTTCAGGCCCTTATCGGAGGAAGTAATAGCCCTACGTCTCGGTGCCCGGAGGCTTGGTCGACTGATGTGTGTATACGTGTGTTACAGAGGTGCGAACCCTTGTTTTGGAGGAGGGGGCGGCTTATATAGTGCGCCTGGACCCCAGCCATGCTCCACGTTACCAAGGGTTTAAAGGTACATTAAGGCAGGCATTACTGATAACCCCTGCAGTAAAGGATAATTAAGATATTCACTACAGAGAGTAAATATAGGACCGTTGCCGTTCCAAGAGGTGCTTGGTCTTCGGAGGTCGAGTGCTCGGTCCGGTCGAGTGGAATTGGGTCGTCCTGCGTATGTGGGTCGGTCGAGTGAAGTGTCTCTTTGGACTGTCTCAGTCGACTGTCTTCACCGCCATGGGCCTTGTCTTTTGATCTTCTAGGGTAGTGACCTTGGGTGGGGTACGTTGGTCAGGCCTATGACCATACCCTAGGTCTGTAACCTCGTCAGTAGCCCCCGAATGGGTTGGGGCTTGAGCAAGGGGATGCTGAGGGAAGCTTTGGTCTTGACTCGACGTCCTTGGAGCATATTGCTTCGGAGCTCATGACTTGGGCAGGCTCCCTCAGTTGTGTCTTGGTCGCCTCGATCGATTCTGAAGCCATCAATGAATTAGTTTCTTCTTGCATCGACTAGATGTCTTGCGTCGATCGAGCTCCTTGTGTCGACTGGGTTTTGCGCTGGGCGTCGGGCGCCGTGAGCGCGTGCCGTTTTTGACGGGATCGGTTGCCTTCTGGCCGCCGGATTCGGCGGGGCTTTCAAAATTTGGGGAAGCGCGCGGGACGGGACGTGCCGCATTAATCGGAGGGGTGCGGTTCGAACGCCTCGATTCCCGCGCCTCCTTTTTCGCCACGTATCGTGTCAGCGTCTGTTACGGGATCGGATAGGATTGCTTGGGGCCACCGGTCAGCCACTCGACCGAGCCATTATAAAGGCGCGCCGAGTCTGCTGCAGGGGGCACTGTGCGCCTAGTCTTCTCCCGTTCGCCTTGGCTTCTCTGCAGCGTTCTTGTTTCTCCGCCGCACCCCCGCTCCTTCCTGCTTCTCTCCGCAGCAACCGCCGTCTCGCGAGCCATGGTCAAAGACAAGACTGCGGCCATGGAGCGCTCCAAGAAGGCGGCGTCGAGGAAGGGGAGGCGAGCTGGCCGGATCGGTTCGTCGTCGAGGTCCGGACTCCCCGCTGGATGGATCCAGGGGGATTGGATCCGGTCCACCCTCGTAGTGGAGGATCTGGAGGAGCTGGAGGAGGAGGGGCTGATCGCCGGCGGCTCCTGGCGGGCGCCGGGAGGAGAGCTCGAGCCCTGGCCGCAGGAAGGCGAGTGTGTACTTCACGCCATCCACGTCGACCGAGGTTTCTCTACGCCCCCGCACCCTTTCTTCCGTGCGTTTCTGATCTTCTTCGGTGCCCAGTTGCATTACTTTACGCCCAACTCCATTGCCTTCCTCTCCGCTTTCGTTTCTATGTGCGAGAACTTCCTCGGTTGCCGACCGCACTGGGGCTTGTTCAAGCACATCTTCACCTGCCGCTCACAGACCGTCAAGAGGGTGAACCCGAGTGACGGCAAGACGCACGTCCTCCAGGCGTGCGGCGGGCTCGGGATTCAGCTTAGGAATAGGAGCGCCTTCCCTCCCATGAACCTTCCAGAGTTGATTCGAGGCTGGCAGTCGACCTGGTTTTATTACAAGGACAGTCCGACTCCGGGTCAGTCGACTGGCCTTCCTCCATGCACTCTAGGTCGAGCCAGCCCACCTCCTTCGATGGTAGTGAGTAAGGCCGAGAGGGCCGAGGTAGACATGTTGATGGAGAGGGCCGTCCAGCTAGTCCGTGAGGGGGTCACGGGGATGGACCTATTCGAGGTGTACCTCACGCGGAGGATCCAGCCGCTTCAAGCCCGGGACCACCCAATGTGGCTGTACTCCGGCACTGACGACTCGTCGCGAGTCCACCCGGAGGCGGCCCACCCGGAGTACGTAGTGCGGTGTTTGAAGAGCATCACCGGGAACAAGGACAACCCCAGGGGGTCTGGGAGGATCATCCCATTCGACGCTGACCACCTGCCAGATAGCCTTCTGCTTCCGAGTGACGTATCCGTCGACTGGTTTATGGTCTTTATTGATGGTTCTGACTGGTATTTGATCAAACTTCTTTTCTTTGCAGATCTATACAGAGATGTACTCGCTGCCCAACGGGGACTTGGGCCAGGAGGGCGAGGAGGGCACGGGCGACGCCGCCGAATGGAAGTCGGAGGAGGAGACCGAGGAGAGCGAGGATTACAGCAGCGGGGAGGAGGTAGAGTCACCTCCCCGTGTCGAGCGCCGATCCAAGGAGAAGAATGACCCAGGGGCCGCACGACCCCAAGTGGGTCCCTTGGGGTCCCGGACGCCCAAACGCACTCGCACGACCACCCCTGAGCCGGTCGAGAAGACGCCCAAGCAGCCTAAGGTCGCCACCACCAAGCCCCGGAAGGCCCTGCCAAGGATTAAGGTGGATGTACCCATCGCCTCCACGTAAGTGCCACTTGGACTTGCTTCTTTCTGTTTCTTGGGGGTCGACTGCAGTTTTGGTCGACTCATCTCTTGAATGAATCTTTCAGAGCTGCCACTTCCACAACCTCGATGGACATCGACCGGGGTCGAGATGATGAGGAGATCGTGGATGCCGCGACATCTCGTGCAGGTATGGGCTCTATGAGACTTGTCTTATCCTTCTTCTCTTTCGCGGGTGATGGTCGACTGACTTGGTTCCCTGCTTGACCTGAAGCGCCACGCCTCGTCATAGAGCTGCCGGACGACGACGAAGACGAGGAGCAGTTGGGAGAGGGCCACCGGCGCACAAGGAAGAAGGGCCGGAAGGCGCCTTCTAGCTTGGAGGCCCAGCGACAGGAGGACGCGGCCCGAGCCGCGGTCTCTTTCGACGTCCCTGTGTCGACCGTGCACGCTGCCGACCCATCATCTGTGCCGAACGTCGACCCAGCGCCTGCCCCGGTTGTCGACCCAGCGTCCACTCCAGCCGCCGACTCAGCGTCGGTTCGTGCCGTCGATCCAGCGCCTGCGCCCGCGGCCGGCTCGACGCCCGCCGCTTCATCTGTCCTCTTCTCTACCTACCGCCTCCCGGAGGACCCTGTGGGGGCGGCTCAAGAAGCCGTTCGCCAGGCGGAGGTGATGATGGGGAGCACGAAGGCGGCGTATGAGGCCAGCATGGCGGCTTACGATGCCAGCTCTGCTCTTCGGGCCAACGTCCAGGTACGTTGCCTTTATTGGAGTAGTCTTTGACTTCGAGAGAATCTGCTTGTTTTGTTTCGTGAGGTACCACACCCACTGGGTGTTCTTCTTTTCCTGTCTTCTTTGAGCTCGCGTCGGGCTGTCCTCGGCCGAGTGAAACCAGTGGGGGCACGCTCAGTGCACCCATTGGGTGTAGTCCCCGAGACCGTGGTCGACTGCTGGCGGTCGGCCATGGTCTTACTATAGAACTTCCATGCTCTTGGTTGTTTTTTTTTGGCTCGCGCCGGACTGATCTTGGCCGAGTGAAACCAGTGGGGGCACGCTCAGTGCACCCACTGGGTGTAGTCCCCGAGGCTGCGGTTGAGTGTTCTGACTCGACTGTAGTCTTATAATCTTGTTTTGTTGTGTTGATGCAGAAATCTTGCGAGTTCGGGGGCAAGTTTGCAGATCTTGAGCAGAAGCAAATCCAGCTTAATCTTGACTTGTAGTTGGCTCAGGACCACCTGAAGAAGACGCGGGACGATGCGGCTGGTAACTTACTCATGTCTCCTGCCGACTGACTTTTTGCTAGATGTGCCATCTGTTCCTTCATGTTCATCTGTCCAGTGGCGGTTTTGGTAGGTCATCTGAGGGCGGCCCTGGAGCAAAAGGATCTCGACCTGGCGGCGGCGCAGCAGGCGGCTCAGGAGAAGTCGGAACTGGCGGTGAAGAAGCTGGCTTCCGTGGGCGCGCTCGAGGCGGAGATCATCCGACTGAGGGGCTCACTTGACGCGGCCAACCAAGAGGTGACTCAACTGAAGAAGTCCAAGGTTGTCCTGAACGACAAGTACGAGGCTCTCTTTTGGAAGAGGGTTGATCTTGAGGCCTATCTGGGCGACATCACCAAGAAATGGTACCTCGTGCTCGAAGGTATGCCTCCTTTGGCTTGGTTAAAATTGGATCGATCGACCCGCATCTTATCTTTTGACTCGACTTGCTGTTCTTGGTGCAGAGTTCTGTCGCAACTTCGAAGAGGAGACTGGACGGGTCGAGCCTGGCTTGGACCCAACCAACTCCATCGTGAAGGACGAGGTGTCCATGAATATACTGAGGCTGGAGTCATGCCTCACTGCGGCCACGGATTACCTGGAATGACTGAAGGCAGTGATGGCCCGAATCGACGTTCCGCTCTGGAGGGGGATTGTGCGGGAGAACGACCTCGAGTCCTTGATGACTCGACTCAATGAGATCCCCGACCGAGTGCAGGAATGGAAGAAGTCGGCGGCCCGAGGAGGAGCTGACGTGGCGCTGTCTTTAGTCCGTGTGCACTGCAGGGAGGTGAAGGAGAGGAAGCTTGCTACGCTGAAGGTCGCAAACACGGAGGAGCTCCAATTCCAGTCGTTCATGGAGACTTTCTTGGAAGCCGCCACTCGTATCGCCGATGGGATTGATCTGGACGAATTCGTTGCGCCTGCAAGCCCGCCTCCTCCCGAGCCATGACTTTGATACACTAATCTTATTTGCCGCGGAATGCCGCGTGGATTTGTACTCGTTAAACTCTGGTGGGTCTGTGGCCCAAGTACTCTTGCCCAATCTTTGCAGGGCTTTTATTTGATTTTGATCCTTTGGTTCGTCGCTCTTCTTCTGATCATCTGAATCTTTGAGTCGACGTCTTCAGCTATGTCCCTGAGTGAGAGGGTCACTCTTTACTCGGAGTAGAGTGTTTATAACTTAGGCGAGTCACGAGGCCGCAGCTAAGCCTCCGAGTGAGAGGGTTGCTCTTCACTCGGAGTAGATGGTTGTAACTTAGGCGAGTCACGAGGTCGCAGCTAAGCCCCCTGAGTGAGAGGGTCGCTTCTTCACTCGGAATAGAATGTTTATAACTTAGGCGATTCCAAGCTACGTTGTACTTGTGGCGGAGTTCGGGGGACCGAGCCGCTTTGTACTTGTGACGTAGCTCGGAGGACCACAGCTAAGCCCCCGAGTGAGAGGGTTGCTCTTCACTCAGAGTAGATGGTTGTAACTTAGGCGAGTCACGGGGTCGCAGCTAAGCCCTCGAGTGAGAGGGTCGCTCTTCACTCGGAGTAGAATGTTTATAACTTAGGCGATTCCAAG
>LR738710.1:178104295-178207511 GCA_902687465.1 Secale cereale
CCACTTTGTACTTGTGACGTAGCTCGGAGGACCGCAGCTAAGCCCCCGAGTGAGAGGGTTGCTCTTCACTCGGAGTAGATGGTTGTAACTTAGGCGAGTCACGGGGTCGCAGCTAAGCCCCCGAGTGAGAGGGTCGCTCTTCACTCGGGGTAGAATGCTTATAACTTAGGCGATTCCAAGCTACGTTGTACTTGTGGCGGAGTTCGGAGGACCGAGCCGCTTTGTACTTGTGGCGTAGCTCGGAGGACCGCAGCTAAGCCCCCGAGTGAGAGGGTTGCTCTTCACTCGGAGTAGATGGTTGTAACTTAGGCGAGTCACGGGGTCGCAGCTAAGCCCCCGAGTGAGAGGGTCGCTCTTCACTCGGAGTAGAATGTTTATAACTTAGGCAATTCCAAGTTACGTAGTACTTGTGGTGGAGTTCGGAGGACCGAGCCGCTTTGTACTTGTGACGTAGCTCGGAGGACCGCAACTAAGCACCCACTAGGGGATTCAGAGGACACCAATTGTTAGGGGATCATTGCTATCATGTCTTTAAAACGAACTGGAAATCTTTATTACAGCTCGACCATCAAGCGTTTCAAGTGTAAAAGCGGCGGAGCAGGTCCGCATTCCACGAATGAGGTTCGTCTTTCTTCTGGGCTACATTGTAGAGGTGGTATGCTTCATTGCGCAGTACTTTGGTGATGATGAACGGCCCTTCCCAGGCCGGGGCGAGCTTGTGTGGGCGCTTCTGATGCACTCGCAGGACCAGGTCTCCTTCCTGGAATGCTCGGCTTCTTACGTTGCGAGCATGGAATCGACGCAGGTCCTGTTGATAGATGGTCGACCGGATCAGGGCCATCTCTCTTTCTTCTTCCAGAAGGTCGACTGCATCTTGACGAGCTTGCTCTGCCTCGGCTTCGGAGAAGAGTTCTACTCTGGGGGCGTTGTGTAACAAGTCGCTCGGCAGCACAGCTTCGGCTCCATAGACCAAGAAGAAAGGGGTACGGCCAGTCGACCGATTCGGTGTCGTCCTCAGACCCCATAGGACAGAGGGCAGCTCAGTTACCCAAGCTCCGGCGGCATGCTTAAGGTCATGCATGAGCCGTGGCTTTAGGCCTTGGAGAATCAAACCATTTGCTCTTTCCGCCTGTCCATTCGACTGCGGATGCGCCACGGAGGCGTAGTCGACTCATGTTCCTTGGGAAGCACAGAAAGCTCTAAATTCATCTGAGTCGAAGTTGGAGCCGTTGTCCGTAATGATGCTGTGGGGGACCCCATATCTGAATATAAGCTCTTTGATGAAGCTGATGGCGGTGCTCGACTTGAGGTTCTTGATCGGTTTGGCCTCAATCCACTTGGTGAACTTGTCGACTGCCACCAGAAGGTGGGTGAATCCGCTTCTGCCTGTCCTGAAGGGGCCGACCATATCCAAGCCCCAAACAGCGAAGGGCCAGACTAGTGGGATGGTTTTCAGGGCGGATGCTGGCTTGTGTGACATGCTGGAGTAGAACTGGCAACCTGCACATTATCCACAATATCCTTGGCCATCTCGTTGGCGCGAGGCCAGTAAAACCCGGCCCGGTACGCTTTGGCCACGATAGTCCGAGAAGACGCGTGGTGGCCGCAAGTCCCCGAGTGGATTTCATCCAAGATCAGTCGACCTTCCTCTGGATCGATGCAGCGCTGGGCGACTCCGGTGACGCTTTCTCTATATAGCTGACCTTGAATGACTGTGAACGCTTTGGATCGGCGGACGATCTGGCGCGCTTCTTCTTCGTCTTCTGGGAGTTCTTGTCTGAGCAGATATGATATATATATGGCATAGTCCAATCAGGTGTGATCACTAGGACCTCCATGATCAGGTCGACCACGGCAGGCACTTCGACCTCAGTCGGATCTGTCGCGCTGACTGGCTGCGGGGGCTCTTCCGTGAAGGGGTCTTCCTTGACAGAGGGAGTGTATAGATGCTCCAGGAATACATTCTTGGGTATGGACCTCCGAGTCGACCCAATTTTTGCGAGATCGTCGGCTAGCTGATTCTTTGCCCTGGGCACATGATGGAGCTCTAAGCCTTCGAACTTTTTTTCGAGTTTCCGCACCGCACTGCAATAACTGGTCATTGCCAGGCTCCTGACGTCCCATTCTTTCATCACTTGGTTCACCACTAGGTCGGAATCGCCGTAGACCATCAGGCGACGGACGCCGAGCGAGATGGCCATACGCAACCCATACAAAAGCGCTTCGTATTCACCCTCGTTGTTTGATGAATCAAAATGGATCTGAAGGACGTAGCTGAGCTTGTCGCCCCTGGGAGAGATCAGGACCACGCCTGCGCCGGATCCGTTCAGCATCTTGGACCCATCGAAGAACATAGTCCAATGGTCCGACTGGACTTGAGTCGGAAGCTCTTGTTCTATCCACTCAGCCACAAAATCCGCTATGGCCTAAGACTTGATGGCTTTCTTCGCTTCGAACTTGATATCTAACGGAAGAAGTTCAATCGCCCATTTTGCCACTCGATCGGTTGCATCTCGGTTGTTTAGTATCTCTGATAATGGGGCGTCGCTGACGACTGAGATTGAATGATCCGAGAAATAATGGGCAACCTTTTTTGCAGTCAAGTAAATCCCGTACACAAGCTTTTGGTAATGTGGATACCTTTGCTTGGAGGGAGTCAAAACTTCGGATATGTAATAGACCGGGCGTTGGACTTTGTATGCCTTGCCCTCTTCTTCCCGCTCGACCGTGAGTACAGTACTGACGACTTGTCCGGTGGCAGCAATGTACAGCAGAAGAGGCTCTCCGCTGACTGGGGCAGCGAGCACCGGCTGGGTGGACAGCAGGGCTTTGAGCTCTTCAAACGCTGCTTTGGCCTCGGGATTCCACTCGAACTTGTCGGATTTCTTCATGAGTCGGTAGAGAGGCAGTGCCTTCTCCCCAAGACGAGAAATGAATCGACTCAATGCGGCCAAGCAACCAGTAAGCTTCTGGACGTCGTGTATACGCTCGGGGCGTTTCATTCGGAGGATGGCGCTGACCTTCTCTGGGTTGGCGTCGATTCCCCATTCGGAAACGAGAAAACCGAGCAACTTGCCACCAGGAACTCCAAATGTACACTTCGACGGATTGAGCTTGATATCGTAGCTTCTGAGGTTCGCGAATGTCTCAGCGAGGTCAGTCAGCAGGTCGGAACCTTTCCGTGACTTGACCACGATGTCATCCATGTACTCCTCGATGTTCCGACTGATTTGCTTTATTAAGCACTTCTGGATCATGCGCATGAAGGTGGCGCCGGCATTTTTGAGACCGAAAGGCATGATGACATAACAAAAACACCCGAAAGGGGTGATGAAAGCTGTCTTTATCTCATCGGGCCCATACAGACGGATCTGATGGTACCCGGAATACGCGTCCAGAAAGGACAAACGCTCACATCCCGTAGTTGAGTCGACTATCTGATCGATGTAGGGAAGAGGAAAATGATCTTTCGGGCAGGCCCGATTGATGTGCTTGAAATCGATGCACATGCGAAGAGACTTGTCCTTCTTGGGGACCATGACGACGTTGGCGAGCCACTCGGAGTGGTATATTTCGCGGATAAACTCTGCTGCTAGGAGTCAAGCCACTTCTTCGCCAATCGCCTTTCGCTTCTCCGCAGCGGATCGACGGAGATGTTCCTTCACAGGTTTCACCTTTGGGTCGACTCGCAAATGGTGCTCAGCCAGCCCCCTGGGTACACCCGGCATGTCTGAAGGTTTCCATGCAAAGATGTCCCAGTTCTCACGGAGGAAGTGGATGAGCGCTTCTTCCTATTTGCTGTCGAGTGTGGTGGAGATGTGGGTCGGCGCTGCGTTGGGGTCGGTGGGGTGGATGTGCACAGGTTTTGTGTCTCCTGCCGACTAAAAAGCTGACTCGGAAGCCGGCTTCTTCGCCCTTAGCAGGTCGCCCGGATCCACTTGCTTTTGGTACTCCTCCATCTCTACTGCCGCCATTTGCTCGTCGGCGATCTTCAAGCCTTTCTGGAAGCATTCTTCCGCTTTCTGCCGGTTCCCAGTGATGGTTATGACGCCGTTGGGTCCCGGCATCTTCAGCTTGAGGTAGACGTTACATGGTCGAGCCATGAACCTGGCGTAGGCGGGCCTACCCAGGATGGCGTGATAGGCGCTGTTGAAGTCCACTACTTCGAACGTCAGCTTCTCCTTTCGGTAGTTCCTGGACTCACCCAAGACGACGTCGAGTGATATCTGGCCAAGTGAGTCGGCTTTCTTCCCGGGGATTACCCCGTGGAACCTCATGTTACTTTCCCTTAGCTTGGACATCGGAATGCCCATATCCCGGAGGGTTGCTGCATATAGGATATTCAAGCCACTGCCTCCATCCATCAGAACTCTGGTCAGGCGCGTGCCTTCGACTACTGGGTCGACCACCAACGCCTGTCGCCCAGGGGTGGCGATGTGCGCTGGATGATCGGACTGGTCAAATGTGATGGGGGTCTTCGACCATTTCAGAAACGTGGGGGTCGCCGGAGCAACCATGTTTACTTCTCTGTTGATGATTTTCAGTCGACTTTTGCTCTCGACGTCTGCGAAAATCACCAAGGTGGAGTTGATGCGGGGGTATCCTCCATCCCTTTCCTTGTCTTCGGACTCTTCTGATTCCTTCTCTTTCTCAGTCGACTGATCCTTCTGGAAACTCTGGATCAAGAGTCGACACTGCCGAGTGGTGTGCTTTGGGTACACCAAGTTTCCCTCTTCATCTTTCTTTGTGTGTATGGGACACGGCTGGTCGAGCATATCATCTCTAGCCTGACCCTTACCTTTCTTGGGGGCCCAGGAGCCTTTGGGCTTCCCTTTGCCCTTCCCTTGATTAACCACCGCAGCCTCTCCCTGAGCGGCTGGGTCGGCCTTGCGCTTATTCTTTCGATTGTGATTCTGGTCGTCCTGCCCGACTGGTTTCTTGCCGCTACGGAGCCGATCGGCCTCTTCACCGTTGGCGTACCGACTGGCAATCTCCATCATCCGCGACAGGAACATGTTGCCTGTTCGGCCGAACTTCAGATTCAACTCTCGGTTGTGCACGCCTTCCTTGAAAGCGCACAACGCCTGGTGCTCGGAAACATTTTCCACCGTGTGATGCAAAGTGGTCCACCGATGAATGTAGTCCCTCAAAGTTTCACTCGGCTTCTGCGTGCAGTGCTGAAGCTCCGCGAGTCCAGCAGGTCGCTTGCAGGTGCCTTCGAAGGTCTGAACGAAAACTCGAGCGAGCTCTTCCCAACTGTATATGCTCCTGGGAGCTAACTGGTTGAGCCACGCCCGAGCGGAGCCTCCCAGCATTAAGGGGAGGTGTTTCATGGCCACGTCGTCGTTGCTACCTCCGATCTGCATGGCCACTCGGTAGTCTTCCAGCCAAGTGTCCGGCTTCGACTCACCGGTGATCTTGCTCACTCCTGCCGCCAGCCTGAAGTTCGGGGGGATCTCCGCGGCCCTGATTGCGCTGCAGAAGCATTCAAGCCCGGAGGCCGGCGCTCGGCTGCCGCTGGGTTGGTCTCCGCCTCGCTCGTCCCTGGATGCCCGGTTACGGTCGACTCGACCCTGCACAAGGATGGACCTCCCATCGAAACCTGGCCGCCGGGGATCCGGGGGAATCCTACGCTCGTCGTCTCGCAGGCGCCTGCCCACGTGCCGCTGGGGCGAGTGCGACCCACTCCCCGGAGGAGGGGTAGGCGACCGACGGCGGTCGTAGCGTCCGTGTCGACGGTCGAGTGGATCGTCATTCCGACCCAAATGCCGGTCATGCCGCGGACCACGTTCCTCACGCCTCGGGGGCGATCTTGGACTGTGGGCCGACCATACGGTGTCTGCAGCCACCGATCAGCTGTGAATCCTATTGCGCGACTGAGAGACAGCCGCGTTTTGCTCTTCAGCCGTTCGGAGCAAAGCTCGGATCTGCTGAAGGCCTCTCCCAGCTTCCGACTGGGAGGGTTGAATCGACTCCGCGATAGGAGCCGCGGCTTCGAGGTTTTGGACTGGTGTGCGGAACACCTAAGTCTCGCGCTGACGCGATTGCCGCGGCCGTCGACTGGACTCGGGGGCCAGTCGGCGGGCCTGTTCGTCGAGTGAACGTTGGATGTTTTCCAGGCGCGCGCGCTCGGCCAAGGTGGCCACGCGCGTGGCTTCGAGAGCCAAAGTTTCTGGGGAATCCCCCACGATGGGGGTGAAGAGTGCATCTCCGTTGCGGCGACAAAGCTCAGCTCTTTGCTCGGAGGTGAGGGGCTGAGGGATGTAACCATCGTTGTCGTGCGCTCGATCGCCACCGCTGCCGCCGTTCTCACCACGGGGAAAGCTTGGCGGGCTGCGACGCGAATCGACCATGAGAATTTTCGCCGTGGGATCACTGCTCCCGCACTCGGAAACGGAATCCTCGAGCCTGGTCGACTGATCGGCCGGCCCGTAAAGGTAACCATCGGGCTCAATGGCCGCGACTTGCGGGGTGGCCGTTTGACGGGCCACCGCATGTTTCACCCACCGCTGGAGCCGCGAACGACCGGATCGCTTACGGCGGCGACCAGCGGGGATGGGGGACAATGAGTACCGGGTCGACGGCTGCAGCAGGAGGACGCCGCCGGCTCCGGCGCGAAAGTGCGTAGTTCCGCGGGCGGGCAGCGCCTTGACGTCGAGAGGGGCTTCTTGGAGCCACGCGGAGTCGTCGGCGACGAAGATCAACACGCCGAGCTGGATCTCGTGGCCCGACGCCAAAACGCCGCCCGACATCATGATGAAAGTGGTCGGGGAAGAGATCGCAACTTCACCAAATGTCGCTAAGACGCCTCGCCCCACGGTGGGCGCCAACTGTCGTGGTTCTAAGTCTGACAGTAAGGGTAGGGGGTACGAATGGAGAGGCAAGGTTCTAGCTATGGCGAGGTTGTACACAGGGTGTTAGCAAGTTCAGGCCCTTCTCGGAGGAAGTAATAGCCATACGTCTCGGTGCCCGGAGGCTTGGTCGACTGAAGTGTGTATACGTGTGTTACAGAGGTGCGAACGCTTGTTCTGGAGGAGGGGGTGGCTTATATAGTGCGCCTGGACCCCAGCCATGCTCCACGTTACCAAGGGTTTAAAGGTACATTAAGGCAGGCATTACTGATAACGCCCGCAGTAAAGGATAATTAAGATATTCACTACAGAGAGTAAATATAGGACCGTTGCCGTTCCAAGAGGTGCTTGGTCTTCGGAGGTCGAGTGCTCGGTCCGGTCGAGTGCAATTGGGTCGTCCTGCGTACGTGGGTCGGTCGAGTGAAGTGTCTCTTTGGACCGTCTCAGTCGACTATCTCCACCGCCATGGGCCTTGTCTTTTGATCTTCTAGGGTAGCGACCTTGGGTGGGGTACTTTGGTCAGGCCTATGACCATACCCTAGGTCTGTAACCTCGTCACTCGGGCCTGGGTTTTTTGCGATGGAATTTGGTAGGCCCGGCCCGGAGCCCGGTTCGGCCCGACAGATGGCCAAGTATAATGTCCGGTCCCTCATCCGACACCGCATGTCCGATATCAACCTTATTTTCGGTAAACCATCACAAAACCAAAATCAGTGGAAATTAACAGACTTCTGGTGGTTACAAGATGTCTGGTGGCTTACTAGGCCAGTGGATGTCCAGTCATCACCAAATGTCTGGTATACCTATATAGAACATAAGCTACTGAATACTATCGGATTTTTGGTACTTATCTGATGTCTGGTACACATTGTGCCACTGGATGTCCAGTCACTATCGGAGGTCCAACATACCTATATGGAAGAATACCCACTGGATTTTATCGGATATCTGGTACCTACCAGATTTCAAGTGCACTTCGGGCACCGGATGTCTGGTACATACCAGATGGCCGGTACTTTTAGCACTTGCCTGTTTGCTCTCTTCACTACACTGTGCCCTGCTTCAGACACCGGATTTCCGGTACTTAAACTGCATAAATAGTTCCAACAACCACATTTTGGGGTTCCCTATATATACCTTTCCCACTCCGAGAGAGGGTTGACCACTTCATTTCGAAACACCCAAGAACCATGTTCCTCTCTCACTATCCTTTACACCAAACCTTAGATCCAGGAGGTGTTTGTGAGAGTTCTCAAGGGAAATTTCACCAAGTGGTCGATTCATTCCCTCTCCCTCGTTGGATCAAAGAAAATCATGATTTGAGCAAGTCCTGGCCATTTCCCCCTTGATCATATTACTCTTGGAGATTGGAGACTCCTAGGTAGTAGGAGTTCTTTGAAGAGGAATCGTTCATTGTGATTACCCTAGGAAAGTTTGTGAAGGTTCTAAGACCACCTCAAGGTTTACCACTAGCGGTTAAAAATAGCCTTCCTGGAGATATCTCAAGCGGAGAATAGGGTGAGCCATATTGGTGTGCCTTCGTGGTAACATCCACCCCTCCAACGGTGACTAGCTTCCCTCCAAGAACCTGAACAGGAGGATACATACTTGTCTACGGAATTTCGGTTATCCCTAACCTTAACTCTCTAATTGTGGTTACTTCTCTCTTGTCTTTACTTATATCATATTATGCTTGCGAACATCTCTATTAGTTGTCGTTGTTGAACTACTACTAGAACTAGTATCCTCTTTGCAATTGTTAGGCTCATCTTTATATTCTGCGTAATTGTCTAAAATTGCTAAGTAGTAATTACAATTTATAATTGTACCCCTGTCGGTCCACCTCGATTCTTTCATTGGGCTTAGAAGCTACTCAATAGACTTTGAATCAAGTCCCCTTTTGAGCACTTCATTTGTTTTTCCTCCCCCACCTACACTAACTGATATAAAACCAGGGCGAGTAAAAACCCAATGAACCAGTGCAGAAATAAAAATCGGAGAACTAGAGTGCAACCGAGTTAAAAAACGATGGAAGCGAGATGATGATTGAACACGAGTGGAACATTGATCGTACGAGGCGGTCTGGTCTATCTTTGAAAACAAAACATCCACTAGGTAGTACAATCCAATACTAAAAGTAGGAATTTGCACATGTGCAATCCGCATTCATTTTTAACTAGACACTCATCACATACCCAAGACGCATAGGTCTGCTTCGCTAAGAGGTGAAATCAGTGTTTTTAGAACAAACAATAGTAGGCTGCTATATCATCGCCAATCACACAACTCTCAGCTTCTAGATTTAGAAGAGTAATGGTTAAGATTGATGTCTGAGTTCCATCAAACTAATACGCTGTATAGTAGTATAGATATAAATTGGAACTGGTGGTGGTGGTGAGTTCATTTCGCACTCCACCCCAATTTATGCTCTACTCTACCTCATTCTCCCTATCCATCTAGAAGCCTAGAACTCACCAGACTCCTTTGATTTGAGTTTACTCCCTACTCCACCCCAATCTCTCTTATCCATTTAAAAACCTATCACACCCCTTAGGTTCTCCCATAAAATAGTAAATAATGCAGTTAGGGAGTCTTGATCCTTACACATGCCTCTACACCCATAACGATAAAACAAGCAAGTTGAGTAAGTATTTTATAAGTGCATGCCAATACATAGTTCTTTAATCATGACACAATCGAACGAGGCAACCCATCAAGTACAAATACTTCTTGTTGTGGCTTCTCCCCAACATGCATCCACCAGTCGCCACTCTTTCCCAACCCCCTCAACCAGCCGCCCCTTGTCCTAATCAATCTAACTATGGTTTTGCCGCTACAAATCGGTCCTCGCAAATGCAGTGTTGTCTGCTTGCTTGAGTTTCTCTTCCGAGTGTTATAAGTGCATTGATTGTGATATATACTGCTATCAATTTTGATTTAACTAATTTTGTGGTTTGCAGCATGAAAAGCATTATGGTAGTGCAGTTAATTTTAGGGTTTTCATAACCAGCGAACGTTCCCTGCATGGACATGACAAAAACATTTTTAATGACAATTTATGTCGTCGCAAAGTTTTTGTCAGGATTTGTCATGCTTGCTAAAGGAATTTTCCATCCTCACGACAACGTTTATGATCATAAAATATTCGTTTTCTATGCCCTCCAAAGGGAAGCGCTCAACCAAATAACAATTCAATTTTTTTTAACCACAACAATCATCCCAATCTAGTCAGCACACGGGTCTGTAATACCAGAACGGTCCAACAGGCCTTGATTGGCAATGCGTGGTCCTCAGATGTGCGGGGTGACATCTCCTTCATGGCGCACATTCAGATTGCCAATCTCTGCCATGTGATCACTGCAATACCGCGCAATGAGGAGCAGGCCAATCAGTTTGTATGGCCAGCAGACGCGATCGAGGCCTACACGACCAAGTCGGTGTATCAAAGGCTGTGCATGGGCCTCACAAGATCACCCACGACGCCGTGCATATGGAGGAGCTGGGCACCGTTGCGGTGCAATTTTTTTGCATGGATCACAGTGCAGTACAGGTTATGGACTTCGGACAAGCAAGCACGACACAGATTACAAGATCGGCCTTCCCCTTGCTTCACGTGCCTACAAGAGGAGGATAATGTTGACCACATACTCGTTCAGTGTGTCTACGATAGGGATGTTTGGCATCGATGCTTCGACATCCTGCAGATAAACATCGACCCTCCGACGCACTCGAGCACGTTTCAAGATTGGTGGCTTTAGCAGAGGAGAAACCTCACCGACAGGACCGTCCGTGGATTCGACTCCTTCATCATAGGGACGGCTTGGGCGTTGTGGAAGCAAAGAAACGCAAGGGTGTTCAACCGAGCACACCAACAAAAAACTCCTTTCCAGCTAGTTGAGCCAAGAGATCAAGGAATGGAGACTGGTCGGTTTCGGTGTCGGAGGCCTAGACCCTTTTGTGAGAGAGTGATCTAGGTATGTCTGTCTGGTGTGCCTAGACCCTTTTGTGAGAGAGTGATCTACGTATGTCTGTGTCGGCGGTTGGGTGCGACATATGCCAAAGGATGGCTTATCATGCATGGGGTCAAGAGAACGTCGCCGGGCCCTGGAAGCGAGATAAGGCTGAACTTGGGACGCCTACGAATCTTACCCAGGTTTGGGGCTCTCTGTGGAGATAACACCCCTAGTCCTGCTCTGCGGGGCCTCCGCGTCATGACTATCATCAATATGGTAGCTACAAGGTTACTCCTTGAGCTGAGTCATCTAGAGGAGGAAGAAGGGCAAGGCTAGCTCTCCCTTCTCCTTCTAGGAATGTTGGTGGTGGCTAGGGTTTCTTCTACCTCTCTATCGATCGATCTCCCTCTCTGTCGATCGATTTCTCTCTCTGTCCAACCTCTTTGCATGGAGAAACCTGGGGGTTTATATAGGCCTACCCCCCAGGGCTACAATGGTAATCCGGCCGGATGCGGGTCCCAGCCGTCATCCTCTCTGAACGACGGCTTCTCCGCCAACTGCTGGGTCCCGCCGCTTGGTGGGTCCCACCGGTTGTCGGGGACATGCCCGCCTGGTGGGCCCGCCGCATGCGGGCCACGGTGTCTGCATTCTAATGTTGACATCCTTCTGCTCACGAAGGCGTCGTTGAGGAGGGCGTGGCTACAGTACCGCCGCCTAGCGGTTGTACACTGTCGCCACACCCCATCTTGTCATCTTAATGGAGTCCAGACTTCAAGGGAACGGCAGGCCGCCTGCCAGAGGTCGGCCCGTCCCTTACGTCGCCGGCCAGAGGCCGGCCGCATTTTGGTGGCCCACTGACGGGTAGGGCCTGCCGCCTGCAGGCCGCACGACCTCCTGATCGTGGGATCGTGGCCTCTTCTAACCTCGGCGAGGTCATAGGCAACATGGCTACAGTGGCGCGCCTATCAAGTGGTGTCTGCACGGTACACCCGCACTGTAGCCACGCCACCCTGGATTCCGGGGTGGCAGGCTCTACTGTAGCCACGCCCTAGTCTTGTCAAGGATCCCCCGGCATGCTCTCTAAGGGGGAGGTGCGGGGCCGTCTGCCGGATGCCGGCTGCTCCGTAGCCGCCTGTTGATAGTTCGCTGCCTGCCAGCAGCCGGCTTACGGGGCCTGGCGACCCTAGGAGGCGGCCTGATGCGTAGTCGGTCGAAGGGGGGCAGTCGGCCTTAATGTCTTGAAACGCCATGGGTGATCGATGAAGACGTCCGTGGTCAATATCTCTGAGAGTCTCTCTGGTGTGGTGTGGGTGGGTTGCCTTTTAGGATGTTCGCATCCCTACTTGGCCTTTTGTAATTATATACTCTGTGTCTTCTACTCTAAAGTTAAGGTACGCTTTGGTGTAATCTCGAAAAAAAAAATCATCCCAATCTGAGTAGTGCACTGTGACGTCCTCCGAAGGAATCCCTATCCTATCGGAATCAGATATTTGACTTGGGTTTTCTGATCACCGATCAGCGAAAAGAAGCCGTAAAAAGGCAGAAGAAAAGCAAAGAAAAGAACAGAGAGGAAGATGCTCAAGCCGCCCCATGGCGTGGTTCGAACGCGAAGATATTCCTGCCTTCCGCAGCCGTACACCTGTTACCATCCTCCGACCACACCGACGGCCCCGATCACTCCCTCCACCCGTCGATAAAAGCCCTCTTCCGCCGAGACGCGGGCCCGGACCATCTCCGGCCCCACCGTCATCCTCAGCAGAGAGGGTAGGCAGGTGGGTGTGGCCGGAGCACGCGCTGTCAGCGCTATAAATGCGCTTGAACCCTAGGATTCGGCGCGAGCTTATCACTTATCATCATCAGCGCCCCTCCGTCCCTCCTCCTCCTCGCTCGTCCTGATCCATCATCCAGCCCAGGTGAATTCGGGGGATCGATTCAGTTCCGAATTTGGTCGAGGTTTCTTGATTTGGGAGCTTCGAAGCTTAATCTCGCTGCTTGTATTTGTTTTTCTCAGGGGGCGAGAAGCTAGTTAGCAGGTGATTAAGGTCGCCATGTCGGACTCCGAGGACCACCACTTCGAGTCCAAGGCCGATGCGGGGGCGTCCAAGACCTTCCCTATGCAGGCCGGCGCCATCCGGAAGGGCGGCTACCTCGTCATCAAGAACCGCCCCTGCAAGGTACGGATTTGCCTTGATCCCGGCTGGATGGTTGTGTCATGTGTGTGATCGCAATTCCGATGCTGTTCTTCATGGCCGCCGTACTATGACGGAATACTGATGTTGTTATCTCCGGATGCTGCTATTTATGTTTGAGAATGCTTGCGAGCTGTTGTCAGATGGTTCCGTTTCGTATCAGTGTGGATTGACTTGTTGACATATCGGGGGTGACCCCAAGGAGAAGGGTGGAGTTGTTATTTATAGGGGAGGGGAGCTATTTTGACCATGTTCACCACTATCTGCCACGTACTGTACACGATTAATTAGGAGGGTCTTGAAACAGGGGAAGATGTAGCTAGATGATATACTATCCCCTTTCCTGTGATCCTAACAAAAATCATGTGATGGGATAACTTGTGCTCCCTCTGTAAATAAATATAAGAGCATTTGGATCACTAAAGTAGTAATCTAAACATTCTTATCTCAGTTTTGCTAGAACTCATCTAGATGAGATATAATTTGGTCTCATTCACGTTTTATAGCCATTAGATGTGAACAAACACAACCCACGTCAGCACACACGCATCTTATAGCATCACATCTAATGGCTATAAAACGTGAATGAGACCAAATTATGTCTCATCTAGTTCTTATATTTCTTTACGAAGGGAGTAAGAAACATGTTTTATTGTACAACTAAACTTGCTAACGTTCATTATTCCTGTAATCTTAATAATATTTTCCTACTAGTATTTTGCGGGGTACTAGTTTGATAACCAAAAAGGGATTTCCACTCGGGCTCTTTAAACTCATCTGTACAGTGGGTGATTTGGCTATTCCGCATCGGAAATTTAAGATTGTAATCGAAGTGTAAGGGGCACTATCGACATGTTTGGATGGAATATGATGGAGATGTTAAGCTTCGTGCATGTGCATAGACCTAACTTCTGAAGGAAACAATACCTTTCTTTCTCAATCTATTGCCTTGACTTCTCCAAAGAAATCGGTGATCATAAATTTGTTCTGTTTCTTGAAATTTGTAAGGGACAAACAGTAGTTGACTCAAAAGCTAAAACTATTTTATCCATGTTTATCTAGCTTGTTGTGCACTATGTGCGATACCCGTGGTGATTGTTGTTCTTTCCTTTTTAGTACACATGTCTTCACCTACTCCTGTGTGTATGTTTCCTGTAAGTTCCGACGGCTATCATTGTGATCAGAATACACTGCAAGGCTTAAGCCTGAAATTATATGGTGCTTCTTTGCCATTAGTTTTTGAGTCTTTTATGTTATCTCGTTATGCTAAATAAACTTGTGCTACAGGTGGTGGAGGTTTCTACCTCGAAGACTGGAAAGCACGGACATGCTAAATGCCACTTTGTTGCCTTAGATATATTCAATGGTAAAAAGCTTGAAGACATTGTGCCTTCATCCCACAACTGTGATGTAAGTTTATTTTATCAATGTTTAGTAAAGAACTTTGGTTGGTTCAGTTTTACAGATAACTCACTATTCTATATATTTTTAGGTGCCACATGTAGACCGTACTGAGTATCAGCTGATTGACATATCAGAGGATGGATTTGTACGTTCTACTAATCAAGAAAAATGTGTTTTTGTTGTGCATAATTGTTGGCTTCGATCCTTACTATATTGTTTGTTTTAGGTGAGCCTTCTTACTGATAATGGTAGCACTAAGGATGATCTTAAACTCCCTACTGATGACGCTATCCTGACCCAGGTTTGGTTGACAAATCTTTAAGCATTTTCTTTCTTATTTTCGCATGTGTCTGTCTGTGATAAGGATGTGTCCTTACTCATTTGTTAGGTTTGTTATGCTGTTTTGTTTGCTTGATAGGAGTTGTATCACCCCTTATATTCTGAGATAGTTATTTCTACACTCCAAAATATCCTGACTGGTGTTGATATTTCTGATCTTAGTTATCAGTTCTATTTGGAATTTAATTTTAGCACAACCAGTCACATCTATGATTGATATCTTTTGTATTTTAGTATTTTTTGAGTATCTCGATTTATTGATTTGATGTTCACATAGGTACTATGAACTTTTAGAATAGCTCCAATAAGAACTAGGGGAAATCTAGAAGTTTACTCTTCCCACCTCTGTTTGTACTCTATCATCTGTTTTTCTTTCTTTTCTTGTTGAGGAAAGGTAGAGATTTCACCGTGACCCTACACGGTTGCAGTGTACATATAAGCCGAGGCTGTCCTGATTGTTGCTCTGTTTTTTGGTGTAGTGCGTGTTACATTTTTCTCTCTTTGGCATATGAATTAGGGATAAGTAAATTTTTGGCCCCTCAACTTTTTCGAAAATATAAAAATGGTCCCTCAATTTCAAAACCAGCAAATTGAAGTCCCTCAATTTTTAAAACCGGATAAGTTTAGTCCCTCTTACCGCTTTGGCTGATTTTTTGCTAATGTGGACTGGTTTTTGTTTTGAACTGCGGGACCAGCTTGTTAGTGGTCGAGACTAGAATAGTATGTGGTGTTAAAATAATGTGGTGTTAAAATATAAAAGACACGCAAAATCTATATCATCGGTCAATGACTCGAACCGGGCACCTCGCGCTAAGTGCAAGCACGGGCCACCCAGCGATTAAGCTTTCTTGTGATGTGGACAAATACATTTTATATAATAATGGATAGAAATAGAATTCGGCTTCATTAAAACTTTCATATATCCTTATACTGAGAGATAGAGTACTTTCTTATTTTTTCTTATACTCGAACACAGGATGCTGGGTGCAGACGAGTTAGCTATTAAATTAAGAAAAATGAGTAAGAACCACTGCATTATTTTACCAATTTTGACATTCATATCTTTGTTGTATAAATTCTTACACATCAATATATCTACTTCATTGTGCACATGAGTTCAGAAAAAATAATATATGCAGCGGATTGAAACTGTAAAAAATATATAAGAAATTCGCTTTTAAATGAGTTAATATCATTGTACAGCGAAAATGCTTTAATATCTGCGGAACTACAAAGGATTTTATACTTGTTTCTGTAGTACATAGCATCCCTGGTGTAGTGGTTGGTTACCTACTGATCTGGCGTACTTGGGATCTTACTTAAGTTTGAAACCTATGGGATGCATTTTATTTTAAGCTATTATTTTTTCTTCCTGACGCTGGCATGTGGGACCCTGCACATTTGTACACGCTGATGTGACGGTCCAGCCGTAAGATGTATCTGGCTTTTGTCGAAACCACTCCACGTAAGAAAATGAAAACAGCCAAAGAACTAAACTTATCCGGTTTGAATAGTTAAGGGACCAAGTTCTGCTAGTTTTACAGTTGAGGGACGAAAATATACTTTTCCCTATGAATTATGAAGCACATACATGAATAGGTGTTTTTGTTTTTTTCCTTTCCACCTCTGTTGTGCTGCCCAGTTTACTTTCACTTTATCGTTTATGCACCTCGGTCTGCTTGCCATCCATCTCCCTCGAAGCACTTCTGAATTTTTCTGCTGAATTACTCTAAATGTGATTACTTTTGCTGCTTTATCATTTAATGCATTGTAACCACATATATGCCTTAGACATTACTAGTAAGTACAGTACTTCTTACACGGTAAGAATGTGAATGTCCAAATTGCTTACTGGGTAAAGATCTGCCTGGCAATTCAGCTCAAGGATGGATTTGCTGAGGGGAAGGATCTGGCGCTGACGGTCATGTCGGCCATGGGGGAGGAGCAGATCTGCGCAGTCAAGGACGTGGGCCCCAGGTAACTTGCTCGGGGCGGAGGGATCCATTATCTGTCAAATTTAAGCTAAAGAAAGACGAAGTATTAAAGGAGGAATGCTATCGAGTGAGACATTCACCTAAGCCGGAGTCAAGTGCAGTGATTGCTGGGTGTAGCATATCTGCTTACCACTACCTATCATCCGTGACATTTGGGACCCATGTATTCCCTATAGTTTTATATATGTGCTTGGTGTCAATAATTGATTGATTTGGAACGGTGCAAAACTGCAAACTGTATGCCAGAGAGCACGCCTGGCCATTATAATTGTGGATTTCGTCATACTAAGGGTCGGGTGTTCAGTTTCTCGTCAAATAAAAAAAATTATACTACTACAGATCGGATCTAACCACTCTTTCCTTTTTAAATAAGGCATTTTTTTTTTACATTTGCTCTACGAAAACCTGTATTTTTTTGGGATAGCAAAAACTGTTGGGCATAACAGACAATCATATGCCCAATAGTCAGCCGGCAATTTGCACTGTAGTCCACCGGAATTCATTCTCGTCGCAGTAATCGTGCCAACTGCCAAGCATACCGCAACTTACGGGTTACGTGATGGAGACGCGATGGACAAACTTTAGCTAAAGTGCTCTTTTGATCCTGAGCTTATATGCTCTCGCATGAACAGTAAAATCCAAAAAAATAGTAAGAATTTTTTTTTAAAAAGAATTTTTTTTCCGTGATGACCATTGATGAATTTTCCAACTACGTGCGAATTTCAGATCGAAATGACATTCGTGGAGGTCTAGAAAAAGAATAACAAAATTGATGCTCCAAAATGCTTCCAACAATAGCATTTTTGGACCATCAATTTTAATATTTTTGCCCAGACCTCCATCAACTCTATCTCATATATCATCATTCCGGACTCGATCCTTCCTCGTGTGGCCACACATCCATGTGCCGGAGCCATGAGTTGGTCACGAGATCTTATGGGTTTCACCTCTAGCCTACCCCAGCTTGTTTGGGACTAAAGGCTTTGTTGTTGTTGTTGTTGTTGTTGCCCAGACCTCTATGAATGTCATTTCAACCTGAAATTCTGCACGTAGTTAGAGAAAATTTCAATGTTCATCACAAAAAAAATCAGTTTTTTTTAACTATTTTTTTGAATTTTACTGTTCATGTGGGAGCATGTGAGCTCGATCAAATACTCCATGTCCCAAACTTTATGGCCTATAGCAACCACAAAAGTACTCCACTACTATAAAAATTACACTAATTAATTTCTAACAAAAATAATATCCTATATGAAAACGCATAAATATATGACCCAATTGCACAATAAATCTAGAATTTCAACTACATGCATAACAATCCAGCAAAACAGAAAAAAATGATAAATACTACAAATGGCAATACCGGGATACAGGTGTGCACCAATTCCCCTCGGCCCCTGATTTCCTGAGCTGAAACAACGTAGATACTCCTGTTATGACTTATGAGCAACATCGACAACAACAACAACAAAAAACCTTTAATCCCAAACAAGTTGGGGTAGCCTCTTGTTATGACTTATGAGCATTGATGAAAAACAGTCTCTTCATCGTTTGTTTTCTCTATAACATGAAATCTTCATTGTCTATGTTCTCTATAACATGAAATGAAATTGCTATAATAATACATCAATTTAAGTTGAATAAATACATGTACAATAAATTTTAGTTCTATTTATGTTCAGTCTTGACATAGAAAACATACCCAATATTAGAACATGGAGGGCCCGACGGCAGCAACACAGTGGCAAGGAGTCAGGGTTTAGGCCCGGGAGCCTGGGGCGGAGTCCTATGCGCGTTGTGGATGCAGGGGCCTGCTCCCGACAGTGTGCAAGAAAGGGTGGGGCTAGTCGAGGTCACGGGGAAGACGATGGATAGCAGCGCTAGATCGCAGAAGGGCAGGGCAAGCCGGTAGGAAGGCGGCACATGCATTGTTTTTTTTTTCTTTTTTTGAGTGAAAAGACATTTTATTACTCAAAATCCACAGAGTGTGGGATACAAATATGGTAATGTGGCTGGCCTAACCACACATGACGCCCTGGGAGAAGAGACAAGGCATGTTTAGCTAACTTGTGGTGAGATGACCAATGTTCGCCAATGCAACATTAGCCTCACGCCTCTCAAAAGTCAGGGAGAACATTTTTTCTGACTATCAATTTTAACATTAGCCTCACGCCTCTCAAAAGTAAATTTACAAGTGGAAGATGGTGATCTTGATCTAATTTCTCTAATGGTGACTCCATATTCTCCCTGACTCCCTTTAGCAATGTCTTCGATCACCTGCTTGCAGTCGGAGGCAACAATGTAATGTTGTTGGTTGAGATCATCCGCCAATGCAACTGCTTTGTGGCATGCAATGGCTTCCAGCGTTGGTGCATCGCAGACTCCGGCAATCACTAAAGCTGAGCTTCCCAGAAAAATTCCTTGGCTATCTCTGCATATAGCTACTGCTAAACCTCCTCGCTGTTGTCAGACTCCCGCATCTACATGTATCTTAGCATGCATTTGGAAACAATGTTGAAAATTATTTGAAAAATGTTAATCAAGCATTTGGGAAATGTTAAACATGTATAGAAAAAAATGTTCGCCATGTATTATATAAATAATGCAAAAAATTGATGTTGTATATAAAAATGTTAATCAACCATTTTAGAAAATATTGAACAAGTGTTTGAAATTTTTTAATCAAGCGTTTTGACATTTTTAAATGTGTATATAGAAAAAATGTGACCATGTATTCAAAATATATTCATATTTTTATATTAAAACTATTAATCAAGCTTTTAAAAAATCTATATAAAAATGTTGACCATGTCTTAAAAAATGTTACCAATGTAAAGAAAATGTTGACCATGTATGAAAAAAATATTAATCTTTTGTTTGAAAAATGTTAATCAAGCATTTAAAAATGTGTATAGAAAAAATGTTGACCATATATAAAAAAAATTATTGGAAAAATGTTAAACATGTACTAGTAAAATGTTTTTTACATATACAAAAAATAAAATAAAGACCAGAAAGACACAAAATAAACCAAAAAAGGAAATAAAAATAAAACCAAACTGAATTATTGAAAACGTAGAAAAAACCAAAGAAACCGAAGGCGAAAAGAAAGAAAACCAGAAAAAGGAAAGAATCAAAGAAGAAGAAAAGGAAAAAAACTAGGCAACAGTGAACCCGAGAAACATATAACGAACGAAAAAACCTATAGGGAAACACACCGAGCCGATCGAAAGGGAGAGGAACCGAGACCTCCCATGTGACGCATTTTGCGTCAAAGAGATGCTCGACGCACAGGGTTGACGCTTGACTGGGCCAGCCCACCAACCCGATCGTTGTTTCGTTTCCTTTCGCGCACGACAAACAGAGCTGAAAAATCAGTAGCAAGTACAAGGAATTGATCCAACGACCTCAGACTCCAACCACGAGCCATTAGGCACTACACTACACGCCACAATCTGAAGATAAATAGTGCAGAAATATATAAGAACAGATATCAGCGTTGAGATTTGGAAAACATTTCTTGCAAATTGCGAGCAGTTTCAAAATGCCGCTTTTCTGTCTTCCATTTTTTTGGAAATGTGAAGATGTTTTGTAATTCTGATTTAAAAATGAAACACAAATAAAATTTGCAAACCCCAAACAGATTCCAAAACGCGAACAATTTTCAAAAATGTTTCTGAAAAACAAACAAATTACGAACAAAAAAGAACATTTTTGGAGATCACAAACATTTTTTTAGTTTTCCAAAAAACGGAAAACAGGGATATTTTTTTAATTCAGCACCAAAAAATTTAAAAAGTCTGTTTTTTAAAAAATGCGAACAAAATTTGTATTGTACGCTTTTTTGGAAGTGCCAACAAAATTTTAAACATCGGAATATTTGTTGACATTTCTAACAAAATGTTGAGATCACAATTTTTTTTTTTTGAAAAACGAACATTTTTCTGAAATGGTGAACAAATTTTGAAAATGATATTATTTTTTGAAATTCCGGAGCATTTCTTTAAACATGAAAACATTTCAAGAACTATGAAATATTTGAAAATAAGAACATTTTTGAAATTGTGAACAAATTTTATAAATGAGATTTTCTGAAATTGTCAATGGATTCTGAAAACGTTAATTGTTTTTGAAATTCATGTTGATGTTTTGAAGCATGAACATTTTTTGAAAATGTGAACAATTTTAAAAGGAAGAATAAATTTTATAATTTCAACAAGAGCGTTTTTTGAAATCATGAACATTTTTTGAAAGTCATGAACTGTTTTTAACACTCAGACATTTTTTTGGAAAGTTATGATTACTTTGAACAAAAGCATTTGCAACAGTTTATGAAAACAAGAACAAAGCAAATGCTAACGTTGAGCGGGGCCATGGGATCACAAGCAAACACCCTCCGTCCAGGTGCTTTAATTAACCACGTGTCAAACAGCGGCTCGGTCGTCGTTAATGGAGAAGTTGTGAGCAAGGCAGGCGACTGGTGGATGGAGGTCAAAGAGCTCGCTTCTCAGTGAGCATGTGCGGCCTTGCTCCTCGCACGTGTCCCGTCGAGCCTGCGCCGGACTGCTCGCATGCGTACCGACAAGCCTGCGCGGCGGACTTCTCGCGCTCATCCCGTCTAATCAAACAGCTGCACGCATGCCACCGAGTATGGTTAAATTTTGGCACAAAATATAAAGATGACCAATGAACGAGGACGGATGTAGTACTATCCCATAAGAAAAAAGGGACGCGTGGTAAATGGTTATGGGAACACACGGTTCATATAATACAACCATTTGCGATATTAACATGTCAACTATTTGTTTCAAAAGGACTTCATTGTCTATTAATGTGTGCGCCTTGTCTCAAACTGGACGAATTTTTTACCACAACATATATGTGCCATATCATGAAACCATGCCAAGTTTCATGTTTTTTGGGTGAGTTTTGGATTTACTAGGATTTAAAAACTGAGATTCTCAATGTTTCAGGACGACGAGAAGTTTGTAATTCAATCCCATTCCTTCGATGAGACCCAAACATGCATCCAATGACACATGTACGATTTCCCACCCATTTTGCTTCACTCGAGAATGTGCTTGTAGTTCAAATTTGAATTATGGACAACATTAAATGCCTAGAAAACTTAATTAATATATAAAATGGCCAAACGAACCCTGAGCAGTTTCAAATTTCAGCACGACACTCCTATTATTCTATGTTGCCTGTAGAAATAAAGTACAAGGTGAGAAGAGGCAGCGATTATCGTTTCGCCCACAAGAGGGGCATGTTTCCCTACCGGAACCACGAGGGTTGCGAGAAGTTTCGGTTTGTAAGAGGCTTGTAATATAGCTTGGTCCAAATTGGACAATTATTTTACCACGACATATATGTGCCATGTAGTGACACCACGCCAAGTTTCATGACTTTCTGGTGAGTTTTGGATTTATGGGGATTTAAAAACCGAGTTTCGCAATGTTTGTGGCCAAGCCAGGACGCCGAGATGATTGAATTCATTCACATTCCTTCCATGGGACCTAAACATGCACCCCCAATGACACATGTACGTTTTTTCTAGTCATTTTGGTGCACTGGAGCATGTATCTGTAGTTTGGATGTGATTTATGGACATTAAATGCCTAGAAAACTCAATTAATGAATAAAAAGGTCAAATGAACCCTGAATAATTTCAAAGTTCAGCGTGAATCTCCCGTTGTTCCGTGTTGCGTGTAGAATAAAATACAAGGCTAGAAGAGGGAGCGATTATCGTTTCGCCCACAAGGGGACACCTTTCCCTATCGAAACCACGAGGGTTCTTGCGAGAGGCTCCGGTTTGTAATATAGCTTGGCCAAAATTGGACAATTATTTTACCACGACATATGTGCCATGTAGTGACACCATGCCAAGTTTCATGACTTTCTGGTGAGTTTTGGATTTATGGTGATTTAAAAACCGAGATTCGCAATGTTTGTGGCCAAGCCAGGACGCCGAGACGGTTGAACTCATTCACATTCCTTCCATGGGACCTAAACATGCACCCCAAGGACAAATGTACTTTTTCTAGCCATTTTGGTGCACTAGAGCATGTATTTGTAGTTCGGATTTGAATTATGGACATTAAATGCCTAGAAACCTCAATTAATGAATAAAAAAGGTCAAACGAACCCTAAATAATTTCAAAGTTCAGCTCGCATCTCCCGTTGTTCCGTGTAGCGTGTAGAAGAAAATACAAGGCTAGAAGAAGGAGTGATTATCGTTTCGCCCACAAGGGGACACGTTTCCCTACCGAAACCACGAGGGTTCTTGCGACAGGCTCCGATTTCAAAGAGCTTTGTAATAAAGCTTGGCCCAAATTGGACAATGTTTTTACCATGACATATATGTGCCATGACGTGACACCATGCCACCTTTGATGACTTTCTGGTGAGTTTTGGATTTCTGGGGATTTAAAAACCAAGATTCCAAATGTTTGAGGACGAGCCAAGATGCCAGTACGGTTGTAATTCATTCCCATTCCTGGCATGGGATCTAAACATGCACCCAAGGAGACATGTATAATTTTTCTAGCCATTTTGGTGAAGTCGGGCATATATTTGTAGTTCAGATTTGAATTATGGTCATTAAATGCCTAGGAAACTCAATTAGTGTATAAAAAGGCCAAACGAACCGTGAATAAGTTTAAATTTCAGCACAGATATCCTGTCATTCCATGTTGCCCGTAAAATAAAATACAAGGCGAAAAGAGGCAGTGATTATCGTTTCACCCACAAGGGGAACATGTTTCCCTATCGGAACCACGAGGCTTCTTTGAGAGAAGCTCCGGTTTGTAAGAGGTTTGTAATAAAGCTTGGCCCAAATTGGACAATGTTTTTACCACGACATATATGTGCCATGATGTGCCACCATGCCAACTTTCATGACTTTTTGGTGAGTTTGGGATTTATGGGGATTTGAAAACCGAGATTCCAAATGTTTTAGGACGAGCTAGGACGCCGGTACGGTTGTAATTCATTCCCATTCCTGGCATGGGACCTAAACATGCACCCATGGACACATGTATAAATTTTCTATCCATTTTGGTGAAATGGAGCATGTATTTGTAGTTCATATTTGAATTATGGACACTAAATGCCTAGGAAACTTAATTAGTGTATAAAAAGGCCAAACGAACCCTGAATAAGTTTAAATTTTAGCACGGATATCATGTTGTTCCATGTTGCCCGTAGAAGAAGATACAAGGCGAAAAGAGGCAGTGCTTATCGTTTTGCCCACAAGGGGGACATGTTTCCCTATCTTTGAGAGAAGCTCTTTTTTGTTTGTAATAAAGATTGGCCCAAATTGGACAATGTTTTTACCACGACATATATGTGCCATGACGTGCCACCATGCCCACTTTCATGACTTTTGCTACTTCTCGAGCTTGCGTTGTATTCCCTCGAAGAGGAAAGGGAGATGCAGCACAGTACCGTAAGTATTTCTCTCAGTTTTGAGAACCAAGGTATCAATCCAGTAGGAGACCACGCGCGAGTCCCTCGCACCTGCACACACAAATAAGAACTTCGCAGCCAACGCGATAAGGGGTTGTCAATCCCTTTACGGTCACTTACGAAAGTGAGATCTGATAGAGATGATAGTTTATATTTTTGGTATTTTTTGGTTTATAAGAACAGCAAATAAAAGCGATAAAAGTAAAGTAGATGTAGATTGATATGTTGAGAATAGACCCGGGGGCCATAGTGTTCTCTAGTGGCTTCTCTCGTGATAGCGATATTCTACGGCGGGTAAACAAATTACTGTCGAGAAATTGATAGAAAAGCGAATAATTATGAGACTATCTAGGCATGATCATTGTATATATGCATCACGTCCGAGACAAGTAGACCAAAACGATTCTGCATCTACTACTATTACTCCACACATCGACCGCTATCCAGCATGCATCTAGTGTATTGAGTTCATAAGAACAGAGTAATGCCTTAAGCAAGATGACATGATGTAGAGGGATAAACTCAAGCAATATGATATAAACCCCATCCTTTTATCCTCGACGACAACAATACAATACGTGCCTTGCTGCCCCTACTGTCATTGGGAAAGGACACCGCAAGATTGAACCCAAAGCCAAGCACTTCTCCCATTGCAAGAACTATAGATCTAGTAGGCCAAACCAAACCAATAATTCGAAGAGACTTGCAAGGATATTATGAGCACACATAAAAAGTTCAGAGAAGAACCAAATATCTTTCATAGATAACCTTGATCATAAACTCACAATTCATAGGATCTCGACAAACACACCACAAAAAGAGATTACATCGAATAGATCTCCTCTATGACCGAGGAGAACTTTGTATTGAGATCCAGAGAGAGAGAAGAAGCCATCTAGATAACAACTATGGACTCGAAAGTCTGTGGTAAACTACTCACAACTCATGGTGAGGGCGATGATGATGATGACGAAGAACTCCGTGATGGACCCCCCTCCGGTGGAGCTCTGGAACAGGCTCCATGATGGGATCTCATGGGAACAGAAGGTTACGGCGGTGGAATTAGGGTTTTATCTCTGTTCACGGATGTTTTGGGGTACATAGACTTATATAGGAAGAAGGAGGACACCGGGGGAGTCACAGGGGCCCCACGAGGCAGGGGGCGTGTTCTGGGAAGGGGGGCGCTCCCCCCACCCTCGTGGGCCCCTCGTGGCTCTTCTAACGTGGTTCTCAAGTTCTTCGTGTGTGATTTTCTCCAAAAATATCTCTCGCGAAGGTTTCATTCCGTTTGGACTCCGTTTGATATTATTTTTCTGCAAAACCCTGAAACAAGCAAAAAACAGCAATCTGGACTGGGCCTTTGGGTTAGTAGGTTAGTCCCAAAAATGATATAAAAGTGAATGATAAAGCCCATTAAACATCCAAGACTTCATAAATAATAGCATGGAACAATCAAAAATTATAGATACGTTGGAGACGTATCAAGCATTACCAAGCTTAATTCCTGCTCGTCCTCGAGTAGGTAAATGATAAAGAAAGAATTTTTGATGTGGAATGCTAACCAATATAGTTTTTCAATGTAATTCTCTTAATTGTGACATGAATGTTCAGATCTGAAAGATTCAAGATAAAAGTCTATATTGACATAAGAAACAATAATACTTCAAGCATACTAACAAAGCAATCACGTCTTCTCAAAATACTATGGCTAAAGAAAGTTATCCCTACAAAATCATATAGTCTGGCTATGCTCCCTCTTCATCACACAAAATATTCATATCATGCACAACCCCGATTTCAGCCAAGCACTTGTTTTCATACTCTATCTTTTCAAACCTTTCAACTTTCACGCAATACATGAGCGTGAGCCATGGATATAGCATTATGGGTGGAATAGAGGTGGTTGTGGAGAAGACAAAAAGGAGGGAGATAGTCTCACATCGACTAGGCGTATCAACGGGCTATGGAGATGCCCATCAATAGATATCAATGTGAGTGAGTAGGGTTTGCCATGCAACAGATGCACTAGAGCTAAATATGAATGAAAGCTGAACAAAAGAAACTAGTGGGTCTGCATCCAACTTGCTTGCTCACGAAGACCTAAGGCATTTGAGGAAGCCCATCATTGGAATATACAAGCCAAGTTCTATAATGAAATTTCCCACTAGTATATGAAAGTGACTAAACATGAGACTCTCTACAATGAAGAACATTGTGCTACTTTGAAGGACAAGTGTGGAAAAAGATAGTAGCAATTGTCCCTTCTCTCTTTTCTCTCATTTTTTGGAGGGGCGTTCTCTTTTTTTATTAGCCCCTCTCTATACTTTTTTGGGCCATCTCTTTTTTTATTGCCTTTCCTCACATGGGACAATGCTCTAATAATGATGATCATCACACTTTTATTACAACTCGAAATTACAACTCGATACTACAACAAGTATGACTCTACATGAATGCCTCCGACGGTGTACCGGGATGTGCAATGAATCAAGAGTGACATATATGAAAATTATGCATGGTGGCTTTGCCACAACTATGATGTCAACTACATGATCATGCAGGGCAATATGGCAATATGATGCGTGTCATATGAATGGAACGGTGGAAAGTTGCATGGCAATATATCTCGGAATGGCTATGGAAATGCCATGATAGGTAGGTATGGTGGCTGTTTTGAGGAACAATATGGTGGCTGTTTTGAGGAAGGATATATAGTGGGTTTATGGTACCGGCGAAAGTTGCGCGGTACAAGAGAGGTTAGAAATGGTGGAAAGGTGAGAGTGCGTATAATCCATGAAATCAACATTAGTCATAAGAACTCATATACTTATTGCAAAAATCTACGAGTCATCAAAACAAAGCAATCAACACATGCTCCTAGGGGGGAGGTTGGTAGGAGTTAACCATCGCGCGCCCCCAACCTCCACACAAAGGTTGGCACTTTACAAATACCTCATGCTCTAACTTTGTCACATAGCGGTTCACCATACGTGCATGATACGGGAATCACTAACCTTAACACAAGTATTTCTGAATTTCATAATAAATCCACTAGCATGGCTCTAATATCACCATCCTCATATCTCAAAACAATTATCAAGCATCCAACATCTCATTCTATTCAATGCATTTGGTGTGAATTTTTTTACCACATTGACATTGGATGTCTATCATGTGAAGACTAGTTTATTTAGCCTAAACACTTTACCATGATGTTTTAATAGACTCTCAAAAGGATAAAAGTGAAGCATGAGAGTACCGCAATTTCTACAAAATATTACCACCACCGTGCTCTAAAAGATATAAGTGAAGCACTAGAGCAAAAACTATTCAACTCAAAAGATATAAGTGAAGCACATAGAGTGTTCTAACAATTTCTAGGTCATATTTAACTCTCTCAAATAGGTGTGTACAACAAGGAAGATTGTGACAAACTAGCAAGCAAAGGCTTAAATTATACAAGACGCTCCAAGCAAAACACATATCATGTTGCGAATAAAAATATAGCTCCAAGTATAGTTACCGATGGATGAAGACGAAAGAGGGGATGCCTTCCTAGGGCATCCCCAAGCTTAGGCTTTTGATTATCTTGAATTTACTTGGGGTGGCATGGGCATCCCCAAGCTTAGGCCTTTGCTACTCCTTGTTCCATAATCCATCAAAGCAATACTCAAAACTTGAAAACTTCACAACACAAAACTTAGACAAAAATTCTCGTGAGCTCCGTTAGTATAAGAAAGCAAACCACTACTCAAAGGTGCAGCAATGAATTCATTCTTTGTTTATATTGGTGTTAAACCTACTGTATTCCAACTTCTCTATGGTTCATATCCTCCAATACTACTCATAGATGCATTGAAATAAGCAAACAACACACGAAAAACAGAATCTGTCAAAAACAGAACAGTCTGTAGTAATCTGCATGTTTCACCTACTTATGAAACTCCAAAAAATTCAAAATAAATTGGTAAATTTGCGGAATTTGTATACCAATCATCTGCAAAAATAATAAACTAAAAATCACTCTCCAGTAAAATCTGAAGACCACTTTAGCGAGCGCTAACGATTCTGTTTTTCACAGCAAGATCACATAAACTTCACACAAGTTTTCCCAAAGGTTCTACTTGGCACAAACACTAAACAAAACATGAAACCACATCTAATCAGAGGCTAGATGCAATATTTATTTCCCAACAGAAACAAAAAAAAGTTGGGTTGCCTCCCAACAAGCGCTATCGTTTTACGCCCCTAGCTAGGCACGGTACAAGATAGATCTAGGTATAGCCATAGTGACACGATATGTCGCGAAAGCTCATCTCGTATTCCCTACGTTCAGCGGCAAGCTTCCTTTGTGGCAAGCAAAAGTAATCAATAGGGCTAAATTTAATGCGACAAAAGTCCCCTACATCAATCTCAGGAGGAACATGTTCCTCCCTTGGCCCTTTGTAGTGGATAACCAATTCATCATTATATGCATTCTTTTGGCAGAAGGTCATAAGCCTTCGCTCAAGGGAGAAGCCTAACCCATTATTTGAACAACAAAATCATCGTTTATCTCAAAAATTCTATCAATCAAGATCTCAATAGGAACCTTTTTTCTAAGGTTTTCATTAAAAGCAACATGATCAGGAGATCGCAACCGCATTAGGTCTTCTTGATTGAACAAAATAGCCTCTATAGGAGGTCGACCGGCATCTACTCCGTAATGTGCAAAGATTTCTCTGGCCTCTTTCATGATATATCTAAATTCATGAGCCAAAAAGATAGTAGCGGCACGCTTAACAGAAGAATGCTCAATATTGGAAAACTCCAAAAAGATTCTCTGAATACAGGTATGCATATGGATAAATTGCCTTTCAATTTCTACTATAAGCATAGATACAATATCTGCAAGGCTACTAGTTCTGTGAAGAATAGAGCCACCCATAGTGGGCAAAGCATCGGTACAAGTAAAGAAGTCTTGAAAAACTCCTTTTCCAATAACGTTACCACTACCAACCTGGAACTTGTTAATATGTAGAGTGGTATCTTCATCCGGGGGGTCAACATGGACGTTGCCCTCGACATTGCTACCCTTCTCGATTAAATCACCCCCCATCTCAGACATGAGGGTAATCCGGCAAGCAATGCACACAAGCAAACAAGAAGCAAGCGAACGATAAACACACGACGGAAGAAGGATAAATAAAACGGCAAGGGTGAAGTGGGGGAGAGGAAAACAAGAGGCAAATAAATGTAATGCGAAGGATAAGGGTTTGTGATAAGTACTTGGCATATGAATTTTGCGTAAGCCTCCCCGGCAATGGCGCCAGAAATTCTTCTTGCTACTTCTCGAGCTTGCGTTGTATTCCCTCGAAGAGGAAATGGAGATGCAACACAGTAGCGTAAGTATTTCCCTCAGTTTTTGAGAACCAAGGTATCAATCCAGTAGGAGACCACGCGCGAGTCCCTCGCACCTGCACAAACAAATAAGAACTTTGCAGCCAACGCGATAAGGGGTTGTCAAGCCCTTTACGGTCACTTACGAAAGTGAGACCTGATAGAGTGATAGTTTATATTTTTGGTTTATAAGAACAACAAATAAAAGCGATAAAAGTAAAGTAGATGTAGATTGATATGTTGAGAATATACCCGGGGGCCATAGTGTTCTCTAGTGGCTTCTCTCATGATAGCGATATTCTACGGCGGGTAAACAAATTACTGTCGAGCAATTGATAGAAAAGCGAATAATTATGAGACTATCTAGGCATGATCATTGTATATAGGCATCACGTCCGAGACAAGTAGACCGAAACGATTCTACATCTACTACTATTACTCCACACATCGACCGCTATCCGGCATGCATCTAGCGTATTGAGTTCATAAGAACAGAGTAACGCCTTAAGCAAGATGACATGATATAGAGGGATAAAATCAAGCAATATGATATAAACCCCATCTTTTTATCCTCGATGGCAACAGTACAATACGTGCCTTGCTGCCCCTACTGTCACTGGGAAAGGACACCGCAAGATTGAACCCAAAGCCAAGCACTTCTCCATTGCAAGAACTATAGATCTAGTAGGCCAAACCAAACCAATAATTCGAAGAGACTTGCAAGGATATTATGAGCACACATAAAAAGTTCAGAGAAGAACCAAATATCTTTCATAGATAACCTTGATCATAAACTCACAATTCATCGGATCTCGACAAACACACCGCAAAAAGAGATTACATCGAATAGATCTCCTCGAAGACCGAGGAGAACTTTGTATTGAGATCCAGAGAGAGAGAAGAAGCCATCTAGATAGTAGCTATGGACCCGAAGGTCTGTGGTAAACTACTCACAACTCATGGTGAGGGCGATGATGATGATGATGAAGAACTCCGTGATGGATCCCCCTCTGGTGGAGCTCCGGAACAGGCTCCAAGATGGGATCTCACGGGAACAGAAGGTTACGACGGTGGAATTAGGGTTTTCTCTCTGTTCACGGAGGTTTTGGGGTACGTAGACTTATATAGGAAGAAGGAGGACACCAGGGGAGTCACGAGGGCCCCACGAGGCAGGGGCGCGCCCTGGGAAGGGGGTGCGCCCCCACTCTCGTGGGCCCCTCGTGGCTCTTTTGACCTGGTTCTCAAGTTCTTCGTGCGTGATTTTCTCCAAAAATATCTCTCGCGAAGGTTTCATTCCGTTTGGACTCCGTTTGATATTCTTTTTCTGCAAAACCCTGAAACAGGCAAAAAACAGCAATCTGGACTTGGCCTTTGGGTTAGTAGGTTAGTCCCAAAAATGATATAAAAGTGAATGATAAAGCCCATTAAACATCCAAGACTTCATAAATAATAGCATGGAACAATAAAAAATTATAGATACGTTGGAGACGTATCTACTTTCTAGTGAGTTTTGGATTTATGGGGATTTAAAAACTGAGATTCCAAATGTCTGAGGACGAGCCAGGACGCCGGGATGGTTGTAATTCATTCCCATTCCTGGTCTGGGACCTAAACATGCACCCAAGGACACATGTATAATTTTTCTAGCCATTTTGGTGAACTGGAGCATGTATTTGTAGTTCATATTTGAATTATTGACATTAAATGCCTAGGAAACTCAATTGGTGTACAACAAGTTCAAACGAACCCCGGAATAATTTTAAATTTCAACACAGATATCCTGTCATTCCATGTTGCCCGTAGAAGAAAATACAAGGCGAAAAGAGGTAGTGATTGTTGTTTCACCCAGAAGGGGGACACGTTTCCCTATCGGAACCACGATGATTCTTTGTGAGAAGCTCCGGTTTGTAAGAGGCTTGTTATAAAACTTGCGCCAAAATGGACAACAAAATTCCTCCACATATATGTGCCATGTCGTGACACCATGACAAGTTTCACGATTTTTAGGTGAGTTTTGGATTTACGGGGATTTAAAAACCAAGATTCTTCTCACAAAATGTTTTCCAATAGCACACGGTTCACTCACGAAAGCCGCATGCCTACCAAACCTTGGCCGATGCACCCCTCCCCCTACTGCGCACGCGATCTGAGTCATGCGTTCTGATTGGCCAGAACCCAAACCCCACGGATCGTACGTCTGCATCGTTGAATGTTCCCAGATCGAACGGCAATCCTCATCCCTTTCGACAACACATGCATCATATGGGTAAGCACTGTGCGCATGCGTCGTGCTAGCTCACGCTTCCTTCTGTACTAAGTTTTCTATATTAATGTGTTATATATCCAAACAGGCTACCGTTTCCCGCCACTCCTCTCATCGGTAGTTTATTTAGATTGAATTCCACGTCTGCGTCTGAAAATTAGGATGAACCGTGTGTGATAGACCAGCTAGCTAGAAATCTAAAAACAAATTACCCGCCTTGAGCATTGCAAAAATTGATGGTTCCGCCACTTTTCCTTATTATCAGATACACATATTCTTATTGGACCGTGCACGATCTTGGGTACTCCCGCCCCGCATCAATTCCTTTACCCAAATTTTAGTAGCCACCGCACTTCAACTGTTACCCACACTCCTCTAGCACCGACCTTATAGTAAATTTGCAGTAGCCAATGCATTTGAACCGTCGCCCTCCCTCGTCCACCACCATCTCCACCCACCATTACAAAAATATTCAGTAGCCCCTACATATCCTCAAACACCCCCTCCATGGTCCCCCCACCCACCCCCTCCCCCCCAAACCCTAGCTCGCCGGTGCCGCCGCCAACCCCTGCCGGTCTGCCCGTTCCTCCTAGCTTAAATAATAAAGTTCAGGTTACCTAGCGATTCCCATACCATCGCCCCACTCCTCTGAGTTTTTAGATGAGGCATGCGGTGTCCCTCCCCGCCAAATCCACATCCCCTGCTCTAGTATGTCGCAGCCTAAGCTCGACCACATATCCCGGGGAGCCCGACGAGCGTTCGGCCAAGAAGAGGTTTATCATGGCCTCTCCGACGGACGTTAGTGACGTGACCTCCGTTCGCCCCGACCTGTCGATCCTAGAGAAACACATTGCCGCGGAAGCCGGCGAAGACACTGACTACGTTGCCATGCCGAAGGCTTCATGTCAGCGGGCCAGCGTATTATTGTATCTCACGAAAGCTGGCTACGACATCAAGCTCGTCGACAGTGACAGCTTCACGTGGGCCATGTCACATGTTAAGTGGTCCATCCCCAACCCCTCTGGTTCGACCGCCGTCGATCTCTTTGACGGCCCTGTCGCTGATCTCCTCCACCAAGCGGTCAAGGATTTGCGATCCTTGTATGATGTTGAGCCCATTTTATCATTTCTAAAGGACACGTTCTATGACAGCGGCTTGGGATCCTCAATTGCCAGGTCAGATCTCATCGACCACGACCACGAGGGGGCACCTACAAAGGTTCTTCCAAGGTGAAGCAACCCATCTGTGACATCAGAGAGCGCACCATGGGTCTGTGCTCTTCCAACTGGAAGGATCCCATCCATGACATGTGAGGCAACATCCTATCAACAAATCTTACCTTTTTCTAGCTTGCCAACCCGTACCCTTTGTTGTTGTAGCATTTGTCATGCGGTGCTTTAACTATGTTGTGTTTAATTATTTCAGTTATGCAAAAATGTATTGTTCTATAGGGCTATGTGATGTTTAAGTATGAATTGTCCACTTCAGGTTCACAAATGGCTATATTTGGTTGTTTATAGTGAGTAGATGCCTTGTTTATCTGTATTTGGTTGTTAGGTTGGTTGTAGTGAGCATTTTTCCAGTTATCGAGCAGATGCCTTGTTTATATGTATTTGGTTCTTAGGTTGGTTGCAGTGAGCATTTGTCCAGTTATCAAGCAGATGCCTTGTTTATCTGTATTTGGTTGTTAGGTTGGTTTGCAGTGAGCATTTGTCCAGTTTTCAAGTAGATACCTTGTTTATCTCTATTTTCTGGTTAGGTTGGTTGCAGTAAGCATTTGTCCAGTTTTCAAGCATATGCCATGTTTATCTGTATTTGCTTGTTAGGTTGGTTGAAGTGAGACTATGTCTAGTTTTCAATGGCTTTATTTTGTTCCAGTTATGGCTGGTGTAGTTAACACATGCCCTTTATTTCAGTTTTACACATTTATCCATTGTGATGTTTAAGCATTACCTATGTTCTATTCATTTTCAACAATACCAGTTCGAATTGCAATATTTGATGGTTGTTAAGCCTGTTGTCGGTAACATTGCCTTCGATTTTATATCTGCTTTAGCAGCATGCTGAAACCAACAAATTTAAGCTATAATTTGGAGATGATGTTGTTTACCTTTGCTATATTTGTTTGATGTTAAGGTTGTTTTACTTATCATGCCTTTCCACTACTTATGCAGGACAACAACGGGAGTGGCCACCATTTTCTGCCGAGGTTAGTTTCATCCCTCGGTTTGTACTCCCCCCGTTGCTCCATAATGTAGTTCATATAGATCCAGGCCTGGATACTTGTTAGCTTCTAATATTGACTTGTTGCTTGTAGGTACATATGCCCTTGGCAAGGATCCACGCATCGACCCTTTTTGCGTATGGGGCAATGAGATATGCATGAACAAGCATCAAGTGAGGAAACTGATAAGGATTATTAGCAAAAAGATATGAATGGTGGCAAGAAAATTATTTGTTTATGCTCTATCCAACACAACAATGAACTGTAGGATGGTAACTACAAACTCTGCAGCCTTCTCTTTTTAGTGCCCATAATGAGTTGTTAGACAACAATGTCTGAAACTCTTTCGTTCACAGTGGTTCCCGAAGAAGTTCACTCAAGATTACCTCGAAAAGTACATGATTAGTGGACACACAATGAAGGTTAAAGTACTTCATCTAGACAACAATGAGCATCGAGAAGTCCTAATGACGACAGCAAAGGATGGACGGGCAGCCATCACAAGGGGTTGGCCTAGAGTCGTGCGCGCATTACGCATGGAGGAGGGCACAATATGGGCATTCTGCTTCACCTTATCGAGCAACCAGAATGTCTTTCGCCTCTCTCTTTACAGTCCTTAGTACAACTATGGTTCATCATTCTTTACTTGGTGCTTCTGTAATTCTTCAGTATATGTAGCTGTGCATCAAATTATGCATTCATGGTTGAACATATATTTGTAATAAACATGGTTGTATATGAAATAAGTGATTGCCTACTTTGAAATTCAAAACATGTGATTTTTAAATTAGGATTAATTAGGAATTACACTGCACACGGTTTGCGAAAGCGTAACGTCTACGATACACATGGAGCACGTTTCTAGGATCCACTACGTGTGCGATCAATCTCTACTGCACACATGATCAGCCAAGAAAAAACATGTGCGATTAACAACAACATCACACATAGTTCTTTCTTATTAAATGTTTGCGGTAGTCACCTTATCACACACACTTCACAATTATGGACTGTTTGTGATGTTTTTCGCATTGCAAACATTTGGTCATAGAAGAAGGCGTGCGATAGGTCGATCATCCAACACGGGTACGACAGATGAATCAAGTGGGATGTATTCAAGCTTCACATACAGTTTTATGGCGACAACTGTGTGCACTCTTACATCGAATCACACACAGTCGAGGAAAAGTAAATGTGTGTGATATTCTACTTCTATAATCATGAAATATTTGTGATAAGTCGCGCATCGTAAACGTAGCACCATAGAATACTGACTGCGATGGCAATGCTAGCACAAACGAGTAGGGAGTACTGTACATGCATCAAGGCTCCCTATCCCCGACGGTTTCTGGGCCGTGTGGGAAGGACCCCCCCCTATCGCAGTCACTTACTTGGCGACGGTTCAGAACACCGTCGCGGAAAGGGGTTAAAAACCGTTTGTATAGCACCTCGCTGTACCAGTGTATGTTCAGTTAGCTAGCTACAATATTAAACATCTTCGTTTTACCTGTTGCATGTGATGCTCCCGCCTTTCCTTAAGAAATTCTAGTGAATTGTCCTATGTACTTTTACCATCCAATATGATCCTCTAGTGTATATGTTCTATGATATAAACCCCATCTTTTTATCCTTAATGGCAACAATACAATACGTGGCTCACCGCCCCTTCTGTCACTAGGTGAGGACACTGCAAGATTGAACCCATCACAAAGCACCTCTCCCATTGCAAGAAAAACAAATCTAGTTGGCCAAACCAAATCGATAGATTAGAGAGAAATACAAAGCTATATTAATCATGCATATAAGAATTCAGAGAAGAACCAAATAATATTCATAGATAATGTGATCCACAATTCACCGGATCTCAACAAACACACCACAAAAGAAGATTACATCGAAGAGAGAACATTGTATTGAAGATTAAAGAGAGAGAAGAAGCCATCTAGCTACTAGTGGTAACTACTCACACATCATCGGAAGGGCAGCAAGGTTGATGTAGAGGCCCTCCGTGATTGAATCCCCCTTCGGCAGAGTACCAGAAAAGTCCCCAAGATGGGATCTCACGAGGTCAGAGGCTTAGGGTGGTGGAAAACTATTTTTGGTTTGCCCTCTGGTCCTGAGGGAATACTTGGGTATTTATGGAGCAAAGATTAGGGTTAGAAGAGCCACAAGGGCCCACACGCCTAGGGGCGCCCCCTGGGGCGCGCCCCTAGGGCTTGTGGCCTCCTCGTGGGTCTTCTTGCCTCCTCCCAAAGCTTCCTAGTTGTTTTGTTGTGCAATAAATATCGTCAAAAAGTTTCGTTCCGTTTGGACTCCATTTAGTATTTATTTTCCGTAAAATACAAAAACAAGGGGAAAATAGCAACTGGCACTAGGCACTAGGTTAATAGGTTAGTCCCAAAAAATGATATAAAATGCATATTAATGCATATACACATTCAAGATGGATAATATAATAGCATGGAACTATCAAAAATTATAGATACGTTGGAGACGTATCAAGCATCCCCAAGCTTAATCCCCGCTGGTCCTCAAGTAGGTAAATGATAAAAACATAATTTTTGATTTGGAATTCTACCTATCATATTTGTCAATGTAATCTCTCTTAATTTGGCATGAATATTCAGATCCATATGATTGAAAACAAAATTTTAATATTGACATAAAAACAATAATACTTCAAACATACTAGAAAGAAAAATCATGAAACTTCAAAATAACATGGCTAAAGAAAGTTATCCCTACAAAATCATATAGTATGGTTATTCTCCCTCTTCTCAACACAAAGTATAAATCATGTACTACCCTGGTGTCAGCCAAGCAATTGGTTCATACTTTTTAACGCGCTTCAGCTTTTTCAACTCTTCACGCAATACATAGCGTGAGCCATGGATATAGCACTATAGGTGGAATAGAAGGTGGTAGTAGACAAAAGAAGGGAGAAAGTCTCACATCAACTAGGCAAAATAATGGATTATGGAGATGTGCATCAATTTATATCAATGTGAGTGAGTAGGGATTGCCATGTAACGGATGCACTAGAGCTATAAGTGTATGAAAGGTCAAAAAGAAAACAAAGTGGGTGTGCATCCAACTTGCTTTCTTACATCATTGGAATATACAATCCAAGTTCTATAATGAAAAATTCCCACTAGTAATATATGAAAGTCTCAACATAGGAGACTCTCTATCATGAAGAACATGGTGCTACTTTGAAGTACAAGTGTGGAAAAGGATAGTAACATTGTCCCTTCTCTCTTTTTCTCTCATTTTTTTTCTTTTGTGCACTTTGGCCTTTTTGGGCTTTTTGGCCTCTTTTATTTCATAAACCTCACATGGGACAATGCTCTAATAATGATGATCATCACACTTTTATTTACTTACAACTCAAGAATTACAACTCAAGGTAAAAACTCATAATGACGGAATGGTGGAGTTACATGGCAATATATCTCAGAATGGCTATGAAAATGCCATAATAGGTAGGTATGGTGGCTGTTTTGAGGAAAGGTATACGATGGGTTTAATGCACCGGCGAAAGTTGCGTGGTACTAGAGTGGCTAGTAAAAGTGGAAGGGCGAGAGTGCGTATAATCCATGGACTCAACATTAGTCATACAGAACTCACATACTTATTGCAAAAAAGTTTATTAGCCCTTGAAGCAAAGTACTACTACACATGCTCCTAGGGGAGAGGTAGGTAGGAGTTAACCATCGCACGCTCCCGCTTTTCACACAAAGGAAGACAATTAAGGATAAATTGTGCTCCAACTTCATCACATAACTGGAAGACCATATATACGTGCATGCTATGGGAATCACAAACCTTAACACAAGTATTTTTACTATTCCAAAATTTACTACTAGAATGACTCTAATATTACCATCTTCATATCTCAAAACAATTGCAAGGAACCAAACTTCTCATATATTCAATGCTATTTATGAAAGTTTTTATTATATCCCTCTTGAATACCCATCATATTAGGACCAAATTCATAACCCAACCAAATTACCATGTTGTTTTCAAGACTCTCAAAATAATATAAGTGAAGCATGAGAGTTCATCTATTTCTTCAAAATAATATCACCGCCGTGCTAAAAAAGATATAAGTGAAGCACTAGGGCAATGATTGATCTCTAACTATAGCGCCAGAAAAGCTCCTGTCTGCTAGGACTATGTCGGTATTTCCCCAAAGAGGAAGGGATGATGCAACACATCGACGGTAGGTATTTCCCCCAGTGACGAAACCAAGGTTATCGAACCAGTAGGAGAACCAAGCAACACAACATAGACAACACCTGCACACAAATAACAACACCTCGCAACCCGACGTGTTAAAGGGGTTGTCAATCCCTTTCGGGTAACAATGCCAGAAATTTGTAATAGATTGGAATATTAGATCACAGATAAAATAAAATGCACCAAAGTATTTTTTGTATTTTTTGTTTAATAGATCTGAATAAAAATGCAAAGGAAAAGTAGATCGCAAGCAAATATATGAGAAAGAAGACCCGGGGGCCGTAGGTTTCACTAGTGGCTTCTCTCGAGAAAGATAGCAAACGGTGGGTAAACAAATTATTGCTGGGCAATTGATAGAACCTCAAATAATTATGACGATATCCAGGCAATGATCATTACATAGGCGTCACGTCCAAGATTAGTAGACCGACTCGTGCCTGCATCTACTACTATTACTCCACACATCGAGCGCTATCCAACATGCATCTAGTGTATTAAGTTCATGGAAAACAGAGTAATGCATTAAGAACGATTACATCATGTAGACAAGATCCGTTTATCTATGGTGTTAGATATGGATCTCGTCGTTTTATCCTTAATAGCAACGATACATACGTGTCGGTTCCCTTTCTGTCACTTGGATCAAGCACCGTAAGATTGAACCCACTACTGGGCACCTCTTCCCATTGCAAGATAAATAGATCAAGTTGGCCAAACAAAACCCAAATATCGGAGAAGAAATACAAGGCTATAAGAGATCATGCATATAAGAGATCACAGAAACTCAAATTACTTTCATGGATATAAAAAGATAGATCTGATCATAAACTCAAAGTTCATCGGATCCCAACAAACACACCGCAAAAAGAGTTACATCATATGGATCTCCAAGTGACCATTGTATTGATAATCAAAAGAGAGAGAGGAAGCCATCTAGCTACTAACTACGGACCCGTAGGTCTACAATGAACTACTCACACATCATCGGAGAGGCACCAATGGAGGTGTTGAACCCCATTCGAGATGGTGTCTAGATTGAATCTGGTGGTTCTAGGCTTTGCGGCAGCTGGATGAATATTTCGTCAACTCCCCTAGGGTTTTTCGATCATCTGAGTATTTATACAAAAAAGAGGCGGTGCGGGAGGCCACCGAGGTGGGCACAACCCACTTGGGCGCGCCAGGGGGCCTAACGCGCCCTGGTGGGTTGTGCCACTTGGGGCACCCCCCAGGTGCAGCTCTGGCCCATCAGGTGTCTTCTGGCCCATAAAAATTCTCCGAAAAGTTTCATGGTGTTTGGGCTCCGTTTGATATTGATTTCCTGCGATGTAAAAAACATGCAGAAAACACCAACTAGCACTTGGCATTATGTCAATATGCTAGTACCAAAAGATGATATAAAATGACTAAAAATGATTGGAAAACATCCAAGAATGATAATATAACAACATGGAAAAATAAAAAAATTATAGATACATTGGAGATGTATCAGGCAACTACCTAGCTCAAAAGATATAAGTGAAGCACATAGAGTATTCTAATAAATTCACGATTAATGTGTGTCCCTCTCAAAATGTGTGTACAACAAGGATGATTGTGGCAAACTAAAAAGCAAAGACTCATACCATACAAGACGCTGCAAGCAAAACACATATCATGTAGTGAATAAAAATATAGTCTCAAGTAAACTACCAATAGATTGGAGACGAAAGAGAGGATGCCATCCCGGGCATGCCCAAGCTTAGATGCTTGGTTGTCCTTGAATATTACCTTGGGATGCCTTAGGCATCACCAAGCTCAGGCTTTTGACACTCCTTATTCCATAGTCCATCGAAACTTCACAAAATACTTGAAAACTTCGCAACACAAAACTCAACAGAAAACTCATGAGATCCGTTAGTAAAACATATCCAAACCTTACTTTTATGTACTGTTGTGAACACATTCTAATTTTATATTTGTGTTATATCTACTATATTCCAACTTCTCCATGGTTCATACCCCCTGATACGGCTCATAGATTCATCAAAATAAGCAAACAACACAAAGAAAACAGAATGTGTCTAAAACAGAACAATCTGTAAATATGCGAAATGATGTAAAACCTATGTATCCAATTTTTCTTCTTCAAAAAATAGCGAAACATGGGCAGTTTGTATACCAGTATTGTGTAAAAAATCAATAATTTATCACACACCAGCAATCACAGAGAATTATGTTACTGAACGCAAACATTTTTGTTTTTCAGCAAAACCAATCTACTATCTTCCAAATCACCCAAAGGTCTTACTTGGCACAAATACTAATAATAATCATAAAAACACCTCTAACCAAAGGCTATAAGATATATTTATTGGAAAATAGGAGCAAACAAGTAAAAAAATGGGCTGCCTCCCAACAAGCGCTATTGTTTAATGCCTGCCTCCCAACAAGCGCTATTGTTTAATGCCCCTAGCTAGGCATAATGCATAGATCTAGGTATTGACATCTTTGGTATTCAACTCTTTCCTAATTAAATCTTCCAAAACTTTCCTCAATAATTCCTTTTTCTCAACATCTTTTTTTCTAGCGGGAGAACATAATTTATGGAAAGGACTTCGATTAGTGATTTTAAAATTCATAATTTTGTATTCGGGATCATCCCCATAAACATCTTCATGAGAAATATGTATCTCATTTTTAATGAGCTCCCTAGATATCTCTTCAATCCAATCCTTCTTAAATCCTTCATCAATTCCTTTAGTTACCTAATCAAATTTATCATAAGAATCCAAATATAAGGCTTGAATAATTTCTGCATAGGAGACTCTTTTCCTAAGATTGCTACTATAGGCATGATAATCTCTTGATTCCACACTACTGATAGTTTCTTTATCGTGCATAATTTCAACTATTGGGGGGTGCTAAAAATCTTTGTTATAGTAAGCAAAAAAATCTCTAGCTTCTCGAATTACGTAATCAAATTCATGCATGAGGATAATAGTTGCAATCTTTTTGGCTTTAGGATTATGTATATTGGGAAGTTTGTAAACATCTTTTGTAAATCCCGGTGGACATGCAAAAATTCTCTTTCTAATTTAACCATGAGCATAGCAATAGCGTCTGCATAGCAATTAGTATTATTAATAATAGATCCCTTATTGATAGGCATGACTCCCGTGCAATCAAAGAACTACTGAATAACATTTTTTTTCAATAATATTACCATCCCCCACATGAAAAATCCTAGTTTTATGATTATGTGGAGTTTTAATTTTAAGGGTATCACAATTAAGGACACAAGATTCAAACTTTTCCTTAAGATTTCTACTAATAATGTTCGCAACATAAACTTCCCCAAATTCGGTCATGATGACATGGAAATCTAGCACACAAGCAAAAAAGATGAATGGAGAGAAATCGAATAAAAAGGTAAAAAATGTTTTTCTAAAAACATTTTAGAAGTGGGGGAGATGAAAACGAGAGGCAAATGGAAAATAATGTAAGTGCAAGAGATGATAGTTTATGATAGGTACTTGGTAGGCTTGATGTAGAATCTCCCCATCAATGCCGACAGAAATTCTTCTTGCTACTTCTTGAGCTTGCGTTGATTTTTCCCTTAAAGAGGAAAGGGTGATGCAGCAAAGCAGATATAAGTATTTCCCTCAGTAAAGAACCAAGGTATCAATCCAGTAGGAAGCACAAGCAAGTCCCCAAAATATGCACCTGCATAAACTAACAAACACTTGCACACAACGCGAAAAAGGGGTTGTTAATCCCTTCACTGTCACTAGCAACAGTGAAATCTACTAGAGATAGATATAAAACAAATAAAAGTAAATAAATTGCAGCAAGATATTTTTGTGTTTTTGGTTTTATAGATCTGAAAATAATATGATAAAAGTAGACCAGGGGCCATAGGTTTCACTAGAGTCTTCTCTCTCGAAGAAAGCATACGGTGGGTGAACAAATTACTATTGAGAAAATGATAGAAAAGCACAAACTTATGACGATATCTAAGGCAATGATCATGAATATAGGCATCACGTATGTGACAAGTAGACTGAAACGATTCAGCATCTACTACTATTACTCCATGCATCGATTGACTCCTGCCTGCATCTAGTGTTTTAAGTTAATGAAAACAGAGTAACGCCTTAAGCAAGATGACATGATGTAGAGGGATAGATACAATCAATATGATATAAACCCCATCCTTTTATCCTTAATGGCAACAATACAATACATGCCTCGCTGCCCTTTCTGTCACTGGGTGGGGACACTGCAAGATTGAACCCATCACAAATCACCTCTCCCATTGCAAGAAAAACCAATCTAGTTGGCCAAACCAAATCGATATATCGAAGAAAAACACAAAGCTATCTTAATCGTGCATATAAAAATTCAGAGAAGACTCAAATATTATTCATAGATAATCTGATCATAAATCCACAATTCATAAAATTTCAACAAACACACCGCAAAATAAGATTACATCAAATAGATCTCTAAGAACATCAAGGAGAACATTGTATTGAAAATCAAAGAGAGAGAGAGAGAGAAGAAGAAGCCATCTAGCTACTAGCTATGGACCCGTAGGTCTGTGGTAAACTACTCACACATCATCGGAAGGACAACAGGGTTGATGTAAAGGTCCTCCGTGATCGAATACCCCTCTGGCACAGTACCGGAAAAGAGAGTAGCTGGCATGGTAACAAGTATCGTCATATAGCAATAACCCTACCCGAAGATCCTCTCCTCGTCTCCCTGAGAGAAAGCGATCACCGGGTTGTATCTTTCACTTATCTGGGTGTGATTTATCAAGTATCCGGTTTTAGTTGTAAGAGGTCAGAATACAACTCCAAGTCGTCCTGTTACCGTGGACACGGCTATTCGAATAGATTACTTCCCTGTATGGGTGCACCACATTACCCGATACGCTCGATTACCTCTGACGAGACACACTTTACTAGGTAATGCCCGGCCTTGGGAGATCGACACGTCGTAGTCCTATCTAGGCTCTCTAGAGAGGTTAGCATACCGTTCTACGTCCTAACAGCCCATGGGTCTTGGGCCCATCATCCTTTGCACTCCTGCACGTTGCGTGACTGGCCGGGGACCAGACCTGGCTACCTCTTCATACAAAGAAGGTGCTTACGCGGAGCACCCGAACAATCAGCCCGCATCTCTGAACTGTGATATCTGGATCTCTTTTGGAAGGAGTGTACGATGCCGAGTTCCCATAACTTATCCCACGCAGCGGTTAGTGCGTACATGCTAGCGGCCAACTCTGATCAAATAGCCAAACTCGTTAAACATGTTATTATGAAGTAACCACGGACACCGACCAGGGACCAGGGCCACCTCTCTCCTAGGTGGTCTCGACCTGCAATGTTCTTCCACCACAAAGAATCACTCAGGGGGGCGTTAGGAAAATGTCCTTTTAGTCCTAAGTCTGTGAATCACTCGCGGGTACTCTCCGAGCCGACCCGACTTTAATAATTTCATGTTCATGTATAATGTATATATATATATATATATATATATATATATATATATATATATATATATATATATATATATATATATATATCTGATTATTGCCCGATGGGATCACGACCAGATAGTATAGCATGGCAAACAGACAAGGGTGTAGGGCCACTGATGGAATACTAGCATACCTATACTAAGCATATAGGATAACACGTAAGGTATCAACAATAGTAGCAAAGACAGGCTATGCAACAGAATACGAGCTATCGGGACAACAACAGTAGCAAAACCTAATGCAAGAATAAGAGATAAAGAATGGGTGATATCTGGATGATCAAGGGGTTTTGCTTGCCTGGAAGCTCTATAGAGAAAGGCGGGTTGTCATCGACCTAGTTGTACTCAGGGGAAGCAGCAGTCGGGGTCTACCGATAAGAAGGGACGAGAGGGGGAACAAATGAATAGCGGAGCAATCAAATCCAACATAATGTATGGCATGTCAATATGTGTTAATGACATGCTCTAATGCATTACTACACAGTTTAAAATAAGGGGGAAATATTCGGCGAGATTTTCCCGAATCTAGGTATTTTTTGGTATACCGATTCAGGGTCAATGTTCAAGGTTCGCAATGTTAGAGGGGTACGACGAGTATGTGGATGGCATAATCAGATTCTTTATATTTTTCTGAGCAACCTTTATCTAAAAAATATTTTAATCCGAGTTACGGTTTATTTTCTATTATTTTTCAAAATTTTATTAATATTCTAGAATTTAATTTAATTTCGAAAATACACGGGAAAAATACTAGGTGCACCCGGTCCAGTGCATCGAGCAATGCACTAGAGGCTGACAGTGAGCCCCAGTGCCGAGTCAGCATGTTGACTGGACCCATCTTATCTATTTGAATAGTAAATGTGGGTCCCTCGTGTCAGTGAGACATTTAGTTAAACTGCTTTTAAAAAAACCCGCATGGGGCCCGACTGTCAGTGGGGTTAGCAGGGGTTAGGCTAAACTAATTAGGTCCCCCTAATTAATGGGGGGTGTCCCACATGCCAGTGGCACATGGGCACCAGGGCCTGTGCTGGGCACGCACGGACGCAGAAGGGTCGACGGCCACGCACATCAGCGATAGGGGGCGGAGGAGTAGGGTGAGACCCCGGGCAGCGGTGGCCCTGGCGGGCACGGCCGAAGCGGCCAAGGCGGCGGTGTGCGTGGCGGTGAGCAGTGTCGGGTGCGGCGCCGCGTGCGTGGAGGCGGCCGGAAGCTGGCGCGGCGAGAGTGAAGCCACATGCGGATGGGCGCAAGGCAAGCGACAACAAGCAGCAGGAGTGCGAGCAACGGTGCACCTCAGCTAGTAGCGACAATGGCGTAGCAGCAGAAGGAGTAGGAGGCAACAGGCGCAGCGGGAGCAGCAAAGGCCGCGTGGCACGCGGGTGGTAAGCAGCAGGCAGCGGTGCAGGACAGGGAGCAGGGCAGTCGTGCGCAAGTGGCAGCGGGCGCTCGCGGTTGCAGTCAGGCGCGCGCGGTGGGGCACAACAGGGAGAGGCCACAACGAACTAAAGGGCGGCGACAACGAACGGGGATGACACCCTGGTGTTCAATTGGAGTGGCAGAGGCCACGGATTGAACAAGCGCAGTGCGCCACATCTCTCTATAGCACGGGCATGGGCTACCATGGTCGAAAATGGTGGTAATGAGCATGACCCGTGGTAGCGGTGGCATGGCCTCACCATATCGGGGCTACATGCAGAGGGGAGAGAGGAGAGGTCGCAGAGGAAGAGGAGCTCATGGCAAGGCCAACGGGTGACTCAGGGGAGCTGGGGGCGGTCGGAGTTGAGGGGATCAACGTCAATGGTGATGGCGGCCGTGGTTGTTGGAGACGGTCGATGGCATGGCTCGGTGTAGCCCAGCTTGCTTCGGTCCTTGCAGGAGAAGTGGACGGCGACACCATGCCTCCTGGACATGGCAGGGCCGCGAGGGACGGCCGGTGGCCGTGAGGACCACGAGGGCCATGGTTTCGGCAGCTCGGTGATGCGGGCACAGAAGGAGCATGCTACTTCTTAAGCTTGCGTTGGTTTTTTCCTTAAAGAGGAAAGGGTGATGCAGCAAAGTAGAGATAAGATTTTCCCTTAGTTAAGAACCAAGGTATCAATCTAGTAGAATGAACACACAAGTCTCCAATGATAGCACCTCCACAAACAAACAAATACTTGCACCCAACGTGATAAGGGGTTGACAATCCCTTCTCGGTTACTGATGCATCTCCTTCATATCTATTTTTCCAAACTCTTTTGCCCTTGTTTTGGACTCTAATTTGCATGATTTGAATGGAACTAACCCTGACTGACGCTGTTTTCAGCAGAATTGCCTTGTTGTTATTTTTGTGCAGAAATAAAAGTTCTCGGAATGACCTGAAACTTCACGGATGTGTTTTCAGAAAACATAAATAGTATTGGCAAAAAGATCCACCGAAGGGGGGCCACACCCTCGCCACAAGGGTGGGGTGCGCCCCCTAGGGCGCACCCTCCATTCTTGTGGGCCCCCTGGACCTCCACCAACCTCAACTCTAACTCCATATATTCGTGTTCGGGGAGAAAATAAATAAGAGAAGGATTCATCGTGTTTTACGACACGGAGCCGCCGCCACCTCCTGTTCTTCCTCGGGAGGACAGATCTAGAGTCCGTTCGGGGCTTCAGAGAGTGGAGATCGTCGGCGTCGTCATCATCAACCTTCCTCCATCACCAATTTCATGATGCTCACCGTCGTGTGTGAGTAATTCCATCGTAGGCTTGCTGGACGGTGATGGGATTGGATGAGATTTATCATGTAATCAAGTTAGTTTTGTTAGGGTTTGATCCCTAGTATCCACTATGTTCTGAGATTGATGTTGCTATGACTTTGCTATCCTTAATGCTTGTCACTAGGGCCCGAGTGCCATGATTTCAGATCTGAACCTATTATGTTTTCATGAATATACATGTGTTGTTGATCCTATCTTGCAAGTTGTAGACGCCTACTATGTGTTATGATCCGCATACCCCAAGGTGACAGTAATTGGGATTCTTTCCGATGATTGTCCTGGTTTGAGGAGTTCATGTATTCATTAAGTGCTAATGCTTTGGTCCGGTACTCTATTAAAAGGAGGCCTTAATATTCCTTAGTTTCCATTAGGACCCCGCTGCCACGGGAGGGTAGGACAAAAGATGGCATGCAAGTTCTTTTCCATAAGCATGTATGACTATATACGGAATACATGCCCACATTATATAGATGAATTGGAGCTAGTTCTGTGTCACCCTAGGTTATAACTGCTACATGATGAATACTTTTGCCACCATCACTACATTGCTGCTATCACCATCACTACGAAACTTCTACTGTTACTTTTGCCACGTTACCGTTACTTCCATACTACTTTGCTACTAAATACTTTGCTACAGATATTATGTCTTTCAGGCGTGGTTGAATTGACAACTCAGCTGCTAATACTTGAGAATATTCTTTGTCTCCCCTTGTGCCTAATCAATAAATTTGGGTTGAATACTCTACCCTTGAAAAATATTGCGATCCCCTATACTTGTGGGTTATCAAGACCTTTTTCTGGCGTCATTGCCGGGGAGCATAGCTCTATTGTCTGAGTTACTTGGGATTTATATCTGCTGATCACTATGGGGCCACTAAAGGATGATAGAACCAAGATCGTTCCCTCTAAAATAAGGGGATGTAAGGAACTGCCATCTATCTCTGCACTTGATTCTCCTTCTATTTGAGTAAGCTTGTGACACCTACACCTGCTATTGATTATGATATGGCGCATGTTATTGATGATGCCACTTCTACTATGAATGATGCTTATGACGATACTACTACGTTTGATAAAACTGTGCCACTGGGCGAATTACTTGATGAACATCTTGCTAGAGCTAGAACTATTAATTATGCTGAAGATGATGATATTTCTAAAACTGATGAAATTATTGAAACTAAAAACTTTGAAACTCCTGTTAAAACTAGCTCTCCTAGATATGTATTGCCTGTTATGCCCGAGGGATATGTTATGGAAGGAGAGGTAGCTAGAGACTTTCTTACTTGTAAGGATATGAATGATCTTAAGAAATTACTACGTAGGTGAAAAGAAAAATCTTTGAATGCTAGAATGCAATATGATCCTGAATTTGCTACTTCACCTATACATGTTACTGATAAGGATTATGAATTCTCTCTCGATCCTGAGTTAATTACCTGAATCTGATCCTTTCCATGGTTATGAATCTGAAATTGTTGTGGCACATCTTACTAAATTAAATGATATAGCCACCCTATTTTCTCATGAGGAAAAAAATCGCCATTACTATATTCTTAAGTTGTTTCCGTTCTCGTTAAAGGGTGATGCTAAGTTATGGTTTAATTCTCTTGCTCCTGGTTGTGTGCGCAGTCCCCATGATATGATTTACTACTTCTCTGCAAAATATTTTCCTACTCATAAGGCACAAGCTGCCTTACAGGAAATATTTAATTTTGTTCAAATTGAAGAAGAGAGTCTCCCACAAGCTTGGGGGAGGCTTATCCAATTACTTAATGCTTTTCCTGATCATCCTCTCAAGAAAAATGAAATACTTGATATGTTTTACAATGGACTAACTGATGCTTCTAGGGACCACCTAGATAGTTGTGCTGGTTGTGTTTTAAGGGAGCGAACTGTTGAGCAAGCTGAAAAATTATTGAATAATATATTGAGCAATGATAATGATTGGACTCTTCCCGAACCACCTTCGAAGATAACTCCAAAGAAAAGAGGTATTCTATTCCTCAGTCCTGAAGATATGCAAGAAACAAAGAAATAAATGAAAGAAAAAGGTATTAAAGATGAAGATGTTAAGAATTTACCGCCTATTGAAGAAATACACGGTCATGATAACCCGACACATGTAGTAGAGGTAAATTTTCTCTATAGATTTGATGAATGTAATATTCCTCATAATAAGTCTGCTAGTCAATGCTTGGTTGAGTTTGATAATTTTATTGTTAAACAAGAAAACTTCAATGCTTATGTTAGTAGACAACTAAAACGTAATGCTTATACGCTTGAATGCTTGGGTGATATGACAATGATGTAGAGATTGAACCTGTTGTTGATCTTGATAACCCACAATCAAAGAATCAACGTTATGATAAGAGAGACTTTATTACTAGAAAACATGGTAAAGAAAGGGAACCATGGGTTCAGAAACCCATGACCTTTCCTCCTAAACCATCCAAGAAAAAGGATGACAAGGAATTTGAACGCTTTTGTGAGATGATTAGACCTATTTTTTGCGTATGCGTTTTACTGATATGCTGAAAATGTCTCCCTATGCTATGTACATGAAAGTAATTGTTACTAATAGAAGAAAGATACCGGAAGCTGAAATTTCTACCATGCTTGCTAATTATACTTTTAAGGGTGGAATACCAAAGAAACTAGGAGATCCAGGAATACCCACTATACCATGCTCTATTAAAAGAAACTATGTTAAAACTGCTTTATGCGATCTTGGAGCCGGTGTCAGTGTTATGCCTTTCTCTTTGTATCATAGACTTGATTTGAATAAGTTGACACCTACTGAAATCTCTTTGCAAATGGCCGATAAATCAACTGGTATACCCATCGGTATTTTGGAGGATGTGCCTGTTGTGGTTGCAAATGTTACTATATTAACGGACTTTGTTATTCTTGATATACCCGAGGTCGACAATATGTCGATCATCCTTGGTAGACCCTTTTTGAATACTGCAGGGGCTATTATTAATTGCAACAAATGCAATGTCACTTTTCATGTTAATGTTAATGAGCATACGGTAAACTTTCTGAAGAAACAACCTCAAGTTAATAGCATCAATTCTATTGAAAAAAATTCAACTATTGCTATTGGAGGTTTTGAATTCCCTATTCCTACAGTCAAAAAGAAATATGATATTCCTATTGTTGGGGACATGCATATCCCCATTGAGGTAACCTAGTGTTATTCGGAAAATCTCCAGTTTTATGTTATTCGGAAGAAGTTTGTTAATGAGACTTGATCAACCTCGTTAACAGATTCCTTTTGATGAGCATGAGATGGATGAATTTAGATAGCACCACCTTCTGTACCCACTTTCACTTTCTATTATTTAGTTTATTCAAAGCAAAAATAGTATTATCCGTCTGTTTTCTGAATTATCCATGCAATAAAAAATGCCCCGAAAATGAAAGTTCTCCAAATGCCCTGAAAATTTAGTATGATTTTTTATAGAATATTTGAAAATATCTGGAAATGAACACACACCACGGGGCCTCACCAGCTGGCCACAAGGGTGTACGGCGCTCCCTACCCCCTGGGCGCGCCCCCTGTCCTTGTGGGCCCCACGTGGCCCCCTCCACTTATTCCAGTACCCATCCATTTCGTCTTCCTCCAGAAAAATCCTCCCATAGCTCAAACCCGTGTTCTAGCTCGTTTTGCTGCCATTTTTGATCTCCTTTCTCAAATAATCATTCGCAAAACTGTTTTGGGTGTTGATCTTCATTATGTGACTCCTCCAATGGTCCAATTAGTTTTTGTTCTAGTGCTTTATTTATTGATTTTTTTTGCTGCTGAGGTGACCATGTTCTTGAGTTTGCATGTCAAATTTATATGGTCCAAAGTAGTTTTGATGCATGATATAGCTTCTAGGCACTTGTAGGATTAGTTGCTATCAATTTTGTTGAGTTTGGTTCACTTTTATTTTAAGTCACTAAAAATTTCAGAATTTTTCACAGGAAGAAAAATGTCTAGGAGAATGTACCAAGGAGGTTCTTCAAGGAAGCAAGCACCGAGGCTCGCGATACGCGGACCGGACCTTGAACCACCAAGGGAAGCTCAAGTGCGGCCTTGTGAATGGCCGTCAGGTGAATTTATGGTTCTTGTAGGTTTCATGGATCAATTCTATGCATACGTACAAAATGCCGGCCTTGAGGACTTCTTGCCAGACAAGTACCTACAATATTATCATCTCACCGATTTATTTGTGCGTAGGTTTGAGATTTCATCTAAGCGCAATACTCATACTGTCCTATTTGATCTTTATGACGAATCTTACTGATGCATGCAAAATTCCACAGTGGGGCATTCTTAGTGATGTCGGCGTTGTGGGAACGGGGGTACCCAGACTTGCCTGCCTACGGCCCAGAGCGTGGCTCATCCAGTGGCCTCGTACGACCCATCTTCATGAGCAAACCACTCATGACCCTCGCGAGGGGCCAAGCCTCGCGATGCGGACGACGCAAGACCTCCCCTGGGGCGGCCTCACTAGGCTGGCTCCCGAGGAGCGGAGATATCAAGGCAAAGGACACCTCGCGAGGTTCGCGTGACGTGAGCCATGATGACTAAGGCCAGGCGGGAGCCAGCGGGCACAGGAAGCCAGTTTCCTCTTTGGTGCTAAAGGGGCAAGCGTAGGCGAGGAGTCCCGAGGCGTCAGGCAAAGGTTTCCATATCGGTGCAATGAGATCAAGACCAGCAGGACGGCAGGGCAAAGGTCACCACGGAGCCCACAACGACGTCACCGCTAGAGCCTTTGGCAGGCGAAGACCACCTTTTGTCAGGATAGCTTGTACTAGCTGTCCCCCTTCAAACTTGGCCGTTGTGGGATTCCTTCCCGCTCAATATTTGGGAAGAGGACCCAGGCCTCTATAAATAGGACTAGCCACCACCATAGAAGGGAGGATCATTGAGACCACCCTTACACCCACTAGCTCACCAAGCACAAGAACACCTTTCCTCAGGAGGCTGTTCTTCCCGTGTACTTGTTCATCCTCAGCCTACAAGGTAATCCACCACACCACACTGGATTAGGGTATTACACCGCAACAGTGGCCCGAACCAGTATAAACCCTTATGTCTCGTGTTCTTCAGGTTTGACGAGCTAGGCATAGGAATCGGTGTGAGAGCGAACTAGGGCGGGAAGGAGAGATCTTTGTGCGCACCCCAGTGTTCGAACCTCAAGGGTTTTCCGGAATCCAAGATCCGACATTTGGCACGCCAGGTAGGGGTGCGCCGAAGTTTCGCCTCTCCGTCCACCACGCTCTCCATCTGCCAGGCTCTTATGGCGGGTGCCTCTTCTCCGACCGGCACAGTGGGCGCGCGCGGCGGTGTAGCAGGCCACCGAGCCTTCACCCTCGCCTTGTGACAGGTGCGATTGCAACTCAGGTGTAGGTCGGAGCTGCCACCCCGTTACGACGGAGTAGCAGATCCGGCTGTCTTGCTTCAAGCCTATGAAGAGGCCGTTTCGACGGCCGGCGGCGACAACAAGGTCATGGCCAGCTGGCTCCCCATGGCACTCACCGGCGTTCTGCGCGCCTGGTTTCTCAGCTTGCCAGGGTCATCTATGGCATTCTGGGAGGAGCTGCGCGGCCTCTTCACCGCACGCTTCGCGGTGCCGGCACCCTACGCCGCCGCGGCCCTCCTTGGCGGCTCTCAAGCCCTGCCCACGGACCGCCACGTCAAGCAATTCTTCCGCTAGATCAGCGCCGCCTCCGTACGTCGGTGAGCCCCTCCCGGATGGGCGGCACCCAAGACCGACCTCACCTTCGACTCGGGGGACCATCCCTCTTCCACTGTGGGCTCAGGCGCTCTCCCAATGCTTTGCACACCCATCATCTACAACGTGGCAGTCACCAAGACCCTCGTCGACGGTGGGGCGAGCTGATACGTCTCCAATATATCTATAATTTTTTATTGTTCCATGCTATTATATATTCTATTTTGGATGTTTAATGGGCTTTATTATACACTTTTATATTATCTTCGGGACTAACCTACTAACCTAAGGCCCATTGCAAATTGTTGTTTTTTTGCCTATTTTAGTGTTTTGCAGAAAAGGAATATCAAACAGAGTCCAAACGGAATGAAACCTTTGGCAGAGTTATTTTTGGAACGATATCAACACAGAAGACTTGGAGTACATGCTAGGAGGCAAGAGAGGAGGCCACGAGGGCAGGGGCGTGCCCAGGGGGGTAGGCATGCCCCCCACCCTCGTGGGACCCCTCTGGCTCCCCTAACGTGCCTCTTCAGCCTATATATACTCTCATACCCTGAAAACATCGAGGACATCCACGAAACCCTAATTTTACCGCCGTAACCTTCTGTACCTGTGAGATCCCATCTTGGGGCCTATTCTGGAGCTCCACCGGAGGGGGCATCGTTCACGGAGGGCTTCTACATCAACACCATAGCCTCTCCGATGAGTTGTGAGTAGTTTACCATAGACTTTCGGATCCATAGTTATTATCTAGATGGCTTCTTCTCTCTCTTTGGATCTCAATACAAAGTTCTCCTCGATCTTCGAGGAGATCTATTCGATGTAATCTTTTTGCGGTGTGTTTGTCGAGATCCAATGAATTGTGGGTTTATGATCAAGATTATCTATGAACAATATTGGATTCTTTTCTAAAATCTTTTATGCATGATTTAAATATCCTTGCAAGTCTCTTCGAATTATCGGTTTGGTTTGGCCTACTAGATCTATAGTTCTTGCAATGTGAGAAGTGCTTGGCTTTGGGTTCAATCTTGCGGTGTCCTTTCCCAGTGACAGCAGGGGCAGCAAGGCATGTATTGTATTGTTGCCATCGATGATAAAAATATGGGGTTTATATCATATTGCTTGAGTTTATCCCTCTAAATCATGTCATCTTTCTTAAGGCGTTACTTTTGTTCTTATGAACTTAATACTCCAGATGCATGCTGGATAGCGGTCGATGTGTGGAGTAATAGTAGTAGCTGCAGAATTGTTTCGGTCTACTTGTCACGTAAGTGATGCCTATATACAATGATCATGCCTAGATATTCTCATAACTATGCGCTCTTCTATCAATTGCTCGACAATAATTTGTTCACCCACCATAGAATTCTGCTATCACGAGAGAAGCCACTAGTGAAACCTATGGCCCCTGGGTCTATTCTCATCATATTAATCTTCCATCAACTATTTACTTTACTTTGCATAATTTACTTTCAATCTCTATACCAAAAATACCAGAAACATTATCTTATCACCTATATCAGATCTCACTCTCGTAACTGACCGAGAAGGGATTGACAACCCCTTTTATCGTGTTGGCTATGAGGTTCTTATTTGTTTGTGCAGGTACGAGGGACTCGCACGTGGTCTCCTACTGGATTGATACCTTGGTTCTCCAAAACTGAGGGAAATACTTACGCTACTGTGCTGCATCACCCTTTCCTCTTCGAGGGAATACAACAGAAGCTCGAGAAGTAGCAAGAAGAGTTTCTGGCGCCATTGCCGGGGAGATCTACGCAAAAGTCATATACCAAGTACCTATCACAAACCCTTATCCCTCGCATTACATTATTTGCCTCTCGTTTTCCTCTCCCCCACTTCACCCTTGCCATTTTATTCACCCTTTTTCCGTTCGCTTGCCTCTTGTGTGTTCGTCCTTAGTGCGGTTTGTTGCTATCATGTCTGAGATGGGGGAGGATGTCATTGAAAAGGGTAGTAACGCTGAGGGAAACTTTGATGCTTTTGATTATCCTCATGATGAAACTACCACTTTACATACTAAGAAGTACCGGATTGGTAGTAGTAATATTATTGGAAAAGGGGTTCTTCAAGACTTCTTTACTTGTGTCGGTGCTTTACCCACTATGAGTGGATCTATTCTTCATAGAACCAGTAGTCTTGCGGATGCCATATCTATGCTTGTAGTTGAACTCGAAAGGCAATTTATCAATATGCATCCTTGCATTCATAGCATTTTTCTAGAATTTTCCAATATTGAGCATTCTTCTGTTAATCGAGCGGCTACTATCTTTTTGGCTCATGAGTTCAGATTCATTATGAAAGAGGCCAAAGAATTTTTTGCGCATTATAGGGTAGATGCTGGTCGTTCTCCCATAGAAGCTATCCTGTTTAATCAAGAAGACATAATGCGCTTGCAATCACTAGATCATGCTGCTTATAATGAAAACCTTAGAAAAAAGGTTCCTATTGATGTTCTAGTTGATAGAATCTCTGAGCTGAATGATGATTTTGCTATTCAAAACAATTGGTTAGGCTTTTTTCTTGAACAAAGGCCCATGACCTTTTGTCAAAAGAATACTTATAATGATGAATTAATTGTGCAATACAAGGGGCCAAAGGAGGAACCCATACCTCCCGAGCTTGATCTTGGGGACTTTTGTCCTATTAAATTTAGCCCTTTTGATTATTTTTTCTTGCCACAGAGAAAATTCGCTGCTGAACGTATGGAATATGAGACTAGTTTTCGTGATTTAACCTATCACTATGGCGATACCTAGATCTATTCTTGTATCGTGCCTAGCTAGGGGCGTTAAACGATAGCGCTTGTTGGGAGGCAAGCCAATTTTATTTTCTTTGTTTTTGCTTCTATTTAGGAATAAATATTGCATCTAGCTTCTATTTATATGTGGTTTTGTGTTTTAGTTAGTGTTTATGCCAAGTAGAACCTTTGGGAAGACTTGGGTGAAGTTTATGCGATCATGCTGTAAAAAACAGAAACTTTAGCGCTCACGAGATTTGCTACCATTTTTTACTGGAGAGTGCTTTTTAGTTGATTATTTTTTCTGATGATTAATAGAAAAATTCCTCACATCCACCAATTTATTTCATTTTTTTAGAGTTACAGAAGTATTCGAAAGTTATAGATTGCTACAGACTGTTCTGTTTTTGACAGATTCTATTTTTCGTGTGTTGTTTGCTTATTTTGATGAATCTATGAGTAGTATCGAGGGTATGAATCATATAGAAGTTGGAATACAGTAGGTTTAACACCAATATAAACCAAGAATGAGTTCATTACACTACCTTTGAGTAGTGGTTTGTTTTCTTATACTAACGGAGCTCACGAGATTTTTGGCTAAGTTTTGTGTTGTGAAGTTTTCAAGTTTTGGGTAAAGATTTGATGGACTATGGAACAAAGAGTGGCAAGAGCCTAAGCTCGGGGACGCCCAAGGAACCCCAAGGTAAAATTCAAGGACAAACAAAAGCCTAAGCTTGGGGATGCCCCGGGAAGGCATCCCCTCTTTCATCTTCATCTATCGATAACGTTACTTGAGACTATATTTTTATTCACCACATGATATGTGTTTTGCTTGGAGTGTCATGTATGATTTGAGTCTTTACTTTTTAGTTTGCCACAATAATCCTTGCTGGACACACCTTTTGAGGGAGATACACATGAATCAAAATTTATTAGAATACTCTATGTGCTTCACTTATATCTTTTGAGCTAGATAGTTTTGCTCTAGTGCTTCACTTATATCTTTTAGAGCACGGTGGTGGTTTTACTTTGTAGAAATTATTGATCTCTCATGCTTCACTTATATCTTTTTGAGAGTCTTTTAGAATAGCATGGTAATGTTCTTTGGTTATAAATTTAGTCCTAATATGATAGGCATCCAGGATGGGTATAGTAAAAACTTTCACATAAAGTGCATTGAATATTATGAGAAGTTTGATACTTGATGATTTTTTTGATATATGAGGATGGTGATATTAGAGTCATGCTGGTGGAGTAATTGTGAATTTGAGAAACACTTGTGTTAAAGTTTGTGATTCCCATAGCATGCACGTATGGTGAACCGTTATGTGATGAAGTTGGAGCACGATTTATTTATTGAGTGTCATCCTTTATGTGGAGGTCGGGATCACGCGATGGTTAACTCCTACCAACCCTTCCCCTAGGAGCATGCGCTGAATACTTTGTTTTGGTAACCCGTAGATTTTTGCAATAAGTATATGAGTTGTTTATGACTAATGTTAAATCCATGGATTATACACACTCTCACCCTTCCACCATTGCTAGCCTCTCTTGTATTGCGCAACTTTCGCCGGTACCATACACCCACCATATACCTTCCTCAAAACAGCCACCATACCTACCTATCATGGCATTTCCATAGCCATCCCGAGATATATTTCCATGCAACTTTCCACCGTTCCGTTCATATGACACGCTTCATCATTGTCTTTCACATAGTCATATTTTGTTCTAGCTTCGAGTTGTAAGTAAATAAAAGTGTGATGATCTTCATTACTAGAGCATTGTCCCAGTGAGGAAAGGATGACGGAGACTATCATTCCCCCACAAGTCGGGATGAGACTCCAGGCGTAAAAAAAGGGAGGCCATAAAAAAAAAGGCCTAAAGAAAAAAAGAAGAAAAAAAAATAGAAAAAAATGAGATAAAAAGAGAGAAGGGACAATGCTACTATCCTTTTTCCACACTTGTTCTTCAAAATAGCACCATGATCTTCATGATAGAGAGTCTCTTGTTTCGTCACTTTCATATACTAGTGGGAATTTTCATTATAGAACTTGCCTTGTATATTTCAATGATGGGCTTCCTCAAAATGCCCTAGGTCTTCGTGAGCAAGCAAGTTGGACGCACACCCACTTAGTTTCTTTTGTTGAGCTTTCATACACTTATAGCTCTAGTGCATCCGTTGCATGGCAATCCCTACTCACTCACATTGATATCTATTGATGTGCATCTCCATAGCCCATTGATACGCATAGTTGATGTGAGACTATCTTCCTCTTTTGTCTTCTCCACAACCACCACTCTATTCCACATAGTGCTATATCCATGGCTCACGCTCATGTATTGCGTGAAAGTTGAAAGGTTTGAAAAAATTAAAGTGTGAAACAATTGCTTGGATGAAACCGGGGTTGTGCATGGTTTAAATATTTTGTGTGATGAAGATAGAGCATAGCCAGAATATATGACTTTGTAGGGATAACTTTCTTTGGCGAAGTTATTTTGAGAAGACATGATTGCTTTGTAGTATGCTTGAAGTATTATTATTCTTATGTCAATATAGACCTTTGTCTTGAATCTTTCGGATATGAACATTCATGCCATAATAAGGAAAATTACATTGAGAATTATGTTGGTTAGCATTCCACATCAAAAATTCTGTTTTTATCATTTACCTACTCGAGGACGAGCAGGAATTAAGCTTGGGGATGCTTGATACATCTCCAACGTATCTATAATTTTTGATTGTTCCATGCTATTATATATATTCTATTTTGGATGTTTAATGGGCTTTATTATACACTTTTATATTATTTTTGGGACTAACCTACTAACCCAAGGCCTAGTGCAAATTACAGTTTTTTTTGCCCATTTCAGTGTTTCGCAGAAAAGGAATATCAAACGGAGTCCAAGTAAAATGAAACCTTCGGCAGAGTTATTTTTGGAACGATATCAACACAGAAGACTTGGAGTACACGCCAGGAGGCAAGAGACGAGGCCACGAGGGCTGGGGGCGTGCCCAGGGGGGTAGGCGTGCCCCCACCCTCGTGGGTCCCCTCTGTCTCCCTTGACGTGCCTCTTCAGCCTATATATACATTCATACCCTGAAAACATCGAGGACATCCATGAAACCCTAATTCCACCGCCGTAACCTTCTATACCCGTGAGATCCCATCTTGGGGCCTGTTCCAGAGCTCCGCCGGAGGGGGCATCGATCACGGAGGGATTCTACATCAACACCATATCCTCTCTGATTAGTTGTTAGTAGTTTACCATAGACCTTTGGGTCCATAGTTATTAGCTAGATGGCTTCTTCTCTCTTTTTGGATCTCAATACAAAGTTCTCCTCGATCTTCGCAGAGATCTATTCGATGTAATATTTTTGCGGTGTGTTTGTCGAGATCCGATGAATTGTGGGTTTATGATCAAGATTATATATGAACAATATTGGATTCTTTTCTGTAATCATTTATGCATGATTTAAATATCCGTGCAAGTCTCTTCGAATTATCGGTTTGGTTTGGCCTACTAGATCTATAGTTCTTGCAATGGGAGAAGTGCTTGGCTTTGGGTTCAATCTTGTGGTGTCCTTTCCCAGTGACAGTAGGGGCAGCAAGGCACATATTGTATTGTTGCCATCAAGGATAAAAAGATGGGGTTTATATCATATTGCTTGAGTTTATCCCTCTACATCATGTCATCTTGCTTAAGGCGTTACTCTGTTCTTATGAACTTAATACTCCAGATGCATGCTGGATAGCAGTCGATGTGTGGAGTAATAGTAGTAGATGTAGAATCGTTTCGGTCTACTTGTCACAGACGTGATGCCTATATACAATGATCATGCCTAGATATTCTCATAACTATGCGCTCTTCTATCAATTGCTCGACAGTAATTTGTTCACCCACCATAGAATTCTGCTATCATGAGAGAAGCAACTAGTGAAACCTATGGCCCCTGGGTCTATTCTCATCATATTAATCTTCCGTCAACTATTTACTTTACTTTGCATAATTTACTTTCAATCTCTATACCAAAAATACCAAAAACATTATCTTATCACCTCTATCAGATCTCACTCTCATAACTGACAGAGAAGGGATTGACAACCCCTTTTATCGTGTTGGCTACGAGGTTCTTATTTGTTTGTGCAGGTACAAGGGACTCACTTGTGGTCTCCTACTGGATTGATACCTTGGTTCTCAAAAACTGAGGGAAATACTTATGCTACTGTGCTGCATCACCCTTTTCTCTTCGAGGGAATACAACACAAGCTCGAGAAGAAGCACATGCCTCAACGTGCTCTCTGTAGAAGCTTTTAGCCTGCTCCACGTGCCGCTCGAGCGGCTACGCCCCACTAAGCTCTTCTCCGGAGTCGGCAACGGTTCCGACAACCCTTTGGGGCAGATCCGCCTCCTCGTCACCTTCGGCAGCCACGGGAACTACCGCACCGAGCTGATTGACTTCGACATCGCTCGTATCAGCCTCCCGTACAACGCCATCCTCGGGTATCCTGCCCTGGCTCAGTTCATGGCCGCAACCCATCCGGCCTATAGATGCCTGGGAGCAGCGGCGTCCTCACCGTGGCTGGAGACACCAAGGAGGCTCTGGCGGCCCTCAAGCTCATCTTCCGGACTGCTGCGGCAGCATGATCAACCGACGAGGCTGCCCCAGGGGCCAAGGGGGCCGCACCAGCGAAAAAGAAGCAGTTGTTCACTCAAGACCGAGCCGGAATGAAGCAAGTACCCGTCGAGGAGGATGGATCCTCGGGAGCCACCTTCACCATATGTGATGGCTTTCCCCCAGATCAAGAAAAGGTGCTGGTCGGTTTCTTGCGCGCGAACAAGGAGGTGTTCGCGTGGGAAACCAAAGACCTAGCGGGAGTCCCAAGGGGGTGATTGAGCATCACCTAAACGTATGCCCCAACATGCGCCCAGTAAAGCAGAAGGCCTGGCGGTAGTCCACTGAGAAGCAGTCATTCATCGTACAAGAGATTCGCAAGTTACAAGAAGCTGGTGTGATCCGCGAGGTGCGGTATCCAGAATGGTTGGAAAACCCGGTAGTCATGCCCAAGAAAGGCGGGAAAGAGCGCATGTGTGTTGAATTCACCAACCTCAACAAGGCCTGCCCACAAGACCCATTCCCGCTGCCTCGCATCGACCAGATCGTCGACTCCACTGCCGAGTGCGACCTACTGTGTTTCCTAGATGCCTTTTCGAGCTATCATCAAATCAAGATGGCGGTGCAATATGTCGAGAAGACTGCCTTCCTCAGCCAGTGCGGGGTATACTGCTACACTTGTGTGCCGTTCGGGTTGCGGAACGTAGGAGCAACTTTCCAGCGACTGATGCATATCGCCTTGGGAGACCAGCTCGGGAGGAACACTAAGGACTATGTTGATGACATCGTAGTAAAATCTCGGGAGGCCAAGACCCTCATCGAAGATCTAGAAGAGACCTTCGCCAGCCTGCGCAAGGTAGACCTGCGGCTCAGCTCGGAAAAGTGTGTGTTCGGCGTCCCGTCAGGCAAGCTGCTGGGCTTCCTAGTGTCACACAAAGAGATCGAGGCTAACCCCGAGAAGGTCGAGGCCATAAAAGATGAGTCCGCTGAAGACCCTCAAAGCGATGCAGAAGCTGGCCGGCTGCATGACGTCGCTTGGGCGTTTCATCTCCAAGCTGGGGGAGTGTGCCCTCCCCTTCTTCAAACTAATGAAAAGTAAAGGCCCGTTTGAATGGACTCCTGAGGCAGATGCAACATTCGAAGACCTCAAGAAATTCCTCACCAGCCCGCCGGTAATGGTGGCACCCAAACCACAAGAGCCCTTGGTGCTTTACCTAGCCGCTACACCTCATTCCGTCAGCACAGCATTAGTGGCAGTCCGAGAGGAGCGTCAAGACAAGACCCCACAGCCCCGGGGTGATACCCCCGAGGCTCCGGCAGGGCCAGCCGAAGATCGGGCTCCGTGAGACGACGTTCCTGAAGCTATAGCTGCCCCGTCCGGCGACCAAGCTCCTGAGGCCCCCTTGCCCCATCAGGCGCCACCGCCCCAGGAGAGCTTGGTCTCCACCCTCGTTGAGCACCCGATGTACTTCGTCAGCACGGTGCTTCGTGACACTCGGGCACGCTACCCCATGCCGCAGAAGCTTCTACTCGTGCTCCTTGTCGCTTCGCGCAAGTTTCGCGACTACTTCCAAGGCCACTCCATCAAGGTCGTCTCGGCTTACCCGTTGGAGAGGGTACTCCGGAGCCCCAACGCTGCGGGAAGAGTCGCCGAATGGAATATGAAGCTGCAGGCATTCCAGTTGGAGTTCAGCACAACCAGGGTCATCAAAGGAGCCACACTCGCTGACTTCATGGCAGAATGGATCGACGCCCCAGAGCTCGAAGCGGGTGAGGACCGATCCCTCTCACCAGGAAGTGAAGTGCCGGATGGCCGGGTCATGTACTTCGACGGCGCGTTCGCACGGCAGGGCGCAGGGGCTGGAGTTGTGCTCATCTTGCCCACTCAGGACAAGCTTTACTACACCACGTAGCACTGCTTTCAGCAAGGCGAGAAGGCCTCCAACAACATTGCAGAATACGAGGGCCTCATCGGTGGTCTTAAGGCTGCGGCAGCCCTGGGAGTGAAGCGCCTCATTATCAGGGGCGGCTCATAGCTCCTCGTCAAATTCTCCAACAAGGTATACAAACCGAAGGACGAGCACATGGAGGCATACCTCGCGGAGGTACGCAAAATGGAGAAGCAGTTCTTGGGCCTGGAGCTGCAGCACGTGCCTCGTGGCACCAACAAGGAAGCTGGCGACATCGCCAAAAGAGCATCCAGGGGCATGCCCCAGGAGCCCGGCGTCTTCGAGGAACAGCTCTTAAAGCCTTCGGCATCACCTCCGCCTGAGGGGCCGGCGATGCCTCATGAGGAACTCCCCCAGCCACGGACCTCGGGAGCCCCCGCCTGTGGCCCGACCTCGAGAGCCCGCCTGCTCATGGAGCTCGAGCCTCAGGAGGGGTGCTGGACCAAGGAGCTCAAGGTATACCTAGTGCAAGGAGCACTTCCGGAGAAGAAGAGGATGCAGATCGTGTAGCCCGACAGGCTACGTCGTATTGCATTTAAGACGGTGAGCTTTACAGAAAATGACAAAATGATGTTTCTTTACGGTGCATCTCTAGGAAGCAAGGGAGCGAGCTACTAGCTGACATACACGCTGGGGACTACAGGCACCACTCGTCATCACGCACCCTGGTTGGCAAGGCGTTTTGCAGCGGTTTCTACTGGCCCATGGTGCTCAATGACGCAGCCGAGCTGGTGAAGTCCTGTGAGGCTTGCCAATTCCATGCCAAGCAGATTCACCAGCCGGCTCAGGGCCTCCAGACTATCCCACTCTCTTGGCCATTCGTGGGCTGGGGGCTAGATACCCTGGATCCATTCCCTCGAGCGCCCGGGGGCTACCTCTACCTCTATGTTGCCATCGACAAGTTCACCAAATGGGCGGAGGTGGAAGCCGTCCGCACCATCCCAGCCGTATTTGCGGTCAAGTTCATCAAGGGTCTCGTAATCCGGTTCGGGGTCCCCAACCGCGTCATCACCGAGAATGGCTCGCAGTTCACTAGTAACCTCTTCAAGACATATTGTGCTAACCTTGGAACGCAGATTTGCTACGCTTCGGTGGCACACCCGAGGAGCAATGGCCAGGCCGAGCGCGCCTACGCGGAGGTCTTAAGAGGCCTCAAGGCTAGGACCTTCAAGAAGAAGCTCGAGGCCCGTGGTAGGGGCTGGCACGACGAGCTTATGTCCGTGCTGTGGTCCATCCGCACCACCACCATCAACCCAACAGGCGAGACCCCGTTCCTCCTCGTCTACGGAGCAGAAGCGGTTCTCCCTCACGAGGTCAAGCATCGCTCCGTGCGGGTCCTGGCGCTTGATGAACGATACGTCTCCAACGTATCTACTTTCCCAAACACTTTTGCCCTTGTTTTGGACTCTAACTTGCATGATTTGAATGGAACTAACCCGGACTGACGCTGTTTTCAGCAGAACTACCATGGTGTTAATTTTGTGCAGAAATAAAAGTTCTTGGAATGACTTGAAAATACTGGCGAAAGAATCAAGACCAGGGGGCCCACACCCTGTCCACGAGGGTGGGGGCTCGCCCACCCCCCTGGGCGCGCCCCCTATCTCGTGGGCCCCCTGAGGCTCCACCGACCTCAGCCCCAACTGCATATATTCACGTTCGGGGAGAAAAAAATCAGAGAGAAGGATTCATCACGTTTTACGATACAGAGCCACCGCCAAGCCCTAATCTCTCTCGGGAGGGATGATCTGGAGACCGTTCGGGGCAACTGCCGTGCGTGAGTAATTCCATCGTAGGCTTGCTGGACGGTGATGGGTTGGATGAGATTTACCATGTAATCGAGTTAGTTTTGTTAAGGGTTTGATCCCTAGTATCCATTATGTTCTAAGATTGATGTTGATATGACTTTTCCATGCTTAATGCTTGTCGCTAGAGCCTGAGTGCCATGATTTCAGATATGAACCTATTATGTTTTCATGAATATATGTGAGTTCTTGATCCTATCTGGCAAGTCAATAATCACCTACTATGTGTTATGATCCGGCAACCCCGAAGTGACAACAATTGGGACCACTCCCGGTGATGACCATAGTATGAGGAGTTCATGTATTCACTAAGTGTTAATGCTTTGGTCCGGTACTCTATTAAAAGGAGGCCTTAATATCCCTTAGTTTCCAATAGGTCCCCGCTGTCACGGGAGGGTAGGACAAAAGATGTCATGCAAGTTCTTTCTCATAAGCACGTATGACTATATTCGGAATACATGCCTACATTACATTGATGAACTGGAGCTAGTTCTATGTCACCCTATGTTATAACTGTTGCATGAGGAATCGCATCCGACACAATTATCCATCACTGGTCCAATGCCTAGGAGCTTTTCACATATCGATCTTTGCTTAGTTACTTTTCCGCTGCCACTGTTACAATTACTACAAAACTGCTACCGTTAGTTTTGCTACCGTTACCGTTACTTCCATACTACTTTCCTACTAAATACTTCGGTGTAGATATTAAGTCTTTCAGGTGTGGTTGAATTGACAACTCAACTGCTAATACTTGAGAATATTCTTTGGCTCCCCTTGTGTCGAATCAATAAATTTGGGATGAATACTATACCCTCGAAAACTGTTGCGATCCCCTATACTCGTGGGTTATCAATGAAACGCAGTAGGACACCATGCAAGGGATGGACCTCGTGCTAGGGGAGGAACGTCGCCGGGAAGCCTCCCTCCGAGCGGCAAGGTACCAGTAGGCACTGCGACGGTACCACTGTCGCAGCGTCCGCTCTAGGATGCTCGAGGTGGGCGACCTCATCCTGAGGCGGAGCTCTCCAGGGAAGGGCGACACAAGCTCTTACCCATGTGGGAGGGCCAGTTCAGGATTGCCCACGTCTTTAGGCCTGGCACCGTACGCCTGGAGACGGGGGACGGCGTCCCCATCCAGAACATCTGGAACATCCAGCACCTCCAGAAGTTCTACTCATGAAGCAAGGCCTAGGGCCTGTGAAGCCAAGGCCCTGTGCCTGTGAAGCAAGGCCCAGTGCCTGTGAAGGTCTCTGCCCATGACACTCTCACATAATAATGAGTGGGGCTGTACATGCCCCAGAGTCTCCGGAGTGCCGCCCTCGGGCCTCGGGGGCTCCCTCCCACGACCTAGTGGCATCACTTAGCTCTGCGCTAGTGAGAAGACTAGACTAGGTGCCGGACGCGGCTGTTCATTTGCTTTCTGTAGTTGGCTTGCCCGTTCCTTCTTTTAATGGAATTTGAAAGTTCTAGCATTTCTCAAATGGCTTGGTTGAACCACCTCTCTCTTTGATTCTTCCCTTGATTCTTTGCTTTGCGCTAGGGAGGGCGGCAGTTGCCCGACGCACTCCCTCGTGCGCCTTGCAAGGGGGCTGGATAGGGTGGCGTGAGTGCACGCCCCCTTAGTCTCTGCGAGGTGCACTCATTTGAGCTCGTGATCGATGCATCCCTCTCTTTAAGTTCGTGCCCCATAGGTACCGCGACGAAGTGCATTTGACCATGTTCTGCCCATGCCTGGGACCTCGCGCAATGAAGGACAAGAATCCTCTAATGATTTTTTGCAGCTCCGTGGGCCCCACCTCGCGAGATGGGGGCTACCCCGAACACATTAAGATAACTCTTCTCCCCGTACGCTCGCATAATGGACGGATCTCGCAACACTACCTGGAAACAGTAAACACAACACAAAGCAACATAGAAATCATGGTCCATTACACGCCCTAGAAGGGCCCATACTTGTTTTTGGTAATGCAGGAGGAAAGGAAATGCAGGGATAGGCAAAAGCGGCTCCTCTGGTGCAGCCGCTCACGAGGATCGGCCGCCGGGCTCAGCCAGAGCCCTCCTCGCGCTTCACTGGGGTGCGGTGACGAGACGATCTACCACCGCCCTCGAAGCGGGCATGATGGCATGGCAGCTGGTCGTAGCCACCACTGCTGGATTTGCCGCTGAGGGAGGAGTTTCTATAGCTGGGTGAACTCTGGCCGGCGCCGAGGGCGAGTTCACCCTCACCCTCATCACGGCCGTCGCCAAGGCCGAGCACCTTGCCGCCGTCATTGTCCTCGGGGCAACACCTGGCGCGGCGACCGTCTTCCCCGAATACCCTCACGAAGAGGGTTGCGTCACCGTCGTACATGAAGTGGAGGGTGCACCGCCTGCTCAGGCCATGCACGTGGGCGAACGTCTGCCAACCGCGGGCCAGGGTTACGTCACCCGTGGCGGATAACTCCACCGCGACCCACGAAGCCCTACTACAGCAACCATCCGCCTGCAGCCAGAGACCGCCGAGACCCGCGGTCGGTAGTTCACCGGCGAAGGAGCACGGGAGCTGAAGCCGGGTGCCAGCCGGGTTCTCGGACCACACGACGAACTCCGGCAGCACCTCCGCCGAGTGGAAGCGCGACCGGGAAGGCCGGGCGACCCTGGCATGCCTCCCTTCATCAACGAGGCTGCCACGACCTGGGTGATCCCCACCGCACGAAGAGGCATCGCCGCGGCCGCCAAGGGCGTCGCCGGGCCCCGAAGAGGTCTGCCCGCGCCCACAAGGGGCTGCGGCGGGGGTTGCGACATACTTGCAAGGGTGGCCTCGTGCCCTCTTAGGCGTTGGTGAGCCGGGCCCCTCCTAGCGGGTCTTCCCTTTCTTTGCGGCTGAGTACCTCCTTGCCGGCGTCATGGATGTCGCTGTGAAGCAAGGAGCACGGAGGAAGAAGAAGAAGCAAGCAGAATGGACGAAGAGATGGGGAACGGGGGATCCGCCCGTCGCCTCATTTATAGCCAGGAGGAGGCCAACCGCCGGCCTGCATAATCGCAGGTAATGATGGTCTTTGCGCATGCAGGGACTCGTCAAGTCGTGCAGTTGCCGAGGCTGCGTGGGGAAGTGGAGAAGCCCACGTCCCGTCAATCGCCATGCGTCAATCAAGGCTGCATGCTTTTGGGGCCCGCAGCGCTCCGCACTTGACCCTTGGCTTCGCCGCAAAGCCAAGTCCGAGCGCGCCTTGGGCCCGGGGCTACTGTCGACGTTCTGGGAACGGGGGTACCCATGCTTGCCTTCCTGCGGCCCAGAGCGTGGCTCATCCAGCGGCCTGGTACATCCCATCTTCATCAGCAAACCACTCAAGACCCTCGCGAGGCGGACGACGCAAGACCTCCCCTGTGGCGGCCTCACTAGGCTGGCTCCCGAGGAGCGGAGATATCAAGGCAAAGGACATCTCGCGAGGTTCGCGTGACGTGAGCCATGACGACTAAGGCCAGGCGGGTGCCAGGGGGCGCATGAAGCCAATTTCCTCTTTGGTGCTAAAGGGGCAAGCACAGGAGAGGAGTCTCGAGGCATCATGCACAGGTTTCCATATCGGTGCAACGAGACCAAGACCAACAGGACGGCAGAGCGAAGGTCACCACGGAGCCCACGACGACGTCACCGCCAGAGCCTTTGGCAGGCGAAGACCACCTTTTGTCAGGATAGCTTGTACTAGCTATCCCCCTTCAAACTTGGCCATTGTGGGATTCCTTCCCGCTCAATATTTGGGAAGAGGACCCGAGCCTCTATAAATAGGACTAGACACCACCATAGAAGGGGCGATCATTGAGACCACCCTTACACCCAGTAGCTCACCAAGCACAAGAACGCCTCTCCTCAGGAGGCCATTCTTCCCATGTACTTGTTCATCCTCAGCCTACAAGGCAATCCACCACACCACACTGGATTAGGGTATTACACCACAACGGTGGCCCGAACCAGTATAAATCCTTGTGTCTCATGTTCTTCGGGTTTGACGAGCTAGGCCTAGGAATCGGTGCGAGAGCAAACTAGGGCGGGAAGGAGAGATCTTCGTGCACACCCCAGTGTTCGAACCTCAAGGGTTTGTCGGAACCCAAGATTCGACAAGTGAACCACAAATTTGATTACAATGATTTCCTTGATAGCATCACCGTGGGGGAAACTAGAAACATTACACAAACCACCATATGGAGCATTCATTTTCCTGCTATACATTATTTTGCTAGCTTTATAGGAAGATGCATTAATGGTAAACATGAGCATAGCCACCTTTGTGTTCCAGATCTTAGTGTCCTTAAGTGTGAGGTGTTAAGTGATAGGCGTTATAACTTGGGGGCTATTATTGCGAGGTGGTTACACCTTAATTCTAAAGATGGAGATTTATTCGGAGGGAAATATGCAACTCATTTAGCTAATTATTTGGGTGTACCCATAAGAGGATATGATATTGAGTTGCCAGCTGCTTTTCTAGATTATGATGCTATGATACGTTACCAGTTTCTTGAGAGGAACTAATAGCACCTCCATTACTGACTAATCTTTGACAAATGGCATGCCGTCCATGTTACCCTTCCTGCTCCTGCCTTCTTTAACTTTCAGGTAAAAGGGAGATGTTTGATAACTAGAGAGGAGGCGAACGAATATGAGAGAGAGGCGGAGGCCGCTCGCCTCCAAAAAGCAGCTCGCCAAGCAGTGGCTGCTGTAGCACAGTACAACCCCAACTATGATTTCAGTTATCATCTGAGCCAGTGGTGGCCATAGACTAACTTAGGCATAAGCCTAAGCTTCGGGGAGTACGTATTTCTCACCAACATTACATTCATGCTCACACACTCATTTTAGTTATCGATGTTCATACTTTTCCATTGTATTATCCATGTTAGTTTATTTCTTTTGCTTTCTTCTTGTGTGTTTGAAAAACTTTGAAAAAACCCAAAACTATTTCTCGTTTCTTTTTGTCTTTTCTTTCTCGCTTGTTCTTTTAGTAGTTTGTAGTATTAAAAGAAAATACAAAGAGATTTGGCGTTCTTCTTTTGTTTGTTGGGAGCTTTCCCGTGTAAATAGTTTTCTCGTTCTTGTTTTAGTTTCTTCTGAAAAACAAAAACTCCAAAAACATTTCAGTGTGTTTCTTTGAAATTCTTTTCTTTGTCTTTGGGGGTCAAGAGGAGAAGACCACGATGAAAATGATGAGTGGCTCTCTTATGCATTATTGATTATCTAGCAAGAGCCATATTACCTTGTCTTCTCCTTTGAATAAATTTACAGATTCCAGCTTAGTCCAATGCATGTGCACTATTATTATCCACACCATTCGGTCATTCAAGTGAAAGGAAATAATGACGATATATGATGAAATGATTGAGATGGAGAAAAGCTGGTATGAACTCGACCTATTTTGTTCTTGTAAATATGATTAGCTTGTCATTCCTGATTCAGCTTATTATGAATGAAACATGTTTGCACTGAGAATTAGAGATTATAGTTACTCATGTCATGCTTAATTAGCTAGGAGTTTATAATGGTTTACCTTGCATGCCAACATGCTTTTAAAATGGTTGTGATGTAGTATGATAGGATGGTATCCTCCTTTGAATGATTCGAGTAGCTTGACTTGGCACATGTTCACACATGTAGTTGAAACAAAATCAACATAGACTTCACAATATTTATGTTCAGGGTAATTTATATCCGACTCATGCTTGCACTTAATGTTGGTTAATCTCAAGGCATGTTTATGACCGTTGCCGCTCTCTAGCTGGTCGCTCCACAATCTCTTTCTAGCCTTCACCTGCACTAAGCGGGAATACTGCTTGTGCATCCACTTCCATAAACCTAAAGTTGTTCCATAAGAGTCCACCATACCTACCTATATGCGGTATTTACCTGCCGTTCCAAGTAAATTTGCAGGTGCCAAACTCTAAACCTTGAAATAAAATTATGTATTTGTATGCCCAAATCGCTCATGTAGCGACTGGGGGATGTCTTTATCTTCCATGCTAGGTGGGTTATTCTAACGATGAGTGGACTCCACTTTTCATTCACGAGAAAATGGCTGGTAACCAGGATGCCCAGTCCCATGCTCAAATCAAATCAAAATATAATTACACAAAACTCCATTTCGGATAAGGCGTGGAGTGCGATTGATGGAGGAGGGGGAGTAAAACTTTACCATTCTGTTTGGGATCCGCCTATAATGTATGTAGCATGGAGGATATTGAGAACTCTTGGTCGTAGCGTTGACAATGAAAGCATACCGCTCAAAATATTATTCATCTCTGTTTTTAAAACTTGAGCCCTAGCACCTCTGCAAATCCCTGCTTCCCTTTGTGAAGGGCCTATCTATTTACTTTTATTGCTGAGTCATCATCCTCTTATAAAAAGAACTAGTTGGAGAGCACCTCTGTCATTTGTATGCTTTGTTATTAATTGATGTTGAGTATGAGTGTGACTGGATCTCTTTGACCATGAATTACAATGTCTAGTCAGTCCTTGATCTTCTCAGGTGCTCTGCATTTATGTCTTGCGGTCTCGGAATGGGCTAGCGAGATACCACGTTGTCATATTATATCATGATTGTTTTCAAAAAGTGTTGTCATTCGAGATTTACTATTATTGCTCGCTAGTTGATTATGTTATTGATATGAGTAAATGTGAGACCTAAATTCTACTGTGAATGTGGTTAGTTCATAATCTTTCCTGAAAACTTGAATGATGGCTTTACATATTTGCAACAACAAGATCAAACAGAGTTTGTAAAAGTTTTTCTTTGTCACTTTCAGTTTATCAACTGAATTGCTTGAGGACAAACAATGGGTTAAGCTTGGGGGAGTTGCTATGTCTCCGTCGTATCTACTTTTCCAAACTCGTTTGCCCTTGTTTTGGACTCTAATTTGCATGATTTGAATGAAACTAACCCGGCCTGATGCTGTTTTCAGCAGAATTGCCTTGGTGTTGTTTTTGTGCAGAAATATAAGTTCTTGGAATGACCTGAAACTTCACGGAGAGTGTTTTCAGAAAATATAAATATATTGGCGAAAAGATCCACCGGAGGGGGCCCATACCTAGGCCACAAGGGTGGGGGGGTGCCCCCCCTAGGGCGTGCCCTTCATCCTTGTGCCCCCCTGGACCTCCACCAACCTCAACTCCAACTCCATATATTCGTGTTCGGGGAGAAAAAGTAAGAGAAGGATTCATTGCGTTTTACGATATGGAGCCGCTGCCACCTCCTGCTCTTCCTTGGGAGGCCATATCTGGAGTCCATTCAGGGCTCCAGAGAGTGCAGATCATCATCGTCGTCATCATCAACCTTCCTCCATCACCAATTTCATGATTCTCACCGCCGTGTGTGAGTAATTCCATCGTAGGCTAGCTTGACGGTGATGGGTTGGATGAGATTTATCATGTAATCGAGTTAGTTTTGTTAGGGTTTGGTCCCTAGTATCCACTATGTTCTGAGATTGATATTACTATGACTTTGCTATGCTTAATGCTTGTCACTAGAGCCCAAGTGCCATGATTTCAGATCTGAACCTATTATGTTTTCATGAATATACATGTGTTCTTGATCCTATCTTGCAAGTTGTAGACACCTAATATGTGTTATGATCCACATACCCCAAGGTGACGATAATTGGGATTCTTTCCGGTGATTGCCGTAGTTTGAGGAGTTCATGTATTCACTAAGTGCTAATGATTTGGTTCGGTACTCTATTAAAAGGAGGCCTTAATATCCCTTAGTTTCCATTAGGACCCCGCTGTCACGGGAGGTAGGACAAAAGATGTTATGCAAGTTCTTTTCCATAAGCACGTATGACTATATACGGAATACATGCCTACATTATATTGATGAATTGGAGCTAATTCTGTGTCACCCTAGGTTATAACTGCTACATGATGAATATTATCCGATGCCTATCATTACCGATCCATTGCCTACGAGTTCGTCTCATATTGATACTTGCTTCGTTACTTTTGTTACTGCTGCTGTCACCATGATGACCCACAAGTGTAGGGGATCTATCGTAGTCCTTTCGATAAGTAAGAGTGTCGAACCCAACGAGGAGCAGAAGGAAATGATAGGCAGTTTTCAGTAAGGTATTTTCTGCAAGCACTGAAATTATAGGTAACAGATAGTTTTGTGATAAGGTAATTGGTAGCAAGTGACAAAAGCTAAAAGTAAATAAGATGCATCAAGGTGGCCCAATCCTTTTTGTAGCAAAGGACAAGCCTGGACAAACTCTTATATGAAGGAAAGCGCTCTCGAGGACACATGGGGATTATCGTCAAGCTAGTTTTCATCACGATCGTCTGATTCGTGTTCGGTACTTTGATAATTTGGTATGTGGGTGGACCGGTGCTTGGGTGCTGTCCTTACTTGGACAAGCCTCCCACTTATGATTAACCTCTAATGCAAGCATCCAGAACTACAAAAGAAGTATTAAGGTAAACCTATCCATAGCCTGAAACATATGGATCCAAATCAGCCCATTACAAAGCAACACATAAACTAGGGTTTAAGCTTCTGTCACTCTAGCAACCCGTCATCTACTTATTACTTCCCAATGCCTTCCTCTAGGCCCAAATAATGGTGAAGTATCATGTAGTCGACATTCACATGACACCACTAGAGGAGAGACAACATACATCTCATCAAAATATCGAACGAAGATCAAATTCACATGACTACTAATAGCAAGACTTCTCCCATGTCCCCGGGAACAAAAGTAACTACTCACAAGACATAATATTGTTCATGATCAGAGGGGTATTAATATGCATAATGGATCCGAACATATGATCTTCCACCAAATAAACCAACTAGCATCAACTACAAGGAGTAATCAACATTACTAGCAACCCACAGGTACCAATATGAGGTTTGGGTACAAAGATTGGATACAAGAGATGAACTAGGGTTCGAGAGGAGATGGTGCTAGTGAATATGTTGACGAAGATAGCCCTCCCCAAGATGGGAGAGTTGTTGGTGATGACGGCGGTGACGATTTCCCCCTCCCGGAGGGAAGTATCCCCGGCAGAACAGCTCTGCCGGAGCCCTAGATTGGTTTCCGCCTCGGTTCCGCCTCGATACGGCGGCGTCTGGTCCCAAAAGCCTCCTTATGACTTTTTCCAGGTCAAAACACCTCATATAGGAGAAGATGGGCATCGGGGGACCGTCGGTGGGCCCACGAGACAGGGGGGCACGCCCTTAGAGGGGGGCGCGCCCCCCACCCTCGTGGACAGCCGGTGGCCCCCCTCGTGAACTTCTTTCGCCAGATATTTTTTATATTTTCTGAAACGGAGTTCTGTGGAGTTTCGGGGCTGTTGGAGTTGTGCAGAATAGGTTTCCAGGGTTTGCTCCTTTTCCAGCCCAGAATTCCAGCTACCGACATTCTCCCTCTTCATGTAAACCTTGTAAAATAAGAGAGAAAAGGCATAAGTATTGTGACATAACGTGTAATAACATCCCATAATGCAATAAATATCAACATATAAGCATATTGCAAAATTAACGTATCAACTCCCCCAAGCTTAGACATCGCTTGTCCTCAAGCAAAAGCCGATATCGAAAAATATGTCCACATGTTTAGAGATAGAGGTATCGATAAAAATAAAAATACGGACATGAGGGCATCATGATCATTCTCATAACAACAACACACACACACACACACACACACACACACATATATATATATATATATATATATATATATATATATATATATATATATTGTCATATGATTCTTATGCCAAAGTAACAATTCAGTCACAATATCAAGAATGAATCATAAACTTCATTGAAAACTATCAAACTTTGATCTCGATCATTGAAGCAATTGAAATTTATTGTAACATCGGAAAGAGTCAATATAAGAGATTTTTAGCAAGCCTACATACTCAACTATCATATAGTCTTTCACAATTGCTCACACTCACGCAATACTTATGTTTATGAAGTTTTAGTCGGACACAGAGAAAGATAGGGGCTTATGGTGTTGCCTCCCAACCTTTTACCTCAAGGGTAATGTCAACAGTAATAGATCATGAAAACTTACATCCAAGTGGGTATATATGTCAGGATCTTTCCAACACAATGTGCTTGCAAAAGGATAAAATGTAAAAAGGAAAGGTGGATTTCACCTTGACTCTTATAAGGCAAGAATAATAGAAGGCCCTTCGCAGAGGGAAGCAGAGGTTGTCATGTGTTTTTATGGTTGGATTCACAAAGTCTTAGCACAGAAGAACGTCACTTTATATTGCCACTTGTGATAAGGACCTTTATTATGTAGTCCATCACTTTTATTACTTCCATATCACAAGATCGTATAAAGCTAATTTCCTCCATACTAATAAATCATACATATTTTAGCGAGTTTGCAACAGGACAACTTACTTGGAAGGATCTTTCTCAATCCATAGGTAGGTATGGTGGACTCTCATGGCAAAACTGGGTTTAAGGATGTATGGAAGCACAAGTAGTATCTCTACTGGGTGCGAGGAGTTTTGGCTAGCATGAGGGGGAAAGGCAAGCTCAACATGTTGGATGATCCATGACAATATACTTTATTTCGGATATAAGAAAACATAACCCATTATGTTGTCTTCCTTGTCCAACATCAACTCTTTAGCAAGTCATATTTTAATGAGTGCTCACAATCATAAAAGATGTCCAAGATAGTATATTTGTATGTGAAGCCTCTCTTCTTTTATTACTTCCTATTAATTGCAACAAGGACCAAAACTATGTTGGTCAACTCCCAACAACTTTTATTTATCATACTCTTATATGTGAAGTCATTACTTCCCATAAGACTGATATGATCTCCTTTATACTCTTTATGTTTTCTTTCTTTTTATCATGACCCAAGTAAGAAAATCAAGCCCTTGACTCAACACTAATCTTTATTATATAGCTCATGGACTCGATTACAAAGGGTAAAGATCATAAGGCAAAATCTCACAACTAGATCATGCTAACTTTATTCTACTAGATCAAGATACTACCAAAAGGATCGAACTAATAAAACGGTAAAGATAGGAGTGATGGTGATACGATACCGGGGTCACTCCCCCAAGCTTGGTAGTTGCCAAGGGGAGTGCCCATACCCATATGATTATGTCTCCTTCTTCGGGGGTGGTGATGATGGAGTTGAAAGTAGTGACGCCGGATCATCATATATCGAGCGTAGGAGATCCTCCAGCTTGTGGATAATACCTTTGAGTGCAACTATGTAGTCCTTCAACAAAATATTTTCACTTGTGAGATGCTTGTTTCGAATTTGAGCTCACTCAATCATCCTGAAAGCTCAATATCAGTTGAGGTAAAGAGATTAGGAAGAGATTTAGGGGTGTCTTCTTCTCCTGATGCCGGAGCCGGATCTTCCACATCCATCTTGATCTTCTTCTCCTTGTGGATCTCCTTGGGTCCTTCCCTCTTCAGATCTATCTTCATTAGCTAAGCATCGTTGCCTTCGTTGTTGGAGGAGGGAGACGACATGGTGCTTGGCTTCGCAAACCATAGCAGAAAATAGCTCGAAACAAGAACAGAGGATTTTCGCGTGATACAGTGGTCAAAACCTTCGGGAGTATATATAATGAATTTTTGCCGACCAAAAGGAGTAACCCACAAGAAAACGGAGTCCGGGAGGCACACGAGCTTCCCACAAGGTAGGGGGCGTGCCCTGGGAAGGGGGGCGCGCCCTCCACCCTCATGGACGGCTCATGTCTCTTCCGGACTACGACTTATTTTTCTATTTTTCTAAATATTCCAAAATGGAGAAAAATTGCCTTTAGAGCTGTTTTGGAGTCGGTTTACTTACCGTATCACATACCTCTTCCTTTTCGGAGGCTGAATCATTCTGTAAAGTGTCCCTTATGTATTCCTCCGGGGTTACGGTTTCAATAACATTGGTTTCAACATTTATAGGATTACCTGAGATATAGTGTTTGATTCTTTGACCGTTCACCACCTTCGGATTTGTGCCTTCGAAGTTGTTGATTTTTATGGCACCGGAGCGATAGACCTCCTCGATAACGTAAGGTCCTTCCCACTTGGAGAGAAGTTTTCCTGCAAAAAATCTTAAACGAGAGTTGTATAGCAAGACATAATCACCTATGTTAAACTCACGCTTTTGTATCCTTTTGTCATGCCATCTTTTGACGTTTTCTTTAAACAACTTGGCATTCTCATAGGTCTGGGTTTTCCATTCATCCAGGCAACTAATGTCAAATAACCTCTTTTCTCCGGCAAGTTTGAAATCATAATTGAGCTCTTTGATAGCCCAATATGCCTTATGTTCTAGCTCAAGAGGTAAGTGACAAGCTTTTCCGTATACCATCTTATATGGAGACATACCCATAGAATTTTTGTATGCAGTTCTATAGGCCCATAATGCATCATCAAGTTTCTTGGACCAATTCTTTCTAGACCTATTAACTGTCTGTTGCAAAATTAATTTCAATTCTCTATTACTTAGTTCTACTTGACCACTAGTCCGTGGGTGATAAGGGGATGCAATTCTATGGTTGACATCATACTTTGCAAGCATCTTACGGAAAGCACCATGAATAAAGTGTGAACCACCATCAGTCATTAGATATCTAGGGACTCCAAACCTCGGGAAAATAACTTCTTTAAGCATCTTAATAGAGGTGTTATGATCAGCACTACTAGTTGGAATAGCTTCTACCACTTAGTAACGTAATCAACAACAACTAAAATATGTGTGTATCCATTAGAGGCAGGAAACAGTCACATATAATCAAAGCCCCAAACATCAAATGGTTCAATAACAAGTGAATAATTCATAGGCATTTCTTGACGTCTACTAATATTACCAATTCTTTGACATTCATCACAAGATAAGACAAACTTACGGGCATCCTTGAAGAGAGTATGCCAATAAAAACCGGATTGCAATACCTTGTGTGCAGTTCTATCTCCCGCATGGTGTCCTCCATAAGCTTCGGAGTGGCACTTGCGTAGGATCAGTTCCTGTTCATGCTCATGTACACAACGTCTAATAATACCGTCCACTCCTTTATAAAGATGTGGGTCATCCCAGAAGTAATGTCTCAAATCATAGAAGAACTTTTTCTTTTGCTGGTATGTGAAGCTAGGAGGTATGAACTTAGCAACAATATAATTAGCATAATCAACATACCATGGAGCAGTATGAGAAGTATTTATGACAGCTAATTGTTCATGAGGAAAGCTATCATCAATAGGTTGTGGGTCATCAAGTATATTCTCTAACCTAGACAAGTTGTCTGCAACGGGGTTCTCAGCTCCCTTTCTATCAATAATATGCAAGTCAAACTCTTGCAGCAAGAGAACCCATCTAATAAGTCTAGGTTTAGCATCTTTCTTTTCCATAAGGTATTTGATAGCAACATGATCAGTGTGAATAGTTACTTTAGAATCAACAACATAGGGTCTAAACTTATCACAAGCAAATACAACTGCTAAAAATTCTTTCTCAGTAGTAGCATAATTTCTTTGGGCACTATCTATAGTTTTACTAGCATACTGGATAACATTCAATTTCTTATCAACTCTTTGCCCTAAAACAACACCTACAGCATAATCACTAGCATCACACATAATCTCAAAGGGTAAATTCTAGTCAGGAGGCTGGACAATAGGTGCAGAGATCAATGCTTTCTTAAGTATTTCAAATGCTTCTAGACAATCATCATCAAATACAAAAGGAATATCTTTTTGTAAAAGATTTGTCAGAGACCTAGAGATTTTGGATAAGTCCTTAATGAACCTCCTATAAAACCCGGCATGACCAAGGAAACTTTGTATACCTTTGATGTCCTTCGGGCATGGCATCTTTTCAATAGCATCAACTTTAGCTTTGTCAACTTCAATACGTCTTTCAGAAATTTTATGTCCCAAGACAATGCCTTCATTAACCATAAAGTGGCACTTCTCCCAATTCAAGACAAGATTAGTGTCTTCACATCTCTACAAAACTCGATCAAGGTTGCTTAAGCAATCATCAAAAGAAGTTCCGTAAACGGAGAAATCATCCATGAACACCTCAACAATCTTTTCACAAAAATCAGAGAATATAGCCATCATGCATCTTTGAAAGGTAGCAGGTGCATTACATAAACCAAAAGGCATACGTCTATAAGCAAAGGTACCGAAAGGACAAGTAAAAGTGGTTTTTTCTTGATCCCCTTTTGACACAGGTATTTGAGAGAAACCAAAATAACCATCTAGAAAGCAAAAATGAGTATGCTTGGATAACCTTTCTAGCATTTGATCAATAAATGGCAAGGGGTAATGATCTTTCTTAGTAGCTTTATTTAACTTACGAAAATCAATTACCATTCTATAACCTGTAACTATTCTTTGCGGGATCAATTCATCTTTATCATTAGGAACGACAGTCATACCTCCCTTCTTAGGGACACAGTGGCCACTGGCTATCAGCAACTGGATAGATAATACCTGCCTCTAGAATCTTTAGTATTTCCTTCCTTACCACTTCTTTCATCTTAGGATTTAACCGTCGCTGATGATCAATAACCGGTTTAGAATTTTCTTCCAAATTTATCTTGTGTTGGCATATAGTGGGACGAATGCCCTTAAGATCATCCAGAGTATATCCAATAGTAGTATGGTGCTTCTTCAGAGTTTTCAATAATTTTTCTTCTTCCTACTCTGAAAGGTTAGCACTAATAATAACATGATATATCTTCTTTTCATCAAGATAAACATACTTAAGATTATCAGGTAAAGGTTTAAGTTCAAACACGGGATCACCCTTGGGTGGAGGAGGATCCCCTAGGATTTCAATATGCACGTTGTTTTTCAATACGGGTTCCTGCTTAAAGATTATTTCATCTATTTCCCTTCTCTCATTCATATGCATATCATTTTCGTGGTCTAGCAAGTATTGTTCTAAAGGATCATTAGGAGGCATGACAATAGAAGCAAGACCAATAATTTCATCCTTACTAGGTGGTTCCTTTTCAAGGGGTTGTCTACGAAATTTAGCAAAGTCAAAATCATGAGACATATCACGTAATCCAACAGTGACAATATCTTTCACGCAGTCTATCTTGGCATTAACAGTATTCAAGAAGGGTCTACCAAATATAATGGGACAAAATTCATCTTGTGTGGAACTAAGAATAAGAAAATCACCATGGTATTTAACCTTTCCACACAAGACTTCAACATCTCTAACAACCCCAACTGGTGAAATAGTATCTCTATTAACTAGGTTAATAGTAACATCAATCCCTTCTAGCTCAACAGGTGCAATGTCATGCATAATTTCTTGATATTAAGTAAGAGGGATAATACTCGCACTAGCACCTACGTCACATAAACCATGATAGCAATGATCTCCTATCTTAACAGAGATAACAGGCAAGCCTACAAAAGGTCTATGTCTATTCTAGCATTGGGTTTGGCTATTCTAGCAGACTCTTCTTGGAGGTAAATAACATGTCCATCTAAATCTTCTACCAAGAGATCTTTAACCATAGCAACACTAGGTTCAACTTTAATTTGCTCAGAGGGTGTAGGTGTTCTAGTATTACTCTTATGAACTACAGTTGAAGCTTGAGCATGATCCTTAATCCTAACAGGGAAAGGTGGTTTCTAAATATAAGCAGTAGGAATAATAGGATCAACGTTATAAGTGATAGTCTTTTCTTCAACTTTAGCATGTTCAACTACTTTTACTTCAATAGAGGGGATGGTATTTAAACCACTTCTCCTTGGGGAGATCAACATGAGTAGCAAAAGATTCACAGAAAGAAGCTACTATATCACAGTCAAGTTCATATTTAGTGCTACACTCACGGAAAACATCGGTATCCATAAAAGCTTTAACACAATCAAACTTAGGGGTCATACTTGACTCCTTACCTTCGTCGAGATCCCAATCTTCAGAGTTGCATTTAATTCTTTCCAATAAATCCCATTTGAATTCAACAGTCTTCATCATAAAAGAGCCAGAACAAGAATTATCAAGCATGGTGCGGTTATCGAGAGAAAGCCGAGCATAAAAATTTTGAATGATCATTTTTCTTGAGAGCTCATGATTGGGGTATGAATATAACATTGACTTAAGCCTCCCCAAGCTTGAGCGATGCTTTCTCCTTCGCGAGGCCATAAATCATAAATATAATTGCGATCACGATGAGCCTGGTGCATAGGGTAGAACTTCTGATGAAATTCCAACTTCAGACGATTATAGTTCCATGATCCAATATCATCACATAGCCTAAACCATGTAAATGCATCTCCCTTCAAAGATAAAGGGAAGAACTTATTCTTGATAACATCCTCGGGCATACCAGCAAGCTTAAATAATCCACAAACTTCATCCACATAGATTAGATGTAAATCGGGATGCAGTGTTCCATCTCCTGTAAAAGGATTTTCAAGCAGTTTCTCTATCATACCCGAAGGAATCTCAAAGCAAACATTTTCAGTAGGTGCAGTAGGTTGAGGAGCAACTCTTTGCTCTTCTGGTCGGGGTGAAGATACCCCGAACAAGCCCCTCAAAGGATTTTGAGCCATAGTAACAACTAACAATAAATTTCAGCACACTATATAAATTTTTCCTTACCAAATTCCACTTACCAAAGGTGCTTCACTCCCTGCCAACGGCGCCAGAAAAGAGTTTTGATGACCCACAAGTGTAGGGGATCTATTGTAGTCCTTTCGATAAGTAAGAGTGTCGAACCCAACGAGGAGCAGAAGGAAATGATAGGCAGTTTTCAGTAACGTATTTTCTGCAAGTACTGAAATTATAGGTAACAGATAGTTTTGTGATAAGGTAATTGGTAGCAAGTAACAAAAGGTAAAAGTAAATAAGGTGCAGAAAGGTGGCCCAATCCTTTTTGTAGCAAAGGACAAGCCTGGACAAACTCTTATATGAAGGAAAGCGCTCCCGAGGGCACATGGGAATTATCGTCAAGCTTGTTTTCATCACGATCGTCTGATTCACGTTCGGTACTTTGATAACTTGGTATGTGGGTGGACTAGTGCTTGGGTGCTGTCCTTACTTGGACAGGCCTCCCACTTATGATTAACCTCTAATGCAAGCATCCGCAACTACAAAAGAAGTATTAAGGTAAACCTAACCATAGCCTGAAACATATGGATCCAAATCAGCCCCTTACGAAGCAACACATAAACTAGGGTTTAAGCTTCTGTCACTCTAGCAACCCATCATCTACTTATTACTTCCCAATGCCTTCCTCTAGGCCTAAATAATGGTGAAGTGTCATGTAGTCGACGTTCACATGACACCACTAGAGGAGAGACAACATACATCTCATCAAAATATCGAACGAAGACCAAATTCACATGACTACTAATAGCAAGACTTCTCCCATGTCCTCAGGAACAAAAGTAACTACTCACAATACATAATATTGTTCATGATCAGAGGGGTATTAATATGCATAATGGATCTGAACATATGTCTCTGTCGTATCTACTTTTCCAAACTCGTTTGCCCTAGTTTTGGACTCTAATTTGCATGATTTGAATGGAACTAACCCGGACTGATGCTATTTTCAGCAGAATTGCCTTGGTGTTATTTTTGTGCAGAAATAAAAGTTCTTGGAATGCCTGAAACTTCACGGAGAGTGTTTTCAGAAAATATAAAAATATTGGCGAAAAGATCCACCGGAGGGGGCCCACACCTAGTGTAATGCCCCATATGTAATACTTTCCTATAATGGCAATAAAGCTTCCTCTTTGATCCTTGTCATTGTCCTTGGGGGTTCTTGTCATCTATTTTAATTGCATTGCCATACCTTTTTTTATTTTGCATCCTTGTATTGCTCATCATCATATCATCATGGCATCATAGTTTATTTTTATTTTGTGCATGTGTGAGACCTTGTGATGTTGTTGTGTGTGGGTGAAGCTAAGCCTAGCTAAACCCTACCCCTTTTCTCCCTTCTTCTTCCTCTTCTTCTTCTTATTCTTATCCTTCTCCTTCTTTTCTTTCTGGCCTTTTATTTGCTCTATTGTGCAAGCCACCTAGCTAGTGCCATAGTGTTTCTTTCTCCTCCCTTAAATCTTGCCCCATGCCAACATCCTCTCCACCAAATATCACCTCATTTGAAAATGATTTGGTTGGGTTTTAAAACATCAAGAGTTTGATCCATATTCAAACTCCTTTTATTTTTCTGCCTCTAAAAATGTCCAAGTCAATTTATTTAAATAGGGCATAATTCACTGAGCATGGGGATATTTTTCTTTTCCCCCAACTCTTCTTATTTCTTTCTGTGCTTTCCTTTTTCTTTTTCTGCCTGAGGAAAATAAAGAAAAGAAGAAAAGCAGTAGCCTGTAGTGCAACTGGGCCCTCATCTCTCTCTCTCACCGGAGCGCAGCCCAACTCCAACGCAGGCCCAGCCGCAGTGCTCGCAGTCACGCCATGGGGAATCAGAGCACGTGGCCCCACCTGTGTGTGGCTCAGCCCCGCGTCTCCGTCTTCCTCCGTCAGAAAAGCAGAGCAGCGCCGTGCTCACCGTCGCGCCGTCAGCTCACGGACATCGAGGCCGTGCGCTGAGCCCCTCTTTCAAACCCAAATCGTGTCCTCCACTCCTCTCTAGGTCTCCTCTTCCCACTCTCGCCGTCTGGAGAGCTGAGATCCTCCAGATCCGCCGCCCCCATCGATGCCCGGGCGCATCTGAGAGCAGCCTCTTGTCGCCGGCGAGCTCCGCATCGTCTTCAGCCTCGCCAAAGCTGTCTACCTACTTCGACGTCGTCTTCTTCCTCTACGTCAACTACGCGGACCCGATCGCATCTCCGTCGAGCTCTTCTTCCTCTCCTTCCTCTTTGGTGGCCGTAGGTGTTCAAGGCACGCCGTCGTCGACTCCGTCCACGTCGGGGCCAGCCGAGCACTCCGTCGTGCTCGTGGTGAGCTCCTCTCTCTCCCCATGCCTTTTCCCCTTTCTGCGTGCCCTCTAGCACATAGTTCTCCGAGCGCCCGAGCACATCGCCGTCGGACCTCGTCGCCGACGAGTGTTCTGACCCCTCTAGCTCTTGCCGTGCTGCCCGTTCGCTTCGTCTAGCCGTGTAGGACCTCTCTGTGCCGTTGTCGTGCCGCCTAGGGCCTTGCTTCGCCTCACCGTTGCTCCGTCGCCGTCGTGCTGTAGTTGCTCGACGCTGGTGCTGTAGTGCCCCGTAAGTGCAGCTAGTGTGCGGGCTGGATGCGGAACTCCCCAAGGAGTCTCTCGCACCCTCCGCCATGCCAATTGGTCGCCGGAGTGGCTCCGACGAGCAACTCCGATGAGCAGCTCCGACGAGGGCCAGTGCCTCCCCTGTTTTTGCTTCAGCTGTTTACTCTTCAGACTTGCTACCTACTATCTGTCGAGATCGATTCAATAGCGCAGTGGTTTGTGTCCATTAGTTTCAGTGCAAGGACGTGGGTTCGACCCCCCGCGGGCGTAGTGGAATTCGCCCATTTTTAGTTTTCGCCTGAGGCTGACTGTCGGTGTACTAAGATAGGGGTACCTTAGTACCCCAACTTGTGCACGGGCAGTAGCAGCTTCCCGCGGCAGGGCTTACCACGTGCTCGCCAAGAACCTTTCTGGTCCTTATAAAGCCATTCAAGAACAAAGTATACAAGTCAGAAGATCAAGGCCCCGGCAAGAGGAGCTTGCCGGGAAGGCTGTACCAGGCTCAAGATTATCACATTAACACAAGAACCTGGCAAGAGGAGCTTGCCAGGGAGGTCAAGGAACACATACCCCAAGGGATGCCTCGGCGCATCATGCGCCCCGGCAGGACCCGGAGAGCGACAAGCTTCCGGGCCCGACAAGATCATGGCCCCGGCAAGGTGCTTGCCGGGGGGAACCCACGCTGTGTGCCCGCGCTCCAGCTCATCTGCCCACGCGTCGCCCTGGGGCCCTTCCAGGGACGCGTGGCGGACGGCTGTGCAGCCTGGGGCACACGGTGGCAAGCCGCGATGACGAGGCTACCGCCGTGGCGAACGGAGAAGCATGGACGGATGCTTTTGGGGGCGACGGCGACGGGCATTCAATGCCCTTGTCCCCCACTGTCAAAGTTAGGTGAAGACCACTGTTCATCCACTGTTCATGCACTATTCACGCACTGTTACAACTACCACCAAATTTACACTTTTGCCCTCCTCTACGTTGACACCTGTCGGAGACCCCTTTGAGCTATAAAAGGAGGCCCATGCACAACGTAGAGGAGGTTCCATTCCAGAAACTCAGGCACTCTCTCGCTCGGTGTAGCTAAGCACTGTAAATCTTCAAGCTCCCGAGCCCACAAACTCAATACAACCTAAGCAGGAGTAGGGTTTTACGCGTCCGCGCGGCCCGAACCTGGGTAAACTGCCCGCGTGTGCCCCTCGATCTGCTCTTCGTGCTCCCTCCGCTCCCTTACCGCAACGTAGAAGGGGCTCCGGTCCCATAGGTGCTCGTGGGAGGACAGTTTCCCCCGACATCTTTGGCGCGCCAGGTAGGGGGCGTCGAGGTTGTGCGAACCTGATCCGGCGCTCACGCGGGCGCATTCTTCATCAACCTCTCCAACTTCATCAGCTACAACAACATGCCTCCGAAGAAGAAGGCTTCGGAGGTCGGAGGCCCGTCTGCGTCGATCCCACCGCCACCAGAACCAACGGTTGGTGGAGGAGACGCCGGCGGAAGGGTGGTCGCCGGCGAGGAAACTCACGGCGCCACCAAGTCCAAGGACAAGACGGACGACCGGGCGAATTCCAAAGCCTCGGTGTCCGTGGACGCACCACGTATCTCTCGGGAGGTGCCAAGCCAGCAGCGCCGTGGTACAGGAGGTACCATACGCTTGCTGGGACAAGGACAAACCGGAGGATCGCGGGATGCTCAAGGCCACCGTCCTGGTACGAGCAAGGCGCGGTCGCCGGGGCGAGAAACTGCTCCTTCTAACCCTATTAGAAGTCCGAGCATATCTCGCTCTTCGCACCGCTCGCCGCCGCTCCCCTCCTCTCCAGCAGAAGCCCTAGCAAGAGCACAGCTGCTCCTCGATTTCCCTCCAGCGGTGGACAAGGCCGAAGACTGGAGGGCGACGATCCAGAGCCTCATCTCCTTCGCCAACAACGACATGCCGCAGCAGCCGGCGACATCACGGCCGCGACAAGTCGACCAGACGAAGGCCGATGGCGACAAGACCGCCGGGGGTGCAACCACCGTGCACTCCCAGCCGCGGAAGCAGAAGATGCCACCCCGCCGGATTAACGTCAACGACGACTCCACGGCGTCATCGGATCCGCGGGCTCGTCAGGACCAGCGCCAAGTCCTCGACGACAGGCGGCAAGAGGACGCTCGGACTCGCATCGAGCGTCGACGAGAAGCCCGACGACAGTCGGATCAGCGCACTGGGACCGCTGTCGACACGCACGCGCCCGGTGAACCAGGCGACTTGCCGTACGCGGTAGGTTGCCCTGCGTTCACCCGTGAGCTGCGGCGAGTCCAGTGGCCCAGCATGAAGAATTTCAAGCCCGACGTACCCGAGAAGTACGACGGCAAGACACACCCCTCAGAGTTCCTCAGCATCTACACCATCGCGGTGCAGGCTGCCGGGGGACGCGACGAGAAGATCCTAGCAAACTATTTCCCATTAGTGCTTAAGCCAAACGTCCGGTCTTGGCTTATGCACTTGCCGGAAAACTCCATTTCTTCATGGGCGGATCTGTGCCACCAGTTTGTTGGCGCCTTCACGGGCGGCCACAAACCCCACGGCCAGGAGAGCGATCTCCATATCCTCGCCCAGAAGGAGGGAGAGTCACTGCGCAAGTATATCCAGAGATTCAGCCGCGTCCAGCACAACATTCCCGACGTCCACCCTGCCGCGGTTATCAGTGCGTTCCACCAGAACGTGCGTAACCGCCGGATGAGGGTGGAGATGGCCATGACCAAGATCCGGGATGTCAGTGAACTCTACGCTCTGGCTGACAAGTGCGCGCGCGCTGAAGAGGGGAGGAGACTCCCCGGAGAGGATACCGGCGCAAGAGGAAGCGACAGTGAGGATGCCGCCCCGGCAAAGAAAAGCCGGCGGCGGAACAATAGAAAGAAGAAGAGCAAGGAGGTGCTAGTCGTCGAGCAGTCCGGCAAGGAGGCTCCCGCCAAGATGGCAGAGGCTGGCGGTTCCGGCAAGGAACCCGCCCCTGTAGCGGCAGCCGACAAGCAGGACGGCTCCGACAAGCAGTACTGCAAGATCCACCGCACGAAGGGCCACGATCTTCAAAACTGCAAGCGAGTCGAGTACCTCGTAGAGCAGCAGAAGGCTGAATACGAGCGTCGCGACAAGGAGAAGGCCCAAGGAGGCGGAGGAGAGCCCAGCAAGAAGCGGCCATTCAATGGCCGGGGAGGACGCCGCGGCAAGGCCAAGCAGCGGCAAGGTGATAGACCTCTCCGGGGCCGCGACAAGGATGAGGAAGAAGACGACGACGATGACATGGAAGAAGGAGATAACAGCGAGCAGGAGTTCCAGAAGGCCACAGAAGTTCTGTGTGTCGACGGAGGCGCCTCTCTGCACACTTCCCACCGCCAACTCAAGCAGTGGGTGCGGGAAGTGAACGTAGCTGAGCCGCCCGTCGAGTCACGCAGGCTGCTGAAGTGGTCCAGCACACCCATCATCTTTGACCTTGAGGATCACCCAGACCGCACAACTGCGGTCGGGTGCTTGCCGATGTTGGTTTCACCAACTATCCGCAACCTCAAGGTCCCCAAGATGTTGGTTGACGGCGGGGCCGGCCTGAACTTGATCTCCTCAGCTGTGATCAAGAAGCTACAGATCCCCGACAGTGAGCTCGAGGAAACCGGGTCGTTCCAAGGGATCAACCCGGGAAGGAGCGAGCCGAAGGGGAAGATTACACTGCCCGTGACCTTTGGCGGGGAACTCAACTTCAGGACGGAGAGGATAACCTTGGACGTTGCCGATATCCCATTGCCATACAATGGGATACTTGGCCGTCCTGCCCTCGCCAAGTTCATGGCAGCTTCCCACTATGCCTACAACATACTCAAGATGCCGGGGCCGATAAGCGTCATCTCTGTCCCTGGCGACAAGAAGGACGTGCTTATCTGCGCCGACAAGATCTACCGGGATGCAGCAGCCGCAGCAGAAAGCAACACACTTGCCGCTGAAGCTCCCGGGGGGAAGACCAAGACCAAGTCCGGCAAGAGCTCTGGGGCCCACTCCGGCAAACGCACCTCTTCGGAGTGCTGCGCTGCCGTCGAGGACGTACCATCGAGCTCCACCGGCAAGTGTAAGAAAGGAATGGCAGCTCCACCGGCAACCAAGAAGGTGTCCGCCAAGGAGGACGGCACTGGTGGTACCTTCACCATCAGTGCTACGCTCGACCACAAATAGGAAAGCGCGCTCGTTGCCTTCCTGCGGGCGAATGTCGATGTGTTTGCATGGCAACCATCTGACATCCCCGGCGTTCCCAGGAAGGTAATTGAGCAGAAGCTTGCTGTTTGTCCTCATGCGCGGCCCGTCAAGCAGAAGGTCAGGAAGCAAGCCGTGGAGCGCCAAGAATTCATCGCCGAAGAGATAAAGAAGTTGGAAGCAGCAGGCCTGGTTAGAGGCATGATCCATCCTACGTGGTTAGCAAATCCAGTCGTCGTGCGCAAGGCCAACGGGAAGTGGAGACTTTGTATAGACTTCACTGATGTGAATAAAGCGTGTCCCAAGGATCCATTTCCCTTGCCGCGTATTGACCAGATTGTTGACTCCACCGCCGGATGTGAGCTGCTTTCCTTCCTTGATGCATACTCAGGTTACCACCAGATATTCATGGCCAAGGAAGATGAAGAGAAGACTGCATTCATTACTCCATGCGGCACATACTGCTTCATACGCATGCCCTTTGGATTGAAGAATGCAGGCTCAACGTTTGCAAGGGTGGTGCACACTGCTTTTGAGCCACAGATCCATAGGAATGTGGAAGCCTACATGGATGACATAGTGGTCAAGAGCAAGAGCAAAGATACCCTGATCCAAGACTTAGAGGAAACCTTTGAGAATCTGCGCAAGATACAGCTCAAGTTGAACCCCGAGAAGTGCGTCTTCGGAGTCCCCTCCGGCAAGCTTCTCGGGTTCTTTGTGTCCCAGAGAGGGATTGAAGCCAATCCCGACAAGATAAAAGCCATCGAGCAAATTGAAGCCCCGAAGCGCGTCAAGGACGTAAGGAGACTTGCTGGTTGTGTGGCTGCCCTCAGCAGGTTCATTTCAAAGTCTGCAGAGCGCGCCCTGCCTTTTTTCAAGATTTTGAAAAAGGCAGGTCCTATGAAATGGACTCCGGAAGCGGAGGCAGCGCTGCAAGACTTGAAAGGATACCTGTCCTCTACTCCAATACTTGTCGCACCTAGGCCACAAGAGAAGTTGCTGCTGTACCTAGAGGCAACCAATCAAGTGGTTAGTGCTGCGTTAGTAGCGGAGAGGGAGGCGGATGAGGAACCCACAGCCCCGACAAGCGAATCCAGCGACAAGCAGGGGGCTTCCCCGACAAGCTCTGGTCCCGACAAGGACAAGTCTGCGCAGTAACAAGGTGAAGTGCGAAGGAAGATGGTGCAGCGCCCAGTGTATTTTGTAAGTTCCCTCTTGCAGGGGGCTAGGTCAAGATACTCTGGGGTGCAGAAGTTGCTTTTCGGCCTCCTCATGGCCTCGAGAAAGCTACGCCACTACTTCCAAGCACACGAGATAACGGTGGTCACTCGCTTTCCGTTGAAGAGGATATTGCAGAATCCAGAAGCAACAGGCAGGATCGTCGAGTGGGCACTAGAGCTGTCAAGTTTTGGTCTCAAGTTTGAGAGTACTTCAACCATACAGAGCAGAGCTTTGGCAGAATTCATAGCTGAATGGACCCCAACACCCGATGAAGAAGTCCCAGAGACAAACGTCCCCGTCCAAGAAGCAAGCAGCGAATGGGTAATGTACTTTGATGGTGCTTTCTCGCTGCAAGGCGCCGGTGCCGGCGTGGTACTCATAGCGCCCACCGGAGAGCACCTCAAGTATGTTGTTCAGATGCACTTTCCCAAGGAACAAGCAACAAACAACACTGCTGAGTATGAAGGTTTGCTTGCCGGCCTCAGAATTGCGGCCGAGCTTGGGATCAAGAAGTTGATTGTGCGGGGAGATTCACAGTTGGTGGTCCGACAAGTGAACAAGAGTTACCAGAGCCCTTTGATGGAAGCTTATGTTGATGAAGTGAGGAAGCTTGAAGAACACTTTGAGGGCCTGCAAATGGAGCACGTCCCAAGAGCTCAGAATGATATTGCAGATGGCCTCTCAAAGTGTGCTGCGATGAAGTTACCTGTGGAACCAGGGACCTTCGTGCTCAAGCTAACTCAGCCATCCGTTACACCATCAGTTGGGCAAAACAAGAAGAGGAAGTTGGTCTCCGGCGACTACTTGCCGGCGGATCTTCCCGAAGCCGCCGCCAAGATCCCCAAGACCAACAGCCAAGATGCTGAGGAACAGTTTGCTCCTGCAGATCCAAGGGTCTGTACAGTTGAAGCAAGCGTTCCCGACGAGCCTTGCCCCGGCAGGCTTGCCGGGGGACCATCAGCTCCGGCAGAGCCGCAGGTTCTTGCCGTAGAAGCTGGGGTTCCCGCAGCAGCCCTCATGCCTTTAGTCCTTGCTGTTGAGCCCCAGGCTCCAGCATGGGCACAACAAATCGTCCGCTTTCTGCAAACTGGAGAACTTCCCGACGAACCAGAAGAAATAGAGAAGATAACCAGGCAGTCAAGTATGTACCAGTTCGTTGGCAATGAACTGTACAGAAGAAGACTCAATGGTGTCAGGTTGAAGTGCATTTCCAGGGAAGATGGACAGAAGCTGTTGGCAGAGATACATGGAGGCATATGTGGCCACCACATTGGCGCAAGGGCACTTGCCGGGAAGGCATTCCGGCAAGGGTTCTTCTGGCCAGAAACCCTCCAAGATGCAACTGCACAAGTAACCAAGTGTGAAGCATGCCAGTTCCATGCCAAGCAAATTCACCAGCCAGCTCAGGCTCTCCAGACGATCCCTTTGTCCTGGCCCTTCTTGGTCTGGGGGCTCGATATCCTCGGCCCTTTTCCCCACGCAGTCGGGGGCTTTGAGTACTTGTACGTAGCAATCGACAAGTTCACAAAGTGGCCAGAAGTGGAACCAGTGAGAAAGGTGACCGCACAGTCAGCAGTCAGGTTCTTCAGGTCAATTGTTTGCCGTTTCGGGATCCCTAACAGGATCATCACCGACAACGGCACACAATTTACAAGTCGCACCTTCATGCAGTACGTCCAAGACCTTGGCGCCAAGGTCTGCTTCGCTTCTGTTGCCCACCCGAGGAGCAATGGTCAAGCGGAGAGGGCCAATGCTGAAGTGCTGCGCGGACTCAAGACAAGAACCTTCGACAGGCTGCACAAGTGCGGAAGAAACTGGATAGAGGAGTTGCCGGCGGCTCTTTGGTCAATCAGGACGACACCAAGTCGAGCCACCGGACAGACACCCTTTGCTCTTGTCTATGGAGCAGAGGCAGTTCTCCCCACGGAACTCGTATACGGATCTCCTCGAGTGCTCGCTTATGATGAGCTCGAGCAAGAGCAACTGCGACAAGATTACGCATTGCTCCTTGAGGAGGAATGTCTCCAGGCTGCTGTACGAGCTGCTCGATACCAGCAAGCCTTGCGTCGCTATCATAGCCGCAAGGTCAAGGCCAGGAGTCTTGAGGAAGGCGACCTTGTTCTTCGGCGTGTTCAGTCCGCCAAGAATTCCAACAAGTTGACGCCGAAGTGGGAAGGCCCTTATCGGGTGAGACAAGTCACAAGGGCCGGCATTGTCCGCCTTGAGACCGAAGAAGGCTTACCGGTGAGCAACTCCTGGAACATAGAGCATCTTCGCAAGTTTCACCCATAAGGCGCGGTTGTCGTGATCCGCTCCGGCAACCACCTTTTGTACAAGTCTTGCCGCTGTTGCATGTAAACCTTTGTACAAAGCCGGGCGCAGATCCCGTGCATCAGTAAAGCTTTTGTGCTTCGCACTACTTGTCATTTCCATGCTCTTCTTTGTTATTTGCATGCATTATCTGACACTTTGTGCAATGCACATCCCCGGTAAGCACTAGCAAGCCGTGAGGCCCTATACTTGTTTTTCCTCCTCTTTTTCTTTCCCTCTTAAGCAGAAGGAGTATTCCTCGCGCACAAGTTTGCCGGGGGGGAAGGAGATGGAGGTATAAACCAAGTATTGTTCAAGAAAGAGAAGCCTTGTCGGGGAGCAAACAATCTATGAAAGCTAAGTTACCAGAATTTGAGCAGTTCAAATTTATAAATTTTTAGTTGTCTTCCTTGAACAACCACACTTTGTATGGAAAACCTGTGCGCAGAGGAACCTACCCGTGGCTAGCCGCACCCTTACTTTGTTTTCGAGCACGCTCAATGACTTAAGTGAGCTGCGACAAGTGTCGCGCCCTTACTTTGTTTTCGAGTTCGCTCAGCAAGCTGAGTGCGCTGCGACTAGCTGCGGCAAGGTTTCTTGCCGGCAAGGCCTTTGCCAGCAGGCTGCTAAGAGTCCAGCACTCAGCGCTCGCGGCAAGGGCCCCTTGCCGGCAAGTTCCCTAAAAGCGTAGGGCAAAAGGCATACAAAGTGGAGGACCAAAAGCAAGGGAGATAACACTGCATTGATAGCTCAAAATAAGATTGTATATTACAAAGATAACTTGCCGCAATAACTAATAGATTCATGTCCATAACATACTTTGCAGCGGCAAAGGAAGCAGAAAGAAAGGAATCTAATCTACGCGGTCGCCTTCACGCCTCGTAATCTTGTTCACCTTGGCGACGATGTGGGCAACCTGCGCCTTCAACGCCTCCTGATCGGCTTTGGGCGGCAAGCTGCGGAGGACGTTCACGAGATTGATGCCGGGGTTGCGGAAGACGATCTTGGACAAGACCCGCTCCATGGTGCCCATGCAGAGCCGACGCGCCTCGTCGGCCAGCTGCACGGGGATCCTCTCCCGCAGCCGCGCAAGTGCCGGCGCTATTCCCCTGAAGAACAGACTTAACTTGGCGCTGTGGGGGAGATTCTCGTCCGGAGAGTACGCGAGATGCTCCGCCCTCAGCGCCACCATCTCCTTGTCAATATTGGTAGCGGAGGTGACCAGATCATCAGTCCATTGCTCCACCGCCCGGTTGAAGTTGTTTGCTGAGACGGCGGCGCTCTCCACCAAGTTCCTCTCCTTGCGGAGCTCGTCCTTCAGCTTCGTCTCGCGGTCCCGGGCGGCGTCGAGCGAATCAGTCAGGGTGGAGACCTTCAACTCTAAGTCAGCGATGGAGTTCTTGGCGTCAGAGAGCTCTGTGCCCTTCTCGGAGAGACGTACCTGCAGCTCAGAGTTGGTGTGGGCATCTTTCTCCCGCTCCACATTGAGCGCAGTGACTCTGTCCTCACTTGCCTTCAGGAACAACTTCAGCTGCTCCACCCTGGCCGTCAGATCCTTCTTAGCAGTCTCCGCGGCGGCGGCGGCGTCCTTTGCCTCCTTCAGGGCCCCGCCAATGGCCTGCTCCCGGGCGGTGAGGTCGTCCTCGTGGCTGTCGAGGTCGACCTTCCGCTGGTTGAGCGCCCCTTCCCGCTGAGACAGCTCTTCGGCAGCCCGCCACTGCTGCTCCTCGACCTCGGCCTTCTCCAGGAGGAAGGCTTGCTGCGCCCCGGCAAGCTCTTCACGCTCCTCCGCCAAGTTGCGGAGGGCCGCCTGGTTGGCGGCACGATGCTCCGCGGCGCGCTTCTCCAAGTCCGCTCCAGCCTGGGCGGCGAGAGCCTCCCTGGACTCCAGCTTCGCCTGCCTGGCCCGGTACAGAGCCAGGAGCCGACGAAGGAGTCCCTCCTCTTCGGGCTCGTCGCTGTCGCCGGGCGCTTCGACGATCTTCAAGCCGGCGGAGGCGAGGACCTCTCCGTCAAAGGTCTCTCCCTCCGCGGGTGCACGAGACGAGGACGCCCACGGGACTTGTATGAAGACCCCGTTGGCGGCCTTCAAGTAGACACCCGACCGCTCCGCGGAGGCGGAAGGGTCGGCGGCCGGTGCAGCGTCCGTCGCTCCTGCGGCCTCCGGGCCAGCAGTTTGGTCGCCAGTCCCTTCCCCAGCCGCGGCATCAGCGGTCGGGGCGGTCTCTTCGACGACTGGCTCGCCAGCTCCAGCCGTTCCCTCGGCAGCAGTGGCGTTGCCGCCGTCGCCGCGCACCTCCTCCTCAGCGACGGTCTCCGTTTCCATCCGCTCTGAGGCAGGAGGATCTAGTAGAAGAAAAAGAAAAGAAAGAGTCAAGCAAATATCCAAAAAGACGAATCCAAGAAGAAGAAGTTGCAAGACTTACCTTCGCGGATCTCTTCAATGACAGGGTCCCTCGCCGGGGAGTTCTCCCTTGGCGGCGGAGCAGTGGCCCCTGCTGGCGGAGGGACGCCCGCGCCCTCCCTTGGCGGGGTGCTCGCCCTTGTCGGGCTGCTTACCCTTGGCGGGGTACTCGCCCTTGGCGGAGTGCCCGTCCTTGGCGGAGCGTTCTCCCTCGTCGGGGAGTTCACCCTTGGCGGGGAGGGAGGAGCAAGTAGCTCGTCGGGGGCGACCTCCTGGCGCTCCTGCGGCTGCGGCTCCGCTTTTGCACAAGACAAACAAGATATCAGATGAAGATGATCACCTCAAGCGCGCCCATCAAGCAGAAATATAAAAACCAGACTTACGCCGGGGGTTGCGCTGGGGGCTGCTCCTCGGAGCAGCTGGTTGATCCGGCAAGTTTGCCGCTGGCACGTCTCCAGTCGCCGCGGCGGGCGAGTCGTCTTCAATCTCGACCACAGGGATCTTGGCCCTCTTCGCCATCCGCTGGGTCAGGTTCCTGAAAGCAAAACAAAAACAAGATCAGAATCAACAAGGAAAATCAAGACAAAATCAAAGAAACCAGAAGAATTGCAAGTACTTACTCCTCTTCCTCGTCCTCGGAGCTGAGGGCGGAGAAGTCAAAATCCGCCTGAGGTGCTCCCGCGCGAGGAGCTGGAGGAGAAGGCTCCCTCGGGCGCTTGGCGGTCTCCGGGGCTGTGGGCTGCGAAGACCCAACCCCCGTCGTCGCCGAGGACCGAGGGGCAGAAGGGGCACTTGTTCCGCTCCGGGAAGATCCCGCTCCGCTTGGCGCTCGAGCACGGGGCGCTTCCTTGACGACTTCGCTCGTCCTGGTGGCGCGCGTCGCACGGCGCGCTGGCTGCTGTCGAGGCGCCTGCGTCCTCGCCGTCTCAGCTGCCTTGCGGAGGCGCTTCTTCGGTTGCTGCGTGGGACTTGCCAGAGGCGGGGAGTTCTCTGAGGACGAGGAGGCGTCGTCATCGAGATTCAGGGACCCACCAGAGTCTTCATCAGCCTCGGTGTCCTCCTCCTCCTCGGCAGGCCCGCTGGACTCAGCACCATGTCCGGTGGCCTCACTCCCCCCAGCAACTTCGCTCGTCCCGGCAAACCTCAGGGAAGGCTCCCCGGCAAACTCCTCGGGCGGAAGCTTGAGCAGCTTGAGGATTTCCGCCTCCTCTGCTTGGCTCACCGCGTCCGCGGCCTGTGCCTCGTCCACAGTGTATCCAAAGTCACCCGCCGCCACAGCTGCGGCGGCCTCCTCCATCCTGGAGGCGATGTAGGCTATATCCCGGCCAGTAGTGGCCCGGGTGAGGCCTTTGTTCTCCTCGGCGTTGCGGGGCGTCTCGACCAAGTTGTCGAAGAAGGACAGCACGGTATCCGGCGGAGGCTCTATCCAAGTGGGGACGACGCCGTGGGAGTCGCACGCGGGCATCATCGCTCGTAGGGAATCGCGGGCGATGCTGTTGCACAGCGGCACCACTCCCCGGGAAGGTCTGAACCACTCCGGGTGGGCCGGGTCATGCTTGAAGAGCTCCCGGACCATCCCCTTCAACTCCAAGGCAGTGAAGTTGTAGTTCAATCCAGGGCACAGCCTCATGATATCTGCCGCATTGCCGAATTCCCAGGCGGGCCTTTTCCTTTCTTGTAAAGGGGCAATGCGGCGACGGAGGAAATCTGCTCCAACTTCTCCGATAGTCAGATTGGCGACCCGGAGACGAATGATCCTGATGAGGGCGATGTTGAGCTTGCTGTCCTCCGGGGCCAACTCACTCCTGTCCCTGCCGCTCACTATGGCAGTCGTGCGCGGCGAGGTAAAGGGCTCAGGCTTATCTTCCACCACCCAACACCAATCGGCTCTCCACTCCTCCCACTTGCCGCGGAGTTCTCCCTTCAGGTATGAATCCTTCTTGTTCAGCCTGAAGATCCAGGAGATGCCGCCGGAGAGGGGAGCGCCGGATTCTACTCTAGGCATAAAGAAGTGGCGGAAAAGAGCTACATTGGGATGAACCCCAACATAATTTTCGCACAGATGTGCGAAAACGGCCATCGTAAGGATGGCGTTGGGGGTGAAATCTAGGAGGTGGAGGCCATATGTGTTCATTATATCACAAAAGAACTCCGAGAACGGAGGGCACAGTCCACAATGGAAGAACGCAGCGAAGAAAAAGTACCCGCTGGGGAACATATCTTTGGCGATGGCGGGGAAGACATGGGAGCGAGGATGAGCTTTGGTCTCCCTCGCCCAGAACAAATAATATTTGTCCCGCAGCTCCCTCGGACCGAGCCTTGGCGCGAAGACCACGCACTTCTTCCGCAGGGCAGCCAGCTTCGCCGCCTGCTCGGACTTCTCCTTCTTGGCCTTGTCTGCTTTCGCCTTGTCGCTCTTCGGAGCCATGGCGGGGGCGGCAAGGAAGGAGGCAAGGAGCTCGACGGTGCCGCGGATGCGGGAGGCGGCGGAGGAGGGAGTGGAGCTGAGCTCTCTGTCGACCTTTGGGAGGCGGAGGGCGACGGGGATTTTTGGGGAGTCAAGACGCAATGAAGACGATGGAGGGAACTACCCCTGCTCCCTCTGCTTTTAAGGGGGAAGTGGGGGACGCTCCGCATTTCCCATTAAAGAACAGGCCACGATCTCTCCCACGACGCCGCAATCGACGCGTGCCGTTAGGGAGGGATGCGGTGGATACGGAAGGGGATACGGCTTGCCATGGGCCGCGCGTGCCCGCGCACTGTTCTGGGCCTGGCCCAACAGCGCTCGGAACCGTGTGTGGCCCAGGCCCGGGGGCTCCTGTCGGTGTACTAAGATAGGGGTACCTTAGTACCCCAACTTGTGCACGGGCAGTAGCAGCTTCCCGCGGCAGGGCTTACCACGTGCTCGCCAAGAACCTTTGTGGTCCTTATAAAGCCATTCAAGAACAAAGTATACAAGTCAGAAGATCAAGGCCCCGGCAAGAGGAGCTTGCCGGGAAGGCCGTACCAGGCTCAAGATTATCACATTAACACAAGACCCTGGCAAGAGGAGCTTGCCAGGGAGGTCAAGGAACACATACCCCAAGGGATGCCTCGGCGCATCATGCGCCCCGGCAGGACCCGGAGAGCGACAAGCTTCCGGGCCCGGCAAGATCATGGCCCCGGCAAGGAGCTTGCCGGGGGGAACCCACGCTGTGTGCCCGCGCTCCAGCTCATCTGCCCACGCGTCGCCCTGGGGCCCTTCCAGGGGACGCGTGGCGGACGGCTATGCAGTCTGGGGCACACGGTGGCAAGCCGCGGTGACGAGGCTACCGCCGTGGCGAACGGAGAAGCATGGACGGACGCTTTTGGGGGCGACGGCGACGGGCATTCAATGCCCTTGTCCCCCACTGTCAAAGTTAGGTGAAGACCACTTTTCATCCACTATTCATGCACTATTCACGCACTGTTACAACTACCACCAAATTTACACTTTTGCCCTCCTCTACGTTGACACCTGTCGGAGACCCCTTTGAGCTATAAAAGGAGGCCCATGCACAACGTAGAGGAGGTTCCATTCCAGAAACTCAGGCACTCTCTCGCTCGGTGTAGCTAAGCACTATAGATCTTCAAGCTCCCGAGCCCACAAACTCAATACAACCTAAGCAGGAGTAGGGTTTTACGCGTCCGCGCGGCCCGAACCTGGGTAAACTGCCCGCGTGTGCCCCTCGATCTGCTCTTCGTGCTCCCTCCGCTCCCTTACCGCAACGTAGAAGGGGCTCCGGTCCCATAGGTGCTCGTGGGAGGACAGTTTCCCCCGACACTGACAGGTAGGCCCCACCTGCCAGCCTCACAGCGTCGCCCTAGCCCCCGCGCGCACCCGCTTCGCCAGCTCAGCCTCGCCGGGCCCCCTTGTCAGTGGGCGCGGCTAGCTGAGCCTGGGTCGTTTTAGACCCTGGCGCCTATATTGTTTTATTTTCTTTTTCTGTTTTCCTTTTTCTTTTCTGTTTTTCTTATTTATTTAATATCTGCATATTTATGTTTCAGATGGATATGAGTCCTATATGAAAAGTGCTTAGAATTTTGTGTAGATTATGAATATGCCACTTGCTGCCATGTTTAAAACCTTTTAAAATGATGTTTGAATTTAAACTTGTTTTAAATATGCTTAAACTTGCAAAAATCATATCTAAATATCTACAACTCCAAATTTAACAAACTTTATATGCATTTGGGGTTGAAAAATGTGCAGAATATTTTGGTGCTGATGTTTAGCATGTTTGACAACTCTATCACAGAAGTTTTTCAAATCTGTCCCAAATGCAAATAAATGAATATGGGAGTTTCTGGATATTGTTGTATTTATTTCCAGCCCATTTAAATGTGCTAGCATGTTGCTGTTATGTTAGTTGCACCCTTGCCATGTTAACCAACCTCTTTAAAACATGTTGGTTGCTTGTTTGTTAAACTACATAAACTTGTTAGTTTGTTCCTTTACTTGTTTCAAGTGTGTGGTTGATCTTGTTTGGTTGTGATGATATTGCACTCTTATGACCCCTAGGCCATGCATCATTTCTTCCATGTTCATATGCTCCATGTGCATGCATCATGTGATTGAGCACTGCATGTTGATTGATTTTGTTCCGTTGTTGCATTGTTGTGTTTGGTTAGAGCCCGGTGACGAAACGGAGTACGAGGTTTCTACCGAGGTTGAGTGTGAGGAGCAAGGTTACGTTCCCTCCGAGGATTCAACAGGCAAGATGACCTGACCCAGATATCATTACTATCTTTGCCTCTTGCTAGATGTCTCGCTCTTTAGCTTATTGCCTCGATGCCTATGTCTGTTTGTCAGCCTCCTATTGTTGCCATGAACCTCTCTAACCACCCAACCTAGCAAACCTTTGTTTGGCTACGTAAGCTTCGCTCAGCCCCTCTTATAGCATTGTTAGTTGCAGGAGAAGATTTGAAGATTCTTGCTTCATGATGAAGTTTTTGTTGGGATATCACAATATATAATCTGTTAAACTAAATCATCTATATACATGGCAATGGGTGGAAGGCTAAGCCATTGCTTGGTGTTTTGTTCCACTCATGCCTCCCTAGGAACCGTTTAAACCGGTGTTATATTCCTTGTTTTTGCGTCCCTAACATGGTTGGGGTTTATGGGCCCCCCTTGATAACCCGCTTAGCGCTAAAGCTTTTCCAGCAAGGCCCAACATTGGTTTTACATTTCCCTAACAACTAAAACTTGCATAGGGAGTTATAAACCCTTTCCTTAATCAACAACCCGGGCCAGTGCTCCACATGAGTGTTGGTCCAAACTGGGGAGCCTGCGGGGCCACCTTGGGGAAACCCGAGGGCTGGTAAAAACCTGTAGCATCGCCCATCCGGTCCTGGCCTGAGACGAGATACGCGCGGCTACTATTAGGGTGTCGGCACGCCAGGAGGTCTTGCTGGATTAGTTTTACCTTAGTCGGAATATCTTGAGCACGGGATTCCGAGAATACTCGGGTCTTCCCACCTTGGAGTTGCGACTCCGCAGATCGTGAGCTTGTGATGGGCTAAGTTGGGACACCCCTGCAGGGATTTGATCTTTCGAAAGCCATGCCCGCGGTTATGTGGCAAATGGGAATTTGTTAATATCCGGTTGTAGAAAACTTGACACTATGATCATAATCCACTACCAGCGTGAGTAACCATGACGGTCGCTTTCCGAAGGGGTTCGGGAAGTGAACACGGTGGGGTTATGTTTGACGTGCTTAGATAGGATCACTTCGTGATCACTTTGGCGATCGTTGGCACTTTTCTTCTCTCTCTAAACACGTAAGCTAGTGCTAGTGCAGCTCCAACCTTGTTCTTCAGCCTTGTTCCACACCCAAGGCTTTGATAGTATTGCTACCCGGGAACGGGATTGCTGAGTCCTCCGTGGCTCACAGATTCTACACAACACCAGATGCAGGTACCGTTGAGAACTACACAGTTGGTGGTTCAGAGTTGTACTGGGAGTTCGATGAAGAACGTGGGCGATACTGCGTGCCTTATCCAGAGGATCAGTAGGGCTCTTACTAGGATGATCGGGACCTTGTGTTATTTTATTTGTGGTATCTTTCATTTGGATCTTCGTCCGTAGTCGGACTGTGATGTTATTTGGATGATGAATGTTTATGTAATGCATTGTGTGACGTGGCGAGTGTAAGCCAACTAATCTTTTACAATTTCATCCCTCTTTTACATGAGTTGTGCAAAGATACCATTCTTGAGATCATTCTAGTATGGTATTATGCCTTTAAGTTGTGCCTCGACACGTGGGAGGTATAATCTCATAATGGGCATTACACCTAGGCCACAAGGGTGGGGGGGTGCCCCCTAGGGCGTGCCCTTCGTCCTTGTGGGCCCCCTGGACCTCCACCGACCTCAACTCCAACTCCATATATTCGTGTTCAGGGAGAAAAAGTAAGAGAAGGATTCATCGTGTTTTATGATATGGAGCCGCCGCCACCTCCTGTTCTTCCTTGGGAGGCCATATCTGGAGCCCGTTCAGGGCTCCAGAGAGTGGAGATCGTCGTCCTCGTCATTATCAACCTTCTTCCATCACCAATTTCATGATGCTCACCGCCGTGTGTGAGTAATTCCATCGTAGGCTAGCTGGACGGTAATGGGTTTGATGAGATTTATCATGTAATCGAGTTAGTTTTGTAAGGGTTTGATCCCTAGTATCCACTATGTTATGAGATTGATATTGCTATGACTTTGCTATGCTTAATGCTTCTCACTAGAGCCCGAGTGCCATGATTTCAGATCTGAACCTATTATGTTTTCATGAATATACATGTGTTATTGATCCTATCTTGCAAGTTGTAGACACCTACTATGTGTTATGATCCGCATACCCCAAGGTGACGATAATTGGGATTCTTTCCGGTTATTGCCGTAGTTTGAGGAATTCATGTATTCACTAAGTGCTAATGATTTGGTCTGGTATTCTATTAAAAGGAGGGCTTAATATCCCTTAGTTTCCATTAGGACCCCGCTGCCACGGGAGGTAGGACAAAATATGTCATGCAAGTTCTTTTCCATAAGCACGTATGACTATATTCGGAATACATGCCTACATTATATTGATGAATTGGAGCTAATTCTGTGTCACCCTAGGTTAGAACTGGTACATGATGAATATTATCCGATGTCTATCATTACCGATCCATTGCCTATGAGTTCATCTCATATTGATACTTGCTTTGTTACTTTCGTTACTACTGCTGTCACCATGATGACCCACAAGTGTAGGGGGTCTATCGTAGTCCTTTCGATAAGTAAGAGTGTCGAACCCAACGAGGAGCAGAAGGAAATGATAGGCAGTTTTCAGTAAGGTATTTTCTGCAAGCACTAAAACTATAGGTAACATATAGTTTTGTGATAAGGTAATTGGTAGCAAGTGACAAAAGGTAAAAGTAAATAAGGTGTAGCAAGGTGGCCCAATCCTTTTTGCAGCAAAGGACAAGCCTGGACAAACTCTTATATGAAGGAAAGCGCTCCCGAGGACACATGGGAATTATCGTCAAGCTAGTTTTCATCACGATCGTCTGATTCGCGTTTGGTACTTTGATAATTTGGTATGTGGGTGGACCGATGCTTGGGTGATGTCCTTACTTGGACAAGCCTCCCATTTATGATTAACCTCTAATGCAAGCATCCGCAACTACAAAAGAAGTATTAAGGTAAACCTAACCATAGCCTGAAACATATGGATCCAAATTAGCCCCTTACGAAGCAACGCGTAAACTAGGAACATATGGATCCAAATCAGCCCCTTACGAAGCAACACATAAACTAGGGTTTAAGCTTCTGTCACTCTAGCAACCCATCATCTACTTATTACTTCCCAATGCCTTCCTCTAAGCCCAAATAATGGTGAAGTGTCATGTCATCGACGTTCACATGCCACCACTAGAGGAGAGACAACATACATCTCATAAAAATATCGAACGAAGATCAAATTCACATGACTACTAATAGCAAGACTTCTCCCATGTCCCCGGGAACAAAAGTAACTACTCACAAGACATGATATTTTTCATGATCAGAGGGGTATTAATATGCATAATGGATCCGAACATATGATCTTCCACCAAATAAACCAACTAGCATCAACTACAAGGAGTAATCAACACTACTAGCAACCCACAGGTACCAATTTGAGGTTTGGGTACAAAGATTGGATACAAGAGATGAACTAGGGTTTGAGAGGAGATGGTGCTGGTGAAGATGTTGATGAAGATAGCCCTCCCCAAGATGGGAAAGTTGTTGGTGATGACAGCGATGACGATTTCCCCCTCCCGGAGGGAAGTATCCCCTGTAGAACAGCTCTGCCGGAGCCCTAGATTGGTTTCCGCCTCGGTTCCGCCTCGAGACGGCGGCGTCTAGTCCCGAAAGCCTCCTTATGATTTTTTCCAGGTCAAAACACCTCATATAGGAGAAGATGGGCATTGGGGTACCGTCGGTGGGCCCACGAGACAGGGGCACGCCCTGAGAGGGGGGCGCGCCCCCCACCCTTGTGGACAGCCGCTGGCCCCCCTCGTGAACTTCTTTCGCCAGGTATTTTTTATATTTTCTGAAACGGATTTCTGTGGAGTTTCGGGGCTTTTGGAGTTGTGCAGAATAGGTTTCCAGGGTTTGCTCCTTTTCTAGCCCAGAATTCCAGCTGCCGGCATTCTCCCTCTTCATGTAAACCTTGTAAAATAAGAGAGAAAAGGCATAAGTATTGTGACATAACGTGTAATAACAGCCCATAATGCAATAAATATCAACATATAAGCATGATGCAAAATGGACGTATCACACCATCAGTACAAAACTGCTACTGTTACTCTTGCCACCGTTACCGTTACTTCCATACTACTTTGCTACTAAATACTTTGCTGCAGATATTAAGTCTTTCAGGTGTGGCTGAATTACAACTCAGCTGCTAATACTTGAGAATATTTTTTCCTCCCCTTGCGTCGAATCAATAAATTTGGGTTGAATACTCTACCCTCGAAAATGGTTGCGATCCCCTATACTTGTAAGTTATCAGTTACCTGCAAGGATGAGATTTGATAGTGATAGATGTAAAACAAATAAAAGTAAATAAAACTTAGCGAGGTATTTTTGTGTTTTTGATTTAATAGGTCTGAAAATAATAGGATAAAAGTAGACCCGGGGGCCAAAGGTTTCATTAGAGGCTTCTCTCTTCAAAGAACGCATACAGTGTGTGAAAAAATTATTGTTGAGCGGTTTATAGAAAAGCGAATAATCATGACGATATCTAAGGCAATGATCATGAATATAGGCATCACGTCCTTGCCAAGTAGACCAACTCCTGCCTGCATCTACTACTATTACTCCACACATCGACCGACTCCTGCCTGCATCTAGTGTTTTAAGTTAACAAAAACAGAGTAACGCCTTAAGCAACATGACATGATGTAGAGGGATAGATACAATCAATATGAAATAAACCCCATCTTCTTATCCTTAATGGCAACAATACAATACGTGCCTTGCTACCCCTTCTGTCACTGGGTGAGGACACTACATGATTGAACCCATTACAAAGCACCTCTCCCATCGCAAGAAAAATCAATCTAGTTGGCCAAACCAAATCAATTGATCAGAGAGAAATACGAAGCTACCAAATCATGCATATAAGAATTCAGAGAAGACTCAAATAATATTCATGGATAATCTGGTCATAAACTCACAATTCATCGGATCTCAACAAACACACCACAAAAAAGATTACATCATATAGATCTCTAAGAACATCGAGGAGAACATTGTATTGAAGATCAAAGAGATAGAAGCCATCTAGCTACTAGCTATGGACCCGTAGGTCTGTGGTGAACTACTCACACATCATCAGAAGGGCAACAAGGTTGATGTAGAGGCCTTCCGTGATCGAATCCCCTTCCGGTAGAGTGCCGGAAAAGGCCCCAAGATAGGATCTCACGAGGTTAGAGGCTTGCGGTGGCGGAATTTTTTTTGGTGTGCCCCTGGTCCAAAGGGAATATTTGGGTATTTATGGAGCAAGAATTTGGGTTAGAGGAGTAATGAGGGCCCCACAAGCTCGAGGGCACACCCTACCCCCCAGGGCGCGCCCTCCAGGCTTGTGACCACCTCGTGGCTCTCCTAGCCTTGTCCCGAAGCTTCCTCGATGTCTTGTGGTCCAAGAAAAATTGTCAAAAAGTTTCGTTCCATTTGGACTATGTCTGATATTGAGTTTCTCTAAATAACAAAAACAAGGAAAAAAACACCAACTGGCACTGGGCACAAAGTTAGTAGGTTAGTCGCAAAAAATGATATGAAATAGCATAATAATGCATATAAAACATTCAGGATGGATAATATAATAGCGTGGAATAATAAAAAATTATATATACATTGGAGACGTATCAGAGCGGCGTGTGGAGGAGGAGCGAAAGCGAGGAGAGGGTGAGCTAGGGTTT
>LR738710.1:178207574-178381074 GCA_902687465.1 Secale cereale
GGGGGCTCGTGGCAGCCACCCATGGCCATGGCGCCGTGGATGTGCGCTACGCCCTCCTAGTATCCTGTACAGATGAGGGGGAGAGATGGAGGGTGGGTTAGGCCTCACTGTTGCCATGGGATTACTTTACCTTAACTACTGGGGTTTCATGAATCTCCTCCACTACAAGAAATCTCGTCCAGGGATTTAAGAGGTAGAGTAAGGGGGAAAAGATTGGTTAAAAAATTCTAACGTATCTTCTTGGTCTGGGTTGCTCTTCTCGAAGAGGTTGATCCATTATGTTGATGTCTTCAATTCGATGCATCAGGCCATCATGATGAAGTCATCATCATTTCTTCAGAATATCCATCATACTTATGAGTAGGACAAGAGGGGAAAACTTTATAAGGACGAATGTATGGAAGGATCGGCATCCGGTAATTATCTTAGGGAATGAAGGTAAGATATTTCTTGAATTGGAACTCGGGAATTAGATTGAGAGCCAAGTAATAAGGTGAAGAAGTTCCAAACGGATAGGAAATAATTTAATTCCCAACCTAGGGTGTGAATGGGGTTCAGAGCAACGATAATAAGTATTGCGTCTGATACCAGAATAGATAATCTATAAGAAGGTTCTCATGAATTACATATGAATCCAAGCACGAGATATAACTTTGGAAACAATGTTGTACATGAGAGTAAGGTTTTGATCCTGTGGAACTGTGATTAGTGTGGGTCAAGAGTAGGGATGATGTGATGTGGAGCATCCTACAAACATCACCATCTGAAGAGTACGATCGCCAAGTGACATGTGTGACATCTATTCATACACACAAAGGTGAATCATCTCCTTTACATGTGTCCACTTGTACCCTTCGAGGATGGCATACTACTTGACCCCACTCTCGTGTGCATACAAAGGTGTGAGCGGTTCTACACATTCCTCGAGGAGGAGCCCAAGCGAAAGAGTGCAACTACACCATCCACGAGGAGAATGCACGAAAGAAGGAATCTCGCCAAGTCCAAGGAGAAGGACGAGAAGACCACAAGGAAGACAGAGGCAAGTAGGAGGAAGAAGAAGTACAGTCCAGAAGACCCCGTGCGCACAGCCCCTATGGACCCTATGCGCACGGCCTATCCAAAGAGTTTCTGGATACCCTGTGCGCACGGGCCCAAAAAGATCCCGTGCACACGGGACCCCCGTGCCCACGGGGTTCACTTAGTTCGTGCACACGGGCTTGCGTGCGAGTTGGCCGGGAAATGCTCCTTTTGCCCCTCCACTTCGTCCCTCACCTCCAACCACCTATATAACTCGTGCCTAGGTCATTTATTAGGGTTAGCAAAGGATCTGACTTGATCTAGTTGAGCTTTGCTCCTTGTACCTACTCTTGAGAGAGAGAGAGAGAGAGACGTCTCCCATGGAGCTCAAGACCTCCTATGGAGAATATCCCTAGTGGATTCAAGGCCCCATCTAGGGAAGGATCCCCATCATAGGATCATCAAGACCTCATCTCCTCCATAGGATTTGGGATGAACTCTATCTTGTACTTTTCCCTTTGTATTCATTTATCTTTGGGGATCTTGTGTGGATTTGAATCTAGTGGATGTGTGATTTGGACTTGTTCTAGAGTGTTCTTCTTGTGATTTCTCCCCGTGTTCTTCGTGTTCTTCATGTTCTTCGGGTTTCCCTTCTCCAATTCGTGAAAGATCGTCCAATCAGGGTTCCACCCTACATGAGGAAGGTGACATCGTGCATGGCTACGATAGCAAGGCATGTCATAGGAAAGTTTGTCAGCTATGCCAACAACAATGTCGGTACCGAGGGCGAGGACAAAGAGAACCATTTTCCTGCTTGTTTGGACGAGGCGTACCAATAGGCAATATTCTTGTCCACCGATGGCTACCGGAATGTTAACAACAATAGTAACATGGTCTTACTAACAGAGTTGTACACCGAGGTGTTTACATAAGCAGGGAATTATCACTGCTCAGATAAGTTAGATTACTAGAAAGGTTAAAGAAACCAATGGAAAGGAAAATGGGTTTATCAGATTAAACAGACCAATGGAAAGGAAACTGTGATTATACACAAGTATAAAGTGCATATCCTTCTCAAGAGCAAGCAGGTCAAGATAATCATCACGGGTCTACAAGTACATACCCCTTTATATAAAAGGGGCAAGGAGAATCATGGTGTTTACCCATACAAGGTGTTTGGATAATCCATGAAGAAACATATAGTATTGCACTCCCACTACAAAAAAAGACACATCCATGACATTTTGGGCCAAACAATTTTTTTTCCTGTCATGCTTATGACACTTCTATGACGATAATTGTGAGAAAACCCGATATCATCATAGATGTGATGGGCTCCTACTTCTATGATAAAAAATCCTGACAGAAAATGGCGTTTTCGTCCTGGGCGGGCCGGGGACGCACCTGCATGACATTCTTTGGGCCGTCCATGATGGAAAAAATCGTGGTAGAAGCGAGGGCGAGGAAATTTTTGGGGAGTTTCTAATTATGGTGGGTGGTCGGGGAGGAGCGATACACGGAGGTTTACGTGTTTCTCTCGTACATGTCGCGTGTATGTGCGAGGCATTGGGCTCTAACTGAACCCGAGCGAGGCGTTCGCTTACTGAACCTGAGTGATTGCACTACTACGTTATTGAACCTGAGCGATCGATCCCTTGGCTGCTAAATGAACCCGAGCGATTCCTTCGCTACCGCTGCTAACTGAACCCGATCGATCGCTGCTGCTGCTTACTGAAGCCGATCGAACCAGCTGCTGCCTCTTGATGAACAGTGAACGTGGGGTTGGTTGAACGAGTCGAGACTTACGTGGTTGGTGTTGGATGAACAGTTCCCGGTGGGGGTTGGTTGAACAGGACCCCGTGGTAGTAGTAGTAGGCGGTTGCCACTGGAGGAATAGGACCCGGAGAGGAGGCCGCCACAGCCGAGCCCGTGGGGGTGGATGAACAGGACTCCGTGGAGGGCTGGTTCAACAATAGCCGGTGGAGGGCTGGTAGGATAACAAGACCCCGTGGAGGGCTGGTAGGATGAACAGGACCCCGTGGAGGGCTGTATGAATAGGACCCCGTGGAGGGCTGGATTAACAGGACCCCGTGGAGGGCTGGATGAACAGTAGCCGGTGGAGGCACATGAAGATGCGGTGGATGAATAGTGCAGGTGGAGGCCGGAGGACGTCGACGGTGGGTGAACAGTAGCCCATGAAGTCCCGTCTTGCGGTACGCCACACCCCTCCCAATGAACAGGACCCCCGTTACGACCGTAGTGCTCCACCACAAGTCAGTTTCCTCCGTTTTGCGGTACGCCAGACCCATCCCGATGACATGATCCCATTTTGACCATGGCCGGTCGAGCAGAAGGCCGTTTCCTCCGTTTTGCAGTAAGCCAGACCCTTCCCGATGAACAGGACCCCGTTTTGACCGTACGCGCTCCAGTAGAAGACCGTTTCGCTCCGTTTTATGGTACGCCACACGAGGCTTCGACTATTCTGTCCAAGCAGGTTGCCTCCCGATGAACACGATGTTGTTTCTCCATTCCAACCCTGCCGGTTGGCTGCCAATGAACACGACACCGTTGCTGCCGTCTGCTGCCTCTCCATCTACACCAGCCCTGGCCGTACATATGCGCGAGTACGCGTTCGAGACTCCGCATGTATGTACGTACGTAGCCATGTTTTTTGCCTTGTGGTTGTACGTACGTGTACACAGTTTTGAAGGGATTGTACATATGACACGTGTGGCTCCTTATTCGGAACTGTTCATCACTGCAGAGACACCGATCGACCGCTATGTACGTACACGTTCGTGACTAGACAGACAACCCTACGTACGATTCCATTGGGTGGGTCCCAGCTATCATGGAGGACAAGGACGCACTTCCTTGCATGCGAAGATATAGCCAGCGGGTCCCAGCTGTCAGGGGCGAATCATTTTTTTGCCCGTAATAAGGAGGCACTTCCTTGCGTGCGGCCGTGGACCGAGCTGTCAGCCTCTCCACGTACCGCGCTCTTTCGATGGAAGTCGTTCCTTGACGACATTGACCACACCGTGCCAAGAGCACCAAGACGGTGGATGACGGCGAGGCATAGGAAGGGATTGACCTGCAGCCGGGGGAGATGCGGCAGTTGAGTCACAGCCGGAGAGGAGTACAACATACGAGGGTTGACTGGTTTGGTGCGGCCTCGGGCTGCAGTCGGCCGAGAATAACAGGAGGGGTGGAGGGGGTGGCCTGGCCGGCAGTGGAGTAGTGCTTCGTAGCGAGGCGTGCGAAGCAGCGCTGCTGGCCGCCGGAGGCACGAGCAGGAAGTCTCGCCGGTGCTGGAGGAAGAAGACGAGAGATTGAAGATGCATGCTAGTCGTTAGATGTACATCCAACCAGTACAGATGACGGAATCATTTTGTTGACTAATTTGACAAAGCATTTCGTAGGCGACCTAATGGCCCACATTTCAGGCTCCTTGCTGGTGGGTCCTGGCTGTCAGTTGGAGGAAGAAGACAAGATTGAAGATGCATGTTGGCCGTTGGATATATATATCCAATGGGTGTGGATGTCAGAATGATTTGTTGACTAAGTTGACAATGCCTGTCGTAGGCTTCGAGCTATTGGCCTACATCTCACCGTGCAAATATGTGGCTCATTTTAACCCATGTTTTTGAGAATTTACAGTCAATTTGCTGGGCTGGGTGAACAAATAGCGTAGCGTAAATTCGGCCTATTTCACTTGTCTAAGAAATCAGAGCCCATTTGCACTTCCCTAAAATACACGAAGTTGATGGGCTTTGTGGTAAAGATAATATTAGGTTAGACGAAGCAATTAGTATCAAAAATTAAACCGGACCTGGACATTATATTATATAGAAAAATAGAAAATTAGCGAGTTATTTCTCAAAATAAAAATGAGCGTGTTATTATTACATTGGTCCTTAAATCGTCGCAAGCTTTTGTGCGCAATCACCAGGATTTTCGTTTCCTTAGAGTAAGAAACAACCAGGATTTCCCTTCCAACTTGTGTTAAACATTTATAAGTTTGTATTAAATATACAATAATAATAATAATAATAATAATAATAATAATAATAATAATAATAATAATAATAATAATAATAATAATAATAATAATAATAATAATAATAATAATCTCTACCTATGTACATATTATATCTTTACCTAATAATAAAGAAAATAGGGTTTCAGCCCGTTCGTCAGATCATTTTGCAAAAAAGCCCCTATACTTTCTTGAAATTAACCCGCGGTCCAAACATAAGTCACTCGAACCGTTATTTTATCGTTTTACAAAAATACTCCTGTATTTTCCTGAAATAAACCCGCACTCCGGACTTAAGTCACCCGAACCGTTATTTTACATTTTTTCGAAAACACCCCTCACCATTTAGGTAATTCATCCCCGGGTCATATTTAACTCAAACAAATGATTTTCTAAATCATCCATATCTTTTAGACGGTAACCCCGATTTAAACAAGTTATATATGAAATTTGATTAGAAAAATATGTAGAATATGAATATGAGATTATTTTAACCTGTTATGTATTTCTAAATATTATTTTAGCAGATATTAAAGTCAAACAAATGGTTTTCTAAATTATCCGTATCTTTAAAACCGTAATTCCGATTTTAACATGTTATATATGAATTTTTTATTAGAAAAAATATGTAGAATATGAATATGAGATTATTTTAACTTGTTAAATTTTTCTAAATATTAGTATAGAATATATTATAGTCAAACAAATTGTTTTCTAAATCATCCGTATCTTTTAAACTGTAACTCCGATTTTAACATGTTATATACGCAATTTGATTAGAAAAACGTGTGAAATCTGAATATGATGTTAATTTTACCTGTTCGTTATTTTTTAAATGCTTTTTGAAAAAGAAAATAAGTGTTTTTTCAAAAGGTGAACTTGCATTTCAAAAGTTTGTATTGTTCAAAAAAGAGTTTATGTATTGAAATATTGTGCATATATTTTAAATGCCCTTCTAAAAAACGTGTTCATGTAATTCTAAAAGTGTGTGCATGTTCAATTCTTTTCTTTATCGTGTTTAGGAAAGGAAGGCACCGCGTCCTTCCGTGACGAAGTAACATGAGGCGGCCAGCCATGCGGGAAGGGAGGTAAGGCACCAGGGCGGCGACACTGGTGTTGCTCCTCCGGCGAGATGAGCTCGCGGAGGGGTTAGAGCACGCATGCGCGCGAGCTCGGGCTCCTAGGTACGCACCTCACAATGCCGAGGCTAGCAGGTACGCAACACATCTCTCAGCGCCGCCTCACATCGTGATGAGTGGATAATCTTTGAAGTGGCAGCCGCTTGACAGTGTGATAGACAAATAGAATGTGGCTGCTCGCTTGAACTACACATGAATGTACATGGCGTCAACTGGATTCCAACGAGTTGGCATATATTTTTAAATTCTTTTCTTTATCGTGGTTAGCTCTATAGCATCTACATGATTGTTTAATTTCGATCTCAAACTTATAATCTATAGCGTAGGATCCGTTTTTCTTACGTACCCGTGGCGATTCGGATTGCAAATAAACACACACTATAACCATATAGGGAAAAAACATCGATAACTACACATGCATACCTATGAAACCGTCGCATGGGAAAACAACAAATTTATCATGGCGAGTGTGAGAGAAAGCGAGAGAGAGAGGGAGAGGGAGAAGAGAGGGAGAGAGCGACGCCTTAAAATTAACCATATTCAAACATGTTTTGATTTTGTGTGAACACTGAGTCCACCACCGGCGAGGGTGTGAGGATAAGCGGCATCACAAATACGATGCCTCGCTAAAATAAAGAAGATGGACCTATTTGTGGTCTTGAGTGATGGTTGTTGGGTTAAAAGTGTGTGTTGTGCTTTTTCTCCCGTTGCAACGCACGGGCTCTTTTGCTAGTAATAATAAAGCTGCTAGCGTTTCTGGTCGTCCGTCGTTGTGTTTTTTTTTTGCAAAAAAGCACTTCAGTTTTTTCGGAAACTGCACCCGCAGTCCCTCTTTATTAAGTGAGGAATGACGGCTCTGCTCGTTCTGAAGCAACGCAGCAGCACAGGGGAAGAAGACGCGACGGTGTCAGGCGGTTGCGGGGCTTGGCGCGGCGATGAAGATCAGGCGGATCCGGTCGAGGACGTGGCCGGAGGCGGGCGGAGAGCTTGAGGAGGCGGCGTTCATACTGGCGGCGACCTCCTGTGGTGTGCAGCGGGAGAGAGCTTTGAGTAAAGGTGAGAGGAAGGAGAGGAAAGAAGAGAGACGGGGCGAAGGGCGACGTGATGCAGGTGCTGCGCACCATCGGGGGGATGGTGAGGCCGGAGGCGGACTGGGCCTTGGGCGACACGGCCGGATTGAGCAGTGCTCGATGCAGAGGTGGGCATTGGCTCACGGCTCCTCCCGAGACGATGCAGGGGTGCGATGCAGTTGACTTGGTGGACGTGGGACGGCGATGCCGGAGGGGTAGCAAGGCGGCGGCGGACTGGGCCTTGGGCGACGCGGCCAGATTGAGCAGTGCTCGATGCAGAGGTGGGCGCTGGCTCGCTGCTCCTCCCGAGACGAAGCAGGGTGTGATGCAGTTAACTTAGTGGACGAGGGCCGGCGCCTTGTCGACTCCAGCGAGGCAGAGAGGCCTGGGACGGACACGGGGAAGATGGATCCGTCCGTTTGTCGGTTGGATCGGGAGGTGGGCAAGCCCAGGCGGTGTGTGGCAACGGTTGAAGGTGCCGGCGGCCATCAAGCTCTGATGGTGGCGCTGCACAGAGTAAAAAACAAAGGGAGCTGAGGTCAAGCAGGAGATGGAGAGCACGGGGACAAGGAGAGGCCGAGGTGCAACTATGCATGCTCTGCTCACCGGCGGCCTAGCCGATGAGGCGGCCGAGCGGCAGTGGACTAGCCAGCCAAGGAATGGGGATGTTGTGGATAAGGGGGCACGCAATGTGCGGCTCGGTGGAGAGTAGTGCTTGTTGCTATTTGTTTTAATCAATCGTTGTTGCTAGATGTACAGAGACGAGACTGGAAGCTGCTGGATGCAAAGATTACAATTTATTTCGGTGCTCATCCGTTGGATTTATGTGCGATTTTTCATGGCATTGCAACAATTGGTTATCTGCTAGGTGTTCCCTCCTCACATTGGCCCACTGTGATTATTTGACTGTACCACCTTACACTCTAATGGCAACAGTTTCAACTTAGTAAGCCATATGATGATATTCATGTGGCTGTGATCTCGGGAATAAAAGTTCATAGGAAAGGAATAGAAACCTTCACTGAACATAGGGTTGTGTTGTACATGTACTGAGAAAGGTTTGTACAGTATGAAAATATGTTTCGAGATGAAACAAATTATGATTATTAGTCATGGCAGTTGTAGGCACAGCTAGAGTCAACTAGGTGTTGTAATGTTGGACTAAGGATGGACCTTGCTCGAAGAAATCAAAAAATCCGCGGTCCTCAGTGGGATAATATATCCGACATGTTCTTGTTGTGCTTTGCAGAATTGTTCTTGGGAGCGTACCGAGCAGACCTTAAATGCAACAAAGCTCTGAAACGATGCACATATGATAATTTTTTGTATGGCACATATAATTTAAAGAGCGGTTGAATTTTGACCTGTACATTTTCTTATGAATAGCCGATTCTCGATGGTACACTAAACTTTTCTTGCTACCGAAAATCCAAAAAAGATAGAATTGAATGGAGCAAAGACAATAAGCTGATAAGAATTCAGCAGAGCCAAGCGAAGGAGAAAGAAACTAGGAAAAAAGTTGAGAATCACATATAAGCTTTAGATTAACTATCCAAAACCGGTATCATGTTTTGAATAATTGACGTGGGTGTCTATTGGCTAGAGGAGTGCGATATGTTTTTCTCCCGTTGCAACGCATGGTCATATTTGCTAGTAATAATAATATATAATGTGGTTAGAATGGAAAACATAAATTGGGCTCCGCATTCTAATTCTTATATATAGAAAAGAAGAACAACGATATGCGTTTTGTTAAAAAGGATAAATTGGGCTGCTGATGTTTTAGAAAAAAAGTAAAACCAAGGGTGGGAGGCCCATACGCCACCCCAGGTGCCCAACAAGTGAACTATTTCCTCCTCTAGGATTGTTGCGTTCCTTCTATAGCCTCAGGTACATACATGATGGGCCTCATAAAACAAGTTGAAACCACTGTGTCGGTATGTCGTGGCCTGCGCATGCCGTGGCTGAGCACTCTGAAAAATATACCTGCTAGATCCCCGGTACCCTAAAAAAGCTCACCAATGATAGTCTTCGTTGTAAATTTATTTTGTTTATTAACTATTAGGTTGACAAACCCATGGGCCCAAATCGCGGTATACAATTAGGAAGAAGCATGTTTTTCAAATGAGTCACTTGCTTGCGTACGGCCATGGACCTGGTGGGTCCTGACTATCAGCCTCTAAACGTACAGTCATGTCCATATTCCTCTCGCTTGTTGAGCATGTTGATAACGGAAGACGGCGGCACCACGACGAGCACACAAAACCGAAGGAGGATGTCGTGGACATGGATGGGAACGAACCGGAGCCGGGGAAGATGCCTTAGAGAAGTGAAAAAGAGCACCTTCATTATTTTGATCATACCTGCAGTAGCCCGGGCCCTACAATGTATCGCCCAAAAGCATTACTGCCCGGATTCGATTCCAAATGGTGCAGTTGAAAATTATACAATTTTCTGCCTCAACTATTACTGACATGTGGGTCCCACCATGTCATATACGCACACCACCTCCACCACTTGCCAAAATTTTGTCCCAAGTTTACCCAGTTTTTCGCACACTCAACATTGTCTTGGCATTTCGAAAATAGTATATATTTTTTACTGTGCATCATATGAAGATGTGCTATACATGAATGTTGATCAACATGATGTTAACTTGTTGTTAGTTCCATTTTTGACCATGACAAAAAATTCCAACATTCTGTTATCCATGTTTAAAAAGTGCACACTGATTTAAATGCTCTGCCTTTGAAACATGCACTTTTTTATCTGAAAACCAAAATTTGTAGTTTCTTCTCTGATAATCACTTGGACAGGCAACCATCGCCGATGGTGGATTGGATGCCGCCCTTCTTCGATCCCCCGACAGCGCTAGGGGGAAGAAGATGAAACTTCCATCCCGTGTTGGCAGTTGGGGAGTGGAGCGAACTGGATTTAACAGGGGGCGTGGGGCACGACGCGAGGCAGCACCTCCGGCCCCTAAGCGGCAGCTGGCACTCCGGCCACTCTGCTGGTTTGGGCACGTCAAAATCTGACTGTGTAAATTCTAACAATCCCATAGTATAAATTCTAACAAGTTCACACACAAGTACACCATAAAAGGTAAAAAATCATGGTCATGCAGCCTTTCTTATGAAAATTTACAGCCCAGGCTTAATTGTTCATCAGGTTTAGACAGAACCTAGACTTAACATGCATGGCAATAACATCTAACCCAACCACTATTTTTGGTAGTCACAAACAAATGGGTCGGTCTAATCCATAAAATCAACATCTTGTGCCAAAAAGTTAACAGGCATATGACAACAAGTTGTTGTAAATAGAAGCCAAGCATGTTCAGAAGCCCATTTGTCGACCTGAAACTTCTTTTTTTGCTATTCAACATATCCATCGGTGAGAAATTTCTTGTTGAAAAACTTAAGCCTCTGTAGTGCCTAGGATGTGACTATAGCTCCTACGTGTCGAGGCATGAGTTAGAGACATAATCGCATTCTGGAATGATCGCAAGGGTGGTATCCTTGCACAACTCATATAATGAACAGGGATGAAAGAGATAAAAATAGTTGGCTTACACTCGCCACGTCACACAATTAATTCAACATTCATACATTCATCCAAATAACACAGGGTCCGTCTACAGACGAAATCAAACGAGAAAAGATACCACAACCACAAGTCCTGATCGCCCCTAGTAGGAACCACTACTGATTGTCGGAATACATCACATACATACGACCACGCTCTTCATCGAACACCCAGTGAAGTTCTTGTCCATCTCCCGCGTCGTACTCATTTGTACCTGCATCTGATGTGTGTTGTAATCAGTGAGTCACAAGGACTCATCAATCCCATTCTCGGGTATCAAAACTAACAAAACCTTCAGGTGTGGAGAGGTAATAAAGTGGCTGCAGCAAGCACTAAGCAACTAGCTTACGAATTCAGAGCGAGATGAGGAAAGTGCCAACGGTCGCCAAAGATGATCAATAATTGATCCTAGCTACTCACGTTCATGCATAACCCCACCGTGTTCACTTTCCATAACCCCTTCGAAAAGAGACCATCTCGGTAACTCACACAGGTAGTGTATTCTTAAGGATATGGTGTCAAGTTACCTACAACCGGATATTAACAAATTCCCATCTGCCACATTACCGTGGGCACGGCTTTCGAAAGATCATAACCCTGCAGGGGTGTCCCAACTTAGCCCATCACAAGCTCACGATCTACGGAGTCGCAACTCCATGTTGGGAAGACCCGAGTATTCTCGGAATCCCATGCTCAAGATATTTCGACAAAGGTAAAACTAATCCAGCAAGACCTCCCGACGTGCCGACACCCTGATAAGAGCCGCGCGTATCTCGTCTCAGGCCACGATCGGATGAGCACAACATATAGTGACCAAAAGACCCAAGTTGCCAAGGGGTGGTACCACAAACGACTCTGGGTTGGACCAACACTCATGAGGAGCACTGGCCTGGGTTGTAGATTAAGAACTCGGGTTAATTACTCCCTATGCATGTTTTTAGTTGTTCGGCAAATGTAGTACCAAAGTTGGGCCTTGCTGGAAAAGCTTTAAGCAATGCGAAATATCAAGGGGGGCCCATAAACCCCAACCGTGTTAGGAACACAAAATCAAGGAACATAACACCGGTTTATCGGGTCCTAAGGTGGCATGAGTGGAACAAAACACCAAGCAAAAGACCAAGCCTTCCAACCATTACCAATATATATGTGCATTAATTAAATAAGATATATATTGTGTTATCCCAATAAAGAAGTCCAAACATGGAGCAATCTTCAACTTCACCTACAACTAACAACGCTATAAGAGGGGCTGAGCAAAAGCGTACTTAGCCAATCAACGGTTTGCTAGGAAGGCGGTAAGAGTGTTTCATGGCAACAAAGGAGGCTGACAGACAAGAATAGGCATCGATGCATAGCTAAAAAGCGAGACAACTAGAAAAGCAAAGATAGAGGTGATATCGGGGAATGGTCATCTTGCCTGGGATCCTGCAAGGAAGCAGAATGAGTCCATGAAGAATACAACGGACGAAGTAGAACGAATCCTCACAACTCCGGAACAAAACCGAAGCTAACGAGAGAAGCAAACCGGAAAGAAGCAAACAACATGGTAAACACACATATCATAACCATGTCAAGATGCACCAGCAAGTATGATGCATGTCCGGTTTAAATATGCATGGCATGGCAAAGTGCACAAACAACACTACAAGTTAAGTGGAGCTCAATATGCAACGAGTTGCATATTGGCGAAACACCATGTTAGATTATTTAGTTTGATATCGTTATGAACCCAACAAGTTTAAGTGTTTTTTTAAACATGGAAAGAGGTGATGCATAAGTAAACTAGCTATCTAGGCATTTTAAATGAGGCCGGAAATAACAACAACAATTCCGAAAAATCCCCATATGCATAACTAGCAATTATTAAAGCAAACAACAATTTAAATATTTTAATGTTTTTATCATGATGCGGATGACAAATGCAAGTTTTAAGCAATTTTAATTAAAATTGGACATGAAGAAGATATGAAGCACTTGTCGCCATGACGGAAAGAAATGGGTGTCAAGGCGGCGGAAACGGAAACGATGCCACAGCAACGTTCCGGGTTTCGACAACTCGTTCAGAAACCGATGCAAACGAAGTGGGCGTGAGTGTGTCATGCGAAAGGTGGTGAGGTGATCTCGGTTACCGGGTTCCCACGTGACGGTGGCATGGAATCGGGAAATGTGCAAGTAACAATTCATGCACGCAGACATCAGATACATGCAACCATCTCATACACACATCACATGCATATGGTCCACGGGTGGTCATCTCGGCGGTTATACCTTCGAAGCGTGCGTTATCGGGGCAATACGAGATTGTCGAGGGAAGTAGTGGAAGTAGTCATTATCGCGACGGTAGTAGTGGTACTCGCGGTGGTAGTGGTACACGTTTTGTAGCAGTTCAAGTTTCCGTAGATGTTCGGGTCACGGCGACGGTAGTCGTTCGGCATCGGTTGAAGCTGGTCCCTGTTTGCAGAGGCAGCAACGGGAGCACCTAGCACTGGCGACGAACAGAAGAGGGCCGACGACGGGGCTTGCCGACCAGTGGTCACGCTGGAGGCAACAGCACAACGGACGCCGGGCATGCGACGACGGCAACCGACAGGGTCAAGGTGAGGAAGCACAGGGACGCAGGCGGCGGCTGCTGCAGTGGAGAGGTGGTCGCACGGACGGAGCAAAGGACGCCTCGATGACGAGAGCGGCGCTGGAGGTCGCCGGCGCGGAGGAGATGTCGGCGACGACGGCGGCGCTGGGCCGTGCTACCTCTTGAGCTTGCGTTGTATTCCCTCAAAGAGGAAAGGGAGATGCAGCACATTAGCATAAGTATTTCCCTCAGGTTTTGAGAACCAAGGTATCAATCCAGTAGGAGACCAAGTGCGAGTCCCTCGCACCTGCACAAAGAAATAAGAACTTTGCAGCCAACGCGATACGGGGTTGTCAATCCCTTTACGGTCACTTACGAGAGTGAGATCTGATAGAGATGATAATTATATTTTTGGTATTTTTAGTTTAATAAAACAACAAATAAAAGCAAGAAAAGTAAAGTAGATGTAGATTGATATGTTGAGAATAGACCCGGGGGCCATAGTTTTCTCTAGTGGCTTCTCTCATGATAGCGGTATTCTACGGCGGGTAAACAAATTACTGTCGAGCAGTTGATAGAAAAGTGACTAATTATGAGACTATCTAGGCATGATCATTGTATATAGGCATCACGTCTGAGACAAGTAGACCGAAATGATTCTGCATCTACTACTATTACTCCACACATCGACCGCTATCCAGCATGCATCTAGTGTATTGAGTTCATACGAACAGAGTAACGCCTTAAGCAAGATGACATGATGTAGAGGGATAAACACAAGCAATATGATGAAAACCCCATCTTTTTATCCTCGATGGCAACAATACAATACGTGCCTTGCTGCCCCTACTATCACTGGGAAAGGATACCACAAGATTGAACCCAAAGCCAAGCACTTCTCCCATTGCAAGAACTATAGATCTAGTAGGCCAAACCAAACCAATAATTCGAAGAGACTTGCAAGGATATTATGAGCACACATAAAAATTTCAGAGAAGAACCAAATATCTTTCATAGATAACCTTGATCATAAACTCACAATTCATCGGATCTCGACAAACACACCGCAAAAAGAGATTACATCGAATAGATCTCCTCGAAGACAGAGGAGAACTTTGTATTGAGATCCAGAGAGAGAGAAGAAGCCATCTAGATACTAGCTATGGACCCGAAGGTCTGTGGCAAACTACTCACAACTCATGGTGAGGGCGATGATGATGATGATGAAGGCCTCCGTGATGGATCCCCCTCCCGGAATAGGCTCCAAGATAGGATCTCCACGGGAATAGAAGCTACGGCGATGGAATTAGGGTTTTCTCTCTGCGTATGGAGTTTCTGGGTACATAGGTATATATAGGAAGAAGAAGGGCACCGGGGGCCGTGTGGGCCAGCCTCGAGGCAGGGGGGCGCGCCCCCCACCCTCGAGGGCAGCCCAGTTGTCCCCTGACTTGGTCCTGACGCTTTCCGTGCGTGATTTTCTCCAAAAATATCTCGCGCGAAGGTTTCATTCCGTTTGGACTCCGTTTGATATTCCTTTTCTACGAAACCCTGAAATAGGCAAAAAACAACAATCTGGACTGGGCCTTTGGGTTAGTAGGTTAGTCCCAAAAATGATATAAAAGTGAATGATAAAGCCCATTAAACATCCAAGACTTCATAAATAATAGCATGGAACAATAAAAAATTATAGATACATTGGAGACGTATCAAGCATCCCCAAGCTTAATTCCTGCTCGTCCTCGAGTAGGTAAATGATAAACAAAGAATTTTTGATGTGGAATGCTAACCAATATAGTTTTTCAATGTAATTCTATTAGTTGTGGCATGAATGTTCAGATCCGAAATATTCCAGACAAAAGTCTATATTGACATAAGAAATAACAATACTTCAAGCAATACTAACAAAGCAATCATGTCTTCTCCAAATACTACGGCTAAAGAAAGTTATCCCTACAAAATCATATAGTGTTGGCTATGCTCCCTTGTTATCACAAAAATATTCATATTATGCACAACCCCGATTTCAGCCGAGCATTTGTTTTCATGCTCTATCTTTTCAAACCTTTCAACTTTCAATTAATACATGATCGTGAGCCATGGATATAGCACTATGGGTGGAATAGAGGTGGTTGTGGAGAAGACAAAACGAGGGAGATAGTCTCACATCGACTAGGCGTATCAACGGGCTATGGAGATGCCCATCAATAGATATCAATGTGAGTGAGTTGGGATTGCCATGCAAAGGATGCACTAGAGCTAAATATGAATGAAAGCTCAACAAAAGAAACTAGTGGGTGTGCATCCAACTTGCTTGCTCACAAAGACCTAGGACATTTGAGGAAGCCCATCATTGGAATATACAAGCCAAGTTCTATAATGAAAAAACCCACTAGTATATGAAAGTGATTAAGCATGAGACTCTCTACAATGAAGATCATAGTGCTATTTTGAAGCACAAGTGTGGAAAAAGATAGTAGCAATTGTCCCCTTTTTTCTTCTTCTTTTTTCTTTTTTTTCTTTTTTTGGGCCTTTTTTTGGCCTTTTTTTTTCTTTTTTTGCGGAGGGGCTTTATAGATTTAGCCTTTCCTCCCATGGGACAATGCTCTAATAATGATGATCATCACACTTTCATTACAACACGAAATTACAACTCGATACTACAACAACAAAGTATGACTCTATGTGAATGCCTCTGGCGGTGTACCGGTATGTGCAATGAAACAAAAGTGACATGTATGATAAATTATGCATGGTGGCCTTGCCACAAATACGATGTCAACTACATGATCATGTAATGGCAATATGACAATACGATGCGTGTCATATGAACGGAACTGTGGAAAGTTGCATGGCAATATATCTCGGAATGGCTATGGAAATGCCATGATAGGTAGGTATGGTGGCTGTTTTGAGGAACAATATGGTGGCTGTTTTTAGGAAGGATATATAGTGGGTTTATGGCACCGGCGAAAGTTGTGCGGTACAAGAGAGGCTAGCAATGGTGGAAGGGTGAGAGTGCGTATAATCCATGGACTCAACATTAGTCATAAGAACTCATATACTTATTGCAAAAATCTACGAGTCATCAAGCAATCAACGCATGCCCCTAGGGGGGAGGTTGGTAGGGGTTAACCATCGCACGCCCCCGACCTCCACACAAAGGTTGACACTCTACATATACCTCATGCTTTAACTTAGTCACACAACAGTTCACCATACGTGCATGCTACGGGAATCACTACACAAGTATTTCTCAATTTCATAATAACTCCACTAGCATGACTCTAATATCACTATCCTCATGTCTCAAAACAATTATCAAGCATCCAACATCTCTTTCTATTCAATGCACTAGATGTGATTTTTTTACTACATTGACATTGGATGTTTATCATGTGAAGACTAGTTTCTTTAGCCTAAACACTTTACCATGCTGTTTTAATAGACTCTCAAATAGATATAAGTGAAGCATGAGAGTCCAACAATTTCTACAAAATATTACCACCACCATGATCTAAAAGGTATAAGTGAAGTACTAGAGCAAAAACTATTCAACTCAAAAGATATAAGTGAAGTACATAGAGTGTTCTAACAATTTCTAGGCCATATTTAACTCTCTCAAATAGTTGTGTCCAGCAAGGATGATTGTGGCAAACTAACAAGCAAAGAATCAGATTATACAAGACGCTCCAAGCAAAACACATAACATGTTGCGAATAAAAATATATTTCCAAGTATAGTTACCGATGGATGAAGACGAAAGAGGGGATGCCTTCCTGGGGCATCCCCAAGCTTAGGCTTTTGATTATCTTGAATTTACTTGGGGTGCCATGGGCATCCCCAAGCTTAGGCCTTTGCTACTCCTTGTTCCATAGTCCATGAAAGCAATACTCAAAACTTGAAAACTTCACAACACAAAACTTAGACAAAAATTCTCGTGAGCTCCGTTAGTAAGAGAAAACAAACCACTACTCAAAGGTACAGAAAGGAATTCATTCTTTGTTTTTATTGGTGTTAAACCTACTGTACTCCAAGTTCTCTATGGCTCATATCCTCCAATATTACTCGTAGTTGCATCGGAATAAGCAAACAACATACGAAAAACAGAATCTGTCAAAGACAGAACAGGTTGTAGTAATCTGCAGGGTTCGCCTACTTCTGGAACTCCAAAAAATTCAAACTAAATTGGTAAATTTGCGCAATTTGTCTACCAATCAGAAGAAAAAATAATCAACTAAAAAGCACGCTCCAGTAAAACCTCGCGACTACTTTAGCTAGCGCTAACGATTCTGTTTTTCATAGCAAGATCATATAAACTCCACACAAGTCTTACCAAAGGTTCTATTTGGCACAAACACTAAACGAAGCATGAAAACACATCTAATCATAGGCTAGATGCAATATTTATTCCCTAACAGCAACAAAAGCAAAAAACATAAAATTGGGTTGCCTCCCAACAAGCGCTATCGTTTTACGCCCCTAGCTAGGCACGATACAAGATGGATCTAGGTATTGCCATATTTGGAAGGCAATCCATAAGTGGCTCTCATGATAAATTCATATGGTAATTTGATTTTGTTTCTAGGAAGTGTTCCATGCCTTTCCTTAACGGGAATTGGAATCTAATATTTCCTTCCTTCATATCAATAATTGCACCAATCATTCTAAGGAAAGGTCTACCAAGTATAATAAGACATGAAGGATTGCAATCTATATCAAGAACAGTGAAATATAAGGGCACATAATTCCTATTGGCAATAATAAGAACATCATTAATTCTTCCCATAGGTTTCTTAATAGTGGAATCCGCAAGATGCAAATTTAAAGAACAATCATCAAGCTCATGGAACCCTAGCAAATCACACAAAGTTTTTGGGATAGTGGAGACACTAGCACCCAAATCACATAAAGCATAGCATTCATGATCTTTTATTTTTATTTTTATAGTAGGTTCCCCCTCATCATAAAGCTTTCTAGGTATAGAAACTTCCAACTCAAGTTTTTCTTCATAAGATTGCATCAAAGCATCAACTATATGTTTAGTGAAAGCTTTATTTTGACTATAAGCATGCGGAGAATTTAGCATGGATTGCAACAAGGAAATACAATCAATCAAAGAGCAATTCTCATAATTGAATCCCTCGAAATCCAAAGTAGTGGGTTCATCGCTATGCAAAGATTCTTCACTCCCACTTTTAACAATTTTAGTGTCAAGATCTAAAAACTCCGAATCATTGGGACACCTTAAAGCAGAATCATCTCCAATCCTATTCGCATCAAGATTAATACTAGAAAACAAGGATATAATAGGAGACACATCAATAACTTTCAGATCTTCATATTTATTTTCACGATAACTAGAAGAACACGATTTAATATAATCTTCTCTTTTAGCACTCATTCTAGCGGTTCTTTCTTTGCATTCATCAATGGAAATTCTCATTGCTTAGAGAGACTCATTGATATCATGCTTAGGTGGGATAGATCTAAGTTTCAAAGAATCAACATCAAGAGTAATTCTATCCACACTTCTAGCCAATTCATCGACCTTAAGCAATTTCTCTTCAAGCATAGCATTGAAATTCTTTTGCGAGATCATAAACTCCTTAACACTAGTTTCAAATTCAGAAGGCATCTTTCCATAAGAGTTGTTGTAGGAATTACCAAAATTATTAGAGGAATTACTAGGAAAAGTCCTAGGATTAAAATTACCTCTATAAGCATTATTACCAAAATTATTCCTACCAACAAAATTCACATCCGAAGATTCGTTGTTATTCTCAATCAAAGTGGACAAAGGCATATCATTAGGATCAGAAGAAGCACTCTTAGCAGCAAACAATTTCATAAGTTCATCCATCTTTGCACTCAAAACACTAATTTCTTCGATAGCATGCACTTCTTTACTAGTAGATCTTTCGGTGTGCCATTGAGAATAATTAACCATAATATTATCTAGGATTTTGGTAGCTTCTCCTAAGGTAGTTTCCATGAAAGTGCCTCCGGCGGCCGAATCTAAAAGATTTCTAGAAGCAAAATTCAAGCCAGCATAAAAGTTCTGAATAATCATCCATAGATTCAAACCATGTGTAGGGCAATTACGTATCATCAATTTCATTCTCTCCCAAGCTTGTGCAACATGCTCATGATCTAGTTGCTTAAAATTCATAATATCGTTTCTAAGAGAGATGATCTTAGCAGGAGGGAAATACTTAGAGATAAAAGCATCTTTGCACTTATTCCATGAATCAATACTATTTCTAGGCAAAGAGGAAAACCAAGTTTTAGCACGATCTCTAAGTGAAAATGGAAATAACTTCAATTTAACAATATCGTTATCTGTATCCCTTTTCTTTTGCATATCACACAAATCAACAAAGTTGTTAAGATGGGTAGCGGCATCTTCACTAGGAAGGTCGGAGAATTGATCTTTCATGACAAGATTCAACAAAGCAGCATTGATCTCACAAGATTCAGCATCGGTAATAGGAGCAATCGGAGTGCTAATAAAATCATTGTTGTTGGTATTGAAAAAGTCACACAATTTGGTATTGTTCTGAGCCATAGTGACAAGCAAGCAATCCAACACACACAAGCGAAAAAGAAGCAAGCGAACGAAAAACGCACGACGGAAGAAGGGTAAATAAAACGGCAAAGGTGAAGTGGGGGAGAGGAAAACGAGAGGCAAATAAATGTAATGCAAAGGATAAGGGTTTGTGATAGGTACTTGGTATATGACTTTTGCGTAAGCCTCCCCGAACGGCGCCAGAAATTCTTCTTGCTACCTCTTGAGCTTGCGTTGTATTCCCTCGAAGAGGAAAGTGAGATGCAGCACAGTAGCGTAAGTATTTCCCTCAATTTTTGAGAACCAAGGTATCAATCCAGTAGGAGACCACGCGCGAGTCCCAAGCACCTGCACAAATAAATAAGAACTTCGCAACCAACGCGATAAGGGGTTGTCAATCCATTTACGGTCACTTACGAGAGTGAGATCTGATAGAGATGATAATTATATTTTTGGTATTTTTAGTTTAATAAAACAGCAAATAAAAGCAAGAAAAGTAAAGTAGATGTAGATTGATATGTTGAGAATAGACCCGGGGGCCATAGTTTTCTCTAGTGGCTTCTCTCATGATAGCGGTATTCTACGGCGGGTAAACAAATTACTGTCGAGCAATTGATAGAAAAGCGAATAATTATGAGACTATCTAGGCATGATCATTGTATATAGGCATCACGTCCGAGACAAGTAGACCGAAACGATTCTGCATCTACTACTATTACTCCACACATCAACCGCTATCCAGCATGCATCTAGTGTATTGAGTTCATACGAACAAAGTAACACCTTAAGCAAGATGACATGATGTAGAGGGATAAACTCAAGCAATATGATGAAACCCCATCTTTTTATCCTCGATGGAAACAATACAATACGTGCCTTGCTGCCCCTACTGTCACTGGGAAAGGACACCGCAAGATTGAACCCAAAGCCAAGCACTTCTCCCATTGCAAGAACTATAGATCTAGTAGGCCAAACCAAACCAATAATTCGAAGAGACTTGCAAGGATATTATGAGCACACATAAAAAGTTCAGAGAAGAACCAAATATCTTTCATAGATAACCTTGATCATCAACTCACAATTCATCGGATCTCGACAAACACACCGCAAAAAGAGATTACATTGAATAGATCTCCTCGAAGACCGAGGAGAACTTTGTATTGAGATCCAGAGAGAGAAGAAGCCATCTAGATACTAGCTATGGACCCGAAGGTCCGTGGTAAACTACTCACAACTCATGGTGATGGCGGTGATGATGATGATGAAGGCTTCCGTGATGGATCCCCCTCCCAGAACATGCTCCAAGATGGGATCTTCACGGGAACAGAAGCTACGGCGGTGGAATTAGGGTTTTCTCTCTGCGTATGGAGTTTCTGGGGTACCTTTTTTCCTCTAATAGTAAAAATTTAGGTGGTGTTCGAGTGTTTGACAAGCCGATGGAGCTAGCTACATGGGGAGCTATGTAATACTAGAAGAATATCCACATGTAGTATGCAGCGACGTGGGGAGCAATCCTAACTTGATGAAAAAGGGCTGCAACGACGTGGGGAGCTAGGCCATTAGAACAAGGCCGGTTCTACAATAAGTTATACCTCCGGTCGGCGGGATCTGCCAACTCGACGGCCGATCTCTTTGTCCTCCTCCAGCATCCGGCTGAAGAAGAATTGTGCAAGACACCGGATGTGTTCGCCGTCATTGCCTCGGTGGTGGCCTTCATGGGATACAATCGGTGGCGGCCTCCCGTGTTCTACTTCTACTCGATGATGGCGGCAGGCGGGGACGTCCTGGCTGTCACCTCATCGATATCCGCGTAGCCGCATCACCTCGTCGACATCCGTGGTGGCTTCTTTCTCTGCCTGCATGGCACGGCTACGCGCGCGGCGTATGGCGCAGTCGCAGGCATTGGAGGCGCTGTACGCCATGGCAGCGTCGAGGGCAGCGACAATTCCCTTGCCGCTGTGCTCCCCGACAAGCCAGTGTGGAGCAACTCGGCACTCTGCCTCGAGCTGGATTGGAGTAGCCAGATTTGGAACCACGCGCTGGCTTAGGGAGGCAACTGGCTCCGTCGGGCTAGGCGAGGTAGGAGGAGCAGCGAGGTGCCTCGCTCATAATTGTCGGGCTCGGCGGGCCAACCTGATGGCTTTTATGCCGGAGAACTCACCCTTCCAGCTAGGATTTCAATGACCTGGCACGTGTTATAGCCAGCTGACTAGGCTTATTATACTTGCTCTAAATGATGTGCCGCTGCAAGAGCCGCCTATATTGACCATGCTCTAAAAAGGTTGCACAACTTTGGCTACAGTATTGTACTAAAGGTTAGTAGGGACCTTGCGCTTGGCTCTTCGCCTCTTCCGGAAGTCGAACAATGATGATGGTACTACTTGTATAGCCCACTATTGTAAGCAAAGACTTCTCCTCGTGTTGTGAGCCACTGCGCGAGTGTGGGCGAGGGAGAGGGCATAGTAAGCAAGCTTCTCCTTGTTCTGCAAGTTGACGGGACACATCAAAGTTATTTAGTACTCTATCCAAAAAGGGTCAACCATGTCCATGGCTACCATCCCGTGCTCCGTCACGTGCACGATTCACGTGCCATCAAAGAGAAAAAAATTGCATAGTTGGTGACATCGAAGTGCATGACTCACTTACGCACTGCTTATCTCTATTTTCTTGCATGCCATGTTCACCTTGATGCTAGATATCCCGCCTGTTGGCAAAAGGATGAACATGCGGTGGACGTGCATCACAATTTCGTGCAAACACAGCCTATTATGTTGTGAGTAGGTGACCTTGCGCTTGGCTCTTCGCCTTCGGGAAGTCAAACAATGATGATGGTACTACTACAGTATAAATTATTATTTTGCGGGTACTACAGTATATATACTTGTGGCAATCTGACACCGAATTAAGTGTTGCACCTCCACCACATATATAAGCACATTATAATAAAGCAAACAAGCAAACTCTTTTTCACATCCTACGAGCCACCGCGCGCGCGTGAGCGAGAGAGAGGTCTTAGTAAGGAAATATTCTCCTCGTTTACGAGTTGACGGGACACATCAAAGTAGTGTAGTCTCCAAAAAAGGCCGACCATGTCCATGGCTACCATCCCGTGCTTTGTCATTCAGTGTGTGCACGATTCACATTGCATTGAGAAAATAATGTTGCATACATGCCATCGAATATGATAAATTAATTATAAATAATGCGCCACCGCGTCATGGTCGAATTTTGATTCGTTCACGCATGGCTCCCAAACAACTACCACACTCGCCAAATTATCACGTGAGCTGCCTCTTCATACAGAAATGAGCTCACAGTGTACCTGGATGAGTCTCTCATAATTTTTACTACTTACCTCCATTTTTTTGCGTGACATGTGGACCTGGATGCTGGATGTCCCACGTGTCGGCAAAATGAAGAAGAACGCTTTTCGGCGACCGAGAAGGAGCAAGGAACCACGCGGTGGAGCGTCTGGACTCTTTTAATATTTATATTCAGCTATATAAAATCAACCCAATCTTATCCACATCCTAGTAGGAGTACTAGACCGGAAGAGTCTGAAACATAGCAGCCCAGTGTAGTTACATCATATATGCCCCACCTCATGCTATCACCATGCTTCTTGGCCTCCATGTGACACCGAGCTCTAGTAATCCACCAGCCCATATCGCTTCTCACTCCTCATCTCTCTCAAAGTGAGGCGGGCTGGCGATTTTTCCGTCTATTGAGGTCGGTTAAATCACTCACACTCGCTCCCACTTTCGGATCTTGGGTTCCGGCAAAACCCTTGTGGTTCGAACTCCAAGGTCACAAAGACCTCTCCTCCTGCCCTAGCTCGTCTACTCGCCGATCCCTAGGCTTAGCTCGTCTAACCTGAAGAAAAAGGGACACAAGGTTTATACTGGTTCGGGCCACCGTTGTGGTGTAATACCCTAATCCAGTGTGGTGTGGTGGATTGCCTTGTAGGCCGTGGAAGAACTAGTACATGGGGTGAGTAGCCTCCTGAGGAGAGGTGTTCTTGTGCTCGAGTGAGCTTGTGGGTGTGTGACATTCTATCTGATCAACTCAAGACGAGATGATCCCAATGGCGGTGGCTACTCCTATTTATAGTGGCCCGGGTCCTCTTCCCAAATATTAAGCGAGAAGGGATCCCACAATGGCCAAATTTGAAGGGGGACAGCTAGTATAAGCTATCCTGAAAAAGGTGGTCTTTGCCTGCGAAAGGCTCTGGTGGTGACGCCGCCGTGGGCTCTGCGATGACCTCCGCTCTCCGTCCTGCTGGTTTAGGTCTTGTTGCACCGATATGGAAACCTTTGCCTGATGCCTCTGTACTTCTCGCCTGGACCTGCTCCTTTAGCACCAAAGAGAAAACTGGCACTCTGCGCCCGCTGGCACCCGCCTGGCCTTGGTCGTCACTGCTCACGTCACGAGGAACTCGCGAGGTGCCCCTTGCCTCAATATCTCCGATCCTCAGGAGCCAACCTAGTGAGGTCGCCCCAGGGGATGTCTTGAGTCGTCCGCCTCGTGAGGCTCGGCCCCTCTCAAGGTTCTTGAGTGGTTGCTGAAGAGGTTGGGCCGTACCAGGCTGCCTGATGAGCCACGCCCTGGGCTGTAGGCAGGCAAGTCTGGGTACCCCCATTCCCAGAACACCGATAGTAGCCCCCGAGACCAAGGTGTGCTCGGGCTTGGCTTCGCGGTGAAGCCAAGGGTCAAGTGCGGAGCGTCGCGAGCCCCAAAAGCCCGTGGCCTTGATTGACGTGCGGCGATTAATTGGACGTTAGTACATGGATATATGTTTGTTTCATGTTGTTATCTTGTCCACCTTACTACCGAACTGCTTTACCAAAATGAGTTTCATATACATGCTAAACCTGTGATGTGTCTGCTTGTTTCTCTTGTAGAATGCGGACAAAATATTGGAGAAGAGTACCCCGTTATGCAATGGTAAAGGAAGTAATGCAGATAAGGTTCAAGATAGGGAGACATCCATGTTAGTCTCCAAGAAAGCTGATAAAACAGCTAAGGAAAACTATCTTGAAGACAGTGCGACAACCCCAAAGTCCTGTCTTGGTGTAGTGTTCGAGTTACTGGCCACTACCGCTGGCACAAGCTCCTCGAACTCACTATCTGAATCAGTTCAGTTTCTTGAGTCTCAACTACAAGCTGAAAGACATCGAGTAGTTGTGCTACGACAAGAAGCCGAAGGACTGTGGAAGACCCTGGAGAAATCAGATGCATACTTTCTAGTGCAACAGCAAGCGCTGGGGATTTAAGTGCCAAACAAGAGAAAGCTAATAAGCATGCTAAGTGTCTTTCCAGCATGGTGGATACCGAGGATATTGTTTCTTGAGCTCTTGTGAAGTGGTTTCAGTCCTAGACTTGTTTTGCTGCGGTGTTTATTTGCACTAGTCGCCAACTTTGACAACCAGTGTATGTAATATGCTGCTTTGTTCCCCATATTTGCACTGGTGGTGAACTTTGATGCCAAGTGGTTGTAATATGTGTAATAGCCGTAATAGCCTAGCGTATGTTGCTTGCTTATTTATTTCCTTGTCGTCTTGTTTATTTGCTTGCTTGTAGTCAGTGCAGTTCTTTTTCCATGGTTTGCTAGTTGCCGCAATAACCTATTATTTAAAACTAGGCCACAATAACCATGGGCAACAAGCGGACCGTTGTCAACATGGCCTTCTACGGACCATAGAATCAATGGGCCTTCTACGGGCCTTCAAGGGCCGTAGAATCAATGGGCCCTCTACGGGTCGTATGATCGATTGGCCAAACAACGGACCACATTATGGGCCGTAAACGGGCTAGACTGGCCGCCGTCCTTTCATGGGCCGACCATAACGGGCCTTTAAGAGGCCGACGACTATAACATGCTTAATTCCATTAACACGCATAACGGGTCGTTAATGGGACGTTTTTGATGACGCTATGTAAACGGCCCAACGGGCCACAAACGGGCCGACTTTAACCACGGGCTGAATTTGGCCCACAAGCGGAAAAGGATAGTAACGAACCGTAAGCTACCGATTGCTGCAAATCATCCAAAGAATAAAAGGGCCCTTAAAAGACCGAAAGATAACACGGGCTGGGAACGGCCCAATGGAGTAATGGGCCGTTAATGGGTATGAAGCGACATACTGTTCATTATGAGTCAGTTTCACTACGGGACGTTAATGGGCCAAGAGTTACAAAGGGCCTCATATGGGCGGAAAGACGTCATGGGCCGTACATGGGCCAGAAGTTACAACGGACTGGAATCATATTGGACGGCCCAGATGAAGCTAGTGGGCCGAATTAGGAATGGCCATAAAGGGCCGCGATTTATCAGGCCGGAATGGGCTATATGCGAGCAGGCCGTTAGCAGGCTTTCGATGGGCCTGCCCGTTATCCTTTGACCAAGTCAAACGGGCCAGCCTTTTGACCTGAATGGGCCCCTATTGGGCCATGCCACATGTCGATGTATCATTGGCGCCTCCTGTCCATTGGTTGGTTGACATCTATCCGCGCGTGGAGCTAACACGTGGTTCCTTCGGCCAATGAGAATTTTACACGTGGAAAATTCCCATGCGTCCTCTCTGTTAGCGGGTTATTGGATCCAAATCCGGACCCGATAGCTTAATGGCGACCTGTTACGGTGGATGCCACATGTTAGTTACCCTTGACGAAAGCACTTCCATGACGCGCCATTTATCGTCATGGAAGTGAACACTTCTTCGATGATCATTTTGGTATTGTCATGGAACACTTGTACGACAACACATGTATGACTATCTTGATTCTGTCAAAAAATCGTCATGGATGTACATGCATGACAGAAAATGTGACCTACTGTGACAAACACGTATTATCACGGAAGTGTTTTTTTGTAGTGTCCCAATGTTCCTGTAGATGTTTGGTGTACCAAAGTCATGCTTTGGGGTAGCAGCGACATGGTCATCAGGTAAAGGCCAGAGTTCGGAAACACAATGATCCACTAGGATCAACTTCTAGAATAAGTCTTACAATTTCCTTATGGAAGAATGCTTAATCTTGCTGAACAAGATACTATAAGAATAGGTCCTTCGGACATCTGTGCTAGCCGTAACGTCACCTTACCGGGTTACATAGAGGCCAATGATATATTTCTTGGAAAATGTTCCAACCGTCATATCCGGCCGAGAGTCGGATCTGATTGGTGTCAGGATACCTCAGACTCGGGATGCCTAAAAAGGACAGGTGCAACACAAATTGATGAGATGACACATTGCAAGATTTATCAGGAAAATAACTACGAAGCAAGCCCCATAACATGAGCTAGATTGCAAGACACACATGAACACAGTGTCCAAGATAACTGTTGTGGCACCCCGGATCAGAGCAACCGGATTACCTTGCATTGCCAGCCCAGAGACCTTGTCTTCTGGCAACACACAACATCTTGGTACAGAAAACAACTGCTTTATTGATACTAGCAGACCATAGTTTTACATTACAACAGGTAGCGAGGCCGAGCGGCACACACAGTGCGGCTGGACAATATGTGTATTATTTAATGAACATAAAAGGCCTCGGGCATCAACTACGCAGCAGCGGAACGACGTCATAGCAGAACTCCATCTCACAGGGACACCGATGTGGACACGGTCTAGACTGAGACGACACTCCTTTCCAGCAAAACTTTCCTGAAATCTGGCATGACATACCAGGTCAGTACATTGAATGTACTTGCAAGCTTACAACAAACAAAATCATAATGACAAACAATATCATGATAATTACTCAACATTAAATATGCAGCAACAAACTTAAATACATATTAACTAACATGTTGTGCTCATGCCTTGCAGATATAAAACCTCTGTCTGATTTACTCATGGTGATTATTTTTAAACTACAAACTTATGCATTTCAACAAGACATAAATCGTGATCTTTCCGGCGATCACCAACCTAACCAAACTTGGTCTCAAACCATCTCGATGGCTCTTCCACTAGTATTATAGTACAAAATTTTAGAACTTAGAGAGCAAAATTTTATTATGTGTTGACCCATGGTGTGACTTACTTTCGAGCGTGTCCGTGACCGTGGACTCGGCTATCGATAGATTAATTACACTCTGCAGAGGTAGTGCACTGTACCCACACCACGGAACCCATGGCCTCGTTCTCCCATTCGGGTGGACCAACGAAGTTCCGACAAAACCCTTCCATTGCCATGACACTCTCCCGGCCACTCTGACTCATTTCCCAATGGAACAGTCCTGGGTGGCCCTGTGCCTACCAAAGGCACACCGACCACCGTCGTGGCCAAACAGAAATTGTCCCAAACGGGGACTCGGTACCATAAAATTAACAACGGGCACACAAGGTTATGTCTGCTTACTGGGCCAGGGTATTGCATGCCCATAACCTTCCCTATCTGGAGGTACCGACAGGAGGCATGACAATGGACCGAATAAAGACCTTCCCATAAAGGCAAATGTGGTTGCATTGGGAAAAGACTCGATTCAGTGGCACCATGACCCGGTCAACAATTTATTCAAGTTGAATAATTAATAATTTCAACTCAAAGAAGAAATAAATAACCGGTGTCATACAATGCCATGGAATGCAATATACTAAAATGTATCACAAAAACTAATATGATGCCATACCAAAATGCATAACAAAAGTATAACTGGGTCAACTTTACTTTACTAAACATGAACATCACAACTTCAATATTCTTCTGGTTATGATTTACTTTCAATTAAAAACAGAATTTATCATAGCAAACTTTAATCATAATTACTTATGTAAAAGAAAGTAAATTAACATATGCATAGCCATAATCATTCTCAAGATCCCAACTTTCTTTTAACTATCATAACAACTTAACCCAAACTCCAACTTTCTGTAAACTAAATGGGACAATTAAATACAGCAACCAACATAAAGTATTTAACAAAATAATTCATATGCATAAATTGAACCATTTGTTCAAGTTGGAAAAATCATAAATATTGAAATGGCACTATGAAAATGTTACTGTGGCTTGCCTTAGTTCAAATGAGGTTCACAAGCCTCCTGGTGATCCTCAAGACAAGTTTCCTCTTCTGAAAATAAATAAAAGTACAAAAACAAAATATCAAGAATCATTCAAAAATTCACCAGAAAATCCACACAGCACCAAATAGTCTCATTTTTGGTGTGCTGCAAGTTCTCTTTACAAAGAACACAACGCAAAACAAACCAATTCATTTGGACTTATGGTTTAAAAGTTATTACAGTTTGAAGTTCTCTGGAAATATATTTAAATTTAGAAATTTAAATAAACAGAATAGGGGGGTGACGTCGAAGGCGTAAAAGCCCAGAGCGCCACCACTCGTACCGCTTCATGCGGATACGGAGAGGCTGACTAGCAGGCCTCGCTAGTCAGGTGAGGGGGAGAGAGAGGGAAGAGCAGGGGCGGCCGCGGCTTCGCCGGAGCGCACGCCGGTGACGCTGCTCCTTGGCCAAGATGGAAAGGATAGATCGACGGAGGGGGTCGAGGCGCACCTGCCCGTACCCATAGGGTAGCTAGAGATGGTCGGACAGCGTCGAAACATAGCTCGTAGGCGGAGGCAGAACAGAGGGGTCACCGGAGTTGAAGAAGACGGCGAGCAATGGCGTCTCCAGCAACTCCAACTAGGTGAAGAGGCTCTACTAGAGTGTGGCGGAGGCTTTGGTAGGGTCGCCTTGTTTTGGGAGGGTCTGGAGCTACCTCGACGACCCGAGGGGGATCGCCGGTGAGCTCGAGCTCGGGGACGGCGGCCTATGGCCTGCCCGGCCGGGCCACGGGATTCTACGTAGTCTAGGTGTGAGTGGGTGGGTGGAGCTGGGTGCTCGGAGCGGCTGGGAGAGGGCCTATATATAAGCGAGCCGAGAGGGGGGAATGGGGCTCCGCCGGCGACACCTGGCCGCGCCCGGCGACGAAATGGCGTCAGTGAGAGGGGGGAGAAGGCGACGGAGTCACGCGGGAGCTGTGGCCGGTCGGGGACGAGCACAGGGGCACTGGGGGTGGCGACGAGCACAGTGCACACCGCACTGTTGCCTTGGCCGGACCGCGCCCGTGCTCGCTGCGGCGAACTCCGGCGTCGGCGAGCACCAGAGAGGGGCTGTAGAGGTGAAGACGATGATGGTGGCGCGGTTTGGCACGCTTGGGCAGGCACGGAAGCGAGCATGCACTCTACAGAGCGCTCGGCGGCATCCAGAGCGTGCCGACAGACAGCCATGTCATGGTGTACATGCGTGGTCACCGCGCGAACTATGCCTACTGGCTGACTTAGTGCCAAAATTCATGTCTGGCGTGTTGTTTGTGGTAGATAGGAGAGTTACCCGTGGTTGGTTTGTTTCCAGACACAGTAGAAAGAAAGTAACATGCCTGGTAAGTTTCTGGACAGAAACTTTGAGAGATTACTGAGGTAAAATGGTTAATAGTTGGAGGCTGTGCTTTGGAGGCTAGCCAAGAGTTACTAAGGTGAATATGCACAAGGAGTTTAAGAAGAAATGGAGCAAGTAAAATGGTAGTTGCTGTAGGAACTACCATTTCTGTCCAGAATGGAAAAGATTTTCTGTAGAAAAAATATTCCAAAAAGTAGTGCAATATTTTTGCTCAGGAAGGTGTCTTAGGGTCCAAAGAATATTTAGGAATTTCCTCAGAATTTTGTGAGCCATAAAAATAGGGGTTGCTGTGGAGCACAAAGGATTTAGCTAGGGTTTTGGGAAGAAAATTGAATATTTTTCAAATAAGAAAAATATTCCATGAAGGATATTAGAGTGGTCCAGAGGGAAAAGATGATTTGAGATGGATAGGAGGCACTTGGGTGAAAGTCAAGGGTACCCAAGTTTTTAAGTCCATATGAAATGATTCAAAAATCCCAAGGTTTAAAATAAATTCCAATAAATCTCTGGCAAATAAAAGAGGGCAAAAAATCAGGCTGTCACAACTGTTGCCACATGGAAGTCTTACAACAAAATGCAATCAAGTTATTGTTGGGATCCATCATCGAGGATATCAAAGTCCATGTGTAAGTTCACATTAACTCTTACGAATGAATTCCGTTTCCTTGAACAAATCAATCAGTGGCTTGGTGTGCTAGGAAATACATATGGAGTGAAGGTAACAAATATATCAAACCATAGAATAAACAAACATGACCAAATTTGGATGGTCAAAAGTTGGCCATCAAGATCAAACAAACATGACCTTTTGAATGTATTGGTCGTAGATCCTGTGACCAGAAATATTTGGTCATAAAATCCATGACTTATTGTTTTCATAATTACATGTCTACTTGAACCACGTAGGACCTGACACGGCACCAACCATGTTGCTAAGGTGATGCTATGGCAACCATGCTGGCACTACCAATGAGTAAAAAATAAGGTCACAAATTTCACCAGCTAGTCCAAATAAGTTGACTAAATGAGCCAAGCCCAATGATTCAGCCCATTTGGGTTCTTATTTTTTGGGCCACATCCATAGACTGATCCTAGCAATTTTAGCCTGTTAACTTTTTTATCTAGGCCAAGTCCTTATTTCGCACAGTTTTGATACCTAGCCATCATAGATAATTCTAGCCAAAAACAAATATTATCAGTAAATAGTTCTATTCATTTCAGGAACACTGTAAGTGCATCTAGTGCCCCCTAGTTGGTTTTGGAGTATTGACGACAAATGAGGTTGAGGAACTAATGTGTTTGTGAGAATTGCAGGATAACACAGGTAATAGTTCCTCATAGATTCGGATTAACTTCCAAAGATGACCCGTAAAAATGTGTGAAGACATTGAAGTTCATGGTGGTACGTGAAGACATTCACGTGAAGATAATGGCCTATGAAGACATTCATTGAAGACTATAGAACGCGAAGACATAGTTTTTTTCGTAGTTCTTTTTATTCCTTCTTGAGTCATAGGATCCACCGTACTGTTAAGTGGGGTCCAAGTGAACACAGCTGAATAACTGAGGTGATGCTCAACCAAAACATCTATGTCTTCAAGCGAAGACAAATGAGAGCAAATCTTATGCAGAGCTGGATAAGTCAGCTTTACTTGGAGCTCAAGTAAAGTTCTCGCATGTGTTCAAAATCCGACCGTTAGACACGTCTCAGTTCCTTAGTGACCAAGGGTCATTTCAGACATTAACTGTCGGGTTGCCTCATGGCTATAAATAGCCCACCCCCTACACCATAAATTGGTGGCTGCTCAGAGTTAGTGCACGGCTTTTGTCGTTTGAGAGCAACCCACCTCCGAAGCCTTTGAGAGAAAAGATCCTTTTGAGGACAAAACCCAAAAACCCCAAAGCCAAAGAGAGTTAAGCATCACTGAAGTCTTTCTGTCTGTGTGACCTCAAGACTTGTTACACATGAGGACTGTGCTTCCTCCAACCGGTTAAGCGTCACGTTCAGAGCGTCCTAGAGTGACTGTGGACTGCTAGTGAACGAAGTCTGTGAAGGTTCAGAAGTCTACCTTGAAGGCTTTCCCGAGTGATTGGGCGAGGACTGTGTGTCCTTAGCTCAAGCGGAATATGGTGAGGATTGTGTGTCCGGAACTGTGTGTCCTCAGGTTTGAATACCTAGCCGCCTTAACTAGATGTACAGTTGAGACAACAACTGGAACTGGCCTACCAAATCCTTGTCTCCATCAAGCTACTGGTTCTATCCGTATTCTCTTTTACTTTTCAGTTTGTCTTCGTGGAGCCATTGCTCATCTGCTCTATTAGTCTTCACTGTGTGAAGATCACTGTCTGTTTAGCTTCAGTTATATCTTCCATCTCGATCCATGTTAGTTATGTCTTCCGATGTGTAGCTATAGGTTCATTTCTATCGTTTGTCTTCAAAACCCTTATGTTTTGAAGACTTTCGTAAAAATCGCCTATTCACCCCCCTCTTGTCGATAACTTGCACTTTCAATTGGTATCAGAGCAAGGTGCTCCCTTGTTCTGTGTGATTCGGTTTAACCACCTGGAGTTTTAGCTATGTCGACTGCAGGGATAATCAAACTCTCCGTTGCGTGTCCTGGCTTCGATGGCATTGACTACCCCTAGTGGAAGAATAAGATGCGCATGCATCTTGAAGCTATTGATGTCGACCTCTGGTATGTCGCCAAGAATGGCGTTCCCAAGGCCGGTGAAGGTGTCACTCCTGCTGATGTCAAGAAGTTCATTCAGCTGGATTCAACTGCTGAGAATATCATCTGTGGTCATCTGACCAAAGGACAGTATGGCTGTGTGAGTGCTCTGGAAACGTCGAAGCTAGTCTGGGACTCGCTCTCCAAGGTCAATGAAGGCGCCTCAACCCAAAGAGACACAAGGATAAGTGTGCTTCGCAACCTCTTCAACCGCTTCAAAATAAATGACAATGAGAACGTCCAGCTCACATTCGATCGCCTCACTGCCATTACCAATGAGCTTCATGCACTCGGTGCCACTGAGATCACAAAGCATGAAATCGTGAAAACACTCCTGAGATAACTTGACAGCTTATTTGACACCCTTGCCCTGATGATTCAAGAATGTCCTGACTACAAGACTCTCGATCCGTCTGACATACTTGAGAGGCTCAACACACATGAGTTTCAGCTATCTGAGAAAAGAGACATCTATGGACCAAACTATGGCCGAACTCGCGCCTTGAAGGCAAAGGCTGTTTCCTCATCTGAAGAAGAATCTGACTGCAGTTCTGACGATCCTGAAGACATTAGCAGAGAACTAGCGATTCTTGTGAAGAAGTTTCAAAGGTTCTCAAGGAAGAAAAAGCTTCGGAAAGTCTTCAAGATCCAACTCAAGAAACGATGAAGCTTCCTCTCGTGACTACAAGAAGAGAACTTGCCACAAGTGCAAGAAACCTGGTCACTACATCTCTGAGTGTCCACTGTGGGACAACGAAAACAACAACAAGAAGAAGAGCAAGGAATATGATTCTGATGATAAGAAGAAAAATAAGTTCTCAAAGTCTTCTTCCAGGTCTTGATCAAAGTCTTCATCACACAAGAAGAGCTCGTATGGCAAGGCTCATGCTTTTGTTGGCAAAGAGATGGATTCAGAGGAGGAGTCTGCTTCTGAGGAGGCAGAGGTGGAGTCCCAAGAGGAGTCCGATTCAGGCGTGGCAAGCCTGGCTCTGGCTTCAGCACATGTTGCCAAGTCTATCTTCAACACTGAAGACCATGGCCTCGTCACCAACACAAATGCCACGGATGAAGATGACCCTACTCCCACCTTCTGCTTCATGGCACGTGGTGCGAAGGTAAACTCACGCGATGCTTACTTTCAAACCTCAAGTGAAGATGACTCTGATTGTGAATCCAAACCTAGCTACAAAACACTTTCTAAAATTGCAACTAAACAATAGAAAGCTATGGAACATTTTCAAAAACTGTTAGAACAAAGCGATGATCTGTTGGACACTGAAATGACCCGATCTCAGTCCTTAATTGAAGACATTAAAAATCTTCGTGTTAAGTACGAAGAACTTGAAAGTCGTCATGAAACGCTCTCAACTACTCATGAAAAGCTTCCCTATGATTATCTTCAAAGGAAGCAAGAACTTGAGAAATTGAGAGTGGCTCATGAGGATCTTCAAAAAGAGAGCGAGTCACTTCGTGCTCAACAGATCAGTCCCGCTCAGGAAGGATTTGAACCACCATGCCTAAAATGTCTTGAGCGTGATAACGCTAACTCTGTTGTTGACTGTTCTACTGCTGCTACTGTTGCAATATCTTCAACTACTGATGTGGTAACTAACCCCTCTAAGGAGGATACCACTGCTATTGCTGATGAGAATGCCAGGTTGAAGACATTTCTTGAAACAGGAATGTTCAAAAGTCTTCAAAGGCATCAGACAATTTGTGATGTCCTAAAGAAACAGATTCTGAACCAAAACCCTAGGAAAGAGGGTGTTGGGTTCAAAAGGAAAATGAACGTTGATGGTTCCTACTGGAAGCCTGAGAAGTATCCCAAAACCACATGGGTTGCTGCAAAAGGTCCACCAGTAGATCCATCCACTTTATCTGGCTTCACTTGTGCTAACCCAATCATTATTGATGAATCATTTGATGCAAACTATAAACTATTTAAGAAGCAGAATGGTGAAGTGTTTGCGAGGTATATTGGTACTAACTACAGGAATGGGACACCAATGAAGAAGATCTGGGTGCCCAAAAGTTGTCTTGAGAATCTTCCTGTGAATGTCATCATAACACCACCTGGGAAGAAGACAAACCCCAGACCAAAGGCTTCATATGGTCCAAAGGCTTCATACAGACTGAGGACTCAACAGAGTCACCCTAACGCCAATGTTTTGCAGGGAAATCATACTCAGACCTATGAATATGAGCGTGTTCCATCAAACCACTATGTTCATAAAACAAAGAACTTTTCTGCGTATTCATATGAGTATTATTCACCCCCTGCAAGGCTATTTTCTAGGGCTCCTAAGCCAACATTCGCGGATGCTTCTCTTAGACTTATTGCTTCTAAACCACCCCTAAAGATGTGGGTGGTTAAGAAAAATTAACCTCTCTTGCAGGGAAGGGTCTCCATCTGAAAATCATCTTCCGACGCCAATGCTGGGGACCTTAAACATCTTTTGGGACGCAGGATCAAATGTCCAAATGGTTTAACCATGTATTTCGTCCCATGGTTTCTTGACAAGTTTCCTATCATGACTGACCAAGATCTAAACTTCCATAACCCACTTGTTCGTCAAATGTTTATGCTTCACACTTCTCTTTGTGAAGACTATGTCACTAAATGATCTGTAGGGTACTACTTCGGAAGCCACTGAATGGATAATTGACAATGGATGCACTAACCACATGACTGGTGATCGACATCTTCTCATGGACTAAACTCTACACCCTTCTCCCAAAATTCACATCACATTCGCTGACACTTGTAAAAGAAAGGTACTGGGACTTGGTAGAGTTGCTATCTCAAAGGATCAACACATGGACAAAGTAATGCTTGTTGAATCACTTGGATACAACTTAATGTCAGTCTCCATGTTGTGTGATCTAAATATGATTGTGATATTTGGAAAATATCATTGCCTTGTGCTTATGGAATCTGACAAATCTCTAGTCTTCGAAGGACATCAAAAAGGTGATCTGTATATGGTAGATTTCTCTGCAGGACCAGAACTCGCGGTATGTCTTCTTGCAAAAGCTTCAGAGTGTTGGCTTTGGCATCGAAGACTTGGTCATGCTGGCATGAGGAACCTACACACTCTCGTCAAGAAGAAGCATGTCATAGGCATAGATGGCGTCAAGTTCAAGAAATACCATCTATGTGGTGCCTGCGAAGCTGTAAAGATGACTAGGGCCAAGCATCCCTCGAAGACAATCATGACAACATCTCGTCCCTTCGAGCTGCTTCACATTGACTTATTTGGCCCCACTCACTATTCTACTCTCACTACTACTGCTTGCTTATATGGTTTCGTGATCGTTGAGGACTACTCTAGATACACTTGGGTGCACATAATCATGTTTAAGACTGAAGTGCAGGATGTCTTCAGACGCTTCGCAAACAGGGCCATGAACAATTATCACATCAAGATCAAGCACAGCAGAAGTGACAATGGAACTGAATTCAAGAACACTAGGCTCGACACTTATCTTGATACATTGGGCATCATGCATGAGTTCTTAGCCCCATGCACGCCTCAGCACAATGGCATCGTCGAGCGCAAGAACAGAACTCTCATTGAGATGCCACGCACTATGCTTGATGAATACAAGACACCAAGAAGATTCTAGCCTGAAGCCATTGATACTGCATGTCATATCATCAACAGAGTATATCTTCACAAGTTCTTCAAGAAAACATCATATGAACTACTGACTGGTAAGAAACCAAACGTAAGCTATTTCAGAGTCTTCGGTGCTAAGTGTGAGATCAAGGATCCGCATCACACTTCCAAATTTGCACCAAAAGCACATGAAGGTTTTATGCTTGGTTATGGAAAGGACTGATACGTCCAAAATGCATCACTATTTTGTATTATAATCTATCCTTATTCATTGATATATTTCACGTTATGATGATGTTCTTATGTTGTTTTGGTCTATTTTACACAGTTTGCAACTTTCCGATACCGGAACAGCAGACGCAGGATTCAGCAGGAAAAAGTGGATGCTGAGTTGCTGAAGAAGAACACCTCCAAATTACCTGAAAATTGACGGGAGGTATTTTTCAGACGAATAACGAAGACACGCAAAAGGGGAGTCAGAGGGGGGCCACAGGGTGCCCAGGCGGCCTGGGGGCGCCCCCCTGGCCGCGCCGGGGGGGGGGGGGGCGCCTGGAGCCCCTGGCCCACCTCTGGTCACCCCCTTTTGCATATATGTTCTCCGTCCCCCGAAAACCCTAGGCACGGGACTTTTTACGGAGTTCCGCCGCCGCTTCGAGGCAGAAACCTACAGAGAAGAAAAGGGCATCTCCGGCGGGCAGATTCCGCCGGGGAGATCACCTCCCGGAAGGGGAGATCGTCGCCATCGTCATCACCATCGTCACGGGCATCATCGAGATCATCATCAACATCATCCCCAACACCAGCACCATCTCCATCTTCATCCAAATCTCATCTTTCCATCGCAACTCGTGTTGTAACTCATACTACCTATCCTCTCTACTCCATCGGTGTTGATTACTACTTTGTGGTGAATGCTATTGAGTTTTGTTGGAGAAATATTATTATGTCCAGATTGTTTATCACATATTTATCCCCACTGATCATGATCTCTTTTATGTCTTGTGAGTAGTTACCTTAGTTCTTGAGGACATGGGGGAAGTCTTGTTGTTAGTAGTCATATGTTGTTAAAGTAATATGTGTTGTTTGGTACTTAAGTTGTGTTGTCATTCTACTAGTGGTGTTGTGTGAGTCGAACACCCAACACTTCGCCTTATTAAGGACCTAGGAGAATGCATTGTGTATAAAGAATGTTTATGGTGGGTTGCCGGAGTGACAGAAACCTAAACCCCAGTTCGCACGCTTTTGCATAAGGGAATAATGGATCCTCGATCGTATTGCTATGGTTAGGCTTTTGCCTTAAATTCTATCTTGTATTTGCGGATGCTTGCAAGGTGTTTAATCATAAGAGTGCATTCATCTTAGTCTAGAGAGTGCACTAGCATAGATCCACCCACTCAACACTTATCAACACATAACATAGTATCGATACAGAATATGGCGAAAGCACATGACTACCTCTCCCGTGTGTCCTCGAGAACGTTTTAGTCTTTATAAGTTCAGTTGCTAGGACTCTCCTTTGCTAAAAAAGGATTGGGCCACTTGTTACTTTCAGTACCTTTTACATTACTTGCCTTCACATTCCTGTTGCTTATACCGAGAAAACCCCTAAAAGTTATCTTTCAGTGCTTGCAGTAATTTCTTGCTCAGAATCGCTTATCAATACCTTCAGCTCCTCGTTGGGTTCGACACTCTTACTTATCGAAAACGCTGCAACAGATCCCTTACGGTTGAGGGTCATCAAGTAACATTTTCTGGCGCCGTTGCCGGGGAGCGTAGCGCTATTGGTAAAGTGAAACTGGTAAGGAAGTTTTTTATAATTCTGTTTTTATTTTTACTATTACTGCTCTTTGTCCTTATGGACAACCCTATTATTGGAGCGTTGCTTGCGGGAAGACGCCCCACACCTGTGGTGGTTGATCCTCCCCCTACTGAAATTGTGCCTTATAAAATACCAGCTGGCATTATCAATTATGTTTTGGCTAATCGTTATGCAGGAGACAGACATCCCGGTGAACACTTGCTATATTTGTCACGACTATGTTCATTATTTAAGCTTGCAGGTGTATCGAGGGAGTTTGTCATGAGGAAATAGTTTGTCGTATCACTTATAGATAAAGCTTCAGATTGGTATGGGCTTCTCGATAACTCACACTTGCTGGACTGGCAGGAGCTTATGTCTCTCTTTTATACTAAGTTTTATCCTCTTCATGAAATTCATCGAGACAGGAATTATATATATAACTTTAGGTCTCGTGACAGAGAAAGCATTGCTCAAGCTTGGGGGAGATTGAAGTCTCTAATGCTCAAATGCCCAATTCATAAGCTTCCCAAGGAAATTATACTTACAAATTTTTATGCCAGGCTTTCTCTTCAGGATAAGGAGATGCTGGATGCCTCCTCTAGTGGGGTATTTCAGAAGAAGAGTGTTGAAGAAAGGTGGGATCTCCTTGAAAGAATCCAGAGGAATACCGAAGACTGGGAAATTGATAAAGGTATTGAACCCGCTATAAATTATGAACATGATTATATTGAGAGCTATGTGGAAACTGATTACTTCAATACTTTTTGCTCTAAGATTGGTCTTGATTCCCATCTAGTGATTGATTTATGTAAGAATTTTGCCTCTCACGTTGATTCTTTTAAAAAGAATAGAGACCAGCACCATGCACCTTTTAAAGAACCACCTATTGATATTTATGTTGCTGAGCCTATTTTGCCTGCAATCATATATGAAAAGCCTCCTTTTCCCACGAGGATAAAGGAACACTCTCTTGTGACAGGCATAATAAATAAAAGTGAGAGAAGAGTTGATGAACCTGAGGACCAGATCAGGGTCGATCCTCAAGTTGCATTGATTAAAGACCTTGCTACTGATGATGTTTTGGATTCCAATATAACTTTTTGTGCTGTTTCCACTAACCTTGTCACAGCCAAGAACAAAGGCCCAATTTCAGGTACTCCGGTGGTATCAGTTAAAATAGGAGATCACAATTATTATGGGCTATGCGATTTGGGATCGAGTGCAAGTGCTATTCCTTATTCACTCTATGAAGAAATCATCGGTGAGATTTCCCCTTGTGAACTTGAAGAAGTTGATGTTACTATTCATCTTGCAAATAGATCAACTATCTCTCCTATCGGAATTGTGAGGGACGTTGAAGTCCTATGTGGAAAGGTAAAATACCCTACCGACTTTCTGGTACTTGGTTCGGCCAGGGACAATTTTTGTCCCATCATTTTTGGTAGACCTTTTCTTAGAACTTGTGGAGCTATAATAGATTGCAAGAAAGGTAAAGTTTCTGTTGAATTCGATGGTGAGCCATATGAATTTAATTTTTCTAAGTTCTCTAAGCAGCCTCGTGGTACTGATTTACCTAGTGATGATAAAATTATTGAAAGTATTGCCTCTATTGTTGTTCCCCCTGATGATCCTTTGCAGCAATACATGGAGGACCACGAGAATGATTTGCATATGCAGGAAAGAAATGAACTAGATGAAATATTCTTTAGGCAGCTTACTATCCTGAAGCACAACCTTCCGGTTGAAACTTTGGGAATTTTATCAAAACCGAAAGAAGACCCGGTGTTCGATCTTAAACCTTTTCCCGATACGCTCAAGTATGCTTATTTAGATGAAAAGAAAGTATATCCTGTTATTATCAATTCTAACCTTTTAGGATATGAAGAAGAGCGATTATTGGAAGTACTTCGTAAACACCGAGGCACAATTGGCTACACCCTTGATGACCTTAAGGGGATTAGTCCATCTATCTGTCAACATACTATCAACCTTGAGCCTGATGCTAAACCAGTTGTTGATCATCAACGACGGTTGAACCCGAAGATGATGGATGTCGTGAGAACTGAGATTCTCAAGCTTCTAGCCGCATGTATTATCTACCCTATAGCTGATAGTAAGTGGGTAAGTCCGGTACATTGTGTTTCTAAGAAAGGAGGTACAACTGTGGTTCCTAATGATAAAAATGAACTAATACCTCAGAGAATTATTATTGGATATAGAATGTGTATTGATTACAGGAAGTTGAACAAGGCAACCAGGAAGGATCACTACCCGTTGTCGTTCATCGACCAAATGCTTGAAAGGTTATCCAAAAATACCCACTTTTGTTATCTCGATGGTTATTCTGGCTTCTCTCAAATTCATGTTAACACTGCCGATCAAGAGAAGACCACTTTTACTTGTCCTTTTGGTACATATGCTTACAGACGTATGCCTTTTGGTTTATGTAATGCCCCTGCTACTTTTCAAAGGTGTATGTCTGCTATCTTTCATGGTTTCTGCGGGGATATTATGGAAGTCTTCATGGACGATTTCTCCGTCTATGGAACTTCATTTGACCATTGTCTTCACAACCTTAATAAAGTTTTGCAGAGATGCAAGGAGACAAATTTGGTACTCAACTGGGAGAAGTGCCACTTTATGGTTAATGAAGGAATTGTTCTTGGTCACAAGATTTCCGAAAGGGGAATCGAAGTGGACAAAGCCAAGATCGAAGCTATTGAGAGGATGCCCTATCCAAGGGACATCAAAGGTATTCGCAGTTTTCTCGATCATGCAGGTTTTTATAGAAGGTTTATTAAAGACTTTTATAAAACCTCGAGACCCCTCACTAATCTTCTCCAGAAGGATGTTCCTTTTGCGTTTGATGAAAATTGTAAGGAAGCTTTTGAAGTCCTTAAGAAAGCTTTAATGACTGCTCCTATAGTACAACCACCTGACTGGAACTTACCTTTTGAAATTATGTGTGATGCAAGTGATTTTGCTGTTGGAGCTGTTTTAGGACAAAGAGTTGATAAGAAATTGAATGTTATACATTATGCTAGTAAGACCCTTGATAGTGCTCAAAAAAATTATGCTACTACTGAGAAGGAATTCTTAGCTGTAGTTTTTGCTTGTGATAAGTTTAGGCAGTATATTGTTGATTCCAAAGTTATTATTCATACTGATCATGCTGCCATTAAATATCTTATGACAAAGAAGGATGCCAAGCCAAGGCTTATCAGATGGGTACTCCTTCTCCAAGAATTTGATTTGCAGATTGTTGATAGGAAAGGGGAAGACAATCCGGTAGCGGACAATCTTTCAAGAATGGAAGATATACCGCATGACCCCATCCCAGTTAACGATAGTTTTCCAGACGAGCAACTTGCCGTTGTAAAAATACAACCTCTTTCCGACCCTTGGTATGCAGATTATGCTAATTTTATTGTTGCAAAGTATTTGCCTCCAGGTCTAACATTTCAGCAGAGGAAGAAGTTCTTTCATGATTTGAGGCACTACTTTTGGGATGACCAACATCTTTTCAAAGAAGGTCCCGACGGGATCGTGAGAAGATGCATTCCGGAACATGAGCAGAAGGACATTCTCAGACGGTGCCATGATAGTCCCTATGGAGGACATCATGCCGGCGAAAGGACTGCACATAAGGTTCTTCAATCAGGTTTTTATTGGCCTACTCTCTTTAAAGATGCTAGAAATTATGTTTTAGCCTGTGATAAATGTCAGAGAGTTGGTAACATTAGTAGAAGGAATGAGATGCCTATGAATTACTCACTAGTGATTGAACCTTTCGATTGTTGGGGTTTTGATTTTATGGGTCCTTTTCCTTCTTCGCACAAGTACACTCACATTTTAGTAGCTGTTGATTATGTGACCAAGTGGGTTGAAGCAATCCCCACTGAAAGTGCTGATCATAAAACATCTTTGAAAATGCTTAAAGATGTAATTTTTCCTAGGTTTGGTGTACCAAGGTATCTCATGACCGATGGAGGATCACACTTCACGCACGGAGCTTTTAGAAAAGCTTTGGCTAAATACGATGTTAATCATAGAATTGCTTCACCGTATCATCCTCAAACTAGTGGGCAAGTTGAGCTCACCAATAGAGAGATTAAGTTGATCTTGCAGAAAACAGTAAACAGAAATAGGAAGGATTGGTCAAATAAATTAGGAGATGCTTTGTGGGCATATAGAACTGCTTACAAAAACCCCATGGGCATGTCTCCCTATAAGATGGTGTATGGCAAGGCTTGCCATTTGCCATTAGAGCTAGAGCACAAAGCTTTCTGGGCTGTTAGAGAGCTTAACGCTGACCCAAAACTAGCTGGTGAGAAGCGTCTCATGAACTTGACTTCTCTAGATGAATGGAGAAGTGAAGCTTACGAGAGCGCTAAAATGTTCAAGGAAAAGGTAAAAATGTGGCATGATAGGAAGATTCTAAAACGTGAATTTAATGTTGGTGATAAAGTTTTGTTGTTTAGATCCCGTTTCAGGTTTTCTCCAGGTAAACTACTTTCCAGGTGGGAAGGACCATTTCATATTGAAGAAGTTTATCGGTCTGGTGCAATTAAGATTAATAATTTTGAAGGCACCAAACCTCAAGTTGTGAATGGGCAAAGACTTAAACATTACAGAGCAGGAGACCCTGTTGATGTTGATGTGAATATAATATACACAATAACCCACGAAGAACATGTTGCAGCCCTGTTTCAGACGCCGGCAGAAGCAGAATAAAGAAAAGGTATGTAGTACGGTAAGAAAACACCGCAAAACATCATAAAAGTTCCGTATTACGAGTTTTTGTAAAATTAGTAAAATTCCGAGTCGAAGTGGAGCCGGAGACGACCTCCAGGGAGTCCAGGCGCCCCCCTGGCGCGCCCCCCCTGGGCCGCGCCGGCTGGCCGCCTGGACACCCTGGAGCCCGTCTTCGACCCCGCTTTGGTCCGTTACCTTCCTTTCTGTGCATAAATTTTTCCTATATATTTGCCCGGATTGTTCCGGCAACGTATCTTGCGATTTCGCGTGTTTTCTCTTCGATCTGTTTCTGCCAAGAAATCTTTCAGCTAAATTTAGGTGCCATGGCTTCTCCAAGTTCCCCCAAGGACACGTTCGTCGTCAACGTCATCAACCCTTACCTCGCCGAGGTGAAGAAGCACCCTCAGGTTGTTCAGATGAAGGAAGGCGTCCTTCATCAAGAAGATCTGAAGGGACCTATCAAGGAGGGGAGCATCCAGGCCAGGCTGGAAGAAGTGGAGCAGGAAGTCTTCGAGTACAAGAAGATGACCGAGCGTGGTGTCGAAGCTAACTTTGACATCACCAACGAGCTGAAGAACTACTTTCTGAAGGAGATGAAGGAGATGTGGGAAAGAATCGCCGCGTCTGAAGACAGAATTATAGAACTCCAAGGGCAAATTAATGATTTATATAACCAGAACTGTGAGTATGAACTAAGATTTATGCGCATGAGTTTGGGTGCTGACTGCAGGATTCAGGAGATGAGCCTCTCACAAGAGACTTTAGCAAGATATCCATGGAAGCGTTTCGCCAAGGACTACGTGATTAACGCCAACAAGCATGGGTGAAATCTCCGTGGGTAAAGGCATTCCCTTGGCTTGTTCCAAGCTTGGGGGAGTGCCCGGTATCTTTATCTTTTACTTTTTGTCTTTTAGAAGTCAAGTAGAGTCGTATCATGTCTAGGGAGGTTATTATATGAGATAGGTGTGTGCATTGAGGTCTATCGCTCCTTCGGTGAAGAATTGTATCCGTGTGTGTGGAGTCGTTTATGATGGAATATTAATGAGAAGTTTATCGGTTCCTTTTTGCTGCACTCGGTATTCTCTTCACGCAATCGACCTTATATGATGATTCTTATGGGGAGTATTGACCTTATGTCAGGTATGGCTATGAAACTTTATTTAATCTTGGCAAATATAGCTTTGGTCATAACAACAAGCATGATTTTCTTAAAGTATCAACATAGCCAAAACCTTTATGTTATTATGCTTGAAGTGTTATGTTGACAAGGAAGACAACTTGATGTGTTATGCTTATTTCAATGTTCATGCTTTATATTGCTTTGCATCTTAGTCATCATCAATTGTCTGCTCTCTCAAAACCTTTGCTAGCCTAACTCTGTACTAAGCGGAATTCTGCTTGTGCGTCCATACCCTTAAGCCAATACCTTCCATATGAGTCCACCATACCTACCTACTCGTGGTACTCCACTACCACCTCCTAAAGTATATAATTTATGTGTTATCCTTAAATGTTCAAAATCTTTTATTTTGTGCCTCTGCTTTAGCTCATGAGGAAGTAATAGCTAATTCATAGTCTTGTTGAGTTGGACAAGCTTCACCCCGGGATTGCATGTATAATGTGCAAACCCATAACAGGAAAAGGAACTGGCATTGAGTGCGCCCGGCTTAAGAATAATATAAACAAACAGACCCTCCTTCACGCTTTGTTCATGAGAAATCAGAAAACTTTGGCAGTGATAAACAAAGGAGAATAAGAGGATGTTATCATCCTCATACAGGAGCCGTTCCTCGAAACTTGTCCAGTTCAAGAAGCAACTGAGTTATTTATTAGCATTCGTTGACGAATCATGCACCTCTCAAAACTTGTTTTCATTCTGTTTGATTTGAGGATAGCACATGAGTTTTCCCTACTACCCTAGAGCAGGGCCTATCTTTTAATTTTAAGTTGAGTCAGTTATTCCTACTTCCCTCTATTTCCCAAAGAGAGCAGACGTTTGATGTTGATAAGGATTCATTCATATAAAGCTGCATTAAGATTTGTCATATCATATCCTTGTTGACATTATCATTTGATAAGTAAGTTGTTTGTCATGCCCAGCTAAGGCAAATATCTTCCTTTGTGTTAACACTTTCACCTCTTGCTTATTAACATGTTATTCCAAAAAGCTTCAATTAATCCCATCAAAATATAAGAGCAAAAGTTAAAATTATTTGTTGTTCTTTGACCAAAGGACATGTTTGCCATGATATAATGAGTTTCCTTGGTCCTACTTTCGAATATAAGTGTTAACACTCTTTCATAAGAGCCTTATGAGTTGAAGATTGCTGCTGAGGATATTTGAGTTGGTGAAGAGACTATGATGCTTCTTGTCCGTATTCTATTTATCGACACTTCACTCTCTAAACTTGTGGACAGGTTTACCGAGTTCATATTCGCTTGGGGACAAGCGAGGTCTAAGCTTGGGGGTGTTGATACGTCCAAAATGCATCACTATTTTGTATTATAATTTATCCTTATTCATTGATATATTTCACGTTATGATGATGTTCTTATGTTGTTTTGGTCTATTTTACACAGTTTGCAACTTTCGGATACCGGAACAGCAGACGCATGATTCAGCAGGAAAAAGTGGATGCTGAGTTGCTGAAGAAGAACACCTCCAAATTACCTGAAAATTGACGGGAGGTATTTTTCAGACGAATAACGAAGACACGCAAAAGGGGAGTCAGAGGGGGGCCACAGGGTGCCCATGCGGCCTGGGGGCGCGCCCCCCTGGCCGCGCCGGGGGGGCGCCTGGAGCCCCTGGCCCACCTCTGGTCGCCCCCTTTTGCATATATGTTCTCCGTCCCCCGAAAACCGTAGGCACGGGACTTTTTACGGAGTTCCACCGCCGCTTCGAGGCGGAAACCTACAGAGAAGAAAAGGGCACCTCCGGCGGGCAGATTCCGCCGAGGAGATCACCTCCCGGAAGGGGAGATCATCGCCATCGTCATCACCATCGTCACGGGCATCATCGAGATCATCATCAACATCATCCCCAACACCAGCACCATCTCCATCTTCATCCAAATCTCATCTTTCCATCGCAACTCGTGTTGTAACTCGTACTACCTATCCTCTCTACTCCATCGGTGTTGATTACTACTTTGTGGTGAATGCTATTGAGTTTTGTTGGAGAAATATTATTATGTCCAGATTGTTTATCACATATTTATCCCCACTGATCATGATCTCTTTTATGTCTTGTGAGTAGTTACTTTAGTTCTTGAGGACATGGGGGAAGTCTTGTTGTTAGTAGTCATATGTTGTTGAAGTAATATGTGTTGTTTGGTACTTAAGTTGCGTTGTCATTCTACTAGTGGTGTTGTGTGAGTCGAACACCCAACACTTCGCCTTATTAAGGACCTAGGAGAATGCATTGTGTATAAAGAATGTTTATGGTGGGTTGCCGGAGTGACAGAAACCTGAACCCCAGTTCGCACGCTTTTGCATAAGGGAATAATGGATCCTCGATCGTATTGCTATGGTTAGACTTTTGCCTTAAATTCTATCTTGTATTTGCGGATGCTTGCAAGGTATTTAATCATAAGAGTGCATTCATCTTAGTCTAGAGAGTGCACTAACATAGATCCACCCACTCAACACTTATCAACACATAACATAGTATCGATACGGAATATGGCGAAAGCACATGACTACCTCTCCCGTGTGTCCTCGAGAACATTTTAGTCTTTATAAGTTCAGTTGCTAGGCCTCTCCTTTGCTAAGAAAGGATTGGGCCACTTGTTACTTTCAGTACCTTTTACATTACGTGCCTTCACATTCCTGTTGCTTATACCAAGAAAAGCCCTAAAAGTTATCTTTCCGTGCTTGCAGTAATTTCTTGCTCAGAATCGCTTATCAATACCTTCTGCTCCTCGTTGGGTTCGACACTCTTACTTATCGAAAACACTGCAACGGATCCCTTACAGTTGAGGGTCATCAAGGACTCGCACACCTATCGGGTCTTCAATCTCCGTTACTATACAGTGGTTGAAACTGTAGATGTGCGGTTCGATGAAACTAACGGCTCGCAAAGAGAGCACCTGTCAAATGTGCTAGATGAAGCCTATCCAAGTGAATCTATCAAACAAATGGGTATAGGTGAAATCATACCCATCGAGGAACCAACTGAAGATGAAATCATCATCTCTCCACCCAACAACTCCGAAGACTATGCTCAGCCTGAAGCCAACACTGAACGTGAAGACAATCAACAGAACGAGCAAAGTCTTCGCCCAGCTCCTCTATGAGTCGCAAATGAAGTTCAAATTGAAAATATTCTTGATGGCATTAATGCAACTGGTCCACTCACTCACTTAAAAGCAACTCATCTAGCAACCTTCTATGGCCACTCTGCAATTGTCTCAATATCTGAACCCAAGAAAGTTGATGAAGCCTTTAAGGAATCTGAATGGATTCAAGCAATGCAAGAAGAGATTCAACAGTTTGAGCTAAATAATGTTTGGTAGTTGGTAAAGCGTCCTGATCCAAGGAAACATAACATCATTGGCACCAAGTGGATCTACTGCAACAAACAAGATGAAAATGGACAAGTCATCAGAAACAAGGCTCGTCTCGTTGCTCAAGGCTATACTCAAGTAGAAGGGATTGACTTCGATGAAACCTTTGCTCCTGTTGCCAGACTTGAAGCCATTCGCATACTGCTAGCATATGCCAACCATCATAGCATATTCCTGTATCAAATGGATGTGAAGAGCGCATTCCGGAATGGGAAAATTGAAGAAGAAGTATATGTTGCACAACCTCCAGGCTTTGAAGACCCAAAGCATCCTGACATGGTTTACAAGCTAAACAAAGCACTTTATGGACTCTAACAAGCCCCTCGTGCATGGTATGACACACCCAAAGACTTCTTGAAGAGCAAAGGATTCAAACCTGGATCATTGGATCCCACACTCTTCACGAAGACATATGATGGAGAACTGTTCGTATGTCAGATTTATGTGGATGACACAATCTTTGGATGCACTAACAAAAGATACAACGATGAGTTTGGATACATGATGCAAGAGCAATATTAGATGTCTATGATGGGAGAGCTGAAGTTTTTCCTTGGTCTCCAAATTCGCCAATAGAAGAATGGCATCTTCATATCTAAAGAGAAATACCTCAAAGATTGCCTGAAGAAGTTTGGAATGCAAGATTGCAAAGGGTATACGACGCCAATGCCAACCAAAGGACAATTGGGCTCCGACGACAATGGTAAATAGTTCGATCAGAAGGTATACCGATCCATGATTGGTTCTATACTCTATTTATGTGCATCTAGGCCTGATATAATGCTTAGCATTTGCATGTGTGCCTGATTCCAAGAGGCACCAAAGGAATCACATCACCTCGCTATGAAGTGAATTCTTCAATATTTGGCTCACACCCCCACACTAGGATTATGGTATCCCAAGGGCTCTATTTTTGATCTAGTTGGATTCTCAGATGCTGATTATGTTGGTGACAAAGTTGATCACAAGTCCACCTTAGGCACATGTCATTTTCTTGGATGATCTCTTGTCTGTTGGTCTTCAAAGAAGCAGAACTCAGTGTCCCTTTCCACAGCTGAAGCTGAATACATTGCCGCTGGATCTTGTTGTGCCCAGCTCCTCTGGATGAAGAAAACTCTCAAGGATTATGGCCTCAACATGCAAAAGGTTCCTCTCTACTGCGATAATGAGAGCGCCATCAAGATTTCTCACAAACCTGTTCAGCACTCGAAGACAAAGCACATTGAAATTCGTCGGCACTTTCTCAGAGATCATGTGATCAAGAAGGATATTGAAATCATTCATGCCAACACTGAAGAGCAATTGGCAGATATCTTCACTAAGCCCTTGGATGAGAAAAGGTTTTGCAAGCTGTAGTGTGAGTTAAATATCCTAGAATCCTCAAATGTCATGTGATTGGACACACATCCTAACGCTTATGCATTCTGACGACTTAGATGTGCAACACACTAAGTAACGTATGTCTTCAATTCATGAAAACTTACACTCTGAGTGTGAATACAATAATGTAGAAATTGACTCTGGAGGGCCACGATAATTGTGCGCCGTGTGTCGGGGGAAACTGTCCTCCCACGAGCACCTATGGGACCGGAGCCCCTTCTACATTGCGGTAAGGGAGCGGAGGGACCACGAAGAGCAGATCGAGGGGCACACGCGAGCAGTTTACCCAGGTTCGGGCCGCGCGGACGCGTAAAACCCTACTCCTGCCTTGGTTGTATTGAGCTCGGGAGCTTGAAGAGCTACAGTACTAGCTACACCGAGCGAGAGAGTTGCTTAGGTTCCGAACCCTTTTCTACGTTGTGCATTGGCCTCCTTTTATAGCTCAAGGGGTCACCGGCAGGTGTCAACGTAGAGGAGGGCAAAAATGTAAATTTGGTGGTAGTTGTAACAGTGCGGGAATAGTGCGTGAACAGTGGATGAACAGTGATCTTCACCTAACTTTGACAGTGGGGGACAAGGGCATTAAATGCCCGTCACCGTCGACCCCAAAAGTGTCCGTCCATGCTTCTCCGTTCGCCACGGCGGTAGCCTCGTCACCGTGGCTTGCCACCGTGTGCCCTAGGCTGCACAGCCTTCCGCCACGCGTCCCTGGAAGGGCCCCAGGGCGACGCGTGGGTAGATGAGCTGGAGCGCGGGCACACAGCATAAGTTTCCCCCGGCAAGCACCTTGCCGGGGCCGTGACCTTGCCGGGCCCGGAAGCTTGTCGCTCTTCGGGTCCTGCCGGGGCGCGTGATGCGCCGGGGCATTTCTTGAGGTGTGCATTCCTTGGCCTTCCTGGCAAGCTCCTCTTGCCAGGGTCTTGTGCTAACGTGGTAATCTTGAGCCTGGTGCGGCCTTCCCGGCAAGCTCCTCTTGCCGGGGCCTTGATCTTCTGACTTGTATACTTTGTTCTTGAATGGCTTTATAGGGACCAGAAAGGTTTCCGGTGAGCACGTGGTAAACCCTGCCGCGGGAAGCTGCTACTGCCCGTGCACAAGTTGGGGTACTAAGGTACCCCTATCTTAGTACACCGACAGGAGCCCCCGGGCCTGGGCCACACACGGTGCCGAGCGCTGTTGGGCCAGGCCCAAAGCAGTGCACGGGCACGCGCGGCCCACGGCAAGCCGTATCCCCTTCCGCATCCGCCGCATCTCTCCCTAACGGCACGCGTCGATTGCGGCGTCGTGGGAGAGATCGTGCCTGTTCTTTAATGGGAAATGCGGAGCGTCCCCCACTTCCCCCTTAAAAGCAGAGGAAGCAGGGGCAGTTCCCTCCTTCGTCTTCATTGCATCTTAACTCTCCAGAAACCCCCGCTGCTTCCTGCCTCCACCCCTCCTCCGCCGTCTTCCGCATCCGCGGCGCCGTCGAGCTCCTCGCCTCTTCCCTCGCCGCCTCCGCCATGGCTCCAAAGAGCGACAAGGCGAAAGCGGACAAGGCCAAGAAGGAGAAGTCCGAGCAGGCGGCGAAGCTGGCCACCCTGCGGAAGAGGAGCGTGGTCTTCGCGCCGAGGCTTGGCGCGAAGGAGCTGCAGAACAAATATTATCTGTTCTGGTCGGGGGAGACCAAAGCTCATCCCCGCACCAGAGCCTTCCCTGCCGTCGCCAAAGATATGTTCCTCGGCGGGTACTTCTTCTTCGCTGCTTTTTTCCACTGTAGATTGTGCCCTCCGTTCTCGGAGTTCTTTTGTGATATCATGAACACATATGGCCTCCACCTCCTAGACTTCACCCCCAACGCCATCCTTACGATGGCCGTTTTCGTACATCTGTGCGAAAACTATGTTGGGATTCATCCAAACATAGCCCTTTTCCGCCACTTCTTCATGCCTAGAGTAGAGGCTGGCGCTCCCCTCTCCGGCGGCATCTCCTGGATCTTCCGGCTGAACAAGAAGGATTCATACCTGAAGGGAGAACTCCGCGGCAAGTGGGAGGAGTGGTGTGCAGATTGGTGCTGGGTAGTGGAGGATAAGCTGGAGCCCTTCACCGCGCCGCGCACAACTGCCATAGTGCGCGGTAGAGATTGGAGCGAATTGGCCCCGGAGGACAACAAACTCAGCATTGCCCTCATTAGGATTATTCGCCTCCGGGTCGCCAATCTGACTATCGGAGAGGTTGGGGCAGATTTCCTCCGCCGCCGCATCGCCCCTTTACAAGAAAGGAAAAGGCCCGCCTGGGAATTCGGCAATGCGGTGGATATCATGAGGATGCGCCCTGGATTAAACTTTAACTTTACTGCCTTGGAGTTGAAGGGGATGGTCCGAGAGCTCTTCAAGCATGACCCGGCCCATCCGGAGTGGTTCAGACCTTCCCGGGGAGTGGTGCCGCTGTGCAACAGCACTGCCCGGGATTCCTTGCGCGCGATGATGCCTGCGTGCGACTCCCATGGCGTCGTCCCCACCTGGATTGAGCCTCCGCCGGATACTGTGCTGAGCTTTTTTGACAACTTGGTCGAGACGCCCAAGAACACCGAGGAGAACAGGGGCCTCACCCGGGCCACTACGGCTCGGGATATAGCCTACATCGCCTCCACGATGGTGCGGCGGCGGGTGACTTTGGATACACCGTGGACGAGGCGCAGGCCGCGGACGAGGCGAGCCGAGCAGAGGAGGCGGAAATCCTCAAGCTGCTCAAGCTTCCGCCCGATGAGTTTGCCGGGGTGTCTTCTCTGAAGTTTGCCGGGACGAGCGAGGTCGCCGGAGGGAGCGGGGCCGCCGGAGGGAGCGAGGCCGCCGGGCATGGTGCTGGGTCCAGCGGGCCTGCCGGGGAGGAGGAGGAGGACGTCGAGGCTGATGAAGATACTGGTGGATCTCTGGGACTTGACGACGATGCCTCCTCGTCCTCAGAGAACTCCCCACCTCCGGCAAGTCCTACGCAACAACCAAGGAAGCGCCTTCGCAAGGCGGCTACGGCGACGAGGCCGCAGGCGCCTCGACAGCAGCCTGCGCGCCAGGCGACGCGCGCCACCAGGGCGAGCAAAGTCGTGAAGGAGGTGCCCCGCGCACCAGCGCCAAGCGGAGGGGGATCCTCCCGGAGCGGAACGGCTGCTACTTCTGCTCCTCGGCCCTCGGCGACAACAGAGGCTGGGTCTTCGCAGGCCATAGCCCCGGAGACCGCCAAGCGCCCGCGGGAGCCTTCTCCTCCTGCTCCTCGCGCGGGAGCATCTCAGGTGGAGTTCGACTTCTCCGCCCTCAGCTCCGACGACGAGGAAGAGGAGTAAGTACTTGCAACTCGTAACTTCTTTGATTTTGTCTTGATCTTCCTTGATGATTCTGATCTTGTTTTTGTTTTGCTCTTCAGGACCCTGGCCCAGCGGATGGCGAAAAGGGCCAAGGTCCCTGTGGTCGAGGTCGAAGACGACTCTCCCGCCGCGGCGACCGGAGACGCGCCAGCGGCAAACTTGCCGGATCAACCTGCTGCTCCGAGGAGCAGCCCCCAACGCAGCCCCCGGCGTAAGTCTGGTTTTTATGTTTCTGCTTGGCGGGCGCGCTTGAGGTTGTTGTTTGTACTGATATTTTGTTGTCTTGTTTGTCTTGTGCAGAAGTGGAGCCGCAGCCGCAGGAGCGCCCGGAGACTGCCCCCGACGAGCTACTTGTTCCACCATCCCCGCCAAGGGCGAACTCCCCGGCGAGGGAGAATGTTCCGCCAAGGACGGGCACCCCGCCAAGGGCGGACACCCCGCCAAGGGTGAGCAGCCCGACAAGGGTGAGCACCCCGCCAAGGGAGGGCGCGGGCGGCCCTCCGCCAGTAGGGGCCACTGCTTCGCCGCCAAGGGAGAACTCCCCGGCGAGGGAGCCTGTCGTTGAAGAAGTCCGCAAAGGTGAGTCTTGCAATTTCTTCTTTTTGAACTTGTCTTTTTGGATGTTTGCTTGACTCTTTCTTTCCTTTTTCTTCTGCTAGATCCTCCCGCACCGGAGCGGATGGAGACGGAGACCGCCGGCGAGGAGGGCATGCACGGCGTTGGCGGCAACGCCACTGCCACTGAGGGCATGGCTGGAGCCGACGAGCCTGCCGCTGAAGCAACCGCCCCGACCGCAGACGCCGCGGCGGGGGAAGGGACCGACGACCATACTGCTGGCCTGGAGGCAGCAAGAGCGTCAAGCGCTGTACCGGCCGCCGACCCCTCCGCCTCCACGGAGCGGTCGGGCGTCTATCTTGAGGCCCCCAACGGGGTTTTCATACAAGTCCCGTGGGCGTCCTCGTCGCGAGCCCCCGTGGAGGGAGAGACCTACGACGGAGAGGTCCTCGCCTCCGCGGGGTTGAAGGTTGTTGAAGCGCCCGTCGGTAGCGACGAGCCCGAAGAGGAGAAGCTACTTCGCTGGCTCCTGGCCCTGTACCGGGCCAGGCAGGCGAAGTTGGAGTCTCGGGAGGCTCTTGCCGCCAAGGCTGGAGTTGATCTGGATAAGCGCGCCGCGGAGCTCCGCGCCGCCAACCAGGCAGCCCTCCGCAACTTGGCGGAGGAGCGGGAAGAGCTTGCCGGGGAGCAGCAAGCCTTCCTCCTGGAGAAGGCTGAGGCAGAAGAGCGGCAGCGGCTGGCCGCCGAGGAGTTGTCTCGGCGGGAGGGGGCGCTCAACCAGCGGAAGGTCGAGCTTGACGCCCATGACGACGAACTCACCGCCCGAGAGCAGGCCATCGGCGGGGCCTTGAAGGAGGCAAAGGATACTGCCGCCGCCGCGGAGACTGCCAAGCGGGACCTGGAGCTTAAGGTGGAGCAGCTGGAGCGCTACCTGAAGGCGAGCGGGGACAGAGTCACCGCGCTCAATGTGGAGCGGGAGAAAGATGCCCACACCAACTCTGACTTGCAGGTACGTCTCTCCAAGAAAGGCGACGAGCTTACTGCCGCCAAGGATTCAATCGCTGACTTAGAGTTGAAGGTCTCCACTTTGACTGATTCGCTCGACGCCGCCCGGGACCGCGAGACGAAGCTGAAGGACGAGCTCCGCAAGGAGCGGAACTTGGTGGAGAGAGCCGCCGTCTCAGCGAACAACTTCAGCCGGGCAGTGGAGCAATGGACCGACGAGCTGGTCACCTCCGCTGCCAGCATTGATAAGGAGATGATGGCGCTGAGGGCGGAGCACCTCGTGTACTCTCCCGACGAGGACCTCCCCCACAGCGCCAAGTTAAGTCTCTTCTTCAGGGGAATCGCGCCGGCGCTTGCACGGCTGCGGGAGAAGCTCCCCGTGCAGTTGGCCGACGAGTCGCGTCGGCTCTGCATGGGCACCTTGGAGCGTGTCCTGACGAAGATCGTCTACCGCAACCCCGGCATCAACCTCGTCAACGTCCTCCGCACCTTGCCGGACGACGCAGATCAGGAGGCGTTGAAGGCGCAGGTCGCCCACATCGTCGCCAAGGTGAACAAGGTCACAAGGCGTGAAGGCGACCGCGTGGATTAGATTTCTTTCTTTCTGTTTCCCTCGCCGCCGCAAGGCACTTTATTGGACAAGAATCTATTAGTTATTGCGACAAGTTATCTCTGTAATATACTATCTTATTTTTGAGCAATCAACGCAGTGTTATCTCCCTTGCTTTTGGTCCTCCACTTTGTATGCTTTTTGCCCTACGCTTTTAGGGGACTTGCCGGCGAGGGGCCCTTGCCGCGAGCGCTGAGTGCTGGAGTCTTAGCAGCCTGCTGGCAAAGGCCTTACCGGCAAGAAACCTTGCCGCAGCTAGCCGCAGTGCACTTAGTTTGCTGAGCGAACTCGAAAACGAAGTAAGGGCGCGACACTTGTCGCAGCTCACTTAAGTCGTTGAGCGTGCGCGAAAACAAAGTAAGGGTGCGGCTAGCCACGTGTAGGTTCCTCCGCGCACAGGTTTTCCATACAAAGTGTGGTTGTTCAAGGAAGATAACTAAAATTTAAAAATTTGAACTGCTCAAACTTTGGTGACTTAGCTTTCATAATTTGTTTATTCCCCGATAAGGCTTCTCTTTCTTGAACATCACTTGGTTCATACCTCCATCTCCTCCCCCCCGGCAAACTTGTGCGCGAGGAATACTCCTCCTGCTTAAGAGGGAAAGAAAAAGAGGAGGAAAAACAAGTATAGGGCCTCACGGCTTGCTAATGCTTACCGGGGATGTGCATTGCACAAAGTTTCAGATAATGCATGCAAATAACAAAGAAAAGCACGGAAATGACAAGTAGTGCGAGGCACAAAAGCTTTACTGATGCACGGGATCTGCGCCCGGCTTTGTACAAAGGTTTACATGCAACAGCGGCAAGACTTGTACAAAAGGTGGTTGCCAGAGCGGATCACGGCAACCGCGCCTTATGGGTGAAACTTGCGAAGATGCTCTATGTTCCAGGAGTTGCTCACCGGTAAGCCTTCTTCGGTCTCAAGGCGGACAACACCGGGCCTTGTGACTTGTCTCACCCGATAAGGACCTTCCCACTTCGGCGTCAACTTGTTGGAATTCTTGGCGGACTGAACGCGCCGAAGAACAAGGTCGCCTTCCTCGAGACTCCTGGCCTTGACCTTGCGGCTATGGTAGCGACGCAAGGCTTGCTGGTATCGAGCAGCTCGTACAGCAGCCTGGAGACGTTCCTCCTCGAGGAGCAATGCATCATCTTGTCGCAGTTGCTCTTGCTCGAGCTCATCATAAGCGAGCACTCGAGGAGATCCGTATACGAGTTCCGTGGGGAGAACTGCCTCTGCTCCATAGACAAGAGCAAAGGGTGTCTGTCCGGTGGCTCGACTTGGTGTCGTTCTGATTGACCAAAGAGCCGCCGGCAACTCCTCTATCTAGTTTTTTCCGCACTTGCGCAGCCTGTCGAAGGTTCTTGTCTTGAGTCCGCGCAGCACTTCAGCATTGGCCCTCTCCGCTTGACCATTGCTCCTCGGGTGAGCAACAGAAGCGAAACAGACCTTGGCGCCAAGGTCTTGGACGTATTGCATGAAGGTGCGACTAGTAAACTGTGTGCCGTTGTCGGTGATGATCCTGTTAGGGATCCCGAAACGGCAAACAATTTATCTGAAGAACCTGACTGCTGACTGTGTTGTCACCTTTCTCACTGGTTCCACTTCCGGCCACTTTGTGAACTTGTCGATTGCAACGTACAAGTACTCAAAGCCCCTGACAGCACGGGGGAAGGGGCCGAGGATATCGAGCCCCCAGACCGAGAAGGGCCAGGACAAAGGGATCGTCTGGAGAGCTTGAGCTGGCTGATGAATTTGCTTGGCATGGAACTGGCACGCTTCACACTTGGTTAGTCGTGCAGTTGCATCTTGGAGGGCTTCTGGCCAGAAGAACCCTTGCCGGAACGCCTTCCCGGCAAGTGCCCTTGCGCCAATGTGGTGGCCACATATGCCTCCATGTATCTCTGCCAACAGCTTCTGTCCATCTTCTCTGGAAATGCACTTCAACCTGACACCGTTGAGTCTTCTTCTGTACAGTTCATTGCCAACGAACTGGTACATACTTGACTGCCTGGTTATCTTCTCTATCTCTTCTGCGTCGTCGGGAAGTTCTCCAGTTTGCAGAAAACGAACGATTTGCTGTGCCCATGCTGGAGCCTGAGGCTCAACAACAAGGACTAAAGGCATGAGGGCTGCTGCGGGAACCTCAGCTTCTACGGCAAGAACCTGCGGCTCTGCCGGAGCTGATGGTCCCCCGGCAAGCCTGCCGGGGCAAGGCTTGTCGGGAACGTTTGCTTCAACTGTACAGACCCTTGGATCTGCAGGAGCAAACTGTTCCACAGCATCTTGGTTGTTGATCTTGGGGACCTTGGCGGTGAAGGAAATATGCCCTAGAGGCAATAATAAAGATGTTATTTGTATTTCCTTATATCATGATAAATGTCTTTTATTCATGCTAGAATTGTATTAACCGGAAACTTAGTACATGTGTGGATACATAGACAAAACAGTATGTCCCTAGTATGCCTCTACTAGACTAGCTCATTGATCAAAGATGGTTATGTTTCCTAACCATAGACATGAGTTGTCATTTGATCAACGGGATCACATCATTAGGAGAATGATGTGATGGACAAGACCCATCCGTTAGCATAGCACTATGATCGTTTAGTTTAACTGCTATTGCTTTCTTCATGACTTATACATGTTCCTATGACTATGAGATTATGCAACTCCCGAATACCGTAGGAACACCTTGTGTGCTATCAAACGTCACAACATAACTGGGTGATCATAAAGATGCTCTACAGGTGTCTCCGAAAGTATTCGTGGTGTTGGCATAGATCAAGATTAGGATTTGTCACTCCGAGTGTCGGAGAGGTATCTCTGGGCCCTCTCGGTAACACACATCACAATAAGCCTTGCAAGCAAAAGACTAATGAGTTAGTCACGAGATGATGTGTTACAGAATGAGTAAAGAGACTTGCCGGTAACGAGATTGAACTAGGTATAGAGATACCGACGATCGAATCTCGGGCAAGTAACATACCGTTTGACAAAAGGAACAACGTATGTTGTTATGCGGTTCTGACCGATAAAAGATCTTCGTAGAATATGTAGGAGCCAATATGAACATCCAGGTTCCGCTATTGGTTATTGACCGGAGATGAGTCTCAGTCATGTCTACATAGTTCTCGAACCCGTAGGGTCCGCACGCTTAACGTTTGATGACGACCGGTATTATGAGTTTATGAGTATTGATGTACCGAAGGTAGTTCGGAGTCCCGGATGAGATCACGAACATGACGAGGAGTCTCGGAATGTCCGAGACATAAAGATTGATATATTGGACGGCTATATTCGGACACCGGAAGTATACCGGAAAAGTTTCGGATTTATCGGGAATGCCGGAGGGGGTTACCGGAACCCCCTACGAGAGGGGATGGTCCATAGTGGGCCTAAAGGGAAAGAGAGAGGCAGCCCATAGGGCTGGCCGGCGCCCCACCTAGGGTTCCTAGTTGGACTAGGATTGGGGGGGGGGGGCGCCACCTCTCCTATTCCTTTCCCCCTTCTTCCTTTTGGTGAATCCTACTAGGAATAGGATTGCAATCCTATTCCTAGTAGGACTCCTTCCCTAGCCGCACCAGGAAGGGCCGGCCGGCCTCCCTCCCTTGCTCCTTTATATATAGGGGCAGGGGGGCACCCAAAGACACACAAGTTGAATTGTTTTAGCCGTGTGCGGTGCCCCCCTCCACAGAATCACACCTCGGTCATACCGTCGCGGAGCTTAGGCGAAGCCCTGCGCCGGTGAACACATCATATCCGTCACCACGCCGTCGTGTTGACGAAACTCTCCCGTGAAGCTCAACTGGATCAAGAGCTCGTGGGACGTCATCAAGCTGAACGTGTGCTGAACGCGGAGGTGCCGTACGTTCGGTGCTTGATCGGTTGGATCGCGAAGAAGTTCGACAACATCAACCGCGTCACTTGACGCTTCCGCTCCCGGTCTACGAGGGTACGTAGACACACTCTCCCCTCTCGTTGCTATGCATCTGGTAGATAGATCTTGCGTGATCGTAGGAAATTTTTAAAATACTATGTTCCCCAACAGTGGCATCATGAGCCAGGTCTATGCGTAGATGATATGCACGAGTAGAACACAATGAGATTGTGGACGATACTAGTCATACTGCTTACCAGCATGTCATACTTTGCTTCGGCGGTATTGTGAGATGAAGCGGCCCGGACCGACATTACGCGTACGCTTACGCGAGACTGGTTTCACCGTTACGAGCACTCGTTGCTTAAAGGTGACTGGCGGGTGTCTGTCTCTCTCACTTTAGCTGAATCAAGTGTGGCTACGCCCGGTCCTTGTGAAGGTTAAAACAGCACATACTTGACGAAACATCGTTGTGGTTTTGTATGCGTAGGTAAGAACGGTTCTTGCTAAAGCCCGTAGCAGCCACGTAAAACTTGCAACAAACAAAGTAGAGGACGTCTAACTTGTTTTTGCAGGGCATGTTGTGATGTGATATGGTCAAGACATGATGAGTTATACGGTTTTGTATGAGATGATCATGTTTTGTAAAGTTACCGGCAACTGGCAGGAGCCATATGGTTGTCGCTTTATTGTATGAAATGCAATCGCCATGTAATTGCTTTACTTTATCACTAAGCGGTAGCGATAGTCGTAGAAGCAATAGTTGGCGAGACGACAACGATGCTACGATGAAGATCAAGGTGTCAAGCCGGTGACGAAGGTGATCATGACGGTGCTTTGGAGATAGAGATCAAAAGCACAAGATGATGATGGCCATATCATGTCACATATTTTGATTGCATGTGATGTTTATCTTATTATGCTTCTTATTTTGCTTAGGACGACGGTAGCATTATAAGATAATCCCTTACTAAATTTCAAGGTATAAGTGTTCTCGCTGAGTATGCACCGTTGCGAAAGTTCGTCGTGCCGAGACACCACGTGATGATCGGGTGTGATAAGCTCTACGTTCAAATACAACGGGTGTAAGCCAGTTTTGCACACGCAGAATACTCGGGTTAAACTTGACGAGCCTAGCATATACAGATATGGCCTCAGAACACTGGAGACCGAAAGGTCGAGCGTGAATCATATAGTAGATATGATCAACATAAGATGTTCACCATTGAAAACTACTCCATCTCACGTGATGATCGGACATGGTTTAGTTGATTTGGATCACGTGATCATTTAGATGACCAGAGGGATGTCTATCTAAGTGGGAGTTCTTTAAATTAATATGATTAAATTGAACTTTAATTTATCATGAACTTAGTCCTGATAGTTTTGCATATCTATGTCGTTGTAGATCAATGGCCCGTGCTACCGTTCCTTTGAATTTTAATGCATTCCTAGAGAAAGCTAAGTTGAAAGATGATGGTAGCAATTACACGGACTGGGTCCGTAACCTGAGGATTATCCTCATTGCTGCACAGAAGAATTATGTCCTTGAAGCACCACTAGGTGACAAGCCCCCTTCCGCTAATGCAGACGCTTTGAACGTCTGGCAGTCGCGGTCTAATGACTACACGATAGTTCAGTGTGCCATGCTTTACGGCTTAGAACCGGGACTTCAACGACGTTTTGAACGTCATGGAGCATATGAGATGTTCCAGGAGTTGAAGTTAATATTTCAAGCAAATGCCCGAATTGAGAAATATGAGATTTCCAATAAGTTCTACAGCTGCAAGATGGAGGAGAATAGTTCTATCAGTGAACACTTGCTCACAATGTATGGGCACTACAATCATATGACTCAACTTGGTTGCCAAGTTGATGAGAATAGTGTTATTGATAGAATTCTTCAATCACTGCCACCAAGCTATAATGGCTTCGTGATGAACTATAATATGCAAGGGATACAAAAGACAATTCCCGAGCTCTTCGCTATGCTCACAGCTGCGGAGGTAGAAATCAAAAAGGAGCATCAAAAGTTGATGGTTAACAATACCACTAGTTTCAAGAAAAAGGGCAAGGAAGGGATTTTCAAGGAGAATAGCAAGATTGTTGCTGCTCTCACAGAAAACATCATAGTATGGAACCAAGCCTGAAACTGAGTGCTTCTACTGCAAGGGGACTGGACACTGGAAGCGGAACTGCCCCAAGTATTTGGCGGATAAGAAGGATGGCAAGATGAACAAAGGTATATGTGATATACATGTTATTGATGTGTACCTTACTAATGCTCGTAGTAGTACCTGGGTATTTGATACCGGTTCGGTTGCTAATATTTGTAACTCGAAACAGGGACTACGGATTAAACGAAGATTAGCTAAGGACGAGGTGACGATGCGCGTGGGAAACGGTTCCAAAGTCGATGTGATCGCCGTCGGCACGCTACCTCTACATCTACCTTCGGGATTAGTTTTAGACCTAAATAATTGTTATTTGGTGCCAACGTTGAGCATGAACATTATATCTGGATCTTGTTTATTGCGAGACGGTTATTCATTTAAATCAGAGAATAATGGTTGTTCCATTTTAATGAATAATATATTTTATGGTCATGCACCCTTGAAGAGTGGTCTATTCTTATTGGATCTCGATTGTAGTGATACACATATTCATAATATTGAAACCAAAAGATGCAAGGTTAATAATGATAGTGCAACTTATTTGTGGCACTGCCGTTTAGGTCATATTGGTGTAAAACGCATGAAGAAACTCCATAATGATGGACTTTTGGAATCACTTGATTATGAATCACTTGGTGCTTGCGAACCATGCCTCATGGGAAACATGACTAAAACTCCGTTCTCCGGAACTATGGAGCGAGTAACAGATTTGTTGGAAATCATACATACTGATGTATGTGGACCAATGAGTGTTGATGCTCGCGGCGGGTATCGTTATTTTCTGACCTTCACTGATGATTTGAGCAGATATGGGTATATCTACTTAATGACGCACAAGTCTGAAACATTTGAAAAGTTCAAAGATTTTCAGAGTGAAGTAGAGAATCATCGTAACAAGAAAATAAAGTTCCTACGATCTGATCGTGGAGGAGAATATTTGAGTTACGAGTTTGGTCTTCATTTGAAACAATGTGGATTAGTTTCACAACTCACGCCACCTGGAACACCACAGCGTAATGGTGTGTCCGAACGTCGTAATCGTACTTTATTGGATATGGTGCGATCAATGATGTCTCTTACCGATTTACCACTATCGTTTTGGGGTTTGCTTTAGAGACAGCTGCATTCACGTTAAATAGGGCACCATCTAAATCCGTTGATACGACACCTTATGAACTATGGTTTGGCAAGAAGCCAAAGTTGTCGTTTCTTAAAATTTGGGGCTGCGATGCTTATGTGAAAACACTTCAACCTGATAAGCTCGATCCCAAGTCGGAAAAATGTGTCTTCATAGGATACCCAAAAGAGACTGTTGGGTACACCTTCTATCACAGATCCGAAGGCAAAATATTTGTTGCTAAGAACGGATCCTTTCTAGAAAAAGAGTTTCTCTCGAAAGAAGTGAGTGGGAGGAAAGTAGAACTTGATGAGGTAATTGTACCTTCTCCCAGATTGGAAAATAGTACATCACAGGAAATTGTTCCAGTGATTCCTACACCAATTAGTGAGGAAGTTAATGATAATGATCATGAAACTTCGGATCAAGTTTCTACTGAACGTCGTAGATCAACCAGAGTACGTTCCGCACCAGAGTGGTACGGCAACCCAGTTCTGGAAATCATGTTACTAGACCATGATGAACCTACGAACTATGAGGAAGCGATGATGAGCCCAGATTCCGCAAAATGGCTTGAAGCCATGAAATCTGAGATGGGATCCATGTATGAGAACAAAGTATGGACTTTGGTTGACTTGCCCGATGATCGGCAGGCCATCGAAAATAAATGGATCTTCAAGAGGAAGGCCGACGCAGACGGTAATATTACTGTTTACAAAGCTCGACTTGTTGCGAAAGGTTTTCGACAAGTTCAAGGAGTTGACTACGATGAGACTTTCTCACCTGTAGCGATGCTTAAGTCTGTCCGAATCATGTTAGCAATTGCCGCATTTTATGATTATGAAATCTGGCAAATGGATGTCAAAACTGCATTCCTAAATGGATATCTCAAAGAAGAGTTGTATATGATGCAACCAGAAGGTTTTGTCGATCCAAAAGGTGCTAACAAAGTATGCAAGCTCCAGCGATCCATCTATGGACTGGTGCAAGCATCTCGGAGTTGGAATATACGCTTTGATGAGGTGATCAAAGCATATGGTTTTATACAGACTTTTGGAGAAGCCCGTATTTACAAGAAAGTGAGTGGGAGCTCTGTAGCATTTCTAATATTATATGTAGATGACATATTGTTGATTGGAAATGATATAGAATTTCTGGATAGCATAAAAGGATACTTGAATAAAAGTTTTTCAATGAAAGACCTCGGTGAAGCTGCTTATATATTAGGTATCAAGATCTATAGAGATAGATCAAGACGCTTAATTGGACTTTCACAAAGCACATACCTTGATAAGATTTTGAAGAAGTTCAAAATGGATCAGTCAAAGAAAGGGTTCTTGCCTGTTTTACAAGGTATGAAGTTGAGTAAGACTCAATGCCCGACCACTGCAGAAGATAGAGAGAAAATGAAAGTCATTCCCTATGCCTCAGCCATAGGATCTATCATGTATGCAATGCTGTGTACCAGACCTGATGTGTGCCTTGCTATAAGTCTAGCAGGGAGGTACCAAAGTAATCCAGGAGTGGATCACTATACAGCGGTCAAAATTATCCTCAGTAATTGGATGACTAAGGAAATATTTCTCGATTATGGAGGTGATAAAGAGTTTGTCGTAAAGGGTTACACCGATGCAAGCTTTGACACTAAATCCAGATGACACTAAGTATCAATCTGGATGCATATTGAAAGTGGGAGCAATTAGCTAGAGTAGCTCCATGCACAGCATTGTAGACATAGAAATTTGCGAAATACATAGGGATCTGTATATGACAGACCCGTTGACTAAACTTCTCTCACAAGCAAAACATGATCACACCTCATTACTCTTGGGTATTAATCACATAGCGATGTGAACTAGATTATTGACTCTAGTAAACCCTTTTGGGTGTTGGTCACATGGTGATGTGAACTATGGGTGTTATTCACATAACGATGTGAACTATCGGTATTAAATCACATGGCGATGTGAGCTAGATTATTGACTCTAGTTCAAGTGGGAGACTGAAGGAAATATGCCCTAGAGGCAATAATAAAGATGTTATTTGTATTTCCTTATATCATGATAAATGTCTTTTATTCATGCTAGAATTGTATTAACCGGAAACTTAGTACATGTGTGGATACATAGACAAAACAGTATGTCCCTAGTATGCCTCTACTAGACTAGCTCATTGATCAAAGATGGTTATGTTTCCTAACCATAGACATGAGTTGTCATTTGATCAACGGGATCACATCATTAGGAGAATGATGTGATGGACAAGACCCATCCGTTAGCATAGCACTATGATCGTTTAGTTTTACTGCTATTGCTTTCTTCATGACTTATACATGTTCCTTTGACTATGAGATTATGCAACTCCCGAATACCGTAGGAACACCTTGTGTGCTATCAAACGTCACAACGTAACTGGGTGATCATAAAGATGCTCTACAGGTGTCTCCGAAAGTATTCGTGGTGTTGGCATAGATCAAGATTAGGATTTGTCACTCCGAGTGTCGGAGAGGTATCTCTGGGCCCTCTCGGTAACACACATCACAATAAGCCTTGCAAGCAAAAGACTAATGAGTTAGTCACGAGATGATGTGTTACGGAACGAGTAAAGAGACTTGCCGGTAACGAGATTGAACTAGGTATAGAGATACCGACAATCGAATCTCGGGCAAGTAACATACCGTTTGACAAAAGGAACAACGTATGTTGTTATGCGGTTCTGACCGATAAAAGATCTTCGTAGAATATGTAGGAGCCAATATGAACATCCAGGTTCCGCTATTGGTTATTGACCAGAGATGAGTCTCGGTCATGTCTACATAGTTCTCGAACCCGTAGGGTCCGCACGCTTAACGTTTGATGACGATCGGTATTATGAGTTTTTGAGTATTGATGTACCGAAGGTAGTTCGGAGTCCCGGATGAGATCACGGACATGACGAGGAGTCTCGGAATGCCCGAGACATAAAGATTGATATATTGGACGGCTATATTCGGACACCGGAAGTATACCGGAAAAGTTTCGGATTTATCGGGAATGCCGGAGGGGGTTACCGGAACCCCCTACGAGAGGGGATGGTCCATAGTGGGCCTAAAGGGTGAGAGAGAGACAGCCCATAGGGCTGGCCGGCGCCCCCACCTAGGAATCCTAGTTGGACTAGGATTGGGGGGGCGCCACCTCTCCTATTCCTTTCCCCCTTCTTCCTTTCGGTGAATCCTACTAGGAATAGGATTGCAATCCTATTCCTAGTAGGACTCCCTCCCTAGCCGCACCAGGAGAGGTTGGCCGGCCTCCCTCCCCTGCTCCTTTATATACGGGGGCAGGGGGGCACCCAAAGACACACAAGTTGAATTGTTTTAGCCGTGTGCGGTGCCCCCCTCCACAGAATCACACCTCGGTCGTACCGTCGCGGAGCTTAGGCGAAGCCCTGCGCCGGTGAACACATCATATCTGTCACCACGCCGTCGTGCTGACGAAACTCTCCCGTGAAGCTCAACTGGATCAAGAGCTCGTGGGACGTCATCAAGCTGAACGTGTGCTGAACGCGGAGGTGCCGTACGTTCGGTGCTTGATCGGTTGGATCGCGAAGAAGTTCGACAACATCAACCGCGTCACTTGACGCTTCCGCTCCCGGTCTACGAGGGTACGTAGACACACTCTCCCCTCTCGTTGCTATGCATCTGGTAGATAGATCTTGCGTGATCGTAGGAAAATTTTAAAATACTACGTTCCCCAACACGACCACTGCAGAAGATAGAGAGAAAATGAAAGTCATTCCCTATGCCTCAGCCATAGGATCTATCATGTATGCAATGCTGTGTACCAGACCTGATGTGTGCCTTGCTATAAGTCTAGCAGGGAGGTACCAAAGTAATCCAGGAGTGGATCACTGGACATCGGTCAAAAACATCCTAAAGTATCTGAAAAGAACAAAGGATATGTTTCTCGTATATGGAGGTGACAAAGAGCTCGTCGTAAACGGTTACGTCGATTCTAGCTTTGACACTGATCCGGATGACTCAAAGTCACAAACCGGATATGTATTTTTATTGAACGGTGGAGCTGTCAGTTGGTGCAGTTCCAAGCAGAGCGTCGTGGCGGGATCTACGTGTGAAGCGGAATACATAGCTGCTTCGGAAGCAGCAAATGAAGGAGTCTGGATGAAGGAGTTCATATCCGATCTAGGTGTAGTACCTAGTGCATCGGGCCCAATGAAAATCTTTTGTGACAACACTGGAGCCATAGCCTTGGCGAAGGAATCCAGGTTTCACAAGAGAACAAAGCACATCAAAAGACGCTTCAATTCCATCCGCGATCTAGTCAAGGAGGGAGACATAGAGATTTGCAAAATACATACGGATCTAAATGTTGCAGACCCGTTGACTAAGCCTCTTCCACGGGCAAAACATGATCAGCACCAAGACTCCATGGGTGTGAGGATCATCACTTTGTAATCTAGATTATTGACTCTAGTTCAAGTGGGAGACTGAAGGAAATATGCCCTAGAGGCAATAATAAAGATGTTATTTGTATTTCCTTATATCATGATAAATGTCTTTTATTCATGCTAGAATTGTATTAACCGGAAACTTAGTACATGTGTGGATACATAGACAAAACAATATGTCCCTAGTATGCCTCTACTAGACTAGCTCATTGATCAAAGATGGTTATGTTTCCTAACCATAGACATGAGTTGTCATTTGATCAACGGGATCACATCATTAGGAGAATGATGTGATGGACAAGACCCATCCGTTAGCATAGCACTATGATCGTTTAGTTTTTCTGCTATTGCTTTCTTCATGACTTATACATGTTCCTATGACTATGAGATTATGCAACTCCCGAATATCGTAGGAACACCTTGTGTGCTATCAAACGTCACAACGTAACTGGGTGATCATAAAGATGCTCTACAGGTGTCTCCGAAAGTATTCGTGGTGTTGGCATAGATCAAGATTAGGATTTGTCACTCCGAGTGTCGGAGAGGTATCTCTGGGCCCTCTCGGTAACACACATCACAATAAGCCTTGCAAGCAAAAGACTAATGAGTTAGTCACGAGATGATGTGTTACGGAACGAGTAAAGAGACTTGCCGGTAACGAGATTGAACTAGGTATAGAGATACCGACGATCGAATCTCGGGCAAGTAACATACCGTTTGACAAAAGGAACAACGTATGTTGTTATGCGGTTCTGACCGATAAAAGATCTTCGTAGAATATGTAGGAGCCAATATGAACATCCAGGTTCCGCTATTGGTTATTGACCGGAGATGATTCTTAGTCATGTCTACATAGTTCTCGAACCCGTAGGGTCCGCACGCTTAACGTTTGATGACGACCGGTATTATGAGTTTATGAGTATTGATGTACCGAAGGTAGTTCGGAGTCCCGGATGAGATCACGGACATGACGAGGAGTCTCGGAATGTCCGAGACATAAAGATTGATATATTGGACGGCTATATTCGGACACCAGAAGTATACCGGAAAAGTTTCGGATTTATCGGGAATGCCGGAGGGGGTTACCGGAACCCCCTACGAGAGGGGATGGTCCATAGTGGGCCTAAAGGGAAAGAGAGAGGCAGCCCATAGGGCTGGCCGGCGCCCCACCAAGGGTTCCTAGTTGAACTAGGATTGGGGGGGCGCCACCTCTCCTATTCCTTTCCCCCTTCTTCCTTTTGGTGAATCCTACTAGGAATAGGATTGCAATCCTATTCCTAGTAGGACTCCTTCCCTAGCCGCACCAGGAAGGGCCGGCCGGCCTCCCTCCCTTGCTCCTTTATATACGGGGGCAGGGGGGCACCCAAAGACACACAAGTTGAATTGTTTTAGCCGTGTGCGGTGCCCCCCTCCACAGAATCACACCTCGGTCATACCGTCGCGGAGCTTAGGCGAAGCCCTGCGCCGGTGAACACATCATATCCGTCACCACGCCGTCGTGTTGACGAAACTCTCCCGTGAAGCTCAACTGGATCAAGAGCTCGTGGGACGTCATCAAGCTGAACGTGTGCTGAACGCGGAGGTGCCGTACGTTCGGTGCTTGATCGGTTGGATCGCGAAGAAGTTCGACAACATCAACCGCGTCACTTGACGCTTCCGCTCCCGGTCTACAAGGGTACGTAGACACACTCTCCCCTCTCGTTGCTATGCATCTGGTAGATAGATCTTGCGTGATCGTAGGAAAATTTTAAAATAGTACGTTCCCCAACAGGCGGTGGCTTCGGGAAGATCCGCTGGCAAGTAGTCGCCGGAGACCAACTTTCTCTTCTTACTTTGCCCAACTGATGGTGTAACGGATGGTTGAGTTAGCTTGAGCAGGAAGGTCCCTGGTTCCATAGGTAACTTCATTGCAGCACACTTTGAGAGGCCATCTGCAATATCATTCTGAGCTCTTGGAACGTGCTCCATTTGCAGACCTTCAAAGTGCTCTTCAAGCTTCCTCACTTCATCAATATAGGCTTCCATCAAAGGGCTCTGGTAACTCTTGTTCACTTGTCGGACCACCAACTGAGAATCTCCCCGCACAATCAACTTCTTGATCCCAAGTTCGGCCGCAATTCTGAGGCCGGCAAGCAAACCTTCATACTCAGCAGTATTGTTTGTCGCTTGTTCCTTGGGAAAGTGCATCTGGACAACATACTTGAGGTGCTCCCCGGTGGGCGCTATGAGTACTACGCCGGCACCGGCGCCTTGCAGCGAGAAAGCACCATCGAAGTACATTACCCATTCGCTGCTTGCTTCTTGGACGGGGACGCTTGTCTCTGGAACTTCTTCATCCGGCGTTGGGGTCCATTCAGCTATGAATTCTGCCAAAGCTCTGCTCTGTATGGTTGAAGTACTCTCAAACTTGAGACCAAAGCTTGACAGCTCCAGTGCCCACTCGACGATCCTGCCTGTTGCTTCTGGATTCTGCAATATCCTCTTCAACGGAAAGCGAGTGACCACTGTTATCTCGTGTGCTTGGAAGTAATGGCGTAGCTTTCTCGAGGCCATGAGGAGGCCGAAAAGCAACTTCTGCACCCCAGAGTATCTTGACCTAGCCCCCTGCAAGAGGGAACTTACAAAATACACTGGGCGCTGCACCATTTTCCTTCGCACTTCTCCTTGTTCCTGCGCGGACTTGTCCTTGTCGGGGCCAGAGCTTGTCGGGGAAGCCCCCCTGCTTGTCGCTGGATTCGCTTGCCAGTGATGTGGATTCCTCATCCGCCTCCCTCTCCGCTACTAACGCAGCACTAACCACTTGATTGGTCGCTGCTAGGTACAACAGCAACTTCTCTTGTGGCCTAGGTGCGACAAGTATTGGAGTGGAGGATAGGTATCCTTTCAAGTCTTGCAGCGCTGCCTCCGCTTCCGGAGTCCATTTCATAGGACCTGCCTTCTTCAAGATTTTGAAGAAAGGCAGGGCGCATTCTGCAGACTTTCAAATGAACCTGCTGAGAGCAGCCACACAACCAGCAAGTCTCCTTACGTCCTTGACGCGCTTCGGGGCCTCAATCTGCTCGATGGATTTTATCTTATCGGGATTGGCTTCAATCCCCCTCTAGGACACAAAGAACCCGAGAAGCTTGCCGGAGGGGACTCCGAAGACGCATTTCTCGGGGTTCAACTTGAGCTGGATCTTGCGCAGATTCTCAAAGGTCTCTTCCAGATCTTATATCAGGGTATCTTTGCTCTTGCTTTTGACCACTATGTCATCCATGTAAGCTTCTACATTTCTGTGGATCTGTGGCTCAAAAGCAGTGTGCACCACCCTTGCAAACGTCGAGCCTGCATTCTTCAATCCAAAGGGCATGCGTATGAAGCAATATGTGCCGCATGGAGTAATGAATGCAGTCTTCTCTTCGTCTTCCTTGGCCATGAAAATCTGGTGGTAACCTGAGTATGCATCAAGGAAGGAAAGCAGCTCACATCTGGCGGTGGAGTCAACAATCTGGTCAATACGCGGCAAAGGAAATGGATCCTTGGGACATGCTTTATTCACATCAGTGAAGTCTATACAAAGTCTCCACTTCCCATTGGCCTTGCGTACGACAACTGGATTGGCCAACCACGTAGGATGGATCATGCCTCTAACTAGGCCTGCTGCTTCCAACTTCTTTATCTCTTCGGCGATGAATTCTTGGCGCTCCATGGCTTGCTTTCTGACCTTCTGCTTGACGGGCCGCGCATGAGGACAAACAGCAAGCTTGTGCTCAATTACCTTCCTGGGAACGCCGGGGATGTCAGATGGTTGCCACGCAAACACATCGACATTCGCCCGCAGGAAGGCAACGAGCGCGCTTTCCTATTTGTCGTTGAGCGTAGCACTGATGGTGAAGGTACCACCAGTGCCGTCCTCCTTGGCGGACACCTTCTTGGTTGCCGGTGGAGCGGCCATTCCTTTCTTGCACTTGCCGGTCGAGCTCGATGGTGCGTCCTCGACGGCAGCGCAGCACTCCGAAGAGGTGCGTTTGCTGGAGTGGGCCCCAGAGTTCTTGCCGGACTTGGTCTTGGTCTTCCCCCCGGGAGCTTCAGCGGCATGTGTGTTGCTTTCTGTTGCGGCTGTTGCATCCCGGTATATCTTGTCGGCGCAGATAAGCGCGTCCTTCTTGTCGCCAGGGACATAGATGACGCTTATCGGCCCCGGCATCTTGAGTACGTTGTAGGCATAGTGGGAAGCCGCCATGAACTTGGCGAGGGCAGGACGTCCAAGTATCCCATTGTATGGCAATGGGATATCGGCAACGTCGAAGGTTATCCTCTCCGTCCTGAAGTTGAGCTCCCCGCCAAAGGTCACGGGCAGAGTGATCTTCCCCTTCGGCTTGCTCCTTCCCGGGTTTATTCCTTGGAACGACCCGGTTTCTTCGAGCTCGCCGTCTGGGATCTGGAGTTTCTTGATCACAGCTGAGGAGATCAAGTTCAGGCCGGCCCCGCCGTCAACCAACATCTTGGTGACCTTGAGGTTGCGGATGGTTGGTGAGACCAACATCGGCAAGCACCCGACCGCCGTTGTACGGTCAGGGTGATCCTCAAGGTCAAAAATGATGGGCGTGCTGGACCACTTCAGCAGCCTGCGTGACTCGACGGGCGGCTCAGCTGCGTTTACTTCCCGTACCCACTGCTTGAGTTGGCGGTGGGAAGTGTGCAGAGAGGCGCCTCCGTCGACACACAGAACTTCTGTGGCCTTCTGGAACTCCTGCTCGCTGTTATCTCCTTCCTCCATGTCATCGTCGTCGTCTTCCTCCTCATCCTTGTCGTGGCCCCGGGGAGGTCGATCACCTTGCCGCTGCTTGGCCTTGCCGCGGCGTCCTCCCTGGCCATTGAATGGCCGCTTCTTGCTTGGTTCTCCTCCGCCTCCTTGGGCCTTCTCTTTGTCGCGACGCTCGTATTCAGCCTTCTGCTGTTCTACGAGGTACTCGACTCGCTTGCAGTTCTGAAGGTCGTGGCCCTTGGTGCGGTGAATCTTGCAGTATTGCTTGTCGGAGCCGTCCTGCTTGTCGGCTGCCGCCATAGGGGCGGGTTCCTTGCCGGAAACGCCAGCCTGTGCCTTCTTGGCGGGAGCCTCCTTGCCGGACTTCTCGACGACCAGCACTTCCTTGCTCTTCTTCCTTCTGTTGTTCCGCCGCCGGCTCTTCTTTACCGGGGCGGCATCCTCACTGTCGCTTCTCCCTGCGCCAGTATCCTCTCTGGGAAGTCTCCTCCCCTCTTCAACGCGCACGCACTTGTCAGCCAGAGCGTAGAGCTCGCTGACATCCTGGATCTTGGTCATGGCCATCTCTTCCCTCATGCGGTGGTTACGCACGTTCTGGTGGAACGCGCTGATAACCGCGGCGGGGTGGACGTCGGGAATGTTGTGTTGCAGGCGGCTGAACCTCTGGATGTACTTGTGCAGGGATTCTCCTTCCTCCTGGGCTAGGATGTGGAGATCGCTCTCTTGGCCGTGTGGTTTGTGGCCGCCCGTGAAGGCGCCAACAAACTGGTGGCACAGATCTGCCCACGAAGAAATGGAGTTCTCCGGCAAGTGCATAAGCCAAGAATGGACGTTTGGCTTAAGCACCAGCGGGAAGTAGTTGGCTAGTATCTTCTCGTCGCGTCCCCCGGCAGCCTGCACCGCGATGGTGTAGATGCTGAGGAACTCCGAGGGGTGCGTCTTGCCGTCGTACTTCTCGGGTACGTCGGGCTTGAAGTTTTTCATGCTGGGCCACTAGACTCGCCGCAGCTCATGGGTGAACGCAGGGCAACCTGCCGCGTACGGCAAGTCGCCTGGCTCACCGGGCGCGTACGTGTCGACAGCGGTCCCAGCGCGCTGATCTGATTGTCGCCGGGCTTCTCGTCGGCGCTCGATGCGCGTCCGAGCATCTTCTTGTCGCCGGTCGTCGAGGACTTGGCGCTGGTCCCGACGAGCCCGCGGATCCGACGACACCGTGGAGTCGTCGTCGACGTTAATCCGGCGGGGTGGCGTTTTCTGCTTCCGCGGCGGGGAGTGCATGGAGGTTGCACCCCCGGCGGTCTTGTCGCCATCGGCCTTCGTCTGGTCGACTTGCCGTGGCCGCAACGTCGCCGGCTGCTGCGGCGTGTCGTTGTTGGCGAAGGCGATGAGACTCTGGATCGTCGCCCTCCAGTCTTCGGCCTTGTCTGCCGCTGGAGGGAAATCGAGGAGCAGTTGCGCTCTTGCTAGAGCTTTTGCTGGAGAGGAGGGGAGCGGTGGCGAGCGGTGCGAAGAGCGAGATATGCTCGGACTTCTAACAGGGTTAGAAGGAGCAGTTTCTTGACCCGGCGACCGCGCCTTGCTCGTGCCAGGACGATGGCCTTGAGCATCCCGCGATCCTCCGGTTTGTCCTTGCCCCAGCAAGCGAATGGTACCTCTTGTACCACGACGCTGCTGGCTTGGCACCTCCCGAGAGAGGCGTGGCGCGTCTACGGACACCGAGGCTTTGGAATTCGCCCGGTCGTCCGTCTTGTCCTTGGACTTGGTGGCGCCGTGAGTTTCCTCGCCGGCGACCACCCTTCCGCCGGCGTCTCCCCCACCAACCGTTGGTTCTGGTGGCGGTGGAATCGACGCAGACGGGCCTCCGACCTCTGAAGCCTTCTTCTTTGGAGGCATGTTGGTGCTGCTGATGAAGTTGACGAAGCTGGAGAAGTTGATGAAGAATGCGCCCGCGTGAGCGCCGGATCAGGTTCGCACAACCTCGATGCCCCCTACCTGGCGCGCCAAAGATGTCGGGGGGTGATGGTGATACGATACCGGGGAACCTCGCCAAGGGGAGTGCCCATACCCATGTGTTTATGTCTCTTTCTTCGGAGGTGTTGATGATGTAGGCTTGTCGTCCATCCGCCAAGGCATAGGGTCACCATCGCAGAAGGATGATCAAGTCTCTGGGATCCTCAAATCTGCTGCCAAACTCATCTTCTTGAATCTATATTCATACTCATAGTTTTGGTTTTGCAGGTCGTAGATCTGGGCTTGGAGGTGCTCGATTTTCTCATGAAGCTTGAAGATGGCCTCCCCAATGTTCTTGGCATCTAGCTTGTGGTTATTGGTGAACTCCGCGATCATCATGTGGTTCGCTTTGAGTCCTCGTTCCACCATCCCTTGGCACTTGAAAACGTGTTGCTCCATTGCTTTGAGTCTTGTCTCCATGCTTCCGGTCCTCCTTGGTCCCTCAACATCGCGGATGTGCAGCACCCCCTCACGCATCTCAATGGTTTGAGGGTGTTGCGCACCTCCGCGAGGTAGGGATTGATGACCTTCTCGAAGAACTTATCCTTGGGGGTGCTTGAAGACGTCATGGTGATCTAGATCTGTCAAAAAAAATAGCTCAAAACAAAAATAGAGGATTTTGTCGTGGTACCGTGTCAAAACCTTTGGGAGGTTATATAATGAATTTTTACCGACCAAAAGAAGTATCATGAAAGAAAACGGAGTCCGGAGGGCACACGAGGTGCCCACGAGGCAGGGGGCATGCCCAGGGGGTAGGGCGCGCCCTCCACCCTCATGGGTGCCTCATGTCCCTTTCGGACTGCTTCTTATTTTCCTATTTTCTTAAATATTCCAAAATGGAGAAAAATTGTTATTAGAACTGTTTTGGAGTCAGTTTACTTACCGAACCACATACCTCTTCCCTTTTGGAGTCTGAAACATTCTGGAAAGTGTCCCTTATGTATTCCTCCGGGGTTACGGTTTCAATAACATTGGTTTCAACATTTATGGGATTACCTGAGATATAATGTTTGATTCTCTGACCGTTCACCACCTTCGGGTTTGTGCCTTCGAAGTTGTTGATTTTTATGGCACCGGAACGAAAGACCTCCTTGATAACGTAAGGACCTTCCCATTTAGAGAGAAATTTTCCTACAAAAAATCTTAAATGAGAGTTGTATAGCAAAACATAAACACCTACATTAAACTCACGCTTTTGTATCCTTTTGTCATGCCATCTTTTAACTTTTTCTTTAAACAGTTTGGCATTCTCGTAGGCTTGGGTTCTCCACTCATCAAGTGAGCTAATGTCAAATAACCTCTTCTCACCGGCAAGTTTGAAATCATAATTTAGCTCTTTAATGGCCCAATATGCCTTATGTTCTAGTTCGAGAGGTAAGTCACATGCTTTTCCATATACCATTTTATACAGATACATACCCATAGGATTTTTATATGTACTTCTATAGGCCCATAATGAATCATCAAGTTTCTTGGACCAATTATTTCTAGATCTATTAACAGTCTTTTGCAAAATTAATTTCAGCTCTCTGTTACTCAGTTCTACTTGACCACTGAACTATGGGTGATATGGGGATGCAATTATGTGATTAAGATCATACTTAGCAAGCATTTTACGAAAAGCACCACGAATAAAATGTGAACCACCATCAGTCATGAAGTATCTAGGGACTCCAAACCTTGGAAAAATAACTTCTTTAAGCATCTTAATAGAGGTGTTATGATCAGCACTACTAGTTGGAATTGCTTCTACCCACTTAGTAACGTAATCAACAGCAACTATAATATGTGTATACCCATTAGAGGAGGGAAACGGTCCCATATAATCAAAGCCCGAAACATCAAATGGTTCAATAACAAGTGAATAGTTCATAGGCATTTCTTGACGTCTACTAATATTACCAATTCTTTGACATTCATCACAGGATAAGACAAACTTACAGGCATCCTTGAAGAGAGTAGGCCAATAAAAACCGGATTGCAATACCTTATGTGTAGTTATATCTCCAGCATGGTGTCCTCCATAAGCCTCGGAGTGACACTTGTGTAGGATATGTTCCTGTTCATGCTCAGGTACACAACGCCTAATAATACCATCTACTCCTTCTTTATAAAGGTGTGGGTCATCCCAGAAGTAATGTCTTAAATTATAGAAAAAACTTTTTCTTTTGCTGGTATGTGAAACTAGGTGGTATAAATTTAGCAACAATATAATTAGCATAATCAGGATACCATGGAGCAGTGCGAGAAGTATCTATGACAACCAATTGTTCATCAGGAAAGCTATCATCAATAGGTAGTTGGTCATCAAGAACATTCACTAACCTAGACAAGTTGTCTGCAACGGGGTTCTCGGCTCCCTTTCTATCAATAATATGCAAATCAAATTCTTGTAGCAAGAGCACCCATCTAATAAGTCTAGGTTTAGCATCTTTCTTTTCCATAAGATATTTAATAGCAGCATGATCAGTGTGAACAGTTATTTAGAATCAACAATATAAGTCCTAAACTTATCACAAGCAAATACAACTGCTAAAAATTCTTTTTCAGTAGTAGCATAATTTCTCTGGGCATTGTCTAGAGTTTTACTAGCATATTGGATAACATTTGATTTCTTATCAACTCTTTGTCCTAGAACATCGCCTACATCATAATCACTAGCATCACACATAATTTCAAAGGGTAAATTACAATCAGATGGCTGGATAATAGGTGCAAAAATCAAGGCTTTCTTAAGTATTTCAAATGCTTCTACACAATCATCATCAAAGATAAAACGAACATCTTTTTGTAAGAGGTTAGTCAGAGGCCTAGAAATTTTTGAGAAGTCTTTAATGAACCTCCTATAAAAGCCGGCATGACCAAGGAAACTTCTTATACCTTTAATGTCCTTAGGACACGACATCTCTTCAATAACATCAACTTTAGCTTTATCAACTTCAATACCTCTTTCAGAAATTTTATGCCCCAAGACAATACCTTCATTAACCATAAAGTGGCACTTCTCCCAATTCAAGACAAGATTAGTTTCTTCACATCTCTGCAAAACTCGATCAAGGTTGCTCAAGCAATCATCAAAAGAAGTTCCATATATGAAAAAATCATTCATGAAAACCTCAACAATCTTTTCACAAAAATCAAAGAATATAGCCATCATGCATCTTTGAAAGGTAGCAGGTGCATTACATAAGCCAAAAGACATACGTCTATAAGCAAAGGTACCGAAAGGGCAAGTAAACATGGTCTTTTCTTGATCCTCTTTTGACACAGGTATTTGAGAGAAACTAGAATAGCCATCTAGAAAGCAAAAATGTGTATGTTTGGATAATCTTTCTAGCATTTTATCAATAAAAGGTAGAGGGTAATGATCCTTTTTAGTAGCTTTATTCAATTTGCGAAAATCAATTACCATTCTATAGCCTGTAATAATTCTTTGTGGGATCAATTCATCTTTATCATTAGGAACAACAGTAAATACCTCCCTTCTTAAGGACACAATGGACAGGACTTACCCACTGACTATCAGCCACATGATAAATTATACCTGCCTCTAGAAGCTTTAGTATTTCTTTCCTTACCACTTCTTTCATCCTAGGATTTAACCGTCATTGGTGATCAACAACCGGTTTAGTGTCTTTCTCCAATTTTATTTTGTGCTGGCATAGCGTGGGACTAATGCCCTTAAGATCATCAAGAGTATATGCAATAGCTGCATGGTGCTTCTTTAGAGTTTTCAATAATTTATCTTCTTCCTGCTCTGAAAGGTTAGCACTAATAATAACATGATATATCTTCTTCTCATCAATATAAGCATACCTAGGATTGTCAGGTAATGGTTTGAGCTCAAACACGGGATCACCCTTGGGTGGAGGAGGATCCCCTAAAATTTCAACAGGCAAGTTGTGTTTCAATAAGGGCTCCTGTTTAAAGAATATTTCATCTATTTCCCTTCTCTCATTCATAAACATATCATTTTCATGGTCTAGCAAATATTGTTCTAAAGGATCGTTGGGAGGCACGACAATAGAAGCAAGACCAATAATTTCATCTTTACTAGGCAATTCTTTATCACGGGGTTGTCTACGAAATTTAGCAAAGTTAAAATCATCAGACATATCCCCTAAACCAACAGTAACAATATCCTTTTTTTCAGTCTATCTTAGCATTAACAGTATTCAAGAAGGGTCTACCAAATATAATGGGGCAAAAGTCATCTTGTGGAGAACCAAGAACAAGAAAATCAATAGGGTATTTCACTTTGCCACACAAGACTTCAACATCTCTAACAATCCCCATTGGTGAAATAGTATCTCTATTGGCAAGCTTAATTGTAACATCAATACCTTCTAGCTCAGCAGGTGCAATATCGTGCATAATTTCTTTGTATAAGGAATGAGGTATTGCACTACCACTCGCACCCATATCACATAAAACATGATAGCAATGATCTCCTATTTTAACAGAAATAACAGGCATGCCTACAATAGGTCTAGGTTTATTTTTAGTATCGGGTCTAGCAATTCTAGCAGCTTCATCAGAGAGGTAAATAACCTATAATCGACCAAGAGATCCTTAAACATAGCAACACTAGGTTCAATTTTAATTTGCTCAGAGGGTGTAGGTGTTCTAGTATTACTGTTACGAACCATAGTTGAAGCTTTAGCATGATCCTTTATTCTAACAGGGAAGGGTGGTTTCTCAATATAAGTAGTATGAATGATAGGATCAACATTATAAGTGATAGTCCTTTCTTCAACTTTAACAGGTTGAACTACTTTTACTTCAATAGGAAGAGGATATTTAAACCACTTCTCCTTAGGGAGATCAACATGAGTAGAAAATGATTCACAGAAATAAGCCACTATCTCAGAGTCAAGTCCATATTTAGTGCTAAATTCACGGAAAACATTGGTATCCATAAAAGATTTAACACAATCAAAATTAGGTGTTATACCTCACTCCTTACATTCGTCGAGATCCAAATCTTCAGAGTTGCGTTTAATTATTTCCAATAAATCCCATTTGAATTCAATAGTCTTCATCATAAAAGAACCAGTACAAGAAGTATCGAGCATGGAGCGATTATTGAGAGAAAGTCGATCATAAAATTTTGAATAATAATTTCTCTTCAGAGTTCATGATTGGGGCATGAATATAACATTGACTTAAGCCTCCCCCAAGCTTGAGCGATAATTTCTCCTCCGCGAGGCCAAAAATTTATATATATAATTACGATCATGATGAACCTGATGCATAGGATAGAACTTCTCATGAAATTCCGATTTCAACCGGTCGTAGTTCCATGATCCAATATCATCACATAGCCTAAACCATGTCAATGCCTTTCCCTTCAAAGATAAAAGGAAGACCTTCTTATTGATAACATCATCGGGCATACCTGCAAGCTTAAATAATCCACAAACTTCATCCACATAGATTAGGTGCAAATCGGGATGCAATGTTCCATCTCCTGTAAAGGGATTAGCTAGCAGTTTCTCTATCATACCCGAAGGAATTTCAAAGTAGACATTTTCAGTAGGTTCAGTATGTTGAGGAGCAACTCTTTGCTCTACTGGTCACGGTGAAGATACCCCGAACAAGCCCCTCAAAGGATTATGTTCCATACTAACAAGTGGTAGTAAATTTGAGCACACTATATAAAATTTTCCTTTCCAAATTCCACTTACCAAAGGTGCTTCACTCCCCGTCAACGGCGCCAGAAAAGAGTCTTGATGACCCACAAGTATAGGGGATCTATCGTAGTCCTTTCTATAAGCAAAAGTGTCGAACCCAACGAGGAGTAGAAGTAAATGATAGGCAGTTTTCAGTAAGGTATTCTCTGCAAACACAGAAATTATCGGTAACAGATAGTTTTGTGATAAGGTAATTTGCCACGAGTAACAAGTAATAAAAGTAAATAAGGTGCAGAAATATGGCCCAATCCTTTTTGTAGCAAAGTACAAGCCTGGACAAACTCTTATATAAGGAAAAGTGTTCCCGAGGACACATGGGAATTATTGTCAAGCTAGTTTTCATCACGCTCATATGATTCACGTTCGTTACTTTGATAATTTGGTATGTGGGTGGACCGGTGCTTGGGCGCTGCCCTTCCTTGGACAAGCATCCCACTTATGATTAACCTCTATTGCAAGCATCCGCAACTACAAAAGAAGTATTAAGGTAAACCTAACCATAGAATGAAACATATGGATCCAAATCAACCCCTTACGAAGCAACGCGTAAACTAGGGTTTAAGCTTCTGTCACTTTAGCAACCCATCATCTACTTAATACTTCCCAATGCCTTCCTCTAGGCACAAACAATGGTGAAGTGTCATGTAGTCGATGTTCACATGACACCACTAGAGGAAAGACTTCTCCCATGTCCTCAGGAACAAACGTAACTACTCACAAATCATATTCATGTTCATAATGAGAGGGATATTAACATGCATAAAGGATCTGAACATATGATCTTCCACCAAATAAACCGACTAGCATCAACTACAAGGAGTAATCAACACTAATGGCAACCCACATCTACAAATTTGAGGTTTTGAGACAAAGATTAGATACAAGAGATGAGCTAGGGTTTGAGAGGAGATGGTGCTGGTGAAGATGTTGATGGAGATTGACCCCCTCCCGATGAGAGGATCGGTGATGATGACGATGGTGACAATTTCCCCCTCCCGGAGGGATGTTTCCCCGGCAGAATAGCTCTGCCGGAGCCCTAGATTTGTTCTGCCAAGGTTTCGCCTCGAGACGGCGGCGCATCATCCCGAAAGCTTCCTTATGATTTTTTAGGGCAGAAGACACCTTATACCAGAAGATGGCCATCGGGGGGCTGCCAGGTGTCCCACGAGGCAGGGGGGCGCACCCCCACCCTCGTGGACGGTGGGTGGCCCCTCTCTGGTGCTTTCTTCGCCCGATATTTTTTATATATTCAAAACTGACTTTCGTGGAGTTCAGGACTTTTTGATTAGTGCAGAATAGGTCTCCAATATTTGCTCCTTTTCCAGCCTAGAATTCCAGCTGCCGGCATTCCCCCTCTTCATGTAAACCTTGTAAAATAAGAGAGAAAAAGCATAAGAATTGTGACATAATGTGTAGTAACAACCCATAATGCAATAAATATCGATATAAAAGCATGATGCAAAATGGACGTTATCAGTGGATAAGACGAGCCTGGATGATCTCTATTAGGGAAATGAATATATAGTTATAATGTTGTTCTTATGAAGTTGAACTAGCTATATGTTGTATTGTGTTGTTTTCATGTAGCTATCGTATTGTGATGTTATAATATATTTATGTGCCTGATATGAAACTGGCAAACAACTGTTCGATATGAAATGTGAATTTGTGTAATACTGGAATTATTAATTGTAAACTAATAAACCTGCTAAATGTGCCATGGATCTTTGCAAACGGTTCTAGCAGTAAAAGCGCTTGTGATGGATAGCCTAATGCCACACAGTTTTCTTCATCAAATCGTGTGTGATGTAGTTGATAAAAGCAAACAGTTAACCAAGGCAGAGCGTGTGTGATAGTTACACCTTTCACACACGAGCCTACACATAAAACTGTGTGGGATGTACATACGAACGGAAACGCTATCCCTGGATTGACTGTGTGGGTTGTACATAAGAATGGAAACGTATTCCTTGGATTGACTGTGTGCGATATACATACGAACGGAAACGTTTTCCCTGGATTGACTGTGTGGGATGTACATAAGAACGGAAATGTTTTCCTTGGATTGACTTTGTGTGATATACATACCTACGGAAATGTTTTTCTGGGATTCACCATGTGGGATGTACATACCTACATAAATGATTGGGTTTCGATGCCTCACCCGATCACACACGAGCTCATTTGGTGTCCCAGGAGGTCCTATCCCCGAAGATTTCTGGGTCATGTGGGAAGGACCCCCCCCCCCTTCGCCCATGCTCACTAGGCGACGGTTCCAAATGCCGTCGCGGAAAGGGGTTTAAAACCGTTTGTGTAGCACCGACGCGTACTAGTGCACCTCCCCAAGCTTGGCAGTTGCCAAGGGGAGCGCCCATACCCATGTATTATGACTCTTTCTTCGAATGTAGTCTTGTGATATTCTTGGCGATGATGCCCCTTAGGATACGATTCTCTTCCTCAAGCATATTAACTTGTTGTTTAAGATCCATTAATTCCTTGCGAAGTTTACCCGTGACGGCTAGATCTCCATCCACCCATGGATGTTTCCTAGCTGCGGGAGAAAAAGCAACACCCTTTTTCATAATTTCATAAGGGAGAAATCTAGCATTGGGAGGAATGACTGAGTTTGGAATCGCTGAGCTCTGAAGTTCCTCCAGCATGAATCTAGTTTGGAGACGAGAGGTAACTTCTTGATCCTCCTCCATGGCATCTACCCGCTTCAAGTCAGCCTCTATCTCCTCTTCTGTTGATGGCCCAAAGTGCTCAGGTGTTGGATGAGAGACACGACTCCAAGGACTCGTGAGATGACATCTTGCTCTAAATCTACTGCAGAAAGAACTCAAAATGAAAACAAGAGATTCTATCATGGTACTGTGGTCAAAACCTTCAGGAGATTATATAATGATTTTTTACCGACCAAAAGAAGTATTGTGCAAGAAAACTGAGTCTGGAAGGCACATGAGGTGGCCACAAGGACGGGGGGCGCGCCCAGGGGGTAGGGCGCGCCCTCCACCCTTGTGGTGGCCTTGTATCTCTTTTGGACTACTTTTAGTTTTCCTAAATTTTTAAATAATCCAAAACGGAGAAAATTTATCAATGGAAACGTTTTGGAGTCGGTTTACTTACCGTACCACGTACCTATTCCTTTTTGGAGTCTGAAACATTCTCAAAAGTGTCTCTTATGTACTCCTCCGGTGTCACGGTGTCAATTATATTGGTTTCAACATTTAAGGGAGTACCAGAGATATAGTGTTTGATTCTTTGATCGTTTACCACTTTCAGAGTTGTGCCTTCGGTGTTGTTGATTTTGATGGCACCGGAGCAATAGACCTCCTCGATAATGTAAGGGCCTTCCCATTTAGAGAGAAGCTTTCCTACAAAAAATCTTAAATGACAGTTGTATAGCAAAACATGATCACCTATGTTAAACTCACATTTTGTATTGTCTCGCCATGCCATCTTTTCATTTATTTTCTTTAAACAACTTGGCATTCTCATAGGCTTGGGTTCTCCATTCATCAAGTGAGCTAATGTCAAATAACCTCTTCTCACCAACAAGTTTCAAATCATAATTGAGCTCTTTAATAGCCGAATATGCCATATGTTCTAATTCAAGAGGTAAGTGACATGCTTTTCCATAAACCATTTTATATGGAGACATACCCATAGGGTTTTTATAAGCAGTTCTATAAGCCCACAATGCATCATCAAGTTTCTTAGACCAATTCTTTCTAGGTCTATTAACATTCTTTTGCAAAATCAATTTAATCGCTCTATTACTCAATTCTACTTGAGCACTATACTAAGGGTGATATGGAGATGCTATTCTATGGTTAATATCATATTTAGGAAGCATCTTACGGAAAGCACCATGAATAAAATGTGAACCATCATCAGTCATTAAACATCTAGGGACTCCAAACGTCGGAAAAATAACTTCTTTAAGCATCTTAATAGAAGTGTTATGTTCAGCACTACTAGTTGGAATAGCTTCTACCCACTTATAATGTAATCAACAGCAACTAAATATGTGTATACCCGTTAGAGGAAGGAAAAGGTCCCATATAATCAAAGCCCCAAACATCAAATGGTTCAATAACAAGTGAATAGTTCATAGGCATTTCCTGACGTCTACTAATATTACCTATTCTCTGGCATTCATCACAAGACAAGACAAACTTACGGGCATCTTTGAAGAGAGTAGGCCAATAAAAACCGGATTGCAATACCTTGTGTGTAGTTCTATCTCCAGCGTGGTGTCCTCCGCAGGCCTTTGTCGGATCTTGGGTTCCGGCAAAACCCTTAAGGTTCGAATTTTGGGGTGCGCACGAAGATCACTCCTTCCACCCTAGCTCGTCAACTCAACAGCCCCAAGCCTAGCTCATCAGATCCAATGAACAAGACACGCAAGATTTATACTAGTTCGGGCCATCGTTGTGGTGTAACACCCTAATCCAGTGTGGTGTGGTGGATTGCCATGTAGGCAGAGGAAGAACTAGTACATGGATGAACTGCCTCCTGGGGAGAGATGTTCTTGAGCTCGGGTGAGCTTGTGGTGTGTGGCCTTCTAGCTGATCAGCTCAAGATGAGATCAACTCCATCTCCGATGGGATTATCCCTATGGTGGTGGCTAGTCCCATTTATAGTGGCCCGGGTCCTCTTCCCAAATATTGAGCGGGAAGGGATCCCACAATGGGAAAATTTGAAGGGGGACAGCTAGTACAAGCTATCCTGACAAAAGGTGGTCTTCGCTACCAAAGGCTCTGGTGGTGATGCCGCCGTGGGCTCCACGATGACCTCTGTCCTGCCATCCTGCTGGTCTTGGTCTCGTTGCACCGATATGGAAACCTTTGCTTGACGCCTCGGGACTCCGTGCCTGCACTTGCTCCTTTAGCACCGAAGAGGCAATTGGCACTCTGCGCCCGCTGGCGCCCGCCTGGCTTTGGTCGTCACTGCTCACGTCATGAGGACCTCGCGAGGTGCCCCTCGCCTTGATATCTCTGATCCTCACGAGCTGGCATGGCGAGGCCGCCCCAGGGGATGTCCTGTGTCGTCCGCCGCGCGAGGCTTGACCCCTCGCGAGGGTCTTGAGTGTTGTCGAAGATGTTGGGCCACACTAGGCCGCCTTGTGAGCCACGCTCTGGGCCGCAGGCAGGCAAGTCTGGGTACCCCCGTTCCCAGAACGCCGACAGTAGCCTCCGGGCCCAAGGTGCGCTTGGGCTTGGCTTCGCGGCGAAGCCAATGGCCAAGTGCGGAGCGCCATGGGCCCCAAAGCCCGCGGTCCTGACTGACGCGTGGCGATTGACGGGATGTGGGCGTCTCCACTTCCCCACGCAGCCTCGGCGGCTGCGCGACTTGACAAGTCCCTGCATGCACAGCAAATCATCATTACCTGTGATTTCGTGGGTCAATGGTTGGCCTTCTCCTGGCTATAAATAAGGCTGCGGGTGGAGCCCCGCTGCCCATCTTCTTCCTTCGTTCCTCCCGCTTCTTCTTACTTGCGCTGTGCTCGATCGTGCTGCTCATGGCACCGATCCGACGATTCTCTGCCATCGAGAAGGGGAAGACTCCTCGCGAGGAGCCAGTGGTTCTTCCCCCTAAGAAGAGGCCACTCCGTCCTCATGGCGCCGCATGAAATCGGAAGTGATGAGGCCTTGGCACGAGCGTCCTCCCCCTGGCTACCTGTTGCCCCTTTACGCCAGTGTGACACCCCGAGACCGATGCGCCAGGTGTCAGCCAGTTATTCATTGTCGTTGCCATGTCATCTGCTTGCGTGTTGCACTTTGCCTTGTCATCATGTGCATTGCATCAACATGTTTTCAAAACCTTGCATCCGTCTGAGCCCCCTCGTCTTTTTCGTTGTGTGTTCTGAGCCCAGACACACTTGCATGCGCCCGCGGTATCTCCTATAATTATTTTATCAGTGGCCGGAAAATGTTCTCGGAATGGGATGAAACTTTGCGTGTGGTCTTATTATAGTGTAGACAGACCGCCTGCCAAATTTCTTCGCATTCGGTGCTCGTTTGATAGCCCAACCGTTAAACTATAGCGGCAGTATCGCCGGTTAATTCGTCGGACGTTTTCGGTCTCGAAAAACCTTCGCGGGCTGCACTTCTCTCCTCTCCTCTCAGCCCAACCCAATCTACACAGCCCCACTAGGCCCAACCTAAAACCCCCTCGCGTCCGGAGCCATCGGATCGCAATCGGAGGTCCCTAAAACACCCACAAACTCCCCTAACCCTAGCCATTTCCCTATTTAAACACCCCCATGCCATTTTTGGCATCTCCGAGCCTCCCCTAACCTCCCAACCACAGCCAATCCCACCTCCTCCTTTTTTTTCTGGCGAGCCCCAGCCTCGAACTGCCACTTGGCACCCTCGAATTGGCCAGCCGCCACATGTGGCCTATCCCGTGCCGCCATGTGGCACCGCCACGTCGCCCCCTCTACCCCTCCACCGCTGAGCCCAACCGCCCGCGCCGGGCCAAACCGGGCCTGACCGCTCCTCCGCCCCCGCTCGCACACCCGACTCCCTCCGCTCCTGCCTCTGCACCCCGCCGCCGGCTCCGCGCCACCACCCGCCCTGCCACGCCGGCGTGCGCCGCCGGATCCTCTGCCGCCACTCCAACTCGCCACCCTTGCTCGTCCCCGCCACCTTCTGAGCTCGCGCCTCCTGTGGCGAGCGCCGAAGCCCCTCCGTCTCCGGCCTACATCGATGTCGGCCTCGTGGCTCCTGGTTGCCGCCGGCCCCGTCCCGTCCAGATCTGAGCTCCCAGGCCCCGGATCCGCCGCCGCCGCCCTCCGTTGACCTCCTCTGCGCCTGCCATCGCCCTCGCCGCCGGCAACCGCCGCGGCCACGATCTCGCCGGGCTGGACATGTCCAGCCGCCCCTCACCGTGAGCCACTGCCGCGTGGGCCCACATCCAGCCGCCCGTACATGTCTGGTAGCACCCGGACACGTCCGCCCAAGACCCCTCGAAGGTTTTTTTTTCACTATGTCCCAGAAAAACTATTGCATGATGCATACTTTGAGTGGCTGTAACGTTTTGTGTGGTGATCCAATTGAAGCATATGATATGTCGAAATGTTCGTTGTGATATGCTCTTCATATTGTTGTACCGTGGCATGCTTGTTTGAGTTCATCTTGATGCCCTAATAAACGTTGCGAAAGTGCTATATGTTTTAAACTGCTGAAAACTGTTATTATCGTGCATGTTTGTGAGGTGATAACTTTGTGCACGTTGGTCCAAATGGAGTGTATGATATGTCAAAATGTTCATTGTGAAGTGCTCTACATGTTGGTTGATGTAGCATCCATGTTAGGTGACATATTCCCATGTTAATCTCTTTTGCAAAAGTGCATGTGGCTGTTAAGTGCTGAAACTTGTTATGAGATGCTGATTTGTCATTTTTGTATCTTTATGTGTGAATTTTGTTTGAGCTACATGTCAATATGTTTTAGAAGCACAATCATGCCATCTTCCTTGTGGTGCAATCCACTTTTCATGATATGCCTTGGGGTGTTTGATACAAGCTTGTAAAGTGGCTTACTCGCTGATGTTATTTTCTATGACTTGTAAAAAACTGCTAAGTCTGAAACTTTTATAACCTGATGCCATGTTTGCTTGATGCCCCACTCAAATACATGTATGTTTTGGGTTGTCTAATGAACTTGTCTTGTTGTCCATGTTATGCACAATCCATCCATGCCCTTGTTTGCATATATGGCCTGCTGTAGCTTATTTATTTCTTGCTCTCAAGTTGCTATAAAATGTTTCTGTCAGCCTGTTATCAGCAAGTTTAGTTTTTCCATGTGAATAGCTATTGTTCTATGCATCCTATGACCATGTTCTTGCCATGAGTAGCTTTATAAACGTTCCTTCTTGCTGTTGGTTATCTTCTTATGCCATGTTATGCTCTGAGTTGAGTTGCACAAGCTTGCAAACATGCTTACTTGTCGTTGTTTCTGTCATGCTCTTTTTTTTACCTAGTGTGAGAAATCAGTAAACTTCTTGAATTTTGCCATGCTAGTTTAATTGTGTTCCAGCAAGTGTTTGGGTGTGCTCTGAGTTCATGCTTGTTGAGAATCATGTCTAGATCACATCCATGCCTTTTGTTATCATGTTTGGGTGTTGTAGCATAAATATACCTTGCTCCAAAGTTGCTATGTTGCTGTTAACTTCAGCTTTGCATTGCATCTTGTTTTTCTCATATCTTCTAGGCCGTAGCTCCGAATTAAATAAACTTTATATGTAACTTGACTAGAATTTTGAGTAGATCATCACGGTGCATGTTAACTTGCTATTTAATAACTTTAACTTAATGTTTGTTCAGATCTGGACCCATTTCGAAATGTGCATATGAGGACTTACCGGAATTGTTATATGTTGTTTCCGGCCTCATTTAAACTTGTTGGTTTGTGTTGTTCTTGTGTGCTTCATCCCTTGCCATGAATTGCATCATATAGACTTGTCTTGCATCATACTTGGTTGAACATCTTGTCATGTTCTTGTGTGGTGTGTTTACCATGTCGTGTGCTTCTTCTCGCTACTTCATTATCCGTTGCGTTCGTGAGGATTTGTTCGACTACACTTGGTTCATCTGCGTGGCTTCTTCTTCATCTACTTCATGGACTCGTTCTTCTTGCTTGTGGGATCTCGGGTAAGATGACCATCACCTTGGATACCTTTACTATCATTGCTATGCTAGTTGTCTCGATGCTATCGCTATATGTCGCGCTACCTATCATTTATTGTCAGCCCCTCTCCTTGTTGCCATGAAACCTCTAACCTTTGACACCATCCCAGCAAACCGTTGTTTGGCTATGTTACCCGTTTGCTCAGCCCCTCTTATAGCATTGTTAGTTGTACGTGAAGATGAAGATTGTTCCATGTTGGAACTTGTTGTTGGAATATCACAATATATCTTATATATATTAACACACATATATACTTGGCAATGGGTGGAAGGCTTGGCCTTTTGCTCGGTGTTTTGTTCCACTCATGCCACCTTAGGAGCTGATAAACTGGCGTTATGTTCCTTGATTTTGCGTTCCTAACGCGGTTGGGTATATGGGGACCCCTTGACAATTCATCTTTGAATAAAGCTCCTCCAGCAAGGCCCAACATTGGTTTTAATTTGCAACATAATAAAAACTTAATTGATTAATTAATTGCATGGGGAGTTAGTGCTACCCGACGATTCTTCTACATACAGGGGGGCCAGTGCTGATGGTGTTGGTCCCAAACGGGTAGCCTACGGGGCCACCACGGGGAAACTCGAGGTCTGGCTCCCGTAGTATTTCCCATCCGCTCGTGGCTTGAGACGAGATACGCGCGGCTACTATCAGGGTGTCGGCACATCGAGAGGTCTTGTTGGATTTGTTTTACCATTGTCGAAATGTCTTGTGCACTGGGATTCCGAGTCTGATCGGGTTGTCCCTAAGATAAGGGGTAATATTATTATTATCTCTGCTGATTGTGAGAGCTTGTGATGGGCTAAGTTGGGACACCCCTGCAGGGTTATGATCTTTCGAAAGACGTGCCCGCGGTTATGTGGCAGATTGGAATTTGTTAATGTCCGGTTTTAGAAAACTTGACAGAGGATCTGAAATAAAATACACGAACCGCGTGAGTAACCGTGACCGTCACTTTTCACTTTGAGAAGAGAACACGGTGGGGTTATGTTTGACTCGTTGGTAGTTCAGGATCTTTAGCGATCACTACTAGTTTGTGACCGTTTGCTTAGATGCTCATCTTATTCTTGTACTCGTAAGTTAGTCACCATATATTGCTTAGCCGCTGCTGCGACCTCACCACTATCCTTTTCCATACCCATTAAGCTTTGCTAGTCTTGTTACCGATGGTTATGCGATTGTTGAGTCCTCGTTGCTCACAGATACTACAACAACAGTTGCAGGTGCAGGTTTCCGATGACTTGACGCGAGAGCGATGTCCTTTGTGTTGGAGTTCTTTCTTCTTCTTCTTCATCAGTCTTGGGTTAGGTTCCGGGTCGGCAGCCTGGGAAAGCAGATGGATGTCGTTCTGCTTTTAATGTTTGCATCCGTAGTCGGATGTCTTGTATTGATGTTGTTGTATTCATGTGACTTGTATGAATTGTTGTATCCCCATGTATTTATGTAATGGTACGATGTAATGATATCCATCTTGCTAGGCGCCCGAAATCCGGTTGTGCCCCAATCACGAGTGTGTCACGTGATCGGGATAGAATCGCATCTTGGGCCTGACAAGTTGGTATCAGAGCCTCGACTCACCATAGGAGCCCCCTTGATTTATCGTAGTTTGGTCGTTGTTGAGTCTAGAATAAAACTTTTTCGGAGTCTAGCTATATCGGAGAGTACGAATAATTTTTATTCCTCAGCCTCTTCGTCGCTCCGGTGAGGAATATTGAGGTAGGTGTTTTGAATTACTCCTCTTCCCCTTCAAATTTTTTTAGGATCACGCAGTTAGTTTTCCGATCATTGCGATGTCTGCTCTTTTCATCTGGTGCATCTCTTGTCAAGTCGATTTGACCCTCCTTGTCTTTTGCTTCAATCCTCGGTTCTTTCCAACCGATGTTGTTTCCCCTCCCGAAGTTGTCTATCTTTTTCCCACCCGCCCACCCTTTTTCTTCTCGAAGCCGGAGTCCTTAATCGAGTATCCTTCCTACTCGTGTGAATCCTTTGCTTCCTTTCCTCAATTATTTCAATTGGTGAATTATTGTCTAGTTCGTCCTTCTTCATCTCCTTTTCTTCTCCGATGGATCCTAGTCAATTACTCAGTGTTCATCATATTCTTTCCCTCGGCTCAAGTGATGCCAATTCCTCGTTCGTCTCTCATCATTTAATTGTTCCGGTGTTCAAAAGACATTCCAGGAGATTCGTTTGTGTTCTAATTTATTTGAGGTTGTCACCTCATTCGGGTCTTTTTAACGTTCCGGTGCATCGTTTCTCACTTGAATAATCCTTTTTCAACAGTGTTTTCTCTACGGTGGGCTCATAACCCACAGGTTTATTCCCAGGATCTTACCTAACTCTTCTATTTTCCTGGAGTATTCCTATATTCTTTTCAAGTGTGACATAAGTATGGATTCCATCAGTTATATGCCTTCTTCAAGATCGCTTTTAATTCTTTTCATTGTTGGTTCAACCTTTCTTCTTTTCATTCTTCCGGAGTATTTCATGAATACTTTCCATTGTGTTCCTCCGAAGGCCATCATTTCAGAAGATTTCTTCGTATGTAGTTTTCAACATCGTCCTCCAAATATTCTTCTTGATGCATCTTCGTTCGTCTCACATTCGTCCAGTGCTTCGTTCAAGTATTCTTTAATCAGTTCACGATCTCTTCATTCTCGTCATTCAAATTTCCTCAACTGCTTTATTCTTCCCGGCGATTCATTCTCTTTTCTTCATCCATTTTTTCTAATTCTTCCTGGTGGTTCGTTCTTTTCTTCACTCGGCTTTAATTCTTTACGGTGGTTCGCTCAAGAGTTCTTTCCTTGTGTTATCATATCAGTTCATTTATTCTTTCCAATCCTACCGGTGGTTCATGAATACTTTCTAGACTTTTGTGCTATATCCCTCTTTAATCAAGTTCAACGTGAATAAGTGGTATGCAAATCCATTGCTTCTCATCAATTTATTGGTGGAGGATAAGCATAACATAATTCTTATTCCTCTTTGTGAAATTGATTAATCCCTTCCTTCGGAGTTTATTCTTGATGAATAAATTCTAGTTTCAAGTGCGTTAATCTTTTCTTTCCGGAGTACAAATTTTCTCGGCTATCTCGTCGGAACCCCGACTAACCATCGCAAGGCTTTATTCTTATTCTTTTCATCCTTCATCATCCTTTTTGTTACCCGAGTTCTTCATGGTAGTTGCTCACGATTTATTTCATTCTTCAAATGTTCATCATAATTCTTTAGGGAAGCTCAAGCATTATTCCTCGTGCGCCTCAAGATGCAAATAATTCTCTGTATTCTTTTGAAGTGGAGTTTTGCATTTCTTCCCTCATCTCATCTATTCAATATTTTCTTTGTGGCACAATTCACATCAAGTTTTGGGATGATTTCCATAAGCCCACATCAAGCTAATTCTTTTCGTTGTTGATTTTACAACAACTCCGTTCGTCCCTTCCTCGAAAGGATGCTTTCAATTCTTTTGCCCTAGAAGATGTTGTTCTACCTCCTTTCTTCTCATTTTTAATTCTCCCAGAGGCAATTGTGTTATTCTTTCTTCTCGAGTTTATGTTCTATCCCTTCCATTTACAGCCGGAGTGCTGCTCAAATTCCTTTGTTCAAATTCCTTTTCTATCTCTTTTAGCCGGAGTGGTTTTGAATTCATTCTTGTTCGTTTCAGCTCGTGTGTTCCTTGTTCATCTTTTGTAACGGATATTCTCTGTCTAGTTCATCTCCGTTGTATTCTTCCTTTCAAGTGGCTCAAACTCTCAAGTTTCGTTGGTTTCACCTCTTTGTCCAAGAAGAACTTGTGTTCTTCCTATTCCTCTTTCGTCTCGTTCCTAAGATCTCGGGACAAGATCTCTTGTTAGTAGGGGAGTGTTGTGACACCCTGAGACCGATGTGCCAGGTGTCAGCCAGTTATTTGTTGTCATTGCCATGTCATCTGCTTGCGTGTTGCACTTTGCCTTGTCATCATGTGCATTGCATCAACATGTTTTCAAAACCTTGCATCCGTCCGAGCCCCCTCGTCTTTCCAGTTGTCTGTTCTGAGCCCAGACACACTTGCACGCGCCCGCGGCATCTCCTATAATTATTTTATGAGTGGCCGGAAAATGTTCTCAGAATGGGATGAAACTTGGCGTGTGGTCTTATTATAGTGTAGACAGACCGCCTGCCAAATTTCATCGCATTCGGAGCACGTTTGATAGCCAACCATTAAACTATAGCGGCAGTATCGCCGGTTAATTCGTCGAACGTTTTCGGTCTCCGAAAACCTTCGCGGGTTGCACTTCTCTCCTCTCCTCTCAGCCCAACCCAATCTACACAGCCCCACTAGGCCCAACCTAAGACCCCCTCGCGTCCGGAGCCATCGGATCACGATCGGAGGTCCCCAAAACACCCCCAAACTCCCCTAACCCTAGCCATTTCCCTATTTAAACACCCCATGCCATTGTTGGCATCGCCTAGCCTCCCCTAACCTCCCACCCACAGCCAATCCCACCTCCTCCTCTTTTTCCGGCGAGCCCCAGCCTCGAACTGCCACTTGGCACCCTCGGATTGGCCAGCCGCCCCCTGTGGCCTATCACGTGCCGCCATGTGGCGCCGCCATGTCGCCCCCTCAGCCCCTCCACCGCCGTGGCCGCTGAGCCCAGCCGCGGCCCGTGCCGGGCCGAACCGGGCCCGACCAGGCCCTCCCGCTCCTCCGCCCCCGCTCGCACGACCGACTTCCTCCCGCTACTACCTCCGCACCCCGCCGCCGGCTCCGCGCCGTCGCCCACCCTGCCACGCCGGCGTGCGCCGCCGCATCCTCCGCCACCACTCCAACTCGCCACCAACAGCGCCCGGACCGCGACCTCGCCTCCCGCAGCCCTTGCTCGTCCCCGCCACCTTCCGAGCTCGCACCTCCTGTGGCGAGCTCCGCCGCCCCTCCGTCTCCCGCCTACCTCGCTGTCGGCCTCGTGACTCCAGGTCGCCGCTGGCCCCGTCTCGTCCAGATCCAGGCTCCCAGGCCCCGGATCCGCCACCGCCGCCCTCCGTTGACCTCCTCCGCGCCTGCCATCTCCCTCGTCGCCGGCAACCACCATGGCCACGATCTCGTCGGGCCGCGTCCAGCCACCCGGACACATCTGGTCGCACCCGGACACGTCCTCCCAAGACCCCTCGGAGATTGTTTTTTTCACTAAGTCCCAGAAAAACTGTTGCATGATGCATACTTTGAGTGGCTGTAACTTTTTGTGTCGTGATCCAATTGAAGCATATGATATGTCGAAATGTTCGTTGTGATATGCTATTCATATTGTTGTACCGTGGCATGCTTGTTTGAGTTCATCTTGATGCCCTAATAAACATTGCAAAAGTGTTATATGTTTTAAACTGCTGAAAACTGTTATTATGTTGCATGCTTGTGAGGTGATAACTTTGTGCATGTTGGTCCAAATGGAGTGTATGATATGTCAAAATGTTCATTGTGAAGTGCTCTACATGTTGGTTGCTGTAGCATTCATGTTAGGTGACATATTCCCATGTTAAACTCTGTTGCAAAAGTGCATGTGGCTGTTAAGGGCTGAAACTTGTTTTGAGATGCTGATTTGTCATTTTTGTATCTTTATGTGTGAATTTTGTTTGAGCTACATGTCAATATGTTTTAGAAGCACAACCATGCCATCCTTGCTGTGGTGCAATCCACTTTTCATGATATGCCTTGTGGTGTTTGCAACAAGCTTGTAAAGTGGCCTACTCGCTGATGTTATTTTCTATGACTTGTTAAAAACTGCTAAGTCTGAAACTGTTATAACCTGATGCCATGTTTGCTTGATGCCCCACTCAAATCCATGTATGTTCTGGGTTGCCTAATGATCTTGTCTTGTTGTCCATGTTATGTTCAAGCCATCCATGCCCTTGTTTGCATATATGGCCTGCTTTAGCTTATTCATTTCTTGCTCTCAAGTTGCTATAAGATGTTTCTATCAGCCTCTTATCAGCAAGTTCAGATTTAACATGGGAATAGCTATTGTTCTATGCATCCTATGACCATGTTATTGCCATGAGTAGCTTTATAAACATGCCTTCTTGTTGTTGGTTATCTTATTATTATGCCATGTTATGCTCTGAGTTGAGTTGCACAAGCTTGCAAACATGCTTACTTGTCATTATTTTTCTGCCATGCTTTGTATTTTTCACTAAGTTTGAGAAATCAGTAAACTTCTTGAATCTTGCCATGCTAGTTTAATTGTGTTCCAGCAAGTGTTTGGGTGTGCTCTAAGTTCATGCTTGTTGAGAATCATGTCTATTTCACACCAATGCCTTTTGTTATCATGTTTGGGTGCTGTAGCATAAATATACCTTGCTCCAAAGTAGCTATGTCGCTGTTAACTTCAGCTTTGCATTGCATCTTGTTTTGCTCATATCTTCTAGGACGTAGCTCCGAATTAAATAAAATTTATATGTAACTTGACTAGAATTTTGAGGATCATCATGGTGCATGTTAACTTGGTGTTTAACAACTTTAACTTAATATTTGTTCAGATCTGGACCCATTTCGAAACGTGCATATGTGGACTTACCAGAATTGTTATATGTTGTTTCCGGCCTCATTTAAACTTGTTGGTTTGTGTTGTTTCTTGTGTGCTTCATCCCTTGCCATGAATTGCATCATATAGACTTGTCTTGCATCATACTTGGTTGAACATCTTGTCATGTTCTTGAGTGGTGTGTTTACCAGGTTGTGTGTTTCTTCTCGCTAGTTCATTATCCGTTGCGTTCGTGAGGATTCGTTCGACTACACTTGGTTTGTCTTCGTGGCTTCTTCTTCGACTACTTCATGGACTCGTTCTTCTTGCTTGCGGGATCTCGGGCAAGATGACCATCACCTTGGATACCTTTACTATCATTGCTATCCTAGTTGTCTCGATGCTATCGCTATATGTCGCTCTACCTATCTTTTATTGTCACCCGCTCTCCTTGTTGCCATGAAACCTCTAACCTTTGACACCATCCCAGCAAACCATTATTTGGCTATGTTACCCATTTGCTCAGCCCCTCTTATAGCGTTGTTAGTTGTAGGTGAAGATGAAGATTGTTCCATGTTGGAATATCACAATATATCTTATATATATTAACATACCTATATACTTGGCAATGGGTGGAAGGCTTGGCCTTTTGCTCGGTGTTTTGTTCCACTCATGCCACCTTAGGAGCCGATAAACCGGCGTTATGTTCCTTGATTTTGCGTTCCGAACGCGGTTGGGTATATGGGGACCCCTTGACAGTTCGTCTTTGAATAAAACTCCTCCAGCAAGTCCCAACATTGGTTTTAATTTGCAACATAATAAAAACTTAATTGATTAATTAATTGCATAGGGAGTTAGCGCTACCCGAGGATTCTTCTACATACAGGGGGGCCAGTGCTGATGGTGTTGGTCCCAAACGGGTAGCCTGCGGGGCCACCACGGGGAAACTCGAGGTCTGGCTCCCGTAGCCTTTCCCATCCGGTCGTGGCCTGAGACGAGATACACGCGGCTACTATCAGGGTGTCGGCACGCCGGGAGGTCTTGCCGGACTTGTTTTAACATTGTCGAAATGTCTGGTGCACCGGGATTCCGAGTCTGATCCGGCTATCCCTAATATAAGGGGTAATATTATTATTATCTCTGCTAATCGTGAGAGCTTATGATGGGCTAAGTTGGGACACCCCTGCAGGGTTATGATCTTTTGAAAGCCCTGCCCGCGGTTATGTGGCAGATTGGAATTTGTTAATGTCCGGTTGTAGAAAACCTGACAGAAGATTCGAAATAAAATACATGAACCGTGTGAGTAACCGTGACCGTCTCTTTTCACTTTGAGAAGAGAACATGGTGGGTTATGTTTGACTGGTAGGTAGTTCAAGATCTTTAGCGATCACTACTAGTTTGCGACCGTTTGCGTAGATGCTCATCTTATTCTTGTACTCGTAAGTTAGCCACCATATATTGCTTAGCTGTTGCTGCAACCTCACCACTATCCTTTTCCATACCCATTAAGCTTTGCTAATCTTGTTACCCATGGTTATGGGATTGCTGAGTCTTCGTGGCTCACAAATACTACAATAACAGTTGCAGGTGCAAGTTTCCGATGACTTGATGCGATAACGATGTCCTTTGTGTTGGAGTTCTTTCTTCTTCTTCTTCGTCAGTCTTGGGTTAGGTTCCGGGTCGGCGGCCTGGGATTGCAGATGGATGTCGTTGTGCTTTTCATGTTTGCATCCGTAGTCGGATGTCTTGTATTGATGTTGTTGTATTCATGTGACTTCTATGAATTGTTGTATCCCCATGTATTTATGTAATGGTACGATGTAATGATATCCATCTTGCTAACCGCCCGAAATGCGGTTGTGCCCCAATCACCAGTGTGTCATGTGATCGGGATAGAATCGCATCTTGGGCCTGACAGCCAGGGCACCGGGCCTTGGAGAAGGAGCTGGCGCTCAGCGCCGCCCATGCCGTGGCAGTACCGATCGCACAGATGTGGTGCGCGCTGCTACCCCGAGAGCTCACGCCGGAGGCTCCTTCCGTGAGTTTAAGGTGTGGGCAGTGATGCCTCCTAGATCTTGGATTCGCCTCTCGCCATTCTTTGCTGTGGAGGTGCCGCCGAGGGGGCGCTCGGGCTGTGGTTCCGTCACGCCGAGTGCCGAGTCCCGGCGATGAGGGCAGAGGTTGATGTTGTCTCTTCAGGCAAGGTCTTCATGACTTGCGGATGGGGTGAGGTCGCCCGTGCTTGCGGTTCGGAGGGCGACCTCACCATCCACTTCGAGTTCGACGGCGTCTCCGTGTTGTACTTCAAGGTGTTTGACGAGGAAGGGCGCCGCATGGAATGTTTCCCTGGAAGGGGCCACCAGGAATATACTGCTGGCGACACGCCGGACGTGATTCCGCCGCCAGCTTATCTAGCGGCAGTGATGGCCTCCGAAGGTCTAGCAGCTCCTCTGAGTCCGCCGAGTCCCTGGAAACAAACGACGATAGCTATGCGCCTCCGAGCTCGCGACGTGCCCGAAATGCGTCGGGCTCGCGAGCACGTCGCTGGTGGTGACCCGCCTAGGGTCGGAGGTGGCCCGCTGTTGATGGCGTCATAGTTAGGATCTCCTGAAGACCCTTCGTGGCGTTCCCTACAAGGATTTCAAAGCCAACCCCATGGGGGTGTGTAAAGAATTTGTAATGCTTTTGCTTCTATCTTGGTGTTTCGCCAGCGCACTATGTTCGCGAGCCCTGTTTTAGCAATATCATCCCCTTTTTACCCTTTCGGTTGCGTAGTGCTCTACGCCGACAGGCCCCAGTCCCAAGGCAAGCAGCAGCCGTCGCTGGTATGCCAGGTCGCGATGTCGTGGTCAAGGCCAGGAGGTGAGCGGCTCGGGGTCCGGTAAGAGCCCCTGAGGCGCGATGCTCAAGAGGTCCCCCTTGGCGTGCAAGCGGCTTCCTAAGGCTAAGAAAGCGAGGCAGTATTGCTGAAACGTTACTACCGGATCCTCCTGAGTGAACGTGGATGGGGCATCGAGGGATTAATGACTTATCTTGGCGATCGCGGGGTGGATCCCCGGACAACGTGCCTGGCTCGTTCCTTAGGCTGAGATTTCACGATACCCTCCTACTAGCCCTGGGGTTCTGCGTCGGCAGGGCCCGGCCCGCACGTACCTCAGACGTCGCTGGCCTTGGTCGGAAACCAGGACAAGACCAGGGAGTGAGGGGCTACGGGACCAGTTAGGCTCCTGAGTCGCGATGCTCAGGGGTCCCCCTTGACATGCGAACGGACCCGAAGGAAAGGAATGTTGGACTCAGGCCTTGATGTTCTGCTTTGGCAGGGCCCGGCCCGCGCGTTCCTTAGCCGCCGCTGGCCTTGAATGGAATCCAGGACAAGACCAGGGAGTGAGGGGCTACGGGTCCAGTTAGGCCCTTGGGTCGTGATGCCAAAGGGTCCCCCTTGACGTACAAACAGACCCGAGCTCTCTGAACCGACTCCCCCTCCTCTCGTGCTTCTTGATGCTCTGCGTCCTCGGGCCCCGACCCTCGAGCGAATCTCAGCCGCCGTTGGTATGCCAGGTCGCGATGCCGTGGTCAAGGCCAAGGGGTGAGGGCTGGATATTCAGTAAGATCCCCTGAAGCGCGATGCTCAGGGACCCCCCTTTAACGCGCAAGCGAACCACGCGAGGAGGAGAGACCGGTGGTACTACCCGTCGCCGTGCTCCTGAGATTCCGGTGGGTTAGCCTGCAGCAGAGCAACTTAGGGCCGCGCCCGTGTTGGGCTTCCGATAATTCCGCTGGGAGACAGAGGCACCGAGGACCTAGTGATGTGACGCTTGCGGAGTGGGCCGCGGATTAGAGCTCGGTCTCTCGGGTTTGTCAGCGTTGCTGGGACGGACCCGAGCACAAGAGTCGTGCCAATGTATGCAGCTCCATTGCAAGATGAACAGAAGTCCGTTAGGTGGCAAAGGAGACCCGGAAGTGCGATGGTTAGTCGGTTGATCCGTATGCAACATCACTAGAATGATAGCACTAGCTTTGGTAAGATACAAGGGAGATACATGCCACCAGGGTGAACTCGTGCGGCCTGGGGATAGTGCGGCCCAAGGGGCGCCCCCAAAAGGTGACCTGAGATGCAAAAGGATGCGCGTCGCAGGGACAGACCCGTGCAACCTGGGAATAATGTTGCCCGAGGGGCGCTCCCAGTTGAACAGAAATCGAAAGATGTCACCTAGCATAGTTGCTGAAGTAGTGCTGGTGTAGCTTAGGGTGCTCGATGAAGGTGCTACTCCTTACGTGCCGTCTGGCTCCGTCCCCTCGTGAGGCTACGGGGCTCTCCAGATCTCGTGAAGGTCCGAGTCCATTCGGCCTGGATCTCCTTGTGCCTGGCCTCGCGAGATGCCAGGACTTCCCGCATGTGGCACTGGTGCAGGGTCGCCTGATTCGGCAAGCCGAAGGGCATGCGCACGTAGCTGTGAGGGGGACCCTGGCACCGGCCCACCTGGGAAGGCCAGTAGAGCTCCTGAGACGCGATCCTGTTGAGTGCCGGGACGTTGACGCGAACGCGCAACCCGTCTCCTGAGCATGGACCGACAACTTCCCTTGGAGGAGCCGGGCGGCTCTCGCCTCGCATGGCTCTTGGCTCCTGTAGGTCTTCGATGGTCTGGCTGATGAACTCCTGAGCGCTTGGTGCCTCACGCCTTGAGGCCTCTGGAGGGAAGTGTGCAGCGAAGCACTCTTCCATGTGGTGCCCGAGCGCCTCCCTCGTGACATTGGCTAGGTCTGAGGCCCTCCAGAGGAGAACCCCCGAGCCCAGCCTGAGAGGGACACCGGGAGCACCTTCCTATGCAAGAGGGGGAGGAGGCCCTGTGGTGCAGCCTCCCTGTGCTGCATCCTCATGAGGCTCCAGAGCCAGCAGCTGCTTCTTCTTCTTGGGAATGACCTCCGGTGGGTAGATGATGTTGTCGCTATCCGGATCTTCGACTGTCGCTGCCTGGTAAGCGCGCTCGAGTGAGCACACTGCGTCCTTCTCCTCGTAGGCGATGGTGATGACCCCGCCGCTTCCAGGCATCTTGAGAACATTATAGCCGTGGTGAGTCACTGCCATGAACTTAGCCAGGGCCAGATACCCGAGGATGGCATTGTAAGGGAGATGGATGTGGGCGACATCAAAGTCGATGAGCTCAATGTGGTAGTTGTCACGCTTGCCAAAGGTTACAGGTAGGTGAACTTGCCCCACATGTGTGGTGGAACCATCAGCCACTCTGGAGAAGGGCTAGATAGGCAGTAACTATTTGTAGGGTACTTGGAGGCTGTCGAATGTCTCGATGGATAGGACATTAAGACCTGCGCCACCATCGATGAGGGTCTTGGTAACTTGGATGTTGCTGATGACGGGAGAGCAAAGCATCGGCAGGGCCCCAGCCATAGCCGCGCACTTGAGCTAGCCTGTCGAACTGAAGGTGATGGGGCACCTGGACCACTTGAGTGGACGGGTAGCCTATAGCTTGGGGAGAGCTGCATTTACTTCATGGGTGAACTACTTGAAGAGGCGCTGAGAAGCTGGGGCCTGTGCTCCGCTCAAGATGCAAGCGATAGCATGTGTCTCCTGGAAGCCCCCAGCCCCCTCATCCTGGTCGTTGTTTCTCCTTGGCGGCGACGGAGGTGGGAGGCCAGCCCTGCACTGAGGACGGTCCTCTCAGGGCTGATCCCTCCAGGCGTTCTCACGGGGCTGGCCGCGCCAACGGTCTCCCGAGGCTGATCACGCCACTCCTGACGGGGTCTACGGTCATCCCCGCGTCCTCCGGTTCAACCTCCCGCGCGGCCATAGTCACGGCTGCTATGCTCGGGGCGTTGGATGATGTGTCCTCCGCGGAGAGCCCTGAGCTCTTTACAGTCATGGGTGTTGTGGTTGTGCATGTTGTGGAAGGCGCAAAATGCTCGGCCGTTCTTGGGTGGCTCCGGGTAGTCACGGCCACGCTTCATTTCTGGTTCGGCTGCAAGCACTGTCGCTCCCTTGCGCCTCACGTCCTTGACTTTGGCCTTTTTGTCTTTGGTTTCAGCAGCGGGGAGCTCGACCAACGAGAGGCGCCCCTCCTCTGCCCTGGCGCACTTGGTTGCGAGGTTGAACAGCTCCAAGAAGGTGCACAGATCTTCGTGGATGCCGAGCTCTTTTTTCATCTTGATGTCACGGACACCATCTGAGAACGCCGAGATGATGGCCTCGTCCGTGACCTTGGGGATCTAGACGCGGACGCTGTTGAAGCGCTGGATAAACTTCTGCAAGGTTTCTCCTGGTTGTTGCTTGATACGCCGCAGGTCGCCAGCGGCCGGGGGACGGTCTCGAGTGCCCTGGAAGTTGGTGATGAAATGGTCGCGCATCTCGCTCCAGGTGGAGATCGATCCCTTGGGTAGGTTCAAGAGCCATGAGCGTGCGCCATCCTTGAGGGCCATGGGGAACCAGTTAGCCATGATCTTCTCGTTGCCGCCGGACGCCTTGATGCTCAACTTGTAGAGCTGCAGGAACTCCGCAGGGTCGGGGGTGCCATCGTAGCGTGGAGGTAGGTCAGGCTTGAACTTCCAAAGCCAGTTGACATTGCGCAGCTCGGGAGCGAGGGCCTTGCAGCCTGCTGTCGACACTGGAGCTTGCTAGGGTGGTGGGACTTGGTCTCGGCCTTCGCACACCGACGTGCCGGGGGGCGCGCGGTCTCGACGCTGCGGTGGAGGGAGTGTAGGTGCTCCACCGCGGGGCCGCCGGATCTCCTGGCAGCTTCCTTCTTCACACGCTGGCACCGCACGAGGGCAGTCACGCCGCGGGGCCAGACGCCTTGGATCTTGGACGACGCCTTGACGCGGCGGTAGAACTGGAGCTTCTTGGGCCTCGTCGTCCTCATGGGAAGACGGATGAGGCAGGGAGAGGGACGGCGCCGGAGAGCCCCCTACGGCACTGACGAGCTCTGCGATGCGGTCGAGCCATTCTTTGTAGAAGTCGTCGACGGGGCGGTAGCGCAGGAGCTCATGTGCCATGAGCAATGCAGCATACGCATCCGTGGGCCCGCGGCGAGCATGGGATGAAGAGATCGCCGGAGTCAGCGACGGGGTAGCGGTGCGTCCATCTCGTCGCACGGAGGGGTGTAGAGACGATGTCTGCTGTTCTTGCCGCGCCGGACCGGAGGCGGCATTGGCAGCAGGCGATGGAGAACGACGGGGTGGCCCACCGGCAGGAGCGGTCTAAGCGATGCGGGCGACAAGGGCAGCCCACCGCTCAGCACGGGCTCTGCGAGCGTCGGCCATGGATTGCTGGAACGACGGAGCACTGAACGACGGAAGGGAAGTTTCAGCACACCCCCTACCCGACGTGCCAAATGTCAGATCTTGGGTTCCGGCAAAACCCTTAAGGTTCGAACTCTGGGGTGCGCACGAAGATATCTCCTTCCGCCCTAGCTCGTCAACTAAACAGCCCTAAGCCTAGCTCATCAGATCCAATGAACAAGAGACACAAGATTTATACTGGTTCGGGCCACCGTTGTGGTGTAACACCCTAATCCAGTGTGGTGTGGTGGATTGCCTTGCAGGTAGAGGAAGAACTAGTACATGGATGAACTACCTCCTGGGGAGAGATGTTCTTGAGCTCGGGTGAGCTTGTGGTGTGTGGCCTTCTGGCTGATCAGCTCAAGATGAGATCAACTCCATCTCCGATGAGATTATCCCTGTGGTGGTGGCTAGTCCTATTTATAGTGGCCCAGGTCATCTTCCCAAATATTTAGCGGGAAGGGATCCCACAACGGCCAAATTTGAAGGGGGACAGCTAGTACAAGCTATCCTGACAAAAGGGGGTCCTCGCTGCAAAAGGCTCTGGTGGTGACGCCGCCGTGGGCTCCGTGATGACCTCTGTCCTGGCGTCCTACTGGTCTTGGTCTTGTTGCACCGATATGGAAACCTTTGCCTGATGCCTCGGGACTCTGCGCATGCACCTGCTCCTTTAGCACCGAAGAGGAAACTGGCACTCTGCGCCCGCTGGCGCCCGCCTGGCTTTGGTCGTCACTGCTCACGTCACGAGGACCTCGCGAGGTGCCCCTCGCCTTGATATCTCCGATCCTCACGAGCCGGCCTGGCGAAGCCACCCAAGGGGATGTCCTGTGTCGTCCACCTCGCGAGGGTCTTGAGTGTTCCTGAAGATGCTGGGCTACACTAGGCCGCCTTGCGAGCCACTCTCTGGGCCGCAGGCAGGCAAGTCTGGGTACCCCTATTCCCAGAACGCCGACAGCCTCGGAGTGACACTTGCGTAGGATCTGTTCCATTTCATGCTCAGGTACACAACGTCTAATAACACCATCTACTGCTTCTTTGTAAAGGTGTGGGTCATCCCAAAAGTAATGTCTTAAGTAATAGAAAAACTTTTTCTTTTGCTGGTATGTGAAGCTAGGTGGTATAATTTAGCAACAATGTAATTAGCATAATCAGCATACCAGGGAGCATTACTAGAAGCATTTATGATAGCTAATTATTCATTAGGAAAACTATCATCAATAGGCAGTGGGTCATCAAGGAAATTTTCTAACCTAGACGAGTTATCTGCTACGGGGTTCTTAGTTCCTTTTCTACCAATAATATGCAAATCAAATTCTTGTAGCAAGAGAACCCATCTAATAATTCTATGTTTAGCATCTTTCTTTTCCATAAGATATTTAATAGCAGCATGATCTGTGTGAACAGTTACTTTGGAATCAACAATATGAGATCTGAACTTATCACATGCAAAAACAACTACCAAGAATTCTTTTTCAGTAGTAGCATAATTTCTTTGGGCACTATCTAAAGTTTTACTAGCATAATGAATAACATTCAATTTCTTATCAACTCTTTGTCCTAAAACATCATCAACAGCATAATCGCTCTCATCACACATAATTTCAAAGGGTAAATTCCAATCAGGCGGTTGAACAATAGGTGCAAAAATCAAGGCTTTCTTAAGTATTTCAAATGCTTCTACACAGTCATCATCAAAAACGAAAGGAACATCTTTTTGCAAGAAATTAGTGAGAGGCCTAGAAATTTTAGGAAAGTCTTTAATAAACCTCCTACAGAAACCAGCATGACCAAGAAAACTTCTAATACCTTTGATATCTTTGGGACACAACATCTTTTCAATAGCATCTACTTTAGCTTTATCAACTTCAATACCTCTTTCAGAAATCTTATGCCCCAAGACAATACCTTCATTAACCATAAAGTGGCACTTGTCCCAATTCAAGACAAGATTAGTTTCTTCGCATCTCTACAAAACTCGATCAAGGTTGCTTAATAAATCATCAAAAGAGGTTATGTAAATGGAGAAATCATCCATGAAGACCTCAACAATCTTTTCACAAAAGTCCGAGAATATAGCAGTCATACATCTTTGTAAGGTAGCAGGTGCATTGCATAAACCAAAAGGCATACGTCTATAAGGAAAAGTATCAAAAGGGCAGGTAAAAGTGGTGTTTTCTTGATCCTCTTTTGACACATGTATTTGAGAGAAACTAGAATAACCATCTACAAAGCAAAAGTGTGTATGTTTGGATTGTCTTTCTAGCATTTGATCAATAAAAGGTAGATAGTAATAATCTTTCCTAGTAGCTTTATTTAATTTGCAAAAATCAATTACCAATCTATAACCTGTAAAAATTATTTGCGGGATCAATTCATTCTTATCATTAGGAACAACAGTAATGCCCCCCCTTCTTAGGGACACAATGAACAGAACTTACCCATTGACTATCCGCGATAGGATAAATTATACCTACCTCCAAAAGCTTTAGTATTTCATTTCTTACCACCTCCTTCATCTTAGGATTTAATCGTCGTTGGTGATCAACAACTGGTTTGGTATCACACTCCAACATAATTTTGTACTGACATAAAGTGGGACTAATGCCCTTAAGATCATCAAGAGTATATCCAATAGCAGCACGGTGCTCCTTGAGAGTTTTCAATAATTTCTTTTCTTCATACTCTGAAACGTTGGCACTAATAATAACAGGATATATCGTCTTTTCATCAAGATAAGCATATTTCAAAGTAGCAGGTAATTGTTTAAGCTCAAACACGGGATCACCCTTGGGTGAAGGAGGATCCCCAAGGATTTCAACAGGCAAATTATGTTTCAGAATAGGCCCTTGTTTAAAGAATATTTCATCTATTTCCCTTCTTTCATTCATAAACATATCATTCTCATGGTCTAGCAAATATTGTTCTAAAGAATCAGTAGGACGCACGAAAATATAAGTAAGACCAATAATTTCATCCTTACTAAGCAATTCTTTATCACGGGGTTGTCTATGAAATTTAGAGAAGTTAAAATCATGATACATATCCCCTAGACCTATAGTAACAATATATTTCTCGTAGTCTATCCTAGCATTAACATATGTTCAAGAAAGGTCTACCAAATATAATGGGACAAGAGTCATCTTGTGGAGAACCAAGAACAAGAAAATCAGTAGGATATTTTATTTTTCCCACACAAGACTTCAACATCTCTGACAATCCCAATTGGTGATATAGTATCTCTATTAGCAAGCTTGATGGTAACATCAATTTCTTCTATCTCAGCAGGTGCAATTTCATTCGTAATTTCTTCATATAAAGTAAAAGGAATTGCACTCACACTAGCACCCACATCACTAAGCCATAATAACAATGATCTCCTATTTTGACAGAAACCACAGGCGTGCCAACAACTGGTCTATGTTTATCCTTAATATCGGGTTTGGCAATTCTAGCAGCTTCATCACAGAAATAAATAACATGCTCATCCATATTATCAGCCAAGGGATCCTTAACCATAGCAATACTAGGTTCAACTTTAATTTCTTCAGGTGGTCTAGGTGCTCTCATATTACTTTTGTTAACCACAGTTGAAGCTTTAGCATGATCCTTTATTCTAACAGGAAAAGGTGGTTTCTCAATATAAGCAGTAGGAATAATAGGATCAACATTATAAGTAATAGTTTCTTCTTCAACTTTAATTGGTTCAACTACTTTAACTTCAATGGGAGGATGATATTTAAACCACTTCTCCTTAGGGAGATCAACATGAGTAGCAAATGATTCGCAGAAAGAAGCTACTATCTCGGAGTCAAGTCCATATTTAGTGCTAAATTCATGAAAAGCATCCGTATCCACAAAATATTTAACACAATCAAACTTAAGGTTTATACATGACTCATTACCTTCATCGAGATCCCAATCTTCAGAGTTGCATTTAATTCTTTCCAATAAATCCCATTTGAATTCAATAGTCTTCTTCATTTAGAACCAGTACAAGAAGTATCGAGCATGGATTGATCATTATGAGAAAGCCGATCACAAAAATTTTGAATAATAATTTCTCTTGGGAGCTCATGATTGGGGCGTGAATATAACATTGACTTAAGCCTCCCCCAAGGTTGAGAGATACTTTCTCCTTCACGAGGCCAAACATTATATATATAATTCCGATCACGATGATCTAGATGCATAGGATAAAACTTGTGATGAAATTCCAATTTCAATCGGTTGTAGTGCCATGATCCAATATCATCACATAGCCTATACAATGTTAATGCTTTTACCTTCAAATATAAAGGGAAGACCTTCTTTTTGACAACATCCTCACGCATACCTGCAAGCTTAAATTATCCACGAACTTCATCCACATAGATTAGGTGTAAATTGGGATGCAATGTTCTATCTCCAGCGTAAGGATTAGCTAGGAGTTTCTCTATCATACCCAAAGGAATTTCAAAGTAAATATTTTCCGTAGGTGCTGTAGGTTGAGGGGCAACTCTTCACACTTTTGGTTGGGGTGAAGATACCCCGAACAAACCCCTCAAAGGATTATTTCCCATAGTAACAAGTGACAGTAAATTTCAGCACACTATATAAATGTTTCCTTACCAAAGGCGCTTCACTCCCCGACAACGGCGCCAGAAAAGAGTCTTGATGACCCACAAGTATAGGGGATCTATCGTAGTCCATTTGATAAGTAAGATTGTCGAACCCAGCGAGGAGCAGAAGGAAATGACAAGCGGTTTTCAGCAAGGTATTCTCTACAAGCACTGATATTATCGGTAAGAGATAGTGGTGTGATAGGATAATTCGTAATGGGCAACAAGTAACAAAACTAACTAAGGTGCAGTAAGGTGGACCAATCCTTTTTGTAGCAAAGGACAAGCCTGAATGAACTCTTATATAAAGCAAAGTGCTCTCGAGGACACATGGGAATTGTTGTCAAGTTAGTTTTCATCATGCTCATATGATTCGAGTTCGTTACTTTGATAATTTGATATGTGGGTGGAATGGTGCTTGGATGCTGCCCTTTCTTGGACAAGCCTCCCACTTATGATTAACCTCTCTCGCAAGCATCTGCAACTACGAAAGAAGAATTAAGATAAATCTAACCATAGCATGAAACATATGGGTCCAAATCAGCCCCTTACGAAGCAACGCATAAACTAGGGTTTAAGCTTCTTTCACTCTAGCAACCCATCATCTACTTATTACTTCCCAATGCCTTCCCATCGTCGATGAGGGTCTTGATGATAGCTATGTTGCTGATGGTCGGCGTGCATAGCATGGGGAGCGCGCCGGCAATGGCCGTGCACTTGAGGTGGTTGTCGGTGTCACAACCGGCCGATCTCGGGTAGGGGGTACCGAACTATGCGTTTGAGGATCGATGGTAACAGGAGACAGGGGACACGATGTTTACCCAGGTTCCTGCTTCATTGATCTTGATGAATATGATTACAAGAGTTGATCTACCTCGAGATCGTAATGGCTAAACCCTAAAAGTCTAGCCTATGAGATTGCTATGATTATGTTGTTCTCATCCCTACGGACTAAACCCTCCGGTTTATATATGCACCGGAGGGACCAAGGGTTGTACATGATCTTGCAGAGGAAGGAAAGAATTACACCCGGACTCTAAACTTGCTATTTTACACACGGGGAGTCCTATCTGGATACGGGAGATAGTCTTTATTGATAATCTTCACGGCCCACCAGTCTGGCCCATAGTAAACGATCCGGCCACCTGAGGACCCCTTAATCCAGGACTCCCTCGGTAGCCCCTGAACCAGTCTTCGATGACGACGAGTTTTGCTGTTGCACTGTCTTCGACATTGCAAGGCGGGTTCCTCCTCCTGAACATATTGAAGAAATATTCCCTACAAAAGGTACTGTGTCCGGCTCTGCATGGTTAGTACAGCCCTTAGCCTCGAAGGCAATGTATCAAAAAATAGATACTGTGTCTTTACTGACAACCTTTCAGTGAAGCGTCATGTCTATGTCTCTAACACATACCGAACCATTTTATTGGCCGTCGTTTTTTGTTTCGAGGTATAGCCTCATTGGCACATCTTATCAAAATAGAGATCATGCCCGCTTATTACGGGATCCTTATCAACGTGACGTGAGCATCTTAACCGCACCTTACGCACGACCTTGTTGGGAACCGGCAAAGTTTATGGCTGGTGTGGGGGGCATTTTGCATTCACTGCTTATAAAAGGACCCAAAGTTTTACCCTTTATCCCCACGCTCTCCTCAATCCCTCGCACTCCAATCTCCTCAGCCTCCAGCATCCACATCTCTTACGCCCTCAATCTGCAACTCCTCCACCACCATCGCCGTATCCAGCAATGGCTGGTTCTGGCTCCAAGGGCAAGTGGGAGGCATCTTCGGTCATGGTGAAGACCTTGAAGAGCCTCCGGAGCACGGGCTATCTAGCCGATGATGTGGCGCATCGGGTCCCCGAAAGGCACCAAGTGATCCCCGTCCCTAAGGTGGGTGAGAGGATTGTATTCCTCTCGCACTTCATTCGGGGGCTGGGATTTCCTCTCCACCCCTTTGTACGGGGCCTTCTATTTTTATACGGGATAGATTTCCATGATCTAGCTCCGAATTCAATACTTCACATATCCGCTTTCATAGTGGTGTGTGAAGCATTCCTCCAAATCCCTCCACACTTTGGCCTCTGGCTCAAAACCTTCAATTTGAAGCCGAAGGTGGTCGACGGGCATCATGCTGAGTGCGGAGGTGCTATGATAAGCAAACTCCCCAATGCTACCTGGCCAAAGGGGGCGTTCGTGGAGACGAACAAGATTTGGCAGCAGGAGTGGTTTTATATCACAGAGCCCCGTGACACCAAGTGGTCGGTCATTCCTGCATTTAGATCTGGACCCCCGGGGAGGCTAACCTCCTGGACCGATAAGGGTCTGAATTGGGAATCCCAGACGGAGGTGCTAGCCCTCCAAAAATGCATCTCCGACATGATCTCCAAGGGCACCCAGCTCAATAACGTGGTCCAGGTGATGCTTGCCTGTCTCGTCCTCCTCTGCCAACACCGGGGCTCCTATCTATGGGAATCCAGAAGGACCCCGGCCCTTGAAGCACCTCTTCGGTTCTACGCACCAAGATATCTGGAAGCACCTCTTCAAGGCCCAGAAGGGGTAGCCGGTGGAGACTGAAAACAAGGGCTTCATCACTGTGCTCACCGCATCAGAGGTATTTGACATTTCTGTCGAACATATATCCCTTCTCTGTTTTAATTATAACAGGAGTTGGAGTTTTTGCATTCAATTCAAGCCGGGACGAAAAAGGCGGAGCGGATCAAGTGTCTGGCTCCCCTACCAAAAGACCCAGAGTCGCCTCGGGTGACGGCGATGTTGATCCCGGTGCCATACAAGGCGCCGGAGAAGAAGGCCAAGAAGAAGGGAAAGTAGGTCAAGAGCGAACCCGCCCTGCTGGCCCTACGGAAACAAGGTCCGAGGAAATAGGCTCCCAAATCTCTCCCAAAGAGGAAGAGCAGGAGGAAGCAGAAGAAGACTCCACCGTCCTAGCCAAGGGGAGGAAAAGAGCGGCCCCTGCTGATGCAGGCACTGCCACACTCAGGAAGAAGCTAACTCTTCCTGTGAGTTCGGACTCATCGTCCCAACACAGCTACCGGGTTCAATCCAGGGTCAAGCCCCTGGTCGAATCGTAAGTATTCAAAGTTGCTTATGTTCGGATGATCTTCCTTTTTTGGCATCTAATATTAAATTTGCCTTTGTATAGCCCTCTATGCGACATCCTCGTGGCTTCACTGTCCTTGGGGAATTCCCTGACTTCCGGATAGGCGTAGAGCGATACGCCTCCGCGGGGCTCATCGCCCAACGTGGGGTATACCGAGGTATCCTCTCTACAAACTCCCCCTGTTCTAGCAGGTGGGAGTGGGGCGAACGAGAGGGTGGCCGAAGTCAATCCTTCGGCTGCGGTCGACCAGGGGGGAGAAATCCCCATGGAGACCAAAGACGGGGGGGGGGCAAACAATCCGGGGCCCCACCGAACACTGTTCTGGAGTCTAGTGCAGCTCCGGAATCAAGGGTCCAACCCCCTATAATGGTGGAGGAAGCGACTGCTCCTATGGCGCCTACCATCCATCCGGAGGTGCCAAGCACTCTCGAGGGGGCACTGCAAATATGCTTCCATCATGGAGGAGCATCGCACTAATGAGTGCGGTCATGGAGAAGATTCAGTCCGTCAAAGGCAGACTGAACAAAGCCTTCAACAGCCTACTTACAGACTTTGACGTATGCGAATGTTCTATAAAGAGAACTTTTGCTTTATTATTTATATATATATAGTGATAGTGATGCTATTCATCATCCAGGGTGCATAATAGGTTATTTTTCAACCGAGGTAATCTTACTATCACTTCATAATTAAATTTCATTTGGAATTCAAATAGTTACAATCCTATTGATTCACTACGTAAAATTTGGTATAAGAAAATTCAAATATAGGTCATAAGACAAGAAAATTTTGAGTTTATGTGTATTTTACATTACGTTTTTACGTTTGTTATTTTACATAACATAAAATATATTTTACGGCGATTATATATTTTCTTACGGTCTCTTTTTACGTCAGAAATAAGATAAAACTTACAGAACGTAAAATTACACTGCATTGGTGGTAAAATAGAGGGGGGTGAAGAATAATTATTCCTCACCCAGGGGGACGAATAGTCAATCCCTAGTGATATATATATATTAGCCCCTGATGCTTTGTTTGATTTTGAATAGAATCAGATGAAGCATCTGTGTTCTAACATATGACACGGCTTAACTATGAATTTTGTGCTTGAGCAGGTTGCGCTAGTTACGGCGTCTGCCCAAGCCGCCGAGGTTTCCGAGTTAAATCGGAAACTTAAACTAGCTGACGAAGATCTTGACCGCGTCAACAAGCGTTTTGATGAAACGCAAGGTATGCGGGTTTAGGAAATCTAAATTTTAGCCTACTATATGTACATAGGCTAATACAGTTTTTTGTGCAATAGCTGACGCAGCTGGGATCGAGGATGTGAAGGGCGAACTTGCCACGGCCAGGGAGGAGGCCAGAGCGAGCAAGGCAGCCGCTGATAAAGCAGCTGCCGACCTGCAGACCAAGAAGGCCCGACGTTAACGGCACGAGGCTCGGTTGACCGAAGTCGAGGCCGAGCTCCAAGATGCAATTCACAAATGCGATACCTTGGAGAAGGCGAATTCGGAGCAAGCAGCCGAACTCGCTATGTAGTTAATGCTCCCAAGGAGGCGTGAACTACATCGCGCGGTGCTCAGGAGAAGATAAAAACAAGCACGTCAGATAGCGGCTGGTAAGGTTTTCCTCTTGCAAGGCATCTTCGGAGGTCAGAGGTATCTTGGGCTGACATGGTTGTGGAGTTCTCCAGGCGTGTTTGCGGATCCCCCGAGGAGCATTGCCGACGCCGCCCAATACTTCTGAGCTCAAGAGGGGAACAACATGGAGAAGCTGTTTTGGTCGCAATTCCTTGCGCCCAACCATCCAGTGCCCCTCAACGACCAGATGAAGCAGCTGGTCGAGCTGCATAACATGGCGAGTTCGGCCATGAAGGACTTGATAGTCTGGTTGTGGCCCGCTGATCCGACCCCGAGTAGTTACTTCGGATTGGTGAAGAGGCTCATTGATGCGAGTCCGCAGGTCGACGCTGTCAAGCACTCGTCCTGCATAGAGGGTGCTCGGAGGGCCTTTGCCCGCGTGAAGGTGCATTGTGTGAAGATGAAGGCCGCGGAAATAGCCACTGCTGGCCCGCTAGAAGGCAAGGGTCATCGCAGACAGGAAAGGTACTCTAACGATGTCCTAGAAGGATCCCGCCTTGTGGAGGGCCAATGCTCAAAGGATATAGCCCTTGAGTAATTTGTATTTGGTTTGTAATGACTAAGCCAATGTGCCGATGTATATAAATTTTGCGCTTTTATATTAATGAGCGATGTTTCCCTTCTGTGCGGCTGTTTATGTAAATCTGAAAGTTTCGAGTCGTCGACTTCATCCCCCATGTAAATATTACAGGGGTGTTAGGTAACACGCAGAAACACTCTTTATCCAACGTCTTGGTCCGTAGAGGAGGTGTTTGCGTAGCGAACAAGGCAACCATACTATGTGGCTTTATTGCTTTCACTTAGCCATAGGAGCTTGACTAGTGGGGCTAAGTTCTAGCCCCTAGTGCATACCAGGCTTTTCGGATTATATTGCCTTTTTGACGCGGCTGGGCGAAGACCAGCCGCTCGTATAACACGGAGTGGATCGCTATCGATCATAGTATAACACTAGGTCACCGAATCGCTTGACCAGCTCTCGCCTCATCATGACAGTCAGTTTTCGGCTTTCTCTACTAAGGTACTTGACCGGACGAACCAGAAGCACAATCGCAGTAGTTCTCCCTTTAATACCTTAGCCGAACAATGCGGAACGTAAGGTGGAAAGCACAAGAGCCGGGCAACCCAACTATTGACCAAAGACATGATTTGGAGCTGATGCATATAACGCAATATTCGTGACGCCGAACAATTCCCTACAGGTGTTCAGAATTTTTGTAGGCGTGCCAGGCTGAGTACTGCCCATGAATGAAGTCCAGGTATTAGGGCATACGCGGCAATCTATCCTGGAGATAGAGAATATAGGTGGTGACAATAAAGAACAACCCAAACAAAATTGGAACCAAACTTCCTCTTTTATATCATGTTTAATACGGCGAGCCGTGAGGTTACAGATATCCCCGATAACAACCTCGGGCATTTGACATGCGAAAGAATAAAATATAGAAAAGAAAAACAGTAAAAAGGTTTACACAGAGCCATAATATATGGGGAAGAAATTCCAACCAGTGGCCCTGTTGCACGTCTACGCCTTTTTCTCCATGGTAATCTGTCCTTGAGAAGGAGAATTGTAATGGCCGCCGGTAAAAAAGGGAAAGAGTAGGATTCTGGAAAAGAGTACCACTGTACGGCCGTAGACAATGTAGGTTTTTAAATGAACCTGAACAATATATATGTTGGAGTCCGAATAGGGGCAAGCCGAACTATGGACTAATGATATGATGTATGCCCCTAGCGCCGCCCAAGGTATTTTAAGGGCATAATTGTGTACCCGAGGTACGTAAGTTGCTACCTTATGGGGCAGTCGACAGGAGCACAACTGCTAATCGAGCTTAGGTTCTGCTGAGCTGCCGCATTCTAGTGCGGACCGGGCACATTTAGCCGTGTCTGTGGTCTTGATGACTGATGAGTTATTCGGCCTGAATAAGCCGCTTTGGACCTCGGACGCTAGGGCCACAGTGTCTTCCTCCATACGGAGGGAACGCTCAATGTTTCCATTGACCGTGATAATGCCACGTGGTCCAGGCATTTTGATCTTGAGGTAGGCATAATGTGGGACTGCATTAAAGCGGACGAAGGTCATTCTACCGAGTAGTGCGTGATAGCCACTGTGGAATGGTGCGATGCCGAAGATTAATTATTTGCTTTGGAAGTTGTCGGGGGAACCGAATATGACTTCGAATGTTAATGAACCCGTGCAGCGAGCTTCGACGCCTGGGATCACTCCTTTAAAGGTAGTGATGCTGGGCTTAATTTTTGACGGGTCGATCCCCATCTTGCGGACAGTGTCCTGATATATCAAATTGAGATTGCTGCCTCCATGAATAAGGACTCGAGTAAGATGGTATCCGTCTATTATGGGGTAGACCACTAAGGCCACCGAACCTCTGTGACGGATACTTGTTGGGTGATCCCTACGATCAAAGGTGATCGGGCAAGCCGACCATGGGTTGAACTTGGGGGCGACAGGCTCGACTGCGTATACGTCCCGGAGTGTGCACTTGCGCTTCCTCTTGGGGATGTGGGTGACGTAGATCATGTTCACCATTTTTACCTTCGGTGGAAATTTTTTCTGCCCCCCTATGTTCGGCTGGCGAGGTTCATCCTCATCTTCACTCTGGGGTCCTTTTCGCTTGTGTTCGGCGTTTAGCTTGCTGGCCTGCTTGAAGACCCAACAACTATAGTTGGTGTGATTTGCAGGTTTGTTAGGGGTGCCATGGATCTGGCAGGACCTGTCTAGTATCTTGTCCAAGATGGATGGACTATCCATGTTGCCTTTAAATGGCTTCTTCCATTGACCGGGCATGGAGCCACTAAATCCGGCGTTTACCGTTGTATCTTCTGTGTTTCTAGTGTTGTTTCGGCGCTTGTTTTTATTGCGATGTGGCTTCCCATTGTCGTCCCTGACTTCAGATGTGCCGGGACCGCTGGTACTATTGCTCCTACGAGCCAGCCAGCTGTCCTCGCTCGTGCAAAAGCGGGTCATGAGTGTAGTTAGGGCTGCCATTGTTCTCGGCTTCTCCTGGCCGAGGTGTCTAGCCATCCATTCATACCGGACACTGTGTTTGAATGCCGCTAAGGCTTCAGCGTCCTGACAGTCTACAATCTGGTTCTTTTTAGTTAAGAATCGATTCCAAAGCTTACAGGCTGACTCCTGGGGTTGCTGGATTATATGACTTAGATCATCAGCATTCGGGGGCCGGACATAAGTCCCCTGAAAGTTGGCCCGAAAAGCATCCTGAAGTTCTTCCCAGCTTCCTATAGAATTATCTGGGAGGCTATTTAGCTTTTGCCGAGCTCGTCCTTTCAGCTTGAGGGGTAAGTATTTAATGGTGTGGAGATCATCTCCCCGAGCCATGTGTATGTGAAGAATAAAGTCTTCTATCCAAACAGCCGGATCTGTTGTTCCATCATACGCCTCAATGTTTATGAGTTTAAACCCTTCTGAAAATTCATGATCCATCACCTCATCGATGAAGCACAGAGGGTGTGAGGCACCCCTGTATTTTGTGATTTCGTGGCATAGTTCAGATGGTATTGGTGTCCGGTGTTGACTCCAAACTGGGATGTGACCGGTCTGTTTGGCTTGATAACCACCGCCCCGTGTGTGTGTACGTTCCCTTGGTCCGTAGATTGATCTTGTCTGGCCTGCCTTTTTATTCAGGTCCTGGCATAGGTCGTACTTATGGTCCTACGCCGCTGTATCCTTGCCTTTACGGCGAGGATGTGCAGGCTTGTGTACGACGTTACTGGCCGCTTTGTCCCGTCCACAGGGTGGTCGGTTTGGTTGATCGGCCTGATCATATTTCGGCGGAATTGGCACTGGGGACTCGTCATCGAATTGGGGCAGCAGTTTGCGCTTAGGATAGCTCTTTGTTTGGCCTTTAGAGGCGTATAGTTCTTCAGCATCTAGCACGTCGTTCCATCTGTCATTGAGCATATCCTGTTCAGCTCTAAGCCGTTGCTGCTTCTTCAGGCTTCATGCGCTAGCAATAAGCTGCTGTAGGAAACGCTTCTGTTCGAGCGGTTCTTCTGGGATGATGTATTCTTCGTCTCCCAGAATGATGTCCTTATCGGAGACATGTCGATAATTGATGTCATCCGCGTCGCTGTGATTGACCAGCGGTGTCGGATCTTGGGTTCCGGTAAAACCCTTGAGGTTCCAACTCTGGGGTGCGCACGAAGATCTCTCCTTCCGACCTAGCTCGTCTACTCGCCGATCCCTAGGCCTAGCTCATCAGATCCGAAGAACAAGGGACACAAGGTTTATACTGGTTCGGGCCACCGTTGTGGTGTAATACCCTAATCCAGTGTGGTGTGGTGGATTGCCTTGTAGGGTAAGGAAGAACTACTACATGGGGAGAACATCCTCCTAAGGAGAGGTGTTCTTGTGCTCAAGTGAGCTTGTGAGTGTGTGGCATTCTATCTGATCAATTCCAGACCAGATGATCCCAATGGTGGTGGCTAGTCCTATTTATAGTGGCCCGGGTCCTCTTCCCAAATATTGAGCGGGAAGGGATCCCACAACGGCCAAATTTGAAGGGGGACAGCTAGTACAAGCTATCCTGACAAAAGGTGGTCTTTGCCTGCCAAAGGATCTGGTGGTGACGCCGGTGTGGGCTCTGCGATGACCTCTGCTCTACCGTCCTGTTGGTCTTGGTCTTGTTGCACCGATATGGAAACATTTGCCTGACGCCTCGGGACTCCTCGCCTGCGCCTGCTCCTTTAGCACCAAACAGGAAACTGGCACCCTGCACCCGCTGGCGCCGCCTGGCCTTCGTCGTCACTGCTCACGTCATGAGGACCTCGCGAGGTGCCCCTTGCCTTGATATCTCCGCTCCTCAGGAGCCAGCCTAGTGAAGCCGCCCCAGGGGAGGTCTTGCGTCATCCCCCTCGCGAGGATCGGCCCCTCGCGAGGGTCTTGAGTGGTCGCTGAAGGGTTGGGCCGTACCAGGCCGCCTGATGAGCCACGCCCTGGGCCGCAGGCAGGCAAGTCTGGGTACCCCCGTTCCCAAAACGCCAACAGTAGGCAAAAGCATGCGGCCCCAAAAGCCCGCGGCCTTGATTGATGTGTGGCGATTGATGGGACGTAGGTGTCTCCACTTCCCCACGCAGCTTCGGCGACTGCGCGACTTGACAAGTCCCTGCATGCACAAAAGACCATAATTACCTGCGATTTATGGAGGCCGGCGGTTAGCCTTCTCCTGGCTATAAATAAGGCGGCAGGCGGAGTCCTTGCTGCCCATCTTCTCCCTTTGTTCCTCTTGTTTCTTCTTCATCTCCCTTGCTCCTCGCCTGGCCGAGCTCCTCATGGCACCGATCCGACGATTTTATGCCGCTGAGAAGGGGAAGACTCCATGCGAGGAGCCTAAAGTGCTCCCACCGATGAAAAGACCATTCCGCCCTCATGGCGTCACCACGAGGCCGGAAGTGACGAGGCCTTGGCACGAGCGGCCTCCCCCTGGCTACCCGCTGCCCCTGTCCGCCAGGTCACCAGACCATGTAGGGGAAGGCAGCGCCTAGCACCGCCTGCGCCCTAGCCGCATCGATCGCGCCATCATGGTGCACGCCGCCGCCCCCGAACGCACGCTGGGGGTTCCTCGCGCGAGTTCGTCGTGTGGCCGGCGGTGCCTCCTAGATCCTGGATACGCTTCCCGCCTTTCTTCGCCGCGGAGATGCCGCCGAGGGGACCGGTTGAGCTGTGGTTGCGGCACGCTGAGTGCCAGGCCCCGGCAACGCGGGTTGAGGTTGAGGTCGTCTCCCCAGGTAAGGTCTTCATGACCCGCGGATGGGGCGAGGTCACCCGTGTCTGCCGTGCAGAAGGCGCCCTCGCCATCCACTTCGAGTAAGATGGCGCTTCCGGGCTGCTCTTCAAGGCATTTGACGAGGAGGGACGCCGCCTGGAGTGCTGCCCTGGAGGGGATCGTTGGGACGACGCAGTGGCTGGCACCACGCCAGCCATCAACCCTGCCACCAGCTCATCCAGCAGCAATGGCCTCCAGGAGTCCAGCAGCTCTTCTGAGTCCGACGAGTCTCCAAAGACGAGCGACGATAGCTACATGCCCCCAAGCTCGTGGCACACTCGAAGCACGTCAGGCTTGCGAGCACATCGCCGGTGGTGATCTGCGCGAGGTCAGAGGTGGGCCATCGTGGCCCACTATTGATGATGGCGTCGACGATGGTGGCTGTAGTTAGGACCTCCCGAAATCCTTTTGTGGCGTTCTCTGCGAGGATTCGATGCCAACCCCACGAGGGTATGTAAAGAAATTGTAATGATTTTGCCCCTATCTTATTATCCCTGCTAGTACACCCTATTAGCGAGCCCCGTTTCGGCAATATCGCCCATTTTTACCCTTTCGGCAGCATAGTGCTCTACGCCGGCAGGCCCCAATCCCAAAGCAAGCTGCAGCCGTCGCTGGTATGCCAGGTCGCGATGCCGTGGTCCAGGCCAGGAGGTGAGAGGCCCGAGGTCCGGTAAGAGCTCTTGAGGCGCGATGCTCAAGAGGTCCCCCTTGGCGTGCAAGGGGCTTCCGGAGGTTGAAAAGCGAGGTGGCATTGCCGACGCGTGACTGTTGAATCCTGCTCTTCGAGTGAGGATGGGGCACTGAAAGAGTTCATGACTTATCTTGATGAGCATGAGGTGATTCCTTTAGCGGCGTGACTGGCTTGTTTTCGATGTCACGTGGCTGAGATTTCGTGATTTCCTCCCCGTTGGCCCTAGAGTTCTGCGTCGGCAGAGCCCGGTCCCGCGCGTACCTCAGCCGCCGTTGGATCGTCCGGATCACCAGGACGGGACCAGGGGGTGAGGGGCTACGTGACCAGTTAGGCTCCTGAGTCACGATGCTCAGGAGTCCCCCTTGACGTACGAACGGCCTTTCGGAAGGGAATACTGGACTTAGGCCTTGATGTTCTGTGTCAGCAGGGCCCGGCCCCGCGCGTACCTCAGCCGCTGCTGGCTTGACCGGATCACCAGGACAAGACCAGGGAGTGAGGAGCTACGGGACCAGTTAGGCCCTTGGGTCACGATGCCCAAGGGTCCACCTTGATGTACGAACAAGCCTGACCTCTCTAAGCCGGCCTCCCCTTCTGCCATCCTTCTTGATGCTCTACATCCTCGGGTCCCGACCCTCGAGCGAAGCTCACCCGCCGTTGGTATGCCAAGTCGCGATGTTGTGGTCAAGGCCAAGGGGTGAGGGCTGGAGAGTTGGTAAGATCCCCTGAGACGTGATGCTCAGGTCCCCCCCTTTAACGCGCAAGTGAATTACGTGAGGAGGGGAGACCGACAGGGTCGCATGTCGCCGTGCTCCTGAGACTCCTGCGGGTTAGCCTGTAGCAGCACAACTTAGGATGGCACCTACCATCGGGCTCCTGATAATTCCGCGGGAAGACGAAGGCACCGAGGACCTGGTGAGGTGACGCTTGCGGAGCGGGCCGCGGGTCAAAGCTCGGTCCCTCGGGTTTGTCAGCATTGCAGGGACGAACCCGAGCACAAGCGTCGTGACAACGTGTGCAGCTCCCGTTGCGGGATGAGCAGAAGTCCATTAAGTAGTGAAGGAGACCAGAAGAGGTGATGAGTGAGTAGATGATGCTCGTAAGGCAAACTGCAGGAGGAAACAGACTAAATCAAGTAACGTCAAATGGGATGCAGCCACAAGGATGGACCTGTGTGACCTGGGGATAATGCTGCCTGAGGGGGCGCCCCCAACAAGTAAGCTAAAGATGCAGAAGGATACATGCCGCAGGGACAGGCCCGTGCGACCTGGGAATGATGCAGCCCGAGGGGCGCTCCCAGATGAACAAAAACCGGAAAATGTCACCTGGCACAGTTGCTGAAGTAGTGTTGGCGTAGCTGAAGACGCTTGATGTAGACGGTGCTCCTCATTCATCGCCTGGCTCCAGCGCCCCTCGAGGCCCTAGGGTTTCCCAGATCTTGCGGAGAACCGAGTCCAACTCCGCCTGGATCTCCTGATGCCTGGCCTCGCGAGTCACCAGGACCTCCCGCATATGGCGCTGGTGCAGGGTCGCTTGGTTCAGTAGGCCGAAAGGCATGCGAATGTAGCTATGAGGGGGACCCTCGCACCGGCCCACCTGGGAAGGCCAGTAGAGCTTCTGAGATGCGATCATGTTGAGTGCAGGGACGTTGACGCAGACACGCGGCCCGTCGCCTGAGCCTGGGGCGACAGCTGCACTCCGAGGCGCCGGGCGGCGCTCGCCCCGCATTGCCCTTGGCACCTGTAGGTCTTCGATGGTCTGGCTGATGAACTCTTGAGCGCTTGGTCACGCCTTGAGGCCTTCGGAGGGAAACCTGCGGTGAAGCACTCTTCCACATGGTGCTCGAGCGCCTCCCTCGTCACATTGGCTAAGTCAGAGGCCCTCCAGAGGAGAGCCCCCGAGCCCATCCTGAGGGGGGCGCCGGGCGCGCCTAGGGAGGGTGGCGCTCCCTCCCTAGGTGTAGGTCCTGAGGTGCTGCCACCACGTGCTGCAACCTCATGAGGCTCCAGGGAGAGCAGTTGCTTCTTCTTCTTGGGAACGACCTCAGGTGGGTAGATGATGTTGTCATTGTCTGGATCCTCGACTGCTGTCGCCTGGTAAGCGCGCTCGAGTGAGCACACTGCGTCCTTCTCTTCACAAGCGATGATGACGACGTTGATGCTCCCCAGCATCTTGAGGGCGTTGTAGCCGTGGTGAGTCACTGCCATGAACTTGGCCAGGGCTGGGTACCCAAGGATGGCGTTGTAAGGGAGATGGATGTGGGTGACATCGAAGTCGCTGAGCTCAGTCTGGTAGTTGTTGCGCTTGCCAATGGTGACAGGCAGGCGAACCTGCCTTATGGGAGTGGTGGAGCCGTCAGTCACTCCGGAGAAGGGCTTGGTAGGCAGTAACTGGTCGTACGGTACTTGGAGGTTGTCAAATGTCTCAACGGATAGGACATTGAGCCCTGCGCTGCCATCCATGAGAGTCTTGGTAACTTGGACGTTGCTGATGACGGGCGAACAAAGCATCGGGAGGGCCCGGCCGTAGCTGCGCACTTGAGATGGTCGACTGAACTGAAGGTGATGGGGCATCTGGACCACCTGAGTGGGGGAGTAGCCTCGAGCTTGGGGAGAGCCGCGTTAACTTCCCGGTGAACTGCTTGAAGAGGCGCCGAGAGGCTGGGGCCTGCGCTCCGCCCTAGATGCAGGCGATGGCGCGATGCTCCTGGAAGCCGCCAGCCCCCTCATCCTGGTCGTCGTTCCTCCTTGGTGGCGGCAAAGGTGGAAGGCCAGCCTTGCCCTGAGGGAAGTCCTCACGAGGCTGGCCCCTCCAGGCGCCCTCATGGGGCTGGTGCCTCCATGCATCCTCACGAGGCTGATCGCGCCAGCGGTCCTCCCAAGGTTGTTCACGCCACTCCTGACGGGGGCCACGGTCGTCCCAGCGTCCCCTGGTCTGACTTCCCCCACGGCCGTAGCTGCAGTTGCTGCGCTCAAGGCATTGGCTGACGTGTCCTTCGCGGAGGGCCCTGAGCTCTTGACAGTCATGGGTGTTGTGGTTGTGCACGTTGTGGAATGCACAGAACGCCCGACTGTTCTAGGATGACTCTGGGTAGTCGTGGCCGCACTTCATTTCCAGTTTGGCCTCGAACACTGCCGCTCCTTTGCGCTTTACATCCTTGCTCTTGGCCTTCTTGTCTTCAGGTTCAGCAGCGGGGAGCTCGACTAGGGAGAGGCACCCCTCCTCAGCTCTGGCGCACTTGGTCGCGAGGTTGAATAGCTCCAGGGACGTGCACAGATCTTCGTGGATGGCGAGCTCCTCCATCTTGACGTCACGGACACCATCTGAGAACGCTGAAATGATGGCCTCGTCCGTGACCTTGGGGATCTTGACGCAGACGCTATTGAAGCGTTGGATGAACTTCTATAGGGTTTCTCCTGGTTGTTGCTTGATACACCGCAGGTCACCCGCGGCCGGGGGGCGGTCTCGTGTGCCCTGAAAGTTGGCGATGAACCGCTCATGCATCTCGCTCCAGGTGGAGATCGATCCAGTGGGTAGGTTCAGGAGCAACGAGCGCGCGCCATCTTTGAGGGCCATGGGAAACTAGTTTGCCATGATCTTCTCGTTGCCGCCGGACGCTTCGATGCTCAGCTCGTAGAGGTGCAGGAACTCCGCAGGATCGGGGGTGCCATCATAGCGTGGAGGCTGGTCGGGCTTGAACTTCCCAGGCCAGTTGACATTGTGCAGCTCGGGGGCGAGGGCCTTGTAGCCTGCTGTAGACGCTGGAGCTTGTCGGGGAGGCGGAACTTGGTCTTGGTCCTCGCGTGCCACCACAGCAAGAGGCGCGCGGTCTCGACGCGACGGTGGGGGAGCGCTGGCGCTTCTTCGCGGGGCCGCTGGATCTCTTGGCAGCTTCCTTCTTCATGCACTAGGGTCACGCGTGGGTGATCACACCACGGGGCCACGTGCCTTGGGTCTTGGGCAATACCTTGACGCGGAGGTAATAGAGGAGCTTCGCGGGCCACGTCGTCCGCACGGGGAGGCTGACGAGGTAGCGAGAGGGACGGTGCTGGAGAGGCCCCAGTGGCGTGACGAGCTCGGCGATGCGGTCGAGCCATTCTTCATAGAAGTCGTCGAGGGGGTGGTAGCGCAGGAGCTCGCGTGCCATGAGCAACGCATCATGCGCGTCCGTGGGTCAGCGACGAGCATGGGACGACGAGACCACTGGGGTCAGTGACGGGGTCGCGGTGCGTCCGTCTCTCCGCACGGAGGGAACGAGGCATGTTGTTCGTGCTGTGCCGGGCCGGTGGCAGTGTTGGCGGTAGGCGAGGGAGAATGGCGGGGTAGTCCGCCGGCGGGAGCTATCTGAGCGACGCGGGCGGCAAGGGCAGCCCGCCGCTCAGCACGGGCTCCGTGATAGCCTGGTTTATTAGGGATGATAGACTACTCATATCAATAAGGAATTCCTTCGTTTCCGGGAGCCCATCCGGATAGAACTCCAAAGTTAAACGTGCTCAGCTTGGAGTAGTTTCAGGATGGGTGACCGACTGGGAAGTTGCTACCGGGTGCGCACGAGTGAGGACAAAGTGCACAGAAAAGACTAGTATTGATATGTGGGGCTAGTCTAGATCCCGCCAGGAGTAACGACCACCGGCGGGTGTGTCCGGGGTGTTACAAGTTGGTATCAGAGCCGACCCTCGCGGTTACACGGATGTTTGCGGACAGTTTGCAGTCATGTTGTGCATGACGTTTCTGACTCGTCGTGGCACACGGCATGGCACATGTGCTGTCCTGGAAGCACAGACGGTTGTGCCAAGAGGGAACGTTCCTGTGGCCCGACGAGGACGTCGGTTCCTCTGAGTGGGGGTGTATGTGATAGCCTGGCTTATTAGGGATGATAGACTACTCATATCAATAAGGAATTCCTTCGTTTCCGGGAGCCCATCCGGATAGAACTCCAAAGTTAAGCGTGCTCAGCTTGGAGTAGTTTTAGGAAGGGTGACCGACTGGGAAGTTGCTCCCGGGTGCGCACTAGTGAGGACAAAGTGCGCAGAAAAGACTAGTATTGATATGTGGGGCCAGTCTAGATCCCGCCAGGAGTAACGACCACCGGCGGGTGTGTCCGGGGCGTTACAGGCTCTGCGAGTGTCGGCCATGGAACCGGTGGGATGACGGAGCATGGATCGACGGAAGGGAAGTTTCGGCACACCCCTACCTGGCACGCCAAATGTCGGATCTTGGGTTTCGGCAAAACCCTTGAGGTTCGAACTCTGGGGGGCGCACGAAGATCTCTGTCGGGAACCCGATCCTAAGTCACACCGGTCTAGCATGTAACACGTCATATCACTTTGCGGCCTCACGCACGGTATTCCCACAGGTGCCACCTTACCTGGCCCGGGACCGTTTGCGCATTTTGGCTCACGTATATGATAGTGTCGCTAGCATCCATATGACAGAGAACCCGGGCCGATATGACTAGTTATAATCCCAAGGTGGCACTAACTTACAGGGACAGGCATACATGACCCTGCAACGAACGTGTCGGTCATCAACGTATGAACCCAAGTCCTAGCAAGCTACAAGGACTTAAAGGAACAACGCGTGACATTTCCCAAAGGGACAGACACAGGAACGAAGAAGGACACATGCCGGCCAGCCTAAGTGTTCCAGAGCAGTAGCAAGCTACCAAGGCTCAGTGGAAGCACTAGGAGACATTTCCTCATAAGAGAGGCTACCAAGAGGAAACAACTTGGTTGTCGGATCCCACGCATACCAAGCATTTCATAACATACACACAATATGCTCAATATGTGCAAATACAACATGGCATCACAACAAGACTCTAAGAAACAAAGTATTTATTCATTAGGCTCCGAGGAGCCAGATATTACAAACATGGGTCTCATGACCCAACATTCAGAGCATACAAGCAACAAGCGGAAGCATAACATGTCTGAGTACAGACAACTACAAATGAAAAAGGCTGAAGAGTCTGACTATCTACAACACTCGTCCAAGATCGTAGCTAAGGTAACAAGCTACTTGTCGAAGTCCAAGCGGAACTACTAGTGAGATAGAAGTCTCATCTGCAAAACATAAATTAAGCAAACATAAGTACAAAGGTACTCAGCAAGACTTACATCAGATCCTATCATACATGCATTTGTATCAAGAAGGCAAGTGGGGTTTAGTTGCAGCAAGCCAGCTTTGACTTAGTGGCTATCCTGTACTACGACTGCTGGTAACTCTTTTGAGGTGGCGCACACGAGTCCACTAAGCACCACACAATACACAACTATGGATTCATCCTCGTCTCCCTACGAGAAAGCCATCCATAGCACTCACACTTGTCTTGAGTATTTTAGAGTATCCACTTCAAGTTGTCTATGTACCACGTAAGCATCCAAGAAGTCCATAACCGTGGACCCGGCTATTCGAATAGATCATGATACCCCTGTAGGGGTGTACTTCTTCACACACGCTCTCGCCACTTACCGACATGTACACGTCGTGTATCTCGGCACCCTTCAAGCGGAAGCCTGGGGAGGGTGTCGGCCATGACCTGACTAACCACACAAGACTCTAGTCCAGGTTTATCACCTATTCGGGTTCCATCCGCAAGGAGATCCGACCGGGGTGTCGCTCACGGTCCCAAATGATGTGCGCAGGGTTCCCAAGCCCACCTTGCCGGATGGATCTACGCTTGGTACACCGTGCCATGGTGCCTAGTCTGTCCCAAGCCCACCTAGCCGAGTGCCACTTGGTAGACTACTAACACTACCTACAAACACCAGAAACTAGTTGCAACTCCTGGACAGAGATCATGTTGATTAATAAGTCGAGAGGGGTCGAGTTACCGGAACCCAATGTGTGGTAGTAGCTTGTCGGTGTATTGGATCGACACCTATGGGATCACAAGAATCCCTACTTTTGTTGCAGGGCGCGGGGTTGAGAGAAGTGCGGATCAAACAGATAGCACAAGGTTCGTTTATCTAGGTTCGGGCCGCGAGGATGCGTAAAACCCTACTCCCGCTTTGGTGGATTGTATGTTTGTGTTCTTCAGCTAGCTATGGGGCGTGGGTAGCTCCAAAAAGCTGAATCCTCTTCCTGGTCGCCTCGGGCCTCCTTTTATACAAAAAGGGGTTGCCACAGTGGCACACAGGAGGTGGAAAGGGTACAGTGATGCGAGGTTATCCCTCGCATTACATGACAAGGCGCATTTAATGTGTCTTGCTTAGGTGTCCTTGCTTTATCGGGGACGGGGGAGAGAGCTGTCTCGTCCGTCGCCGCCCCTTCTTATGTCGACACGCGCCTTGGCCAGCGATGCCTAAGATGCCATGTAGGTAGGCAGGCAGTTGAGGTGGCGCAATGGTGGGTCTTCACGAAGATCCGCATGTCGCCACGCGGGTGCCTGCCTAGCTGGTTGGGTCGGCAGCTGCATAAGGCGGTGGAAGTTTAGTCGGCGTGGGCCTGATGGTGGCCCTGCGGATGTCCTCGGCAAGGGCCTTGCCGGGGCCCCAGCAAGGGTCTTGCCGCCGCGCTTGCTGCCATCCCGGGCAAGGCGCTTGCCGGAGGTCTTGTGGACTTCCTTGGCTGGGATCCCGCCAAGGGTCGTCGTCTTCTTAGTGCGTATCTGATCTTGAATGTCTTCACAAAAATCTGCATGCCACCACGGGGATGTCACCCGAATCCTTGCCCCATGGGGGCAGTGCACTCAAGGGTTATTTGCTCCGTAGGCGTGGGGCGAGCTGCCGCAGCAAGGGTCTTGTTGGGGCTGCTAAAAGCCAGCCCTTGTCCCTTTGCTCTTTGTGGTCTTGTTCTAGTTCCATAGAGCTTCGGTCTTACCCTGGCTTACCTCACTTGCCTTGCTTGGTGTGGTGGTGCCCGTGGCTTAGACTGCCCGTGCACAGTCATAGGGGTAAAAAAAAGTGTACCCCCCCCTTTTTGTACACCGACGGGAGCCCCCGGGCCTGGGCCACACATAAGCGCGACGCGTTGTTGGGCTAGGCCCAGAACGGTGCGCGGGCAGGCGGGACGGTTTTTACCGTGGTAAGACTTTTCGCACGCTGCGTCTCCCATGATCCGCGCGCGTGGCACGGTGTGGAGGGGTGTGCGTGACATGGGTGGCATGCGCGGGGCGGTTCCCGCAGACATGCGTCACGTCACAGTTAATGTGAAAGGAGGCGGCCCGTGTTTTCCCCCATAAGAAGGAAAAACCGCGGGCGCGCTGCTCACTTTCTTCCCTTTCCTCGCGCCTCTTCCAATCTCAGAGCCGTTGTTTCCTCTCTTCCTTCCTTCCTAACCTTCCGTCGTCGCCTACCGTCATTGCTTCGCCATCCCCCTACCTCTGTCCTCTAACTTTCTTAGCCGCCATGGCGTCCAAATCCACCAAGGGCAAGGGGGTGGCCAAGGGCGCTGGGTCTGTGGAGCCGCCGGAGAACGCGCTACTGAGGGACCGGACGAAGTCCGCCTTCTTCTTCCGCTCGATGGTTGACGTCCACGAGCTCCGGGCCTCCTTCAAGCCTCTATGGGGAGTGAAGACGGGAGAGAGAATTCGGGACATCCGGTGACGCACGTCATTCCTGCCGCTTGTGCCGATCCTGGCCCAAATCGTTATCCCTTCTTCGTCGACTATCTTTCTTGCAGGTTATGTCCCCCTTTTTCCGATTTCTTCTGTGACATCATGCACACCTTCGGCTTTCGCCTCATGGATTTTACTCCGAATGCGGTGGCATGCATGGCTTTCTTTGCGCACCTTTGCGAAGGCTTCGTCGGGGTGCAGCCCAACACGGCGCTCTTCCGCCATTATTTCTCCCCTCGGATCCAGCCGGGAGGCACCATCTCTGGATGCATCACCTGGATCCCGAGATCCAAGGGGGCATACCCGGACGATGCCGTGAAGGAGAGGTGGGATGAATGGCGTGGCCGGTGGTGCTGGATTGAAGACGAAGACCCGCCAAAATTCTGCAAAGCCCGCCGAGTGCCGCCGGTCTGTGGCAGTGATTGGAGCGATGTCGATGTCGCCGACGGGAGGCTCACTGTCGCCACTACCAGGATTCACCGGCTCACCCAGGCTGGACTCACCCTTGAGATGATCGGGGCGGACTTTATTCGCCGTCGGATTGCCCCGTTGCACAACAAGGGGAAGCCAGCCTAGCTCTTTACGAATCCGGCAGACATTATGCGGCTCTGTCCTGGCCTTGACCACAATTTCACGGTGATGGCACATGCCCATTTCTGCCAGCGGCTTTTCCAGCTTGATGTGGGTCGTGATGGTGAGGTCGAACGGACCGGCAAGGCCGCGAGGGCTGCCGCAAAGTCCGGCAAGGCCATCAAGGGGCCGTTTTTCAAGCTGCCAGCAGGGGTGGTCCCGTTGTGTAATAATTCACGCCGGTCCGAGATCATCGCTATGATGCCGGACTGTAACGCGCACGGCCCTGTCCCGAGCTAGAAGGAGCCGGCGGACGCGGATGTGCAGCAATTCTTTGACTCCCTGGTTGAGGTGTATGTCAATGCTGACGCCGAGCGGTGGCTTGTCATGGACACCACCCAGGCAGAGCTGGACTACATCGCCACTAGGGCGAGGGAGGAGCAGCTTGCCATGGAGGCCGGTAGTGTCGGGGGTGTGGAGAACAAGGTCGCAACGGCTGCGGAGGAGGAGGAGCTCACCCGGTGGGCGGCGGCCGCCGGGGAGGCTAGCAGCGCCGGCACTGGAGCTCCGCTTGTCGAAGATGCGGCCGACGAGTCGTCGTCGGAGGAGGACGTGGCGGCGGGCTCAACGCCAGCCAGGGGAAGAGGGCGAGTCCTGCGGCGGGCTAGTTCCGGCGAGCCGGTCCGGCCCGGCAGGGCTACGCAGCCTCAATTGACCCTGGAGGGGTTCGGGCGTCACACGAGGGCCACGGCAGCGAAGAGGCTGACGAAGGCCGCTGAGAAGAAGAAGGCAACAGCCCCTTCCCCATCTGGGTGCGCACAAACCCCGGTTCTTCGCCTCCTCCGGCAGATGTCGACTCGGATGTTGACGCGGAGCTCCCTTTTGATCTTGGGCCTCTCAGCCCTATGAGGAAAAGGAAAGTGGTGGAAGAGGAGGAGATGGATGACGAGTAAGTACTCCGTTCCTTACTGCCATTTCCATTCCCCTGAATCAAGTCACTCATCTTGATTCGTTTTTGCTTTCGCAGGGATGCAGAGACGTTGTGCCAGAGGGTGAAGAGGGCGAAGGCCTCGGCAAGCAGTCAGCCCTCGGCTGGGGCTTCAGAGATGCCACTCGTGGTGTTGAGCAGCCCGGACAGCAGCCCCCGGCACAGCCCCCAGCGTAAGTTCGTCACCCCCCTCTTACTCGACATGTGGTAGGTGTTCGATGCTATGGTGCTGACCTTGTCGGGTTTGTATGAAGGGAGCGGCAGCAGGAGAAGCCGCAGAGGGCTACCCCCAACACACCACCCCCGTCGACTACGCCGCCGCGAGGGGCGTCCCCGGCAAGGGCACCAAGCATGGAGCCTACACCCATTGAGGAAGAGGGGAACTTGGGCGCTGGTGACTCTGCCATGGCGCCAAATACTGGCGGGGAGGGGACTTCTGCTTCACAGCCTGGCATTGGTGAGTCGCCTGTCCTCTGTCTCTGTTTTCCCCTTATTCTTTTTCTTGGCTTCATTGCTCCCATTACTGCCCAGGCCCTCCTTCAACAGATATGGAGGACGTGGATACTATCGTTGGGAATATTGCTCAGGAGGCCGCGGCGGAGGCTGACAGGATTGCCGCTGAGGAGGCCGCCAAGGATGCTGACGAGGACACCGCTGCGGGGGCCGCCAAGGCGACCGGCGACGCTTCTGCCGAGGGTGCCAGCGGTGGGCCTGCCGGGGAGGCCGGCAAGGCCACAACCGAGGAAGAGGTGGTTGATGAACAGCCTCCTTCCTCCACAACATCGGGCCCCGGCAGATATCTGAAGGTGGGCAATGATCTTTTCGTCCATCTCCCAGGGGCGTCAAGTTCCCAAGCGCCCGCCGGAGGGGAAGTCTTTGACGGCGAGGTGCTCGCCGCCACTGGGCTCGAGGTGGTCGATGAACCGGGCGTTGGCGGCGAGGGTTCTCCAGAAGAGCAACTTTTTCGTGCTATGGGGGGCAATTTCCGAAAGCTTCATGTGCTCTACTATGCCTGTCTGGACAAGGTTAAGTCCAGGACGGCAGCGGTGGACAAGGCGGAGGTGGACTTCAAGGTGCGTGTTGCTGAGACGCAGGCCTGGTTCCACCAGACTCGGGAGGAGCAGAGGGCCTTCCAGGGGGAATTGGCCAGGCGCGATGTAGAGCTCACCATGAAGATGGCTGATATCGAGAAGGCCCAGGAAGAGATAGCGAATTTGGATGCCGCGACCGAGGCCGCCCGGAACCAGCATCAAGCCGCATTGGATTCCCAGGAAGAAGACCTCTCCGCGCGTGAGGCGAAGCTTGCCGCAACGCTCCGCGGCAAGGATGAGGAGCTCGAGGCCCTTGTCGTGCGGCGGACTCGCGAGCTGGAGCAGAGGCACAAAGAGGCACTCGATGCCCAGGCTCTGGCCCATGCCGGCAAGGTGAAGGAGCTGGAGGTAGAGTGGGACGAGCTGAAGGAACATGCCCTCAAGCTATCCGACGAGAAGAGCATGCTCAACTGTGCCTTGGTAGAGGCGCAAGGAGCGGTCATCAGCAGGGCTGGGGAGCTCTCCGAAGCACAAAACTCCATCAGAGATCTCAAGCTGAAGCTGGAGAATCTCGAGAAGATGTTGTCGGAGAGCACGGCTCGGGAGGAGACCTTGACCAGGAGCCTGGAGGAGCCGAGGAGGAGAAGCAGCTGCGGGCGAACGAGGCCGCCTCCCACCAGGACTATGTGGCGGGCGAGAACAGATGGATCAGCCGCCTGGAGGACGTCGCTGGCAGGGTCACCTCACAGTTGGCCATCATGGGGATGCCAAACGTGAGGTATGCTCCTGAGCACAGCGGGACCGTCAACGCCAAGCTGACCCAGTTCTCCGAGGGCGTCCTCGGAGCCTTGGCTTCTCTTCACTCCAACAGGGCGGCCACGTTGGCCGGGGAGGCCCGGCGACTTTGCCGGGGGGTCATGACCAAGGTCCTCACCAAGATGGCGTACTGGAATCCTGACCTTGACTTCGAAGCCGCGATGGATAGCTTGCCGGAGGGTGCTGACCTCACGGTGCTCAAGGAGTGCATCAAGCCCGTCATCAGATGCATCGACGAAATCAAGAGGGTGGAAGGCCAGCGCCGGGATTAGGCATCCCGTTCTTCTTCGCCGCTGCGGGTTCTTGACCAAGACAAGTTTTATCTTTAGTTAGAACCGCAGCAATTATATGATGTAACATAACTTTGAAGTATTTTTGGGATTATGCATGCTATTTCCCTGTTTGTTGCCTCTTTGTACGTCCACCCTACGCTAGCTGGGTAGGCTTGCCAGCTCGGAAACCCAAGGCGGCGTCTTGGGGACGGGTCCCCATTGGCCTGCCGGGTGAACATGTGATACGTCCAAAATGTATCTATAATTTCTTCTTGCTCCATGCCTCTTTTGGGTGATATTGCAATGATATTTATACACTTCCATACACTTTTGATCATATTTGGACAAACCTATTAACTCAGTGCACCCCAGTGCCAGTTTCTGTTTTCGGCTATTTTTGTATTTCAGGTTTTCCCATTACGAGAACTGCCAGAAAAATCCCGGAAAAATTATATAAAAAATCAGCGTTCCAGAAGCTTCCCGGCACCCGAAGTACAGCCGGAGGGGGGCCACCAGGGCTCCAGGCACCCTGGTGGCGCGGCCCCCCTCCTGGCCGCGCCGGGGGGGCGCCTGGGCCCCCCAGGCCTCCGCTGATGCCCCCCTTTGGCATATATTTATATCGTGTCCCGAAACCCTCGAGATGGGAACTCTTTTTCGCGATCTCATCTCTGTTCCGCCGCCGCCGCGCTTCCAAGATCGGGAGCACCAGGAGAACTCTTCCCGGCACCCTGCCGGAGGGGAGGATCACCACCCGGAGCCTCTCCACCACCATGGACGCCTCCCGGATGAGTTGTGAGTAGTCTCCCTTGGACCATGGGTCCATGACCAGTAGCTATGTGATGTTCTCCTCCCGTTCTTGTGCTTCACTAATTAGTCCTCGTGAGCTGCCCTACATGATCGAGGCACATATGTAATCCTTATGCTGTTGCTATGATGAGTTTGCTGTGATCCGATGGATTGTGAGATTATGTTCAGATTGTGTTTGAGTAATATATTTGATCTACCTCTTTTATATTTATGTTCGTAAGTAATTCTTGCATGTTCTCCGTTGTTATTTATTGCTTTGGCCAAGTAGTAGGTAGTGACTCCAAGAGGGAACGTTATGCTCGATTGTGGGTTCATGCCCCTCGATGACTAGTTTGAGTGACAGAAACATGAGTCTAGGGGATGTGCTGTTGCCACAAGGGGGAAAACAACGATGCTTGTGCCCGCGGGTGCAAGGACTGTTTACTTTACGCAAAGTTCTTTTAATGCAGTTGTCTCTTGCTTTGAGTTTACACTATGGGTGGGACTCGCAACTTAATACCAGCGAAATGTTCTGGATAGATATCTCAAGTTGGATGATTAGTAGTAGATGCAGATGGATTTCGGTCTACTTGCCTTGGCGTACCGCCCATGCTTTGAACCTCTACCTTTCTTGCAATATAGTCAGCATTGGTTTGCGCACATGGTACTGTCAATTAACCAGCTGTAATTCGTTTACCTCACATAGCTGTTTTATCGTCTTTTGGGAGAGAGACATCACTAGTGAACATCATGGAACCCCGGTCCATATTACCATCATTGATCACATCCGCTATTTACTTTCCGCTTTTTACTTACTATTGCAATTATACCTATCACTATTATCACTTGCGTTTGATCCTTTGTAAACGACAAGGCCGGAGGGATTGACAACCTCTCTGTACTCGTTGGGAGCAAAGTTATTTGTATCTGTGTGCAGGTCCACATTGATTGCTAATATCTGGCGCCGTTAGCAGTTGACACCTTCTTGTTGAAACTGGGAGTCTCAGGGAAATCGATCCTTGGTATCTTTGCCAAGGGAAAACTTCCGCTACACTGCATCTCAAACCTTCCACTTGGGGTAACCAACGAGGGGCGAGAAGCCATCAAGCAAAGTTTTCTGGCGCCGTTGCCGGGGACTCCACTCTTCAGGATAGGGGAGTTGCACGCTATCTTTTATCTTTGCTTTTTAGTCTTGTTAGTTTACCTTTCAGTTTTCTTTATGTCTTTTCACTAGTTTTGCTTAATGAAAAACAACAAAAATATGAGAGAGCTTTATAAGCTCTACCTTGCTTTGGGACATGATGTGTTTGAAGAGAAAATTAAAAAACCTATGGAACTTTATTATTTGCATAACAATCATGATGGTGGTGATGTTATTAGTATGCTTTCTTTGAATATCAATATTGCTAATGACATGGAAAGCTCTAAGCTTGGGGATGACACGTTTGATGAACATGATATTTTTAGTCCCCCAACTTTTGAAGAGAAAATTTACTTTGATGATACTTTGCTTCCTACATATGATTACAATGATGAATATGATGTTTTCAGTCCACCTACTATTGAGAATAAAATTTATTATGATTATGATATGCCTCCTAAATACAATGATTACCATGATGATTATGATTGCTTTACTCTCACTATTCCTAATAAGAAAGATTTTGCTTATATGAAGAGTAATGATACCTTTTTGCATGTGGATCATGGTAACAATGCTTTATGTGATGCTTATATTGTTGAGTTTATTCGTGATCCCACTGAAAATTATTATGAGAAGGGAACATATGCTTATAGATATTTCAATAATATCAAGTTCCCTCTCTTTATGTTGAAGGTTTTGAAGCTGCACTTGTTTTGTCTTCCTATGCTTATTGCTTTGTGCTTCAATGAATTATTGTATTGCAATATTCCTATGCATAGGAAGCATGTTAGGCTTAAATGTGTTTGGTATTTTCTTCTTGATGCTCTCTTTTGTTCTTCAACTCTTATTCCTACGAGAGCATCATTAAAGTCTTAAGCCTATCTTTATGGCTACAAAGAAAGAGCTCTAGGGAGACAACCCTTGTTATCTTTGCTTTCAGTTTGTTCTTTCAGTTTTAGTGGTCTTGATGTTTGTTACTACAGTAGCATCATCATTGTATCATTACTTTTCAGCTTTGTGCCAAGTGTAGCCTCTGATTGCAAGAAAGTTCAAAAGTTGTGACGTGCTGTCCAGGAAACAGATTCTGTCCTTGGATAGAAAAATTCATATAAAATCACCAGATCATCTTTTTGGTCTGAAGTTTTTTGACAGCGTGCTCTATATAATTGTCTTTTGTGCTTCTGTTTTGAGTTTTTTGATTAGAGTTGCAGAAGTGCCCCGAAAAAATCATTTACTACCTGCTGTTCTGTTTTTCACAGATTCTGTCCTGTTTTGCCTTTCCTTCATTTTGCAAACCTTGAGCTTGCTTTTTCTTTGCAAAAACCTTTTGGCAATCTTGAGAAACAGTAGAACTTCAAGAATATCCTTATTTCCAGCAAGGAACAATTATTTTATTATGGGTATAACCTCGCTAATCAGATTATGATGAGTTATGTATGAAGGGAGTTTTCAAGTGTGCGAGGGAAGATGATAAAAAGATTCAGGAGTGTCAAACGCTCAAGCTTGGGGATGCCCCCATGCACCCCAAAGAAATATTCAAGGAGACTCAAGCGTCTAAGCTTGGGGATGCCCCGTGCATCCCCTTCTCCATCAACATTATCAGTTCATCTTTCGTTCCACTATATTTTTATCACTTCATGTGTTATGTGCTATGCTTGGAGCGTCTTGCTTTTAGTTTCCTTTTTAGTTTTCTTTAGCTTTTCATAACGAGTCGGAACTCAGCTTTCTTTATGTGGGAGAGAAACACGCTCCACTTCTACCTAGAACATAACAAAGAATTTTCATGTCTATCTTTGCTGTGTGTGTTCTTTGTCTTTCAATAGCTACTGTCATGTTCAGCTCTCAGTTTTCATGCTTATCTTTTTAAAGAGCTTTTGTTTAGTTGGTTGCTTGAACTCTCTTTAGTTATCATGCTTATCTTATTAAGAGAGTTTGCTTCTGTTGCATTGGTTGATATGTCTATGATAAAAATGCTACGTGCATAATGGTGCTTAGTAGTTCATGTTTTCTTATGGTTAGTCTCAAATAGCTGGGGGGGTTCCAATGTGTTATTGGAGTACCAACATGATTTGTTTGCCTATGATGTGGTATGGTTTAGTAATATCTTCCTTCAAGAATTTATTTTGATTGACTTGGCGTATGCTCACGCATATTTAAGACTATAAAGAAAGTCTGTCAAGCCTTGATGATCTTTTGTTTCTGAGTAGCGATATAACTTCCATGCCTGATTCAATGTTGCTTTGTCGCTCTGCATGATTATGACCGTCATTGCTCTTTTAGTTGGTCGCTCCCAGTCTTTCGCTAACCTTCGCCTATACTAAGCGGACTGACTGCTTGTGCATCCAAAATCCTTTATACCAGTTATGCCATATGAGTCCACCATACCTTCCTACATGGTATTTACCTGCCATTCCTAACGGAGACTTTCATGTACCATCTCGAAATTATTCAAAGAAAAAGCATTCCTATTTTGTGCCTCTGTTTTAAGTTCATGAGGAAGTATTAGTTAATTCTTGATCTATTTAAGTTGGACAAGCTTCACCCCGGGATTGCATGTATAATATGCAAACCCATAATACGAGAAGGAACTGGCATTGAGTGCGCCCGGCTCAAAAATAATATAACAAACAAACCCTCCTTCACGCTTTGTTCATGAGAAATCAGAAAACTTTGGCAGTGATAAACAAAGGAGATTAAGAGGATGTGATCGTCCTCATTCGGGAGCCGTTCCTCAAAACTTGTCCATCTCAAGAAGTGATTGAGTTGTCTGCTCGCATTCGTTGAGGAAACATGCATAATCTAAAAATAATAATTATTACCTCTATTTTTAAAACCAAGAGCTCTGGTACATGTTTTGTCTTTGTTTCCGACTACGGGTTTTCAACCTTGCCAACAAAAGCCACGGTTCGAGAGTCTCCACCTTCTTTTAAAGCACCAACTACTGAGAGCATGATTGTCATTCTGAGTGTAATGTGCATTGTCCCAAAGTAGCATTGTCTTTTGCATGATTGTGATATCATTTATTTTGAAATCATTGTATCTATTCATCACTTAAACCTTGGAGGTGCCCCTGCATTTATGTTTTGCTTCGCTAAAGGGGGCAAGCGAGATATCACTTTATCATATTTGCACACCATGCTCATTACAAATCTATTTGATGTTTCAGTATCATATTGTAAAACTTTCAGTTCTTTGTGATTTTCTCATGAGGCAACTTAATTACTACAGATTCATTGTCTCAGTAAGCTTTTGTCATGTGACTATGAAAAAGTCCTATATGGTTAATAGCATGTCACCACAGAAATTATTCTTGTTATCATTTACCTACTCGAGGACGAGCAGGAATTAAGCTTGGGGATGTTGATACGTCCAAAACGTATCTATAATTTCTACTTGCTCCATGCCTCTTTTGGGTGATATTGCTATTATATTTATACACTTCCATACACTTTTGATCATATTTGGACTAACCTATTAACTCAGTGCACCCCAGTGCCAGTTTCTGTTTTCGGCTGTTTTTGTATTTCAGGTTTTCCCATTACGAGAACTGCCAGAAAAATCCCGGAAAAATTATATAAAAAATCAGCGTTCCAGAAGCTTCCCGGCACCCGAAGTACAGCCGGAGGGGGGCCACCAGGGCTCCAGGCACCCTGGTGGCGCGGCCCCCCTCCTGGCCGCGCCGGGGGGCGCCTGGGCCCCCCAGGCCTCCGCTGATGGCCCCCTTTGGCATATATTTATATCGTGTCTCGAAACCCTCGAGACGGGAACTCTTTTTCGCGATCTCATCTCTGTCCGCCGCCGTCGCGCTTCCAAGATCGGGAGCACCAGGAGAACTCTTCCCGGCACCCTGCCGGAGGGGAGGATCACCACCGGGAGCCCCTCCACCACCATGGACGCCTCCCGGATGAGTTGTGAGTAGTCTCCCTTGGACCATGGGTCCATGACCAGTAGCTATGTGCTGTTCTCCTCCCGTTCTTGTTCTTCACTAATTAGTCCTCGTGAGCTGCCCTACATGATTGAGGCACATATGTAATCCTTATGCTGTTGCTATGATGAGTTTGCTGGGATCCGATGGATTGTGAGATTATGTTCAGATTGTGTTTGACTAATATATTTGATCTACCTCTTTTATATTTATGTTCGTAAGTAATTCTTGCATGTTCTCCATTGTTATTTATTGCTTTGGCTAAGTAGTAGGTAGTGACTCCAAGAGGGAACGTTATGTTCGATTGTGGGTTCATGCCCCTCGATGACTAGTTTGAGTGACAGAAACATGAGTCTAGGGGATGTGCTGTTGCCACAAGGGGGAAAACAACGGTGCTTGTGCCCGCGGGTGCAAGGACTGTTTACTTTACGCAAAGTTCTTTTAATGCAGTTGTTTGTTGCTTTGAGTTTACACTATGGGTGGGACTTGCAACTTAATATCAGCGAGATGTTCTGGATAGATATCTCAAGGTGGATGATTAGTAGTAGATGCAGATGGATTTCGGTCTACTTGCCTTGGCGTACCGCCCATGCTTTGAACCTCTACCTTTCTTGCAATATAGTCAGCATTGGTTTGCGCACATGGTCCTGTCAATTGCCCAGCTGTAATTCGTTTGCCTCACATAGCTATTTTATCGTCTTTTGGGAGAGAGACATCACTAGTGAACATCATGGAACCCCAGTCCATATTACCATCATTGATCACATCCGCTATTTACTTTCCGCTTTTTACTTACTATTGCAATTATACCTATCACTATTATCACTTGTGTTTGATCCTTTGTAAACGACAAGGCCGGAGGGATTGACAACCTCTCTGTACTCGTTGGGAGCAAAGTTATTTGTATCTGTGTGCAGGTCCACGTTGATTGCTAATATCTGGCGCCGTTAGCAGTTGACACCTTCTTGTTGAAACTGGGAGTCTCAGGGAAATCGATCCTTGGTATCTTTACCAAGGGAAAACTTCCGCTACACTGCATCTCAAACCTTCCACTTGGGGTAACCAACGAGGGGCGAGAAGCCATCAACATGCTTCCGGGTGAGCCACCTTACGACCCTTAACGCAGCCGCTCGAACTGTCGAGTTTGACTCGAGTCAGAGTCGAGAGCCTTGCCAATTGCGGAAGGCTACCCTACCGTTTCCAACGCAGCCATTTGAACCGTTGAGCGGACTCGAAACAGAACAAAGGCATTGCCGATCGGGGAAGGGCCCCATTTGCGTACAGGTTTCTTTTTGTACAAAGAACGATAGCTCCGAGGATAATAACTTTATATAATAGAATGGAAATATCTCGGGTTCAATGTAACTTAGCTCTTGTTTGTAGCCGCTCGAGTGCTGATCTTCTGGCCTCCTTCCTTCTCAAAGAGCCACAAAGACGAAGGAGGGCTGGGCTAACTGCCAGAGCCGATTCTCACAGCTGCAGCCCCCTGCCTGGCGCGCCAAAGATGTCGGTGTATTAGATCGACACCTATGGGATCACAAGAAACCATACTACGGTTGCGGGGCGCGGGGTTGAGAGAAGAGCGGATCAAACAGATAGCACACGGTTTGTTTATCCAGGTTTGGGCCGCGAGGATGCGTAAAACCCTACTCCTGCTTTGGTGGATTGTATGTCTGTGTTCTTCAGCTAGCTATGGGGTGTGAGGAGCTCCAAAAATTCGAATCCTCTTCCTGGTCGCCTCGGGCCTCCTTTTATAAAAAAAAAGGGGTTGCCACAGTGGCACACAGGAGTTGGAAAGGGTACAGTGATGCGAGGTTATCCCTCACATTACATGACAAGGCGCATTTAATGCGTCTTGCTTAGGTGTCCTTGATTTATCGGGGACGGGGGAGAGAGATGTCTCGTCCATCGCCGCCCCTTCTTGTGTTGACACGCGCCCTGGCCAGCGATGCCTGAGATGCCATGTAGGTAGGCAGGCAGCTGAGGTGGCGCAATGGTGGGTCTTCACGAAGATCTGCATGTCGCCACGTAGGTGCCTGCCTAGCTGGTTGGGTCGGCAGCTGCATAAGGCGGTGGAAGTTTAGTCGGCGTGGGCCTGATGGTGGCCCTGCGGATGTCCTCGGCAAGGGCCTTGCCGGGGCCCCGGCAAGGGTCTTGCCGCGGCGCCTGCTGCCATCCCCGGCAAGGCGCTTGCCGAAGGTCTTTTGGCCTTCCTTGGCTGGGATCCCGCCAAGGGTCGTCGTCTTCTTAGTGCGTATCTGATCTTGAATGTCTTCACAAAAATCTGCATGCCACCACGGGGATGTCACCCGAATCCTTGCCCCATGGGGGCAGTGGACTCAAGGGTGATTTGCTCCGTAGGCGTGGGGCGAGCTGTCGCGGCAAGGGTCTTGCCGGGGTTGCTAAAAGCAGGCCCCGACAAGGATCTTGCCGGGGCTGCTAAAACTGGCTCCCGGCAAGGATCTTGCCGGAGGAACCTGCTTCGTCCCTTTGCTCTTTGTGGTCTTGTTCTTGTTCCATCGAGCTTCGGTCTTACCCTGGCTTACCTCCCTTGCCTTGCTTGGTGTGGTGGTGCCCGTGGCTCAGACTGCCCATGCACAGTCATAGGGGTACAAAAAGTGTACCCCCCTTTTTGTACACCGACATAGCTAGTGATTGGACAACATACACATAACTCAGTTCTTAAGGACGGTTCCAGTGAGACAACCCATCATGTACTCCTACATGGCCTCTCACCGCTACCTTTACCAAATCGTGTTCACACACTTGACTCTCAGCACCAGAACATATCACTGCACTCCAATTCATTCCCAATGAATCATACCTGACACCCTCTAAGCAATAGCAGGCATGGCATGGTGATGGGCCTCGAACCCCTCGTTGGTTACCCCAAGTGGAAGGTGTAAGATGCAGTAAGTAGAAGTGTTTTCCCCTAGCAAGATGCCAAGGATCGAATCCCCAAAGACTCCTAGGTTCAACAGGTAGGTGTCAACTGCTAACGGCGCAATTAGCAATCAACGTGGACCTGCACACACAGATACAAATAACTTAGCTCCCAACGAGTACAGAGAGGTTGTCAATCCCTCCGGCCTTGTAGTTCACAAAGGGTTAAAAGCAATATGATAGTAGTGATAGATAGTGTTTTGCAATAGTAAATAAAATAGAGGAAAGTAAAATAGTGTATGTGATCAATGATAGTAATATGGACCGGAGTCTCATGATGTTCACTAGTGATGTCTCTCTCCCAAAAGACGATAAAACGGCTATGTGAGGTAACAAATTACAGCTGGGCAATTGACAGGACCACGAACGCAAACCAATGCTGACTATATTGCAAGAAAGGTTGAGGTTCAAAGCATGGGTGGTACGCCAAAGTAAGTAGACCGAAATCCATCAATATCTACTACTAATCATCCACCTTGAGATATCTATCCAGAACATCTCGCTGGTATTAAGTTGCGAGTCCCACCCATAGTGTAAACTCAATGCAACAGACAACTGCATTAAAAGAACTTTGCGTAAAGTAAACAATCCTTGCACCCGCGGGCACAAGCACCGTTGTTTTCCCCCTTGTGGCAACAGCACATCCCCTAGACTCATGTTTCTGTCACTCAAGCTAGTCATCGAGGGGCATGAACCCACAATCGAGCATAACGTTCCCTCTTGGAGTCACTACCTACTACTTGGCCAAAGCAATAAATAACAACGGAGAACATGCAAGAATTACTTATGAACTAAAATATAAAAGAGGTGAATCAAATATATTACTCAAGATTAATCTGAACATAATCTCATAATCCATCGGATCCCAGCAAACTCAACATAGCAACAGCATAAGGATTACATAGGTGCCTCGATCATGTAGGGCAGCTCACGAGGACTAATTAGTGAAGCACAAGAACGGGAGGAGAACATCACATAGCTACTGGTCATGGACTCATGGTCCAAGGGAGACTACTCACGAGTCATCCGGGAGACGTCCATGGTGGTGGAGAAGCTCCCGGTGGTGATCCTCCCCTCCGGCAGGGTGCCGGGAAGAGTTCTCCTGGTGCTCCCGATCTTGGAAGCGGCGGCGGCGGCGGAACAGAGATGGGATCGCGAAAAGAGTTCCTCTTCTGAGGGTTTCAGAGGGTCCTTTAAATATATGCCAAAGTAGGGCACCGGGGGAGCCTCGGGGGGCCCAGGCGCCCCCCGGCGCGGCCTAGGGGGTGGGGCGCACCCACAGGGCGCCTGGAGCCCCTGTGCCCCCCCCCAAGCTGCCCTTCGGACGCAGTGTTGTTTCCCGAACGCTGATTTTTTATATAATTTTTCTGGATTTTTCTGGGCAGTTCTCGAAACGTGAAAACCTGAAATACAAAAACAGCCGAAAACAGAAACTGGCACTGGGGTGCACTGGATTAGTAAGTTAGTCCAAATATGATCAAAAGTGTATGGAAGTGTATGAATATCATAGCAATATCACCCAAAAGTGGCATGGAGCAAGCAGAAATTATAGATACGTTTTGGACGTATCAGCAAGCAAGCAAGATAACTATTTTTGTGATTTTTGATAAAAAGGTACTAAAGCAAAAACTGAAAGGTAAACTAACAAGACTAAAAAGCAAAGGTAAAAGATAGCGTGCAACTCCCCTATCCTGAAGAGTGGAGTCCCCGGCAACGGCGCCAGAAAAACTCCTTGATGGGCCTCTAACCCCTCGTTGGTTACCCCAAGTGGAAGGTGTGAGATGCAGTGTTGTGGAAGTTTTTCCCTTAGCAAAGATGCCAAGGATCGAATCCCCAGAGACTCCTAGGTTCAACAAGTAGGTGTCAACTGCTAACGACGCCAGATATTAGCAATTAACGTGGACCTGCACACAGATACAAATAACTTTGCTCCCAACGAGTACAGAGAGGTTGTCAATCCCTCCGGCCTTGAAGTTTACAAAGGATTAAAAGCAGATGATAGTAGTGATAGATAATGTTTGCAATAGTAAATAAAAGCGAAAAGTAAATAGTGGATGTGATCAATGATGGTAATATGGACCGAAGTCTCATGATGTTCACTAGTGATGTCTCTCTCCCAAAAGACGATAAAACAGCTATGTGAGGTAAACGAATTACAGCTGGGCAATTGACAGGACCACGAACGCAAACCAATGCTGACTACATTGCAAGAAAGGTTGAGGTTCAAAGCATGGGCGGTACGCCAAAGTAAGTAGACCGAAATCCATCAATATCTACTACTAATCATCCACCTTGAGATATCTATCCAGAACATCTCGCTGGTATTAAGTTGCGAGCCCCACCCATAGTGTAAACTCAAAGCAACAGACAACTGCATTAAAAGAACTTTGCGTAAAGTAAACAATCCTTGCACCCGCGGGCACAAGCACCGTTGTTTTCCCCCTTGTGGCAACAGCACATCCCCTAGACTCATGTTTCTGTCACTCAAGCTAGTCATCAAGGGGCATGAACCCACAATCGAGCATAACGTTCCCTCTTGGAGTCACTACCTACTACTTGGCCAAAGCAATAAATAACAACGGAGAACATGCAAGAATTACTTATGAACTAAAATATAAAAGAGGTGAATCAAATATATTACTCAAGATCAATCTGAACATAATCTCATAATCCATCGGATCCCAGCAAACTCAACATAGCAACAGCATAAGGATTACATAGGTGCCTCGATCATGTAGGGCAGCTCACGAGGACTAATTAGTGAAGCACAAGAACGGGAGGAGAACATCACATAGCTACTGGTCATGGACTCATGGTCCAAGGGAGACTACTCACGAGTCATCCGGGAGGCGTCCATGGTGGTGGAGAAGCTCCCGGTGGTGATCCTCCCCTCCGGCAGGGTGCCGGGAAGAGTTCTCCTGGTGCTCCCGATCTTGGAAGCGGCGGCGGCGGTGGAACAGAGATGGGATCGCGAAAAGAAGTCCTGTTTCGAGGGTTTCGAAGAGTCCTTTAAATATATGCCAAAGTAGGGCACCGGGGGGCTCTCGGGGGGCCGAGGCCCCCCCCCCCGGCGCGGCCCAGGGGGGGCGCCCACAGGGCGCCTGGAGCCCCTGTGCCCCCCCAGGCTGCCCTTCGGAGGCAGTGTCGTTCCCGGATCGCTGATTTTTTATATATTTTTTCTGGATTTTTCTGGGCAGTTCTCGAAACGTGAAAACCTGAAATACAAAAACAGCCGAAAACAGAAACTGGCACTGGGGTGCACTGGATTAGTAAGTTAGTCCAAATATGATCAAAAGTGTATGGAAGTGTATGAATATCATAGCAATATCACCCAAAAGTGGCATGGAGCAAGCAGAAATTATAGATACGTTTTGGACGTATCAACATCCCCAAGCTTAATTCCTGCTCGTCCTCGAGTAGGTAAATGATAACAAGAATAATTTCTGTGGTGACATGCTATTAACCATATAGGACTTTCTCATAGCCATATGACAAAAGCTTACTGAGACAATGATTCTAAAGTAGTTAAGTTGTCTCAAGAGAAAATCACAAATGACTGAAAGTTTTACAACATGAAACTGAAACATCAAAAAGATTTGCAATGAACATGATGTGCAAATATGATAAAGTGATATCTAGCTTGCCCCCTTTAGTGATGCAAAACATAAGTGCAGGGGCACCTTCAAGGTTTAAGTGATGAGTAGATACAATCATTTCAGAATAAACGATATCACAATCATGCAAAAGACAATGCTACTTTGGGACAATGCACATTACACTCAGAATGACAATCATGCTCTCAGTAATTGGTGCTTGAAGTGCTAGAGCTTTTTATTTTGAAACATGGAAGCAATTGTGTCAACGGTAGTAGTACTTCATATGTGTCATGTATAAAACATCTTATAAGTTGCAAGCCTCATGCATCGAATACCAATAGTGCCCGCTCCTTGTCCTAATTAGCTCGCATCCCCATGGGTTATCATTGCATTGCATATGTTTTAACCAAGTGTCACAAAGGGGTACTTCTATGCCACCTGTACAAAGGTCCAAGGAGATAGATCGCATTTGATTTCTCGTTTTTGATAGATCTCAACTTGAGGACATCCATACCGGGACAACATAGAAAATAGATGATGGACTCCTCTTTAATGCATAAGCATATTCTCATGAGAGATTGAGGATTAAGGTCCAAGCTAAAACTTCCACCATGATGCATGGCTTTGGTTGGCGGCCCAATGTTCTTCTCTACAATATGCATATTAATTCAACCCACGGTAAATCACCCTTACTTCAGACAAGACGAACATGCATAGCAACTCACATGATATTCAACAAAAGTGTGACAGTTGATGGCGTCCCCAGAAACATGGTTACCGCTCAGCAAGCAACTCATAAGAAATAAAATACATAAGCAACATATTCTTTACCACAATAGTTTTTAGGCTACTTTCCCATGAGCTATGTATTGCATGGTTAATTTGCTTAGTGCAGGTGTAGGTTAGAAAAAGACTGGGAGCAACCAACTAAGAGAGCAATGACGGTCATAATCATGCAGAGCGACAAAGCAATATTGAATCAGGCATGGTAGTTATATCGCTACTTAGAAACAAAAGATCATCAAGGCTTGACAGACTTTCTTTACAGTCTTGAATATGCGTGAGCATATGCCAAGTCAATCAAAATAAATTCTCAAAGGAAGATATTACTAAACCATACCATATCATAGGCAAACAAACCAAGTTGGTACTCCAATGACACATTGGGAACCCCCCAGCTATTCGAGATTAAACATAAGAAAACCTGAACTACTAAGCACCATCATGAAAGTAGCATCTTTATCATAGACACATTAACCCATACAACGGAAGCAAACTCTCTTAATAAGATGAGCATGGTAATTAAAGAGAGTTCAAGCAACCAACTAAATAGAAGCTCTTGAAAAGATAAGCATGAATACTAAGAGCAGAGCACGATAGTAGCTATTAAAAGATAAAGAACACACACAACATAGATAGACATGAAAATTCTATGTAATGTTCTAGGTAGAGGTGGAGCGTGTTTCTCTCCCACATAAAGGAATGCTGGGTTCCGACTCGTTATGAAAAACTAAAAAGAAAACTAAAAGCAAGACGCTCCAAGCATAGCACATAACATATGAAGTGATAAAAATATAGCGGAACGAAAGACGAACTGATAATGTTGATGGAGAAGGGGATGCACGGGGGGGCATCCCCAAGCTTAGACGCTTGAGTCTCTTTGAATATTTCTTGGGGTGCATGGGGGCATCCCCAAGCTTGAGCGCTTGACACTCCTGAATCTTTTTATCATCTTCCCTCGCACACTTGAAAACTCCCTTCATACATAACTCATCATAATCTGATTAGCGAGGTTAGTACCCTTAATGAAATAATTATACCTTGCTGGAAATAAGGATATTCTTGAAGTTATACTGTTTCTCAAGATTGCCAAAAGGTTTTTGCAAAGAAAAAACAAGTTCTCAATTTGCAAAGTGAAGGTAAGGCAAAACAGGACAGAATCTGTGAAAAAACAGAACAGCAGGCAGTAATTGACCTGTTCGGGATACTTCTGCAACTCAAATCAAAAAACTCAGAACTGACGCACGAAAGACAATTATATAGAGAACGCTGTAGAAAAAATTCAGACCAAAAAGATAATCCGGTGATTTTATACGAATTTGTCTATCCAAGGACAGAATCTGTTTCCTGGACAGCACCTCACAACTTTTGAACTTTCTAGCAATCAGAGGCTATACTTGGCACAAATATGAAAAGCAAAGATACAATGATGATGCTACAGCAGTAAACAACATCAAGACACAACAAAAGCAAAAAATTTATTCATGTGGGCTGCCTCCCAAAAGCGCTTTCTTTTATGCCTTTAAGCTAGGCATAATGCATAGATCAAGTTGTATCAATTGAACCATCATCAAGATCATCAAAAAGCTCTTCAATAATACAACTGGTCTTAAGAGGTCTCTCAAATAAAGGCCTCATAGGGATACTTCTAGGTAGAAGACCAAAAGGATAAAAGTCAAGGGAAGATTCATTTATAAATTCATCAACGATAGGTGTTTCTTCCAAAGTCTTTACAGTTTCAACCCCTTTGGCAATAGGTGGATTGCTTTTAGAACGGGGAGCCTTTGGAACGTGAACGAACTTAGGCTCCCTCTTTGCCGGAGTCTCTACCTTTTCGGTTTTGATCGAGGAGAAAGTAGTTCCTAAGGTATCAAATATCTCCTCAATCTTTTCCATCCTAGAAAAGTCAGAATCATGGAATTTGATGGTCTCCAAAATTTTGAAAATTTTATGCATGGAGCTATCAAGTCTATTCAAATTCCCTTGGATCTTTCGATCCAACTCATTCATCTTATTAGTGCTTGGCATCTCTAGCTCTATTTTTTCAAGTTTTTTCATAATGTGAGCTAGGGTGATGTCCTCTCGAATGCTAACAACAGGGGGACTCCCAACAAGATTTGCAATAATACTAAGAGACTCCCAAACTGGGGCCTCTAGGAAATTTCCATTGATAGTAGTATCTAGAATAAACCTATTCCAAGAAGTAATTCCAACATAAAAATTTCTAAGCAAGATAGTAGTAGGTTGCTTCTTGGTTGCTCTTTTTTGTGAATCATTAATTCTATACCAAGCATATTTCAAACTTTCCCCACCTCTTTGTTTAAAGGTGAGAACTTCTGCCTCGTCAAAGACAAAAGGACCCGACATAATGACAACTAAAGAACAAGATAACTATTTTTGTGATTTTCGATAAAAGGATACTAAAGCAAAAATAAAAGGTAAACTAACAAGACTAAAAAGCAAAGGTAAAAGATAGCATGCAACTCCCCTATCCTGAAGAGTGGAGTCCCCGGCAACGGCGCCAGAAAATACTCCTTGATGGGCCTCGAACCCCTCGTTGGTTACCCCAAGTGGAAGGTGTAAGATGCAGTAAGTAGAAGTGTTTTCCCCTAGCAAGATGCCAAGGATCGAATCCCTAGAGACTCCTAGGCTCAACAGGTAGGTGTCAACTGCTAACGGCGCAATTAGCAATCAACGTGGACCTGCACACAGATACAAATAACTTTGCTCCCAACGAGTACAGAGAGGTTGTCAATCCCTCCGGCCTTGTAGTTCACAAAGGGCTAAAAGCAATATGATAGTAGTGATAGATAGTGTTTTGCAATAGTAAATAAAATAGAGGAAAGTAAAATAGTGTATGTGATCAATGATAGTAATATGGACCGGAGTCTAATGATGTTCACTAGTGATGTCTCTCTCCCAAAAGACGATAAAACGGCTATGTGACGTAACAAATTACAGCTGGGCAATTGACAGGACCACGAACGCAAACCAATGCTGACTATATTGCAAGAAAGGTTGAGGTTCAAAGCATGGGCGGTACGCCAAAGTAAGTAGACCGAAATCCATCAATATCTACTACTAATCATCCACCTTGAGATATCTATCCAGAACATCTCGCTGGTATTAAGTTGCGAGTCCCACCCATAGTGTAAACTCAATGCAACAGACAACTGCATTAAAAGAACTTTGCGTAAAGTAAACAATCCTTGCACCCGCGGGCACAAGCACCGTTGTTTTCCCCCTTGTGGCAACAGCACATCCCCTAGACTCATGTTTCTGTCACTCAAGCTAGTCATCGAGGGGCATGAACCCACAATCGAGCATAACGTTCCCTCTTGGAGTCACTACCTACTACTTGGCCAAAGCAATAAATAACAACGGAGAACATGCAAGAATTACTTATGAACTAAAATATAAAAGAGGTGAATCAAATATATTACTCAAGATCAATCTGAACATAATCTCATAATCCATCGGATCCCAGCAAACTCAGCATAGCAACAGCATAAGGATTACATAGGTGCCTCGATCATGTAGGGTAGCTCACGAGGACTAATTAGTGAAGCACAAGAACGGGAGGAGAACATCACATAGCTACTGGTCATGGACTCATGGTCCAAGGGAGACTACTCACGAGTCATCCGGGAGGCGTCCATGGTGGTGGAGAAGCTCCCGGTGGTGATCCTCCCCTCCGGCAGGGTGCCGGGAAGAGTTCTCCTAGTGCTCCCGATCTTGGAAGCGGCGGCGGCGGCGAAATAGAGATGGGATCGCGAAAAGAAGTCATGTTTTGAGGGTTTCGGAGAATCCTTTAAATATATGCCAAAGTAGGGCACCGGGGGGCTCTCGGGGGGCCGAGGCGCCCCCCGGCGCGGCCCAGGGGGGGCGCGCCCACAGGGCGCCTGGAGCCCCTGTGCCCCCCCCCCCCAGGCTGCCCTTCGGAGGCAGTGTCGTTCCCGGATCGCTGAACTTTTATATATTTTTTCTGGATTTTTCTGGGCAGTTCTCGAAACGTGAAAACCTGAAATACAAAAACAGCCGAAAACAGAAACTGGCACTGGGGTGCACTGGATTAGTAAGTTAGTCCAAATATGATCAAAAGTGTATGGAAGTGTATGAATATCATAGCAATATCACCCAAAAGTGGCATGGAGCAAGCAGAAATTATAGATACGTTTTGGACGTATCACATGGTAAACTCACAACATGGCTTCAATCAACTCCTACACATGCTAGTGGGTTTCAATTATTTACTATGGCAATAACAGGTCATGCAGAGGAATGGGTTCAACTACCGCAGCATAAAGTAGCAGTTGAAACATTGTTGTCCTAATGCAATAACAGAGAGCAGGAGCGAGAGAGTGGGATTGTATCGGAATGAACAAGGGGGTTTGCTTGCCTGGTATAACAACGTGTACAGCACTGCTCCTCTGACAGGTACTCTGCAACGGTCTCCGGAGCTGGACCTATCGAGAAGAACGGTGCCGACAATCAAACACAAGCATATGCAACAATATGATGCATTAATATGGCATGAAGTGTGATGTCGTTTGAGCTAATGCAACTAGCATTCATTTGGGTGAAGTCCATTTGAACCAAGGGTTCAAATGCCACTCCAAACTTTAGGCATTAAAATGGCATTTATGTGTTTTCATACATTCAGCAGGTATAACTTCTTTTGTCATGCATAAAACTAGTACAGATGGATAGATTGAATTTTTCTGATAATTTTTCATATATAAATTATTTCATTCTGAGCTATGGTTGAATTTCTGTGATTTTTCTAAGTTTAAACATTTTTCTGGATTTTCGTGAGTTAATACAATTCCAGAAAATTGTTTATTGCGCCAGCACTGCGTCATGCTTGCGTCAGCAAGTCAGCAGCGCTGACTCAAGTCAAACCTGACGTGTGTGGTCCACACATCAGTGACACGGGTTAAACAGGGGGGTTTAGAACTAAACTAATTAGAAGGTTAGGGCGCTGGGGCCCACTGGTCAGTGTCACTTGGGTAATTAGTTGGTGATTAGCCTTAAATTAATCACCTGGCAGGCCGGGCCCACGCGTCAGTGAGCCAAGGGAGGTCAAACCCCTGGTGAGACGGGGTTGACCTACCGGCGGCTCGACGCCGACGTCCACACACGCGTCGAAGAGGCTCGGGATCGCCGTTCCGGCGATCATTTGGGCAGCGGAGACCACAGGCGAGGAGCTGGAGCTCGTCCGCGTCGGTTGGAGCAAGCGGGAGGGCACGGGGTGGCAGGAGCTCGCCGGAGCGGAGCTTGCGGCGGCGGCCAGAGCTCGGGTGAGCTCGGGATCATTGCTGCAGTGGCCTAGGCGGGGCGGCGCTAGCACCTACGGCTCCTACGCGATGCGGGGAGTGCAAGGGGCACAAGTCCGGGACCATATGGTCACCGGAGCACCACCGACGACGAGCGCGGGCGGCGGCGCGTGCGGGTGGACGCGGTGCGGCAGCTATGGCGTGCGAGAGAGGGAGCGGAGAGTGGGAGCAGGGGCAGGAGCTCACGGCGATTGCGACGAGGCGAACTGCGAGATCGAGGAGGTTTTGGAGCGGTCGGGTCGGCGAGGGGGATCCACGGCGGCCGGCGGTGAAGAAGACGACGTTGGCAACGATGGAGGCCGTCCCGAGGTGCGTGGCTTGACGAGGAGGTAGCCGGCGACGTGGCAGAGGTTCTGAGCACGGGGAGAGGGTGAGGGGAAGGCGGTGGCTACGGCAGCGGTGGCCGGTGGCGACGGCGGCGCTCGGGTCCGAGCGAGAAAGCGAGGGAGAGGGAGAGGAGAGGACTGGGGAGAGTGAGAGAGTCCGGGGGGCGCATGGCGTCGTCCAGATGCAACGGTGGAGGAACAGGTGATGGGCCTCGAACCCCTCGTTGGTTACCCCAAGTGGAAGGTGTAAGATGCAGTATTGTAGAAGTGTTTTCCCTTAGCTAAGATGCCAAGGATCGAATCCCCAGAGACTCCTAGGTTCAACAAGTAGGTGTCAACTGCTACGGCGCCAGATTAGTAGCAATCAACGTGGACCTGCACACAGATACAAATAACTTTGCTCCCAACGAGTACAGAGAGGTTGTCAATCCCTCCGGCCTTGTAGTTCACAAAGGATTAAAAGCAATGATAGTAGTGACAGATAATGTTTTGCAATAGTAAATAATAACGAAAAGTAAATAGTGGATGTGATCAATGATGGTAATATGGACCGGAGTCTCATGATGTTCACTAGTGATGTCTCTCTCCCAAAAGACGATAAAACAGCTATGTGAGGTAAACAAAATACAGCTGGGCAATTGACAGGACCACGAACACAAACCAATGCTGACTACATTGCAAGAAAGGTTGAGGTTCAAAGCATGGGCGGTACGCCAAAGTAAGTAGACCGAAATCCATCAATATCTACTACTAATCATCCACCTTGAGATATCTATCCAGAACATCTCGCTGGTATTAAGTTGCGAGTCCCACCCATAGTGTAAACTCAATGCAACAGACAACTGCATTAAAAGAACTTTGCGTAAAGTAAACAATCCTTGCACCCGCGGGCACAAGCACCGTTGTTTTCCCCCTTGTGGCAACAGCACATCCCCTAGACTCATGTTTCTGTCACTCAAGCTAGTCATCGAGGGGCATGAACCCACAATCGAGCATAACGTTCCCTCTTGGAGTCACTACCTATTACTCGGCCAAAGCAATAAATAACAACGGAGAACATGCAAGAATTACTTATGAACATAAATATAAAAGAGGTAAATCAAATATATTACTCAAGATCAATCTGAACATAATCTCATAATCCATCGGATCCCAGCAAACTCAACATAGCAACAGCATAAGGATTACATAGGTGCCTCGATCATGTAGGGCAGCTCACGAGGACTAATTAGTGAAGCACAAGAACGGGAGGAGAACATCACATAGCTACTGGTCATGGACTCATGGTCCAAGGGAGACTACTCACGAGTCATCCGGGAGGCGTCCATGGTGGTGGAGAAGTTCCCGGTGGTGATCCTCCCCTCCGGCAGGGTGCCGGGAAGAGTTCTCCTGGTGCTCCCGATCTTGGAAGCGGCGGCGGCGGCGGAACAGAGATGGGATCGCGAAAAGAGTTTCTGTTCTGAGGGTTTCGGAGGGTCCTTTAAATATATGCCAAAGTAGGGCATCGGGGGAGCTTCGGGGGGCCCAGGCGCCCCCCCGGCGCGGCCCAGGGGGGGCGCCGCTAGGGCGCCTGGAGCCCTGGTGCCCCCCTAGGCTGCCCTTCGGATGCAGGGTTGTTTCCGAAATGCTGATTATTTATATAATTTTTCTGGATTTTTCTGGGCAGTTCTCGAAACGTGAAAACCTGAAATACAAAAACAGCCGAAAACAAAAACTGGCACTGGGGTGCACTGGATTAGTAAGTTAGTCCAAATATGATCAAAAGTGTATGGAAGTGTATCAATATCATAGCAATATCACCCAAAAGTGGCATGGTGCAAGCAGAAATTATAGATACGTTTTGGATGTATCATCATCCCCAAGCTTAATTCCTGCTCGTCCTCGAGTAGGTAAATGATAACAAGAATAATTTCCGTGGTGACATGCTATTAACCATATAGGACTTTTTCATAGTCATATGACAAAAGCTTACTGAGACAATGATTCTATAGTAATTAAGTTGCCTCATGAGAAAATCACAAATGACTGAAAGTTTTACAATATGAAACTGAAACATCAAAAAGATTTGCAATGAATATGATGTGCAAATATGATAAAGTGATATCTAGCTTGCCCCCTTTAGTGATGCAAAACATAAATGCAGGGGCACCTTCAAGGTTTAAGTGATGACTAGATACAATAATTTCAGAATAAACGATATCACAATCATGCAAAAGACAATGCTACTTTGGGACAATGCACATTACACACAGAATGACAATCATGCTCTCAGTAGTTGGTGCTTCAACATAAAAGTAAAAGAAAGGTTAAGTGCTAGAGCTTTTTATTTTGAAAACATGGAAGCAATTGTGTCAACGGTAGTAGTACTTCATATGTGTCATGCATAAAACATCCTATAAGTTGCAAGCCTCATGCATCGAATACCAATAGTGCTCGCACCTTGTCCTAATTAGCTCGGATTTCCATGGTTTATCATTGCATTACATATGTTTCAACCAAGTGTCACAAAGGGGTACCTCTATGCCACCTGTACAAAGGACCAGGAGATAAATCGCATTTGATTTCTCGTTTTTGATAGATCTCAACTTGAGGACATCCATACCGGGACAACATAGAAAATAGATGATGGACTCCTCTTCAATGCATAAGCATATTCTCATAAGAGATTGAGGATTAAGGTCCAAGCTAAAACTTCCACCATGATGCATGGCTTTGGTTGGCGGCCCAATGTTCTTCTCTAACAATATGCATATTCATTCAACCCACGGTAAATCACCCTTACTTCAGACAAGATGAACATGCATAGCAACTCACATGATATTCAACAAAAGTGTGACAGTTGATGGCGTCCCCAGAAACATGGTTACCGCTCAGCAAGCAACTTATAAGAAATAAGATACATAAGCAACATATTCTTTACCACAATAGTTTTTAGGCTACTTTCCCATGAGCTATGTATTGCAAAGTTAGTTTGCTTAGTACAGGTGGAGGTTAGCAAAAAGACTGGGGGCGACCAACTAAGAGAGCAATGACGGTCATAATCATGCAGAGCGACAAAGCAATATTGAATCAGGCATGGTAGTTATATCGCTACTCAGAAATAAAAGATCATCAAGGCTTGACAGACTTTCTTTGCAGTCTTAAATATGCGTGAGCATACGCCAAGTCAATCAAAATAAGTTCTCGAAGGAAGATATTACTAAACCATACCATATCATAGGCAAACAAACCATGTTGGTACTCCAATAACACATTGGGAACCCCGCAGCTATTTGAGATTAACCATAAGAAAACCTGAACTACTAAGCACCATCATGCAAGTAGCATCTTTATCATAGACACATTAACCAATGCAACGGAAGCAAACTCTATTAATAAGGTGAGCATGATAATTAAAGAGAGTTCAAGCAACCAACTAAACAAAAGCTCTTTGAAAAGATAAGCATGAATACTAAGAGCAGAGCATGATAGTAGCTATTAATAGACAAAGAACACACACAGCAAAGATAGACATGAAAATTCTATGTTATGTTCTAGGTAGAAGTGGAGCGTGTTTCTCTCCCACATAAAGGAATGCTGGGTTCCGACTCGTTATGAAAAACTAAAAAGAAAACTAAAAGCAAGACGCTCCAAGCATAGCACATAACACATGAAGTGATAAAAATATAGCGAAACGAAAGACGAACTGATAATGTTGATGGAGAAGGGGATGCACGGGGGCATCCCCAAGCTTAGATGCTTGAGTCTCCTTGAATATTTCTTGGGGGTGCACGGGGGCATCCCCAAGCTTGAGCGCTTGACACTCCTGAATCTTTTTATCATCTTCCCTCGCACACTTGAAAACTCCCTTCATACATAACTCATCATAATCTGATTAGCGAGGTTAGTACCCTTAATAAAATAATTATACCTTGCTGGAAATAAGGATATTCTTGAAGTTCTACTGTTTCTCAAGATTGCCAAAAGGTTTTTGCAAAGAAAAAGCAAGTTCTTGATTTGCAAAGCGAAGGAAAGGCAAAACAGGACAGAATCTGTGAAAAACAGAACAACAGATAGTAATTGATCTGTTCGGGATACTTCTGCAACTCAAATCAAAAAACTCAGAACAGACGCACGAAAGACAATTATATAGAGAACGTTGTCGAAACAATTCAGACCAAAAAGATGATCTGGTGATTTTATAAGAATTTTTCTATCCAAGGACAGAATCTGTTTCCTGGACAGCACCTCACAACTTTTGAACTTTCTAGCAATCAGAGGCTATACTTGGCACAAATATGAAAAGCAAAGATACAATGATGATGCTACAGCAGTAAACAACATCAAGACACAACAAAAGCAAAAAAATTATTCATGTGGGCTGCCTCCCAAAAGCGCTTTCTTTTTTGCCTTTAAGCTAGGCATAATGCATAGATCAAGTTTTATCAAGAGTAAAAGAATAACTAGCCCGTACAACGGACTCAAAAGGTAACTTGATCTTCTTTCGAGGGAAGTGTTCCATCCCTTTCTTGAGAGGAAACTGAAATTTTATATTACCCTCTTTCATGTCAATGATAGCACCAACGGTGCGCAAAAAGGGACGTCCCAAAATAATTGGACATGAAGGATCACATTCAATATCCATAATAGTGAAATCAACGGGAACATAATTATCATTGACAACAATAAGAACATCGTCGATCCTCCCCAAAGGTTTCTCTATGGAAGAATCAACGAGACGAACACCAAAAGAACAAGAATCATAAGGTTTCAATTTAAGCATGTCATATATTCTTTTGGGCATAACAGAGGTACTAGCACCAACATCACATAATGCATAACAAGAGAAGTCATTTAAATTAATTTTTATCATAGGATCCCAACCATCTTCTAGCTTTCTAGGTATGGAGGCTTCTACTCTAAGTTTCTCCTCCCTAGCTTTGATGAGAGCATTAGTGATATGCTCCGTGAAGGCAAGGTTAAGGGTGCTAGTGCGGGGATCTCTAGACATCTTGTGAAGGAAATCAATAACTTCGGTAAGAGTGCAATTATCAAAATCAAGGTCACGAGCATCAAGTAAAGTGGTAGTGGTGTCCTTTAGGTTCACTTGTGTGGTAGTTTCTATAGTCATAGCATTACCATTAATAGGTCCAATGGGACCAGGAGTACATTGGGTGCTAAGAGTGTGAACATCCTCAACAACTTTGATAGTAACAACAGTGTGGTGGGTAGGAAGGCTCTTAATTCTCTCTTCTTCCTCCCTCTCTCTAGCCCATCTTTCTTTAAGTTTAGCCATCATCCTAATATTTTCATTAATTTGCACTTGAGTAGCATTAATAGGGATGACTTCCCTCTCCTCAAGAGGAGAAGTTTCAATTTTTAGCAATTTTACCTCATTGGCTAAATGGTCTACCTTAAAAGAAAGATCATCTAGTTTATGTAGTTTCTCTTCTACATTCTTATTAAAGGCTTTTTGGGTAGTGATGAAATCTCTAAGCATAGTCTCTAGTTCAGTAGTGGAGTTCTTGGTACTAGGATAAGCATTGTTGTTCCCATAAGAATTAGAGGGGAACGGTCTAGGATTGCTACCAAAATTACTCCTATAAGCATTGTTGTTAAAATTGTTTCTAGAGATAAAGTTCACATCTACTTGTTCTTGAGCAATCAAAGAATTTAAAGGAACATCACGAGGATCAACAGTAGATTGCTTCGAAAGTAGAGACATGATCAAGTCAACTTTTTCATTAAGGGAGGAAATCTCCTCGATAGAGTTTACCTTCCTACCTGTTGGAGCGCGTTCGGTGTGCCATTGGGAATAGTTGGTCATCATCTCATCGAGAAGTTTCGTGGCAGCACCAAGTGTAGTTGACATAAAAGTTCCTCCCGCGGCCGAATCTAACAAGTTCCGCGAGGTAAAGTTCAAGCCTGCATAAAAAGTTTGGATAACCATCCAAGTAGTCAAACCGTGAGTAGGGCAGTTCTTGATAAGAGATTTCATACGTTCCCGAGCTTGGGCAACATGTTCATTATCCATTTGTTTGAAATTCATTATGTTACTTCTAAGTTGGATAATTTTAGCAGGTGGATAGTATTTTCCAATAAAAGCATCTTTGCACTTGTCCCAAGAATCTATGCTATTTCTAGGCAAAGACTGAAACCAAATTTTAGCTCCTCCTCTCAAGGAGAAAGGAAAAAGCTTAAGCTTAACAATATTACCATCTATTTCTTGGTACTTTTGCATATCACAAAGTTCAACAAAGTTGTTCAAGTGTAAAGCAGCATCATCTCCAGCACCGGAGAATTGTTCTCTCATGACTAAGTTCAGTAAATCAGGTTTAATTTCATATGAAGGTGCTGAAGTGGCAGGTGTAGTGATAGGTGTGCTGATAAAGTCATCGTTGTTGTGACTAGTGAAGTCACACAACTTGGTGTTCTCGGTGGAACCCATAGTAGCAAGCAAGCAAGATAACTATTTTTGTGATTTTCGATAAAAAGGTACTAAAGCAAAAATGAAAGGTAAACTAACAAGACTAAAAAGCAAAGGTAAAAGATAGCATGCAACTCCCCTATCCTGAAGAGTGGAGTCCCCGGCAACGGCGCCAGAAAATACTCCTTGATGGGCCTCGAACCCCTCGTTGGTTACCCCAAGTGGAAGGTGTAAGATGCAGTATTGTAGAAGTGTTTTCCCTTAGCAAAGATGCCAAGGATCGAATCCCCAGAGACTCCTAGGTTCAACAAGTAGGTGTCAACTGCTATGGCGCCAGATTAGTAGCAATCAACGTGGACCTGCACACAGATACAAATAACTTTGCTCCCAACGAGTACAGAGAGGTTGTCAATCCCTCCGGCCTTGTAGTTCACAAAGGATTAAAAGCAATGATAGTAGTGATAGATAATGTTTTGCAATAGTAAATAATAACGAAAAGTAAATAGTGGATGTGATCAATGATGGTCATATGGACCGGAGTCTCATGATGTTCACTAGTGATGTCTCTCTCCCAAAAGACGATAAAACAGCTATGTGAGGTAAACAAATTACAGCTGGGCAATTGACAGGACCACGAACGCAAACCAATGCTGACTACATTGCAAGAAAGGTTGAGGTTCAAAGCATGGGCGGTACGCCAAAGTAAGTAGACCGAAATCCATCAATATCTACTACTAATCATCCACCTTGAGATATCTATCCAGAACATCTCGCTGGTATTAAGTTGCGAGTCCCACCCATAGTGTAAACTCAATGCAACAGACAACTGCATTAAAAGAACTTGGCGTAAAGTAAACAATCCTTGCACCCGCGGGCACAAGCACCGTTGTTTTCCCCCTTGTGGCAACAACACATCCCCTAGACTCATGTTTCTGTCACTCAAGCTAGTCATCGAGGGGCATGAACCCACAATCGAGCATAACGTTCCCTCTTGGAGTCACTACCTATTACTCGGGCAAAGCAATAAATAACAACGGAGAACATGCAAGAATTACTTATGAACATAAATATAAAAGAGGTAAATCAAATATATTACTCAAGATCAATCTGAACATAATCTCATAATCCATCGGATCCCAGCAAACTCAACATAGCAACAGCATAAGGATTACATAGGTGCCTCGATCATGTAGGGCAGCTCACGAGGACTAATTAGTGAAGCACAAGAACGGGGGGAGAACATCACATAGCTACTGGTCATGGACTCATGGTCCAAGGGAGACTACTCACGAGTCATCCGGGAGGCGTCCATGGTGGTGGAGAAGCTCCCGGTGGTGATCCTCCCCTCCGACACGGTGCCGGGAAGAGTTCTCCTGGTGCTCCCGATCTTGGAAGCGGCGGCGGCGGCGGAACAGAGATGGGATCGCGAAAAGAGTTTCTGTTCTGAGGGTTTCGGAGGGTCCTTTAAATATATGCCAAAGTAGGGCATCGGGGGAGCTTCGGGGGGCCCAGGCGCCCCCCCCCCCCGGCGCGGCCCAGGGGGGGCGCGCCGCCAGGGCGCCTGGAGCCCTGGTGCCCCCCCCCCAGGCTGCCCTTCGGACGCAGGGTTGTTTCCGAAACGCTGATTTTTTATATAATTTTTGTGGGCAGTTCTCGAAACGTGAAAACCTGAAATACAAAAACAGCCGAAAACAGAAACTGGCACTGGGGTGCACTGGATTAGTAAGTTAGTCCAAATATAATCAAAAGTGTATGGAAGTGTATGAATATCATAGCAATATCACCAAAAGTGGCATGGAGCAAGCAGAAATTATAGATACGTTTTGGACGTATCAATAGGCAGGCAGGGAGGGAGGAGGTGGTGCGGCGCGGCGGTGCACGCGTCGGGCACGCGCCCGTCCTCCTGGCGGGAGGAAGACAACGAGGGAGGGGGCAGGTGGCTGGGCTGGCCAACTGGGCCGGCCAGGCCGCACAGTGCTGGGCCAGCACAGGTAAGGGTTTTTCCTTTTTTTTCTTTTCTAATTTCTGACATTTGTTTTGATTTAAAATAAGTCATTTAAAATCTTCTAACAAAATTGCACGGACCTAAGGAATTAACCCAAGCCCCTCACAAGTTTCGAGAATTATTGGACATATATTAAAAATATAAGAAATATATATCCAATGCAAATAGTTATTGCAATAAATCCAAATGCCCAAAATAAATATTTATGAGCTCCTAAAAATATTGGTTTGAATTTTACCTCTGGCCAATATTTTTAGAGAGGAACATGAACATTTTCTTGGACCCTTTTGGAGCAATTTTTATTTGGGTCATTTTCAAAAAGATCCCTGAGGCTTTCACATGTCCCCAATTCAAATTCATTTGGAAAATTAAACATGATGCAAACACCAAAGCTAGCCTAGTGCATACCAGAACTAGGGTTGTGACAACTCGCCCCCACTCGAAAGAATCTCATCCCGAGATTCAGGAGTCGGCGGAAAGAAAGTGGGGTACTCCAGTCAGAGACGATCTTCTCGCTCCGAGGTAGCTTCTCTCCCGGAATGATGAGAACACTGAACCTTCAGAAATTTGATGTTATGACGTCGAGTGACACGCTCTGCTTGATCCAGAATGTGAACAGGGTACTCTCGATATGTGAGGTTATCTTGGAGATCAAGCGTTTCGTGGTCCACTCCGCGGATGGGATCCGAGTAGCAACGCCTGAGTTGAGAGACGTGGAAGACATCATGAACTCCAGAAAGATGTGGGGGTAGTTCCAATTGGTAGGCAACCTCTCCTCGTTTAGCGAGAATGCGAAAAGGACCAATGTAACATGGAGCCAACTTGCCCTTGATACCGAAACGATGGGTACCCTTCAAAGGAGTAACCCGAAGGTAAGCTTTGTTGCCAACTTCATAAGCCACTTCCTTATGATGACGATCATACTGGCTCTTTTGACGAGACTGGGCTGTTTTCAAATTCTCACGAATGATGCGAACTTGCTCTTCTGCCTCCTGGATCATATCCGATCCAAAGAATTGTGTTTCACCGGTTTCTGACCAGTTCAAAGGTGTTCGACATCTTCGTCCATACAGAATCTCAAAAGGAGCTTTCTTGAGACTGGTTTGATAGCTATTGTTATAAGCAAACTCGGCGAAAGGAAGACATTTCTCCCAATCCATATCGAATGAGATAACGCAAGCTCTTAGCATGGATTCGAGAATTTGGTTAACCCGTTCCACCTGACCACTTGACTGAGGGTGGAAAGCAGTACTGAAGGAAAGATGGGTGCCCATGGCAGTCTGGAAACTCTCCCAGAAATGAGAAGTGAAAAGACTACCACGGTCTGAATTGATCTCTAGTGGAACACCATGAAGTGACACTATTCGGGAAATATACAAGTCAGCGAGCTCACTAGCAGTGATACTTTCTCGAACAGGTAGGAAGTGAGCCACTTTGGACAGACGATCAATGACTACGAAGATAGCATTATTCCCTCTCTTGGTCCTGGGAAAGCCGGTGATGAAGTCCATACCAACTTTATCCCATTTCCACTCAGGAATAGCTAGAGGCTGAAGGGTGCTAGCAGGTCTTTGACGCTCTGCCTTAACGCGACGACAAACATCACAGTTAGCACATAGCAATGAACCGAGGGATTTCTCTCTTCATCCTAGTCCACCAGAACCTCTGGCGTAGGTCCTGATACATCTTAGTACTACCGGGATGAATCATGAGAGGAGATTCATGAGCCTCCTTAAGGATCAGTTGTTGCAGATGTTACTTCTTGGGAACCACCAAGTGGTTCTGGAAGAAAACAACACCTCGATCATCTATGGAAAAACTACCAGCAATACCCTTGGCAATGTTTCTCTTGATCCGGGTAATCCCCATATCATGCTTCTGGGCTTCTATGATATGATCCACAAGAGTAGGTTTCGCCACCAAGGTAGAAAGGAATCCATGAGGAGCAATGTGAAGGTTAAGCTTACATAATTCCTCATGGAGAAGTGGTTGGCCCTACTGCAACATGAGATTGTTGCAATAGGACTTACGACTTAGCGCATCAGCCATGACATTGGCCTTGACTGGGGTGTAAATAATCCCTAAGTCGTAATCTAAAATCAACTCCAACCAACGTCTTTGCCTAAGGTTCAAATCTGGTTGGGTGAAGATATACTTGAGGCTCTGGTGATCGATGTAGATCTCGCAACGATTACCAAGGAGGTAATGCCGCCAGGTCTTAAGTGCGTAGACTACGGCTGCAAGCTCTAGATCATGTGTAGGATAATTTTCCTCATGTTGATGCAACTGTCGAGATGCATAGGCAATCACATGACGATCCTGCATAAGAATGCAACCTAGTCCCTGTCGTGAGGCATCACAATAGATAACAAAGTCCTTAGTGAAATCCGGTGGCACGAGTATGGGAGCAGAAGTCAGGCTCTTTTCAGTTCCTGAAAACTGTGCTCACACTGTGGGGACCACTCAAACTTTTTATCTTTCTTGAGAAGTTCCGTGAGAGGTTTGGCCACTTTAGAGAAGTTCTCAACAAAGCGGCGACAATAACTGGCTAGACCAAGGAAACTCCTAACTTGTTTAACTGTTTCAGGTGGAGTCCAATCAAGAACGGCCTGAACTCTATCGGGGTTGACAACAATGCCCATACCAGAGATTACATGGCCGAGATAGGTCACTTCTGGCAACCAAAATTCTCACTTGAAGAACTTGGCATAAAGGCGGTGCTCTCTGAGTTTTTCTAGAACAAGTCTAAGATGTTTGGCATGCTCTTCCTCGTTCTTCGAGTAAATAAGAATATCATCGAGGTAAACCACGACGAACTTATCTAAGTACTCCATGAAGATTGAGTTCATCAAGCGCGAGAAAGTGGCTGGACCATTGGTTAGACCGAAGGACATGACGGTGTACTCGTACTGACCATAACGAGTGACAAAAGCCGTCTTGGGGATGTCCCCATTTCTAATCTTGATTTGATGGTATCCTAACCTCAAATCCATCTTGGAGAAGACTGAGGATCCAGCGAGCTGATCGTACAGGTCGTTGATCCTAGGAAGCGGATACTTGTTCTTTACCGTGACCAAATTAACGGGACGATAATCTACAACCATTCAATCCGTACCATCCTTCTTCTTAACGAAGAGGACGGGGCAAGCCCAAGGAGAAGAACTAGGATAGATGAAACCCTTTTGCAAGGACTCATCAAGTTGCTTCTTAAGCTCAGCTAGTTCTAAGGGTGCCATCTTGTAAGGTCTCCTAGAGATTGGAGCGGTTCCTGGGATAAGATCTATAACAAACTCTACATCTCTGTCAGGTGGAACACCTGGCAGTTCCTCTGGAAAGACATCCGGAAAGTCACGGACTACCGGGATATCTTCAAGGTCTGGAAGAGGGCTGGCATTAAGAGAATAGAGTTGACGCTTTGCAACTCTAGTGGTGACAGTGACTATCTTGCCAGATGGGTGTGTAAGCTGAACAGACCTAGTGAAACAATCAATCTTGGCATGATGAGCTGTCATCCAGTCCATACCCAGCATGATATTAATATCTGAAGACTTGAGGGCTACAAGTGATGCAAGGAACACAAGTCTGTCGACAAGGATTTCATTTCCATGGCTTACACTAGAAGTTTGCCATTTGGATCCAGGAGTTTGAATGAGTAGTGGGGAGGGCATATCACAAAATGACATGTCGTGCAAGCGGGCATAACTTTCGGAAATGAAAGAATGAGATGCTCCAGTATCGAACAGAACCGATGCCGGATGACAATTGACAAGGAGTGTACCAAGAACGACATCTGGATCATCATGAGCGTTTTTGGCTGAGATGTGGTGCACACATCCATGTTCAGTGGGAGCTGACTTGACACTGCTCACCTTGCGTGATGGCTTGCCATGGCCAACAGACTTCTCGGCTGGGGTGGAGCAACACGGGTCTGAGTGCAAATACGGGCAATGTGGCCTGGCACTCCGCACTTGTAACAAATCCTAGGGGTAGGACGTGGACCCGCATTGGTAGACGGTCCACCAATAGGCCTGGGTAGAGCATACTGCTGAACTGGATGAGGTACCACATGAGATGGCCTCGGTGTATAACCGGGTGGAAGAACAAAGTTCGGAACCCAAATCCGGCATTTCTGAGATCTAGAACCGGAGGAAGATCCCAAAGCAAGGGTGTGCTTACAAGACTCCTCGTAAGTGAGCTGAGCTGTCTCTGCATTGATGGCCTTGTTCACAAGAGCGTGGAATGTGTTGCAATGATGCAAGTGGGGATCACGACGCAGCTTGGGGTTGAGACCCTTCCGGAACCTAGCCTGCTTCTTGGCTTCCGTGGACACTTCCTCTGTAGCATAGCGGGCGAGGTTCTCAAACTCTCTACTATAAGCATCAACATCCATCTTATCCTAGGTAAGACTACAGAACTCTTCTCTCTTACGATCGATGAGGGCTTGAGGAATGTGATGGTCACGAAAAGCCTCGGTGAAATCTCTCTAGGTAGGAATCTGAACAGCTGGAATCATGGCCTCATAGTTCTGCCACCAAAGACTAGCAGGACCTTCCAGGTGATAAGTGGCATAGATGACCTTGTCACCTTCAACTACGTTCACAGAACGCAGCTTGTGAGTGATACTACGGAGCCAGTCATCTGCATCGAGTGGCTCAATGGGATGATGGAAGGTGGGTGGTTTCAGACGAATGAAGTCATGGATGGTTGCTGACTCCTTGCACTGATGTGCGGTGTTCTTCTCGGTATGTGCCAAAAAGCGGTTAGACTCACGCTTGTTTCTCTCCATCTCTAACATTAACTCTGCCAATGAAGGCTGGTCAGGAGGATCCTCCTCATCCCTACCACCTCCGTGGTTCTGTCTGCGAGCAACTGAGCTTCGCTTAACTGAAGACATCCTGGGAAGCGAAACCAAGGACGGGATCAACATCACTATAGGAGGCATAAGGTGGAACAAGAAATTAGTATCTCTCGAACTACTAGGACAATTCCGGCAGCATAACAGCAATAAAATGCTCAGAATGAGACATCCTGCTGATAAAAGGGGTGGTATAACAACTCAACATCAACACTCAAGGTTCTGTGATCGTACTAAACAAACTACATCGGAAGAACTGGAAAACAGGAGTAGGACTCTGATCAACCAATCCTATGGGACTACGGAGTAGCAACTCATGATCCTGATAGACGGAAGAGAAAGCCTAGTTCCTTAACCCCGTAGGAAAGGTAGGATGACTCAGATCAGAAGACATGAGGTATAAGGAGTAAAAGAGCCTTACGTTACCTTCCACAAACAATTCCCTTATATAACTAAGGAATTTCTAGACTCAACTTCGACCAGTTTGGCTTGGTAATCCTACAGGCAGTCAGGCTCTGATACCAAAGCTGTCGGGACCCCGATCCTAAGTCACACCGGTCTAGCATGTAACACGTCATATCACTTTGGGGCCTCACGCACGGTATTCCCATGGGTGCCACCTTACCTGGCCCGGGACCGTTTGCGTTTTGGCTCACGTATATGATAGTGTCGCTAGCATCCATATGACAGAGAACCCGGGCCGACATGACTAGTTATAATCCCAAGGTAGCACTAACTTACAGGGACAGGCATACATGACCCAGCAACGAACGTGTCGGTCATCAACATATGAACCCAAGTCATAGCAAGCTACAAGGACTTAAAGGAACAATGCGTGACATTTCCCAAAGGGACAGACACAGGAACGAAGAAGGACACGGGCGGCCAGCCTAAGTGTTCCGGAGCAGTAGCAAGCTACCAAGGCTCAGTGGAAGCACTAGGAGACATTTCCCCATAAGAGATGCTACCAAGAGGAAACAACTAGGTTGTCGGATCCCACACATACCAAGCATTTCAATAACATACACACAATATGCTCAATATGTGCAAATACAACATGGCATCACAACAAGACTCTAAGAAATAAAGTATTTATTCATTAGGCTCCGAGGAGCCAGATATTACAAACATGGGTCTCATGACCCAACATTCAGAGCATACAAGCAACAAGCGGAAGCATAACATGTCTGAGTATAGACAACTACAAATGAAAAAGGCTGAAGAGTCTGACTATCTACAACACTCGTCCAAGATCGTAGCTGAGGTAACAAGCTACTTGTCGAAGTCCAAGCGGAACTTTTAGTGAGACAGAAGTCTCATCTGCAAAACATAAATTAAGCAAACATGAGTACAAAGGTACTCAGCAAGACTTACATCAGATCCTATCATACATGCATTTGTATCAAGAAGGCAAGTGGGGTTTAGTTGCAGCAAACCAGCTTTGACTTAGTGGCTATCATGTACTACGACTTCTGGTAACTCTTTTGAGGTGGTGCACACGAGTCCACTAAGCACCACACAATACACCACTATGGATTCATCCCTGTCTCCCTACGAGAAGGCCATCCATAGCACTCACACTTGTCTTGAGTATTTTAGACTATCCACTTCAAGTTGTCTATGTACCACGTAAGCATCCAAGAAGTCCATAACCGTGGACCCGGCTATTCGAATAGATCATGATAACCCTGCAGGGGTGTACTTCTTCACACACGCTCTTGCCACTTACCGACATGTACACGTCGTGTATCTCGGCAACCTTCAAGCAGAAGCCTGGCGAGGGTGTCGGCCACGACCTGACTAACCACATAAGACTCTAGTCCAGGTTTATCGCCTATTCGGGTTCCATCCGCAAGGAAATCCGGCCGGGGTGTCGCTCACTGCCCCAAATGATGTGCGTAGGGTTCCCAAGCCCACCTCGCCGGATGGATCTACGCTTGGTACACCATGCCACGGTGCCTAGTCTGTCCCAAGCCCACCTGGCTGAGTGCCACTTGGTAGACTACTAACACTACCTAAAACACCAGAAACTAGTTGCAACTCCTGGACAGAGATCATGTTGATTAATAAGTCGAGAGGGGTCTAGTTACCGGAACCCAATGTGTGGCAGTAGCTAGTCATTGGACAACATACACAGAACTCAGTTCTTAAGGATGGTTCCAGTGAGACAACCCACCATGTACTCCTACATGGCCTCTCACCGCTACCTTTACCAAATCGTGTTCACACACTTGACTCTCAGCATCATAACATATCACTTCACTCCAATTCATTCCCAAATAATCAGACCTAACACACTCTAAGCAATAGCAGGCATGGCATGGTAAGCTCACAACATGGCTTCAATCAACTCCTACACATGCTAGTGGGTTTCAACTATTTACTGTGGCAATGACAGGTCATGCAGAGGAATGGGTTCAACTACCGCAGCATAAAGTAGCAGTTGAAACGTTGTTGTCCTAATGCAATAATAGAGAGCATGAGCGAGAGAGTGGGATTGTATCAGAATGAACAAGGGGGTTTGCTTGCCTGGTATAACAACGTGTAGAGCATTGCTCCTCTAATAGGTACTCTGGAACGGTCTCCGGAGCTGGACCTATCGAGAAGAATGGTGTCGACAATCAAACACAAGCATATGCAACAATATGATGCATGAATATGGTATGAAGTGTGATGTTGTTTGAGCTAATGCAACTAGCATTCATTTGGGTGAAGTCCATTTGAACCAAGGGTTCAAATGCCACTCCAAACTTTAGGCATTAAAATGCAATTTATGTGTTTTCATATATTCAGTAGGTATAACTTCTTTTGTCATGCATGAAACTAGTACAGATGGATAGATTGAATTTTTCTGATAATTTTCATATATAAATTATTTCATTCTGAGCTACGATTGAATTTCTGTGATTTTTCTAAGTTTGAACAATTTTCTGGATTTTCCTGAGTTAAAACAATTCCAGAAAATTGTTATTGCGTCAGCACTACGTCATGCTTGTGTCAGCAAGTCAGCAGCGCTGACTCAAGTCAAACCTGACGTGTGAGGTCCACACGTCAGTGACACGGGTTAAACAGGGGGGTTTAGAACTAAACTAATTAAAAGGTTAGGGCGCTGGGGCCCACTAGTCAGTATCAAGGGGGTAATTAGTTGGTGATTAGCCTTAAGCTAATCACCTGGCAGGCCGGGCCCACGCATCAGTGAGCCAGGGGAGGTCAAACCCCTGGTCAGACGGGGTTGACCCGCCGGTGACTCGACGCCGGCGTCCACAGACGCGCTGGAGAGGCTCGGGATCACCGTTCTGGCGATCATTTGGGCAGCGGAGACCACGGGCGAGGAGCTGGAGCTTGTCCGCGTTAGTTGGAGCAAGCGGGAGGGCACGAGGTGGCCGGAGCTCGCCGGAGCGGAGCTCGCGGCGGCGGCCGGAGCTCGGGTGAGCTCGAGATCGTTGTTGCAGTGGCCTAGGCGGGGCGGCGCTAGCACCTACAGCTCCTACGCGATGCGAGGAGTGCAAGGGGCACAAGCCCGGGACCATATGGTCACCGGAGCACCACCGGCGACGAGCGCGGGCGGCGGCGCGTGCGAGTGGATGCAGTGCGGCAGCTACAACGTGCGAGAGAGGAAGTGGAGAGAGGGCAGGGGCAGGAGCTCTCGGGGATTGAGACGAGGCGAACTACGAGCTCGGGGAGGTTCTGGACCGGTCGGGTCGGCGAGGGGGTTCCACGGCGGTCGGCGGTGAAGAAGATGACGTTGGCGTCGATGGAGGCCATCCGGAGGTGCGTGGCTTGACGAGGAGGTAGCCGGCGACGTGGCGGAGGTTCTGAGCACGGGGAAAGGGCGAGGGAAAGGCGATGGCTACGGCAACTATGGCCGGTGGCGAAGGCGGCGCTCGGCTCCGAGCGAGAAAGCGAGGGAGAGGGAGCGGATAGGACTTGGGAGAGTGAGAGAGTCCGGGGGGGCGTGTGGCGTCGTCCACACGCAGCGGTGGAGGAACAGACAGGCAGGGAGGGAGGAGGTGGCGCGGCGTGGCGGTGCACGCGTCGGACACGCGCCCGTCCTCCCGGCGGGAGGAAGACGACAGGGGAGGAGGCAGGTGGCTGGGCTGGCCAACTGGGCTGGCCAGGCCGCACAGTGCTGGGCCAGCACACGTAAGGGTTTTTCCTTTTTTTAATTTCTGACATTTGTTTTGATTTAAAATAAATCATTCAAAATCTTCTGACAAAATTGCAGGGACCTAAGGAATTAACCCAAGCCCCACACAAGTTTCCAGAATTATTGGACATATATTAAAAATATAAGAAATATATATCCAATGCAAATAGTTATTGCATTAAATCCAAATGCCCAAAATAAATATTTATGAGCTCCTAAAAATATTGGTTTGAATTTTACCTCTGGCCAATATTTTTAGAGAGGAACATGAACATTTTCTTGGACCCTTTTGGAGCAATTTTTATTTGGGTCATTTTCAAAAAGATCCCTGAGGCTTTCACATGTCCCCAATTCAAATTCATTTGGAAAATTAAACATGATGCAAACACCAAATCTAGCCTAGTGCATAGCAGAACTAGGGTTGTGACAATCTCTCCTTCCGCCTTAGCTCGTCTACTCGCCTATCCCTAGGCCTAGCTCGTCAGATCCGAAGAACAAGGGACACAAGGTTTATACTGGTTTGGGCCACCGTTGTGGTGTAATACCCTAATCCAATGTGATCTGGTGGATTGCCTTGTAGGCTGAGGAAGAACTACTACATGGGGAGAACAGCCTCCTAAGGAGAGGTGTTCTTGTGCTCGAGTGATACGTCTCAAACGTATCTACTTTTCCAAACACTTTTGATATTGTTTTGACCTCATTCTTGCATGATTTGAACTAAACTAACCCGGACTGACGCTGTTTTCAGCAGAGCTGCCTGTATGGTTTTATTGTGTGCAGGAAAACGGATTTTTAAGTATCTCAGAAAAATCCACGAAAAATCACAGAAAATCCTCGCACCCGAAGGAACCAGGAGCTAGAAGTGGGGCCAGAGGGGGGCCAGGGGGTGCCCAGGCGCCCTGTGGGCGCCCCCCCCCCCTGGGCCGCGCCGGGGGGTCACTTGGGTGGGGCCCACACCCCCTGGTGCCCTACTTTGCCTCGTACTTTTACTCACGACGCGGAAACCCCAGATCAGAAGTTCTTTTCGCAGTTTTCGTCGCGGAGCCGCCGCCACCCTCTGTTCTTCCTCGGGAGGGCTAATCCGGAGAGGGGAGATCGTCGCCATCGTCATCATCATCACCACTCCATCATCCCTCCATGACTTCTCCCTCCATGTGTGAGTAATTCCCCTGCTGTAGGCGAAGGGGATGGTAGGGATTGGATGAGTTAGATCATGTAATAGTTTATCAGATCGTTGGGGGCATGTTGCCTATCATCTACTATGGTGTTTATCATCTTTGCTTCAACTTGTTATTCTTAAAGCTTGACACTTAGGGCCCGAGTGCCATGATTTCAGATCTGAACCATATGTGTTTGCATGAATATATTTGTGTTCGTGATCCTATCTATGAGTTGTTTGCACCTGTTACGGTTCGGAACCGGCGATCCCAAAAGTGACAGCTTGGGACACCAAAGGGGATGGTCCGTAGTTTGAGGATTACATGTATCCATTGAGTTCATTGCTTTGTTCCGGTGCTCTTTGACAGGAGCACCTTAATATCCATAAGTTCCTTTTGGCCCCGTTCGTAGCGGGATGGTAGGACAAAAGATGTTGTGCAAGTTCTTATTGCAAGCACGTACAACTACCTACGGGATACATGCCTAATGTTTGATATTTGCCTAGATGATCATTACTTTTCCGTGTGCCGTGCCCCAAGTTAGAATCTATCTCATCCATGCAGCGCCCAACCATCCATCTCCCTAGCCTACAGTGTTTTAAATCCTGCTGGTTACTAGTTGCTATTCTTGCCATTTACTTTTACTATTTACTTTTACTGTTTACTTTTACTATCACTATCATCACTATCATATCACTGTTACCACTTATCTTTTGTTGCAAGTAAGTATATTTCAAGTGCGGTTGTTTGACAACTCAACTGTCAAAGCTTATAAATACTCTTTGGCTCCCCGTGTGTCGAATCAATAAATTGGGATATTCTTACCCGCGAAGACTATCTCGATCCCTTACGGTTGAGGGTTATCAAGTACCGTTTTCTGGCGCCGTTGCCGGGGAGCATAGCAATATTTACAAGTCTACTTGAGGTATCCTACCTGCTGCACTTCATCCACTATGGGTAAGAAAGGAGACCCCATGGTTCCGATCTTACTATCCACTACAAGAAGAGGTACTGCTCTGAGCACTAGTGCTACACTTGATTCACCTTCCGTTATGAGTAAGTTTGCCACACCACCACCACATGATGCTCCTACTGAATCTGTTACTATGTCTGATACTCTTGATGATGCTTCTACTACTTTTGACGATATTAGTTCGCTTGGTTATGCTCTTGAGAAACAAATTGCTGCTGCTGCTAAAAAGTCTGGAATTGAACTTCCTGTTACTCGCTACCCTATTGGTGAAACGTATGATTATCCTGATTTGAGTAAACTCAAAGAGAGGCTCCTTGATGATGATTACTATATGCTTGATGAAGATTTGTGCAGGGAACTGACAGAGTTTTCCGGTTCTGACCCTGAAGTCATTAAGAAACTATTTGAAAAACACTCTTTGAAGAACAAAACCGTTCCTAATCCTGAATTTGCTACATCTCCTATATGCATTGATGATCCTGATTAAGATTTCTCTGTTGACCTTTCACTTATACCTATGGTTGAAGCTGACCCCTTTTATGGCAGAGAAAATGATGATGCTATTGCACACCTAACTAAACTCGGTGAGCTAGGTGGCCTATTTACCACAGATGAAAAGATACGGTACTTCTATGTGACCAAGCTTCTTCCTTTCTCGTTGAAGGAAGGTGCTAAAGCATGGTATGATTCACTCCCATACGGTTCCATTAAGAGTCCTCAAGATTTAGCTCACTCTTTTGTTGATAAGTACTTTCCTGCTCACATGCAACATGCTGCTTTACAAAGAATTTATAACTTTAAACAGTTGCAGGATGAGTCCCTCCCTAAAGCTTGGGGGAGGTACTGCGGTCTGATTCGGGCTAGACCTGGACATGAAATCCCTAAGAACGAATTAATCGATATATTCTATGCTGGTCTAACTGATGAATCCAGGCCCTATTTGGACAGTTGTACTGGTTGTGTTTTCAGGAAAAGAACACCGGACGATGCAGAAGATTTGATGGGCAAGATTGCCAAAAACCATGAAGATTGGTCTGTCCCTGAACCACCTCCACCAACAAAGAAGAGGGGCATGTTTGTTCTGAGCCCCGAGGATATGCGAGAAGCAAAGAAGTCTATTAAAGAGAAAGGTATTAAAGCTGAAGACGTGAAGAATCTACCCCCTATTGAGAAGCTGTGTGAGCCTACTACTCACCCTCCTATGGTAGAGGTACACTCTCTTTTAGATTTCAACGCAAGTGACATCCCTCATGGTAAGCCTCCTGATCAATGTTTAGATGAGTTTGATAATTTTATTATGAAACAAAATCATTTTAATGAGAGGATAGAAAGTCAATTGCATGATAATTCCCTTGCTATCAAAAAACTGCTTGATGTTTTAGATAGAACAGTTAATGATGTTCAATGTCTTGTGAAGCATTTTCATATGGTTCAAACTCAGCTTGATCAAATTTCTAATGTGCAATGAGATTTTCTTGCTAACAATGCCAAACAAGATAATTTGCAGGCTTTTGGAATTAAGACCCGAGGAGGAACTAGCACTCAAGATCCTCTTTATCCAGAAGGACATCCGAAGAGAATCGAGCAGGATTCTCAAATGCAGGAAGAAGAAATTGTTGGCTCTCCAAAGAAAAAGAAGAAACATAAGGAGACTGACAATTCTAATGATCCTATTGCAGATGAAGAACCAGCCATTGATCCCAACAGTGTATCTATCTCTGATGCTGAGACTGAAGACGGTGCTGAACCTGAAGGTAATAATAATGAGAAGAATGATCCGCCTGAAGTTCGAGAAGAAGAAGCACCTGACAAACGTAAGAGGTACACTAAAGAAGACTTCATCACAAGAAAACATGGGAAGGAAAGAGAACCATGGGTACAGAAACCCATGCCCTTTCCAGGTAAGTCCATCAAATCTAAAGAAGAACAGCATTATAATAAGTTTTGTGAGTGGATTAAACCTCTTTTTCATCAAATCCCTTTGACTGATGCTATTAAATTACTTCCTTATTCAAAATATATGAAAGATATTGTCACTAACAAAAGAAAAGTTCCTAATGATGCAATATCTACTATGCTTGCTAACTACTCTTTCAGTGGCAAGATTCCTGAGAAGCTCGGTGATCCAGGTATACCCACCATTCCTTGCTCCATAAAGAATAATTATGTCAAAACTGCTTTATGCGATCTTGGAGCAGGAGTGAGTGTTATGCCTCTCTCTCTTTACGAGAGGCTTTGTTTAGAGAAACTAATTCCTACAGATATCTCCCTTCAGATGGCTGACAAGTCAACCGCTGTTTCGATAGGTATTTGTGAGGATGTTCCCGTAGAAGTTGCTAATTGTTTAATTCTTACTGATTTTGTTGTGCTTGACATGCCCGGGGATGGGAGCATGTCCATTATTCTTGGTAGACCTTTTCTTAACACCGCAGGTGCTATTATTGATTGCAATAAAGGGAAGGTTACCTTCCATGTGAATGATAAAGAACACATGGTATATTTTCCGAAGAAGATCGACAGGAGGCATGGCCTCAACTCTATAGAGAATATCGAGACCGTGAAAATTGGAGAATGGGACTGTCCACTACATGTGCCTCACAAATATAAAACTATCATGGTGGGGACAATGTCCATCAAAGTAAAGGTTTAGTAACTACTTCGTAGGAGGTGAGATTTTTTGCTCTATATATCGCCAGTTTGTTTGTAAGACTTGATCAACCTTACTAGTGAACATGTTTTATATAGATAAAAAGTTGAGCTTGTTATGTTTTCATTTGTTTTTAGTTTTTGTTCTACTTGCTGTACCAAGTATTTATGTTTTGAAAGCTTCCCAATACTACTAACCGCTTCAAGTTTTCAGAAAGTTTCGCAGCTTTTTGAACTTCGAAAAAATTTCAACAGTGAAGTTTTCAGAAAAATTCCAAAAAAATTATAATAAAAATTTCCACGTCGGGAGAGACTCGAGGGGCCTGGGGCCAGCCAGGGGGACCCACCAGTGGTCCAGGCGGCCAGCTGGCGCGGCCCAGCCCCTGGCCGCGCCCATAGGGCGCCTGGGGCCCACAGGGCCCCCCTCCAGGTATGTCTTCTTCCTCCCTCTCGCTCTTTCTCCAAAAACTCGAGTTCTGCTCTTGTTCTTGTGTTCTTGCTGTTCTTGGAGGCAATTCTTCGATCTCTCTCTACAGCCCATCATTTGAGCTGAAATTTTGAGCAAATACTCCCTGGTATGTGACTCCTCCACCCCTCCAATTAGATTTTTGATTGGTGGCTTCATTTGTGAGTATTTAGTAGTTCTTGGTGCTGTATAGATGAGCTTGCATGCATATGTAGAAAGTTATTTTTCAAGTTTTGATGCAAGTTTATGCCTTGGGCAAGTGAGTTGAGTAGTTTGCCTTAGCTCACTTTGTTTTAATCCTCGTTTTTTCTAAATTGTAAAAAATTTCAGAAATGAGTTTGTTAGGAAGGGAAAAAGGGTGGCTTGAGAAGAGGAGGCCCGCACACTCCGATCGAGTTACTAGAGCTGCAGCTTCACCATCGACTGCTAGGGTGAGCTATAATGAAGATCATGTGCCCCTGGAGTTGTCGGAAGATAAAAATCCAGCACGTGCGATGACATTTCCATGTGATGAATTCATGGAAGCTGCGGGAATCAAGGATGAGTTTTATAATCTTTGTGCTAATGCAGGTTTGACACGACTCGTTACGAGCCGTGTTACTCAGTATCAAAAACTCACCTCCAGTTTCATTAACAGTTTTAGATATAATCGTGATTCAGGTGCTATTGAGTTTAAAATTTATAATGATCTTATCACCATGACTTTGGGGAATTTTTGTGAAATAATAGGTGTGCCGAATGTTGGGAGGACGGCTAGGATGGCCACTCAGCCCTCCGAGCTGAAAACCGTCAATCAACTCTCTCTGCAGCATGGGTACGAGGGATATTCATCGGTCGAAGATCTCCAGCATCTTATTTCCTCACCTCAGGTATTTTGCATATTATATTGCTAGAGGGGTGTTAGCTCGTGACAACACGAGCAACATTTCTGCTCCGGATATTGCTATCCTGGCGGCAGCCCTCTCAGGGAGGTCTGATTATAATCTGGGTACCTTAATTGCTCGACGCCTTGCTATGAACGGTAACAAGGGGGACTTATATGGTGGCATTTATGCCACACTTATCTTAGAACATCTTGGAGGCACCCCACACCCTGATGATACTCCTTTTACTTATTTAAGCTTTGATCTTGCTGCTATGAAAAGGCATAAGTTTGTTACCATGGGTTCTGAGCTTGATAATCTTATTTATATCTTGCATTTCGGAACTGCCGCGGAACGCGAGATCCGTCTACCTGCACCTCTTTTGTTTGATTTTTCTCGCAGGAACGGATGGTCCTTTGATGTTGTCCAGTTCGACGAGTTCATGGTCCAGCATCAATTTCATAACCCCATGGAGGGGGTTGTGCCCGACGAGGAGGGGCACGGTGAGATACCACCTTTTCAGGGAGAAACCGCCACCGAGTTTGGTGAAGGTTCTTCCTCTGTTTGGTGTTCGGAACCTTCCTCGTGGGAGACTCCGAGGAGTTCGGTGTACGCGCTAGCATCTTTCTACGACCCTTAGACTCACCACCATACCCCCGGAGCAGGAGGCTCCTGGGGGCAGTAGCTGCTACCAACTTAGGCCAAAAGCCTAAGCTTGGGGGAGTACGTGCCCCTCTCACTTTTCCATTGTATTATCCGTTTTATTCGCTTTGATCTTTTCGAAGTTTTTGCCCGTTCTTCTTTATTTCTCTCTTTGCAAAAACAACAAAAAGATTCTCTCTTTCTTTTGCTTTTATTCAACCTTTGATAAATCCAAAAAGATTTCCTTTCCTCTTTAGTTTGCTTTGCTTTCAGAGTTCAGCTCGAGTCCGTGATGGCACTTAATTATATTTCCTATGTTCGATCGTGGAAGTGACAAGCAGTAATGACAAAGATCGACTGAAAGGAAGCAACAAGGAAGACCGGTATGAACTCTTTATGTTTCTACTTTTGTACATATGCATGTACTTATGATCTAGAGACCAGCTTGTAGCGACATAGTGCTATGTTTACAATGCTCTTCCAGTGGTTCATGCTTTCCTTGTGGCTAGTCTCGAATTACTAGAGTATATAATGTGTTATTGAAATGATCTACATGCATTGCACTGTTCATAGTCTGGTATACTAAGGTGGTATTTCCCTTTAGAGAATTTTTGGATTGACTTGGCACATGCTTACACATGTTTAAGACTAAAAAGTCTACTCTGCCTTGATGATCTTTGAGTTTTAGAATAGTTATACAACTTTCATGCCCGATTCAGTGTTGCTTTGTCGCTCTGCATGATTATGACCGTTATTGCTCTCTAGTTGGTCGCTTCCCAGTCTTTTGCTAAACTTCCACCTGTATTAAGCGGACTGACTGCTTGTGCATCCAAAATCCTTAAAACCTGTTATGCCATATGAGTCCATGATACGTCTCAAACGTATCTACTTTTCCAAACACTTTTGATATTGTTTTGACCTCATTCTTGCATGATTTGGACTAAACTAACCCGTACTAACGCTGTTTTTAGCAGAGCTGTCTGTATGGTTTATTTGTGTGCAGGAAAATAGATTTTTAAGCATCTCGGAAAAATCCACGAAAAATCACGAAAAATTCACGCACCCGAAGAAAGAAAATGCCAGAAGTGGGGCAGAGGGGGGCCAGGGGGTGCCCAGGCGCCCTGTG